>OX388351.1:43916938-45166938 GCA_947579665.1 Sympetrum striolatum | reverse complement strand
TGATAATATTATATTATTAAATATACATATGAATCATTAAGTACAACCTTATTGCAACAGATACCGTTCACGAGACTGTCTTGAATAAATTTTATTGTGGAAGTGTTAGTAGTACAGTTTAGTGGTATTATTCAGTTCGTTTATTTACCTTTACAGTCACTGATAAGGAAACAATCACGTTGACAATAAACTTCTTACAACATTTGTAAAAAGGGAAGGCACTAATATAACTGTATATTATTTATACAGAAAAAAGTATATATATTTAAATACAAATTCATAATAAATCATTTTACATCTTTCTCAAATTATCATCACAATATGTATAGCATGAATTAAAATATTGAAATATTTATGGTTAATTACAGTACATATATTCTCTAAGGACGCATAAAATTGATCTTCACGTAATGTTGGTAACATCTGAAATTGATTAATATTTAAATTAGGATTAAAGGAGGCTTCGAACCCTCGCAGATTAAAGACGATCCCGTCTCGTGTTAAATTCGAATTCCCCGCAATCTCCAGGGATATCAGCGGGAATTAATCAAGGGATTAGAAAGTGAGAACAATCTGAGAACGGAAACGCGAGCAGGGATTCTCCAAACCTTTTGCGCCTTTCCGAAAGGTTATGTCTCCGAAGGCAGTTTCGCGAATCGTGCCCTACAAAAACCGAGCCTCTGCGACACAATGGCCGTCCGCGAGGCTGAAAAACTTTTGATTTTAGCTTAAAAGAGTGCTCTTCTGCCCAGAGAAACAATGAAGTCTGTTTCATTTTTCTCTTTGAAACTAGCGCCAACGAAAAAGGGTCTCAAGTTGCGATTAGTTTCACATTTTACCTTAAAATAGCCAAGGCTCTTTCCAGGAGTATGCAAGCACTCACACGTAGGTATGAAATATTAGCGCTTTTTTAATATTGTAGCTCAAGGTTTTCGAGAACGTGCCTACACCAAATACTGCTAAGTTAAGTTATACTAGAATGAGTGCTTTGAAATTGATACCGAAGGAATAGCGAATCCCTAGATGCATCTACACATATGTTGCGTAAACTCTTCCACGTGCTGTAGGGGATACATGCATTATATCATCATTTCCTTATTTTATTGCTATTGTCTGTATTCCAAGAAAATATATCGTTAAATAAACTAGTCCAAACTACATTTTTCTCCTTTTTCTTGCAGTATCTGATAGCAGAATGGACGCATAAGATTAACAGTTTATTTCGAAAACGAGCGATTAATGAACGTATTTTATAAGCTTTACGTTTCTACTTAAGTTGAATTTCGGACTTGAATATGGAAACTTTAGAAATTAGAAAAATAAACACAATCGTCAATATCGGGATTGAGGTGAAAATAATTTATTTTGTGTACCATCCGAAACATTAATAATTTTTTAAATTAAAGAGTTAAGAAATTCGAAATTTAAAGTTAGAGTACGGATTGTCGAACCAAATCTGGAACGATGAGATGAGGGTCAGTATAGGAGTAAAGAGATAGATGGTTAAATTATTCAATTTAATAAGAGAAATTGAAATTGGGCTTGAGGGGGAACTGGTCGCTGAATGGCATGGCGGAGCGTGCGAGAGAAAAGACTAAAGAGCTTATAGATTTAATGGAAGAGATTTTAATGGAAATAATTAAAAATGATAGTAAGTTGGAGGAAGGAAAAGAGTTATAAACAATATAAAAGAAGAACTGAAGATGGAAAAGGGTGAAGAAAAATGAACATTAAAGCAGGCTAATAATGGTTATGATAACTCAATCATCGTAAACATCATCAGATATAGAGAAATGTACTTACTTTTCCATAAAATATTGGAATAATGACCATTTTCACTGATATGCAAGCCATCCTATACGTAAGGTTTAATTCTATGATAAAGCAGGCAATACATTAATTCGCACATTTGTAATGTCTATTTTTATAAGCGTATTTTTTTCCGAAACAAAATTGAAGATTCGATTTAGCTTTACTATTATTTTGACTTCATTTCATTACAGTCCTTGGCTTATATTTTAATGTTACCCTTTGACAGTATAGTTTATTTTACGTTTTTCAAGCTTTTGCTTGTTTGTGATTCAGAATATTGCAGCAAAGACTGGTTTCTAAAGAAAGAAGAATCGTTTCATAAGTTCTCTTCCGCTACATTTACGATTTAAATACATCAATTGACAGAATCCTTTACCTAATGCATTTTCATGACTGGAATATCACTTCCTATTCTGTTTCAATATTTCCTTAGTCCCGAATTTTTTTGCGCTTGCAGCAGTTCTGCAATAAAAGTTTATTCCTTTCCCTAAGGTTTCGTCGGCATTTTCCTCACATTTTTAAGACTTCAGTTATGCGAATATAGGTCGTTAGCATTTCCGAAGATGCAGAAAATGCCCTAGAGATATCACCTGTATTCAGTAGTGCAAACGGAAAATGGCCAAATTTAGAAATGCAAAATTTGCCACACTTAACGGTTAGGAGGACCTCATATTTTTCTTTTGGAAGAATTGTCATCTTCTCAATAGCACCATTTGAATATTCAAGTGGCGAAAAGTTTCATAATTCATCTAATTCAAGTTAAAAGCTTTCGTAACCACAATAATTAGTACGTTTAGTGTATCTATCCGACGCGCCGCTGTGGATTCATTTTAACTTTGCATAATAATGGTCTATTTATTCATATTTAAGCCTTAGCGAGTCATATATATAAATAAAATTTACCTTAATTAGAGGTCTACATGATCCCGTTTCTTTAAACTGTTTGCCCCTTCAGAATACATATAAAAATGTCGAATCTATCAAATATCAAAGATAGCCACTTAAACCAAAAAATAAAACATTTTTACATACCATTTCGTTACATTAGCTATCAATAAAAATGCTTATTGAAGCCAAAACTTCACAGTATTTCCAAATTCTGCAAATTTGCAACAGTGAAACCTTCAGAATAAATTGTATGAATAACAAAATCACTCCAATGAACATGAGTAGTACAGAGGGTGCAACCGAAAAGTAGAAATTTTAATTAAAATCCTGACCATCATTTCCCTGGAAAACATTTGAGATTCTTACATATAGTATAATGTCCGAAAGAAGACAAGACTTAGCCAAGCCCAATCTATACCAAGTGATCAGAAATGCAAAAATCTATAATAATATAGGAATCTATTTCATTTCTACATAAATCCTAACAAAGATTATTGTTGTTGAGATAATAAACTTGCATATAAGTTGGAACATACCAATCAAAATCACAGGAAAGCTATGAATATGATCAACCGAAGAGGCTATTAATGTAAGTCTTGAAAAGTTTTAATGAAACATTAATCTTTGCTCACAATTCCAAACTATTCACTGAGATTATTCCCTCAGTATCCTCATCGCTCGACTTGACCTCTTACCAACAAACTTAAGACCCGAAATATTAGAGCCCCCTCAATTTAGCATACTGAAATTACCTCTTGAGCAAGTCATCTGAGAATAACACCCTCGAACATTACTCGGTATTAGAGCTTGCGTTCTTCAACTAAGTTACACCAGGTGCTAAAGGGAAGCAATCAAATTAGCCATTTCTTCCTCGTTAACTCGCCAACTCCTTAAGAATTACCCTCCTCCGCTATGGAGGTAAATAACCTCGACCCTTTTGGATGGAAAGAGCCGGAAAGAGTTCCGGAAACAGAAGGGTGGAAATAGAAGAGGGATAGACGAAAGAGGCTCAACACGAAATAGCTAAATCACGAGGACTTATATTTTCTTCGGAAGAAACAACAACGAGAGAAAGAGAGAGAGAGAAACAAACGTCGGCGGCTTACATGATGAATAACAGCGCCTCTCGTGGGGGAAATGCGAACTCGCCTTCGGGATAAATCAAGGAGCAATGTCAGGGCGAGTGCACGGGTTTCTTTTGTTAGTGGGGCCGAGTAAAACGGGGGAAATACGATGCATAAAAGGCGAGCGCTGAATCCAAATATCGGAATGTCTCCGAGAGTTATCTTTATGCAAATTGTCCCCCACTTTTTAGAGCGGGCCGCTGTGCGCAATATGCAAGCGGAATTTTTAAATATGTAATCATTTTTTTAACATTTCTTATTTGCATATTGTTTACATTTACTGTATATCAGACCATGAATAAAAGTGTAGCTACATTCAGTGTATGTTGATGATAAAATAAAGACGAGATTACGCAAAGAAGAATCAAGATTCATTATGGGTGAAATACATTTTAAGGCTATGGATAACATGTATTTCAAGGTAATTTAGTGGAATTGAGATATTAAATTTAAGGATTATTGTTTTTGAAGAGTTATTTCTACTTTTAAGAGCGGTCCGCTACACTGCAATGCAAAATGGAAGGGGAATTATAAAACATAATATCCTTTTTTACTTCCCTTCTAATGTATCGTTACATTTTTTCAAATAAAAGCAGGAATTTAAACTTTGCTACATTGTAGTGCAGGGTTGGATGGAGCAAAATAAAGAAAAAAGTTCCCAGCGATGAATCAAGATAAGTAACGGATAAAATATATTTAAGGATTTAAAGTAGGCGGATATGAGCTATTTCAAACGTACGAATCATTCATTTTGTAGAGCTAAAGTAATTACATGAAAGAGTCAAGAGCCTTCAATATTCACTGATTAGAATTTTTTACAGTTCTCGCTATGTGCAAATTTATTAGTAAGTAAAAGATCAAATCAGATTCTAAACATCAATATGAAAAGTTTAGTACAAAAGCATGAATTTGGAATTGTAGAATTGATAATGAAAAACGTGCAAATACTGTTACTTATTTTAATCCAAATTACATTTTGATTCAGAGAAGTAGCTGTGGAAGTAGAACAGTAAGTAGTTTCTTTGAATAAGAGATGTTGATCCATAGGACTCTATTGCTTTTACAAATGGTAAAACTATACAATCTAGAATTTAAAGTATTTAATTGGAAGAATAGTACATTAGTGTTTAAATCTAATAGAATATCAACACAAACAATTGGCTCAAGGCTAAAAATTGCCTCGTTAACAGATAATATAAAGAATGAGAAAGTTTCCCGATATAATCAGAAATTCATTGAAATTAGTTTACAAATGAAAAAGTGGGAAAAAGTAACCTCAAAGAATTCTGACCTTTTGTTCAAGAGATCTTAGTTTTTTTCCAAATAAGAACGAAGTTGCCCTTAAAAATTAGGCGGATTCGATGATGAGCGTAAATGAAGAGAAACTGATACTACAAAAAGAATGAATAAAAATCCATCCTTTTTGCGAAATATACGTTATTAAAAACATTATAAAATAATTCGAACACTAGGGTGTTTACACACCTCGTCACACTCCAAAAGGCGGCTTGTAGGGCATTAATGTAGACACTGATGTATAAGAGGTGATTTTCGTCATTTAATGAGGAGAAAAACAAATGAAACTCCAGCGCTAGCCCTAGAAGTCTGCACATTTACTTTGGAATCACCAATGGGATGTTGTGAAAGATACCAATAAAAAAGATAAAACAGAGAAGAGGAACAAAAATCCAAATCAGGAGAGTACTCTTCATTCGACGACTATCCCAGAATCCGAAAAAATCTAAAACATTTCCCCTGACTCAGTCACGAACTGTGCTAGACATGTATCACTTCGCTAATCTCCCATTCGACTAAACGCGGCGCGAAAAAATCAAAAATTCACGAAGCAACACTCTAACGCCGTTCCACCCTCCGATATCCTCCATGGATCAGCGCAAAAAACTTTTGAGCTCAGCGTTTTATAAGTCTCCCGTGTAATATTCCCTTCGATCCCCATGTATCTGGCGCCTTCGCACTCAATCCGTAAATGCGGAAGAAGAATCATTTTTTTTTACCGGAAAGGCTAAGGAACTGGAATGCGAGCGCCATCTGCCAAC
Organism: Sympetrum striolatum; assembly: GCA_947579665.1. NCBI lineage: Eukaryota > Metazoa > Arthropoda > Insecta > Odonata > Libellulidae > Sympetrum > Sympetrum striolatum. Next base: position 45,161,057 of record OX388351.1, on the reverse strand, counting down.
GGGTCCACTCGAAACAATATCGCAGCTTCCAGAAAGATCCCTCCCTAAAGAGCTTAACCCCTGCGACAGATCGAAGAATATCTTTCGGGATTAACATTTCGGAGGAGGGAAGCGTGTCCTTTGGAGCAAAAAGAAGCTCTTTTCCCCTTTCCGACCTATATAGAGTCCTCTCTTTGAAGAAGGCGTAGGCACAGTTGGAAAGTCAGACTCTGGAAGACAATGGGGCGATTGGTAAGGGCGACTTTATATCGGAAGCCAAAATGAGACGGCTATCGAGCCTTTTATTTCGTTTTCTGAAAACAATGGAGGGAGAGGGAACTATTTTAGCCTTTCAGCAGCAAAAATATCTGAATTGTAGCATTATGGGGTCGGTACCGACTCCCTTATGATGAGCCTACATTCAAACTGTTTCATTTCGATTGATCGAATCGTCTTTAACTGCGAATTGAAAGCTACCGCACATGAAGATCTTATTGAGGCACTTTGTAGACGTCGCACAGTGGGCTAGAATCTAAAAAAGCCGGCCAAAAATAAAAGTGCTTTTTTGAGTGCGGACTTTGAAACTTCGCGTAATCGTTTTTGAATAAATTCCGCATATAACTATGAAATCATTTGCCTTGGTTCCCACGCGTTACAACTTTACAGGGGGTCAAAGTTGACCAAATTTTACGAAAAATGCCGGTCCTCGATTTTTCGCAAAACTCTTCAATTTCAAGTCAATCCTGAACCAAAATGAGCTAATTCATCGGGTAAAATGCAGTATTATAAACCTAATTTTTATGCTTTATAATACTGGGTTTGAATGATCACAGTTGAGTATTTGCATTATTTATACAACAAAATGGCGAACCCTTATTTTATGGCAAATTTCCACCTGAAGTGAGGAAAATAGTAGCAAATAAGCGCGATGTACGCGGAGTTATTTACATCAAAATGTTCCTTGAAGTTTTCTGTAGAAGAATCTGAAATAAAATCCTGCGACAATTTGCGACGCCGATAAATAAAGCGACCTTTCGATGGCGATGCAAGAGCTATGTCTGCGCGGCGGAGCGCCACTTTCTGAGACAACCTCAGTCTTGAGAAGACAACCTAGCGATAAATATCAGAAAAAAAAGGTTAAAATTTTATGTACACATCAGTGGACTCCCAATCGACAAGATTCAATAAAAAAAATGGCTATATACATACAAGGTGTCTAATCCACGATACCGTGGATGGTCAGAAGTGATCTAGAAAAGGCGCGAATAGACTTGAGAGAAATTAGAAATAGGAACAAGTACAGAAACGAGGCAAAAAATTGGAGCGAGATATTAGAGAACGAAATCTCAAAGAAACCAGGGACAAAGTGGGCAGAAGAGAGAAAAAGAATTCACGGGGAAAGAATGAGGGAAGTTTGAAAGATCAGAAAGAACAATAAAAAGTGACTCAGAATGCAAACAATATGATAATATAAAATATGTTAATTTGCTGCATTATAGCAAAAGAAATAAAACTACCTTCAAACTAGGAAGAGGGCCGGAGTTCAGCTTACCACATAGAGGTATTCACGTTTAATCCTAAAAATATACAGGAGTGAAAAATAGCGATATGACTGGGAATTGAACTGATTTCCCACTTTCCAGACAAGTGAAATAAAAACGCTATTCCGCCTTGTCACTATCGCTTTGTATCTATTCACTCCCGATGAAGAATAAAAATTTGTAATTTTTCCACAGTATTTATTAAAAACAATAAATGGAAACAAAACACTTGATAATGATGGAGATCAATCTCTGAAACTAGTAGTGTTTTGTTTCCATTTATTGTTTTTAATAAATACTTTGGGAAAAGTAAAAATTGCTATTCTTCATCGTGACGTATTTCCACAAGACATCGCCAGAGACTGAATTTTATTCACTCCCGACGAAGAATGCATCGCATTCGAAATACGTATTGAGTGCTCTCAAAAAGTGCGGTGTCCTGTCTTGTTTTCTCGGAATACCGGGGAATGAGAAGAGGAACGCCGACAGAAACGGCTATTGGATATTTTAAGCATCTAATTCCTTAACAGCCTTGTCCCAACTTTCCTTTCTTTACATAAAGTACCATATCTCGTAAACTAATTTGTTTAGGATTTTGCAATATTTTCCCAATTCAATTCTTCACGAAGGAAAATCTATTTCGTAGTGGCTGAGTTGGCAGAAAGAACCGCAAACTACGATATGCAATGATTACTGGAAACATACAATTGCTCGTTCTGGCGTTACAAATACCATCATGAAACCTCAAGTAGTAGTTAATATAATATTGAGTGAAACCGACAATGCATTGACAGAAGGAAGATATATATTTATAATTATGAGAAAGAGTTCCCTGAAAAACTGCAGATAGGGAACTAGAGAGAGGGAAAAGCCAACGGTTATTAGAGTTGAAGGATGTTCTATGTAGGAGGTCGCTCATGGGATGCATCGAATTAGAAAGAGGAGCACGAGTAAACAGAGATGTGATCAAATCTCAAAAATTTAAGGATGTAAGGAAGGGTTGGCTCTAACCCGAGACATTTTTTGTCCAGAATTTGTGTGCTTAGGAAAGGAAACAATAGTTCAAGGATAACTGGGAAAAATGTGGTCCAAGATTACGATGATTAAATTACCGTGCAAAACCAACGAGGAGCTATGGAGGGAGCTACTGAGACCTTCGATATTACTTTAATAATTAGTGAATATATGAATTGATATAAAACTCTGTGTTTAAAATTTCTACGGAGAAGAATTTAGGAAACAACTCAGAAAGTTTTATATGAACTTATTTAAAGTAATCTGAAATATATGATCACATGTAACGACAGCTGTACCATTTCAGAGATGAATATTAATGCTTGGTTTGAATAATATAAACAATAAAATAAGTTAAGAGGAAAATTTATAACGATGCTATTGAAACTTGTTAATCAACGAGCAAACGAAGAGTATGAATCATATAAAAGATGGAAAACAACAAACTTAGTAAATATCCACAAATAAATGTTACACCGATCGTAAATTCAAATTTTATTCGTGAATGTAACTAAGTTTGTTCTTTGTCATTTTTAATACCCTTCCTCGATTTCCGGCTAGAATATCGAGATTTTAAAATTTATATAAGTGGAGGCAACCTTATAAGCGTAACCAAAATCAATTAACGGGCGATGAATCCTTCTGTTACCGTGAATTTATATCACTTTCGGTTTTTTTATTTTACATTTCAATTGCACCCGTTTCAGTGATTTTGGGACGTACTGTATATTCTTATATACAACTTTGGTTCGACGAACCCATATGTCATATGGCCTGTAGAGTAAAAGGGTTGGACTCCACTTGCTTAGAATGTATATAAACTCGGAAAATGGAAGATCTGAGTTCGAGTCCCAGTCACATATGGTATCTTCAATACTATTTTTCCTTTACGTGTTAATAAAAAAATATATCATACGTAATATACGTTAATATCGATAGAACTTAATATAATTGAATATTTTTAACACGCGACAAACACGGATATGGATAGTTAGTAAAGAAAAATGATATACAAGTTGATATACATGAATGAGACTCAAACCCAGATTCCCACTTTCGAGATGGATGTTTACACCAATAGTGACTAAACCTTTTGCTTTAACCACGGAGCAAAGAGGTTGCAAATAGAATTATAATAATCGAATTCCATTATTAGAATAGAATTGAAATGATCGTAGACGTAACAAATTAGATCATACAATTCCACGGAAACTTGACACACATCGAGCATTAGCGGCGGACAGGGTCTAAAAGAGGGGTTGGAAAGAAAGGATTGGGGTTGGAAAGAAAGGATTGGGGCTGTCGGGCAGGAGGAGAAAGGGGGAATAAAAAGAGAAAAATGGAACATCCGCGCTGAATAGCAGTGCATCGGGGTCGCATTTAGAAGGCTTCTGGAAACTGCTGCGACGGGCCAAACCTTTCCACCGCGTCTTTTCTTACTTGCATTAGCGCCGCTGCCAACTTGAGAGGGCAAACGAGGAACTGTTTTTTCAGAGGGCACAGATGTACATCGGTTTAGAATTGAGGGCCTTCCAGGTACCGGGTCGCCATCGATCTTGTTCGCATGATTGGGCGCCGTGAAATGGTGAGCGTGAGGGGTGAGTCATGCCGTGCTAACGTCTTCCAAGAAAAGGGCTTTTCGTAGCGTAAACGAAGAGACTACGCTTTAGACAGATATTGATCGATAGGAGGACTTTTTTTCGCTAGATCTCGATCCAACGCGTCTTTGGATTAGGCGATGCGTGTAAAGATTTATCTCTGAAATAGGTCGCTGTATCCCTTGAGGCGTAATTTACAGGGGAAGTTATTCCACTTGCCCCGAGTTTTGCATTGCATGAGTGTTCTACCTCACGGTAGGTTCGTGTGCCGTACGTTTTTATCAATATAACGCCTATGTTCGTGACGTCACGTTAATGTGTTAATTTGGAAACAAATCATCTGATTAGCATGAAATAAAAGTGCATGGAATTAAAAGCAAGCTCATCAAGTGCATCTAAAAAGAAAATATATCAACCCGATCTATCACTTTGAAAATATTTAATAAGTGAACTCAATTAAAAGATCTATGTAAATTAATTAAAGCAAGGATTGCTCTTTTACCGGTAATTAATTGTAAATTACAGATCAGATTAAACGTTTGAAAATTTCCAGTAGAAGAAAATTCTCATCATTCATCTTAAGTAATAATTATCTTAGATATCCCACTAAATTTGATGTATTTCGAAAAAGCGACACTTCATAAAGGGAAATGCAATAAGTGAGATACTTCACGACTGATTGAATGGAAATAATAGCGGATTTCATCATTCATTGCATGATAATTGAGACTTATTTACCCTGTCACTCATGTACTGAATATTCGATTAGGCAAACAAATCCATGTCCTTCAACAAATACGGAGGAGTTCCATTAAAATTAATTAAAATTTCACAGACGTTACCGAAAAAAAAGATGAAATCAAAATTCAAATGCTACAGCATGACCGGTCAAAATCTAATGTAATACATTTTAAAATAGTATTAATTAATTACTTAATTCTCAATATGATATTAAATTTTCATAAAAATACCAGAATATTTTTAAATTGCCAGCTTTTAAAATTATTAGCTTAAATGGTTCTGAGTAGGTAATCAATATGAGTTGACCTTGCATCGTGAATCTACTCCAAGTTACATAGGAAAACTGGACTTTGTATTTGCCATAATATTTTTCATTATTACACAATTTTTATTTACTTATCTTATGCTCAAATTAGTACCATATTTAATAAAATCAATGAAAATTCCATTGAGTTCAACTGACCGTTTCCTAGTGCCATCGTATGTTTGGTCACAGAATTTGCCCTAAATTCAACTAATCCTTCCCAATACCTCCTAATCTACCCCAAAACCTCTGTGAACGAAACACGCCTTATCAAACGCAGTTCCATTTCGTGCCAACTATCCCCTTTGAACATGGCCTACCTCGTAGATACGAACACACACATCTACACGTTTCGTCCACTAGTTAGGCAAACTCCAACGCGGCGGGAAGGCTAACAAACCGAGGATTCGGTGCGCACCTTTGATACTGAGCAAACGCGTGCTACTGACGCCCCTGTTCCTTCACGGCACGGATATCCCGTCCCCGGCTTAATTAACTTCGAATTCAGGTCGAATGCACGCGAACAGTACGCGTTTACAAAAACGAACGGGGAAGGGCGATTTGGCCCAAAAGACGAACAGAAGGCTGTCGCAAAACGTCAAAACCAAATTTCTTTGAGAGACATTTTCACAAACGTGGAACCGATTTAAATGGATGTTGCGATTGAAAGAGTTTCTCAGGGATACGATGTTTATAGAATATTAGAATGCCCGTGAGAAAAGCTTTTGTTTATAGAATTAGTCTACGTATCATTCCTGAAGGGATTAAATACCTCATTGATACTACTTTCAGTAAAATATAAGCATCTACGATATAATATCTAATTAAATGATCTGAGGGTACATGACTTATAAAAATTACTAAATCAGAATCATAAATCAAGCTCTGGATTACTGATAGATAAGAAGAAAAGCAAACAAGGGTCTAACTAGGGCCCATAGTAAATTTTTCACTGGTTTATGCAGAGGCGAGATTTGAATTCATCATCAGCATCTACAATCCTAGATCTACAATGAATTTCTTTATCCTTCAGTTTGCAAGATCTAATATCCTCCATTATATATTTATATATAATGTAGGGCCCTTTTTTCAAGCTTTCAAAGTTTATAAATACCAAACTAATGCAGGTAAGCACGCATGCAAATATAAGGTTATAGGAGTTACGATGAAATATTTTATGAGTCAAGGATTTGCCTTTTTTCTCAAAGTAATATATACTTTATATTATTTTAGGACATCGATCAAATTCAACGACAAATATGATTATTTTTTATACTGTCAGTTTAAAAATTAATCTAATATAAAACTCCGATATTCAAACAGCTTTTCGGTGGTAAAATCAGTAATTTTGGTTAAATATAAAAAACTTAAACATTTTATGATAATTTTAATTGTCCCGATTACCGTGATAGAATATTTTTGCGAATTCTTGAGCCAGGGAATCATATATTACTCAGAGACGGTGCATAAATCTCTCTAAAAATATATTTAAGTTACCGATATTCACTGGGAAATATTAAATTCACTATTATCGAAGCTAAGCATAGCACTAAGATGCCAATGCAAGTCTAACTCGTTGGGAGGAAAGCAATTGAGCGAAAACCTTGAATTAACTGGTGCATGAATCAATGGAAGAGAAAAGAATCTGAAGGATAGATGATAATCTTCCGAGATCCCTCCAACCTTCCACTCTATCAAGATGGTGAATAGGAAATCCCTTTAAAGTATCTTTCTGGCATTCTGCCTTTAGAAGAATGTCACTGAATTTTCCCACTGAAAGACTTCTGTCTATAACGGATGTAAAGTTCTTCAATCTATTCACTCTTAGTTCAAGCTAATCGCTTCGTAATACTCAACCCAGAGGTATGTTACCAATTGGAGATTAAATATTAATACTATTCTTATACAGGAATACTTTCTTTAACGTGGCCTCTAGAAACGAAGTTCTATTCTTACGAGGTCGGCTGTAGGAATAGAATATTCTAGGAAGTTTGAATCGACGTCCCTGTATAATTCATTCTGTTCAAATTTGGTAAAGCTATTTAACGATTTGGCAAGTATGCAGAAGGACCTATTTTTTATTTACGAAAAATATCAATCAAATACATTGTCCCACATCTGAACATTTCCCCGCTACTCCTTTTTCTGGATTCTCTCTTCGGACTTTTGTTTTCGCCTTTCAATAGATTTTCCCAATTAAATCCCACTGAAAAAGGAAGAGTCTGTGAGACAACGACGCCATCTTTAATAGTGGAGGAAAACAAGAGAGTGGGTCGAAGCGAATGAAGAACAAATTGCTTCTCGGACAGGGAAATTCCAGAAGAGAAAGGAGAATTGATTTGAAGGAGACGATTTGAGGAAAAGCCAAAGAACAGCAACACACTGAAGGTTTAACAAAGGAAACAGAAATCCATTAGGAAGTGCAAACTTGATTTGGGAGAAAGCTTAAATAAAACGTATAAAGGTAAAGAAATGGAATTATATGTTGTAGCAAACTTCTTTTAGATTCATAACGTAGAAAGCTTATGGTCAAAATTCGAGAATTGATCAAACTAAATTTGACTTGCAATGCTGATGTTTCTTCAATATTATCTCTTTCTTATTACTCACACAGTCTAAGGTTCAGTTCAGTTCAGTTGAAGAGATACTTCCCAACAAATCTTCTATTTCTGCGTAGTAAATGAAAGAGTATTTCTTGTAACTCTAAGAATTAAATCCGGCCAATGCATTGACAATTTACACTAGATGCAAGAGAGCCCAAATATAAACTATCCTCGCCTTAATAAGAAGTTAATTTATTCTGACATAATTTGTTTTATCTGTGGTATTTTTATCTAAGGCTTGCCATATTAACCCAAAATTTGCATATAAATAAATGCATGCAATGAAGCATTGGTTAATTATTTTGGATTAACGATGTATCGGAGAATATTTCAAATGTGAATAAAATCATTAATGTTAAAACTTTATCAGGAGTCACTCTCTAAACCAACTCAAGCTGTAAGACATACAAGTATTGCAGAGAACTCCAATTACTACAGCAAAGAAGATGTATTGCATGTCAACTACATACAAAGTAGAAATGCAGCCTTCTAAATACAAAAAATAGCAAGATTCTCATCGTAAGGCTTCTTTACGGAAAAAATCTAATCCATGAGCAAAGATTGCACCATTATATATATTACACTTGAAGGAAATAGGGTCAATTGTATGATTTTGTATAATCATATAACATCGTATGAATTTTCCTTATAAATTCCTATTCCATTTACTAATGGAGTCGGATAATATTTTAGATTGGTTGTCACGATGGTGATTAATCTTTTTTGATGTTCAATTGTATGGAAATGTTGATACTATTCCTACCACCAACCCTTCTCGGGAAAATGGACTCGCGTATCGTTTCCTTAACTAGAGAAATCCATTTCAGTACAACTTCACGGCCGGTATGATATTGTATTTCTATGTACAATGTATTGCAATTGCACAAATTTGATCTTGTTTTTTATTGATACTAGAGCATTAATTTTAGATCAGATCATTGAATCATATGAAAACCGAGCATCAGGTAAAAGATTTGCCCCCTTTCCTCAATTCTGGACCAATTGTAGAGCTGGAAAACAACGTACTCTTTCGTAAATTCTCCTTAACACTCGGCCCGGGAAAATCCTATGCATATTTAATAAGGTCGTCCACCTTCACAACCCGTTCTTCTCCATTAACGCCCGAAAGCCATTGTACGGGGTGCTGAATCCGGAAAGAGAATGACCTATTTTTATGGCGAAGATTAGAATGTTGACATCTTCGAGTGAACTGAGAATATTTATGCTTCTATACCATTAATTAAATCGTATTTCATCTTATGTCAATCTCGATTGCCGAGTTTATCATTGCTCACCAAAGAAGCTTACCATATTCAAGTCCGCAGATATTGTTTCAACAATTCCGCGTAAAGATCCCCTGAATGACAATAAAGTAACAGTTATGAAATTAGTAAAATCGGTCCATAAAACCCCAAAAGGTTTTAGAAAACCTACTGGAACTACTTGAATATTATTATTGCCTCTGTTATTTAATAGTTTTTATTACATTAAAATTAGTAAGTATTTCCAACGAAGAAGTTACTATATTAAGGACTTTCAATATCTATAGTATAATATAGCTATATTACAGAAATATCACTTCAAATATCATAAATATCAATCAGCATCATTGATTTAAGTAAACTTGGCAAAATAAAGGATGCAGGAAGAAGTTTTATGAAAGCCATATGCTAAGAAATAAGTTGAGTATAGTTCGCAACAATTTAATTCAAATCCTCACGATTAAACAAAGACACGGATATATACATTTTTTCCATAACTAACAATAAGACTAAAGATATTGAGAAATTTAAAACGAATTCCATGTACAGAAATTTTACCATTGTTACACACGGTGAAACTTCAAGATATAACAATTAACTCCACAGGAATAAAAAGATTACTCGTGCATAATTAATTTCAGTTTTTCATTAACAAAGTAATAATAATGTATTTCTTTGTAAAATATCCTCAAAAGAAGATTTCTTAGAAACATTTTAGATTGAAATTCTACGTACATTTCCTGAAATTTTTCCTTTCATTTTCCGTGTTACAAAAAGGTTAGGAAAATGAAATTTATACTGCGTTTCATCATTAAATGCCTCTCAAGTATTTTTACTTTTAAAATTACCTTTAGGAGCAAGTTATCTTCTACGACATATTCTAATTTCGCAATTTAAAAGCTCTTGAAAATAATACTTTGCTACAACCCGTACTTTTTTCATCGTCCTACAAACTTCAAGATCGCAAAAGAATCTACCAGGGTTAAATAGAAATTTGGGAACTCAATATCGAATGTGTGATCAAAAAAACTCCTTGGCTGCTTAAGGTCAAAATTCGGCAGTAGCAAACATTACTAACTTTTTGGTATAATACAGTTTTACAGGTAAGCACATCTTCAGATTGAATTCCAAAGCTCATCAGGGTTATGTAGTCTTCAATGTTTATTTAAGCTCAAACTTGAAGAGGTTATGAAATAAAATTTAAATTGTTTGGTACAATTTATCGTGATTGAAAGTAAGTGCTGAAGTATCCTGGATGAAAATGAAATAATTTCTTTCTCTCTTACTTTGGTAAATTTCTTCCTTTGGAATAACTTTAATAAGATCTCAATTAAATTCAACTTAATTTATAGCAGTGAGGGCGTTAAAGGTTAGTTTAAAAACTATTATTTTCTTATTTACTTGCAACTTGATTTAAAATGGCAATGGGAACTCATTCCAAGTAGATTTTAATAGAGGAAAAATCTCAATAATCTTGTAATGGAGATTTTTCAACATTATCGCAATTAGAGTATTCTAAAGTTTAGGCTCCAAACACCAAACGTTTTATCACGTCAGGTATTCACGAAAAATCAACATTTAAACGACCAGAAAATGAGGAAACAAAAATTTTAAAATGCAGAAGTTATCGGATGATCGTGAGTTTTTTTCGGTTAAGGGAATGTTTCGTGTTGCTGTCTTTGAGTGTTGGAGTTTGGCATGAATAAATTCTCTAAGGCGAGCATAAAGACACAATTTCTCGTGACGAAATCTGAAGAAATTCTTGCTTTCATTCAACTAGAGAATTATAAGCATACGATGGTCGCTTTAATCACTTCTAGACGAATTTGACGAAGTGTTACGAAGCAATTAAAGCTCAAAACAGAAACTCAGTTAAAGCGAAGAATTCATGAATCTCGAACAATCATTTCTTCTCCTATCCGTTTGAATTTTAAAATTTACCGTGACCAGTAAGTTCTTACTCCTTTGTTTACTAATTTTGATTGTAAGCCTAAAATAAGTATAGAAGTGAATAATTAAATCTAAAGTTACCATTAAAAATAACTGAATACAGTCCAAATTGTCTTAAATATTTCATCCCTTTTTTTTCTTTTCAGTACTGTCAATATTTTGGAAATGAACAAGAATTTCCATAATAATTTTCCATTCTCGATCTCTTTAATTATCATTGTTTCTAGGAATGAGTAGATTTAATTAACTTCCGACAAGTACAAAAGCCTACGCAAGTTAAGATTAAAATTATTTTACATATATAGATAAAACACCAAGGTGCAAATGAAAATTGCATCGTTATATTTATTTTCGGATCAGGAAAGTAGTAAACTTATGTGTACTATGCATGAGAAGTAACTGCATATCTTATTTTAATCGATTTTCCCTCTAACCAACGAAAAATTAGGGAAATCGTAAACGCTGAATGACTAACACCTGCTTGACTGAAGTAAACATCAATTAAAATCTTAGTAATGACTTCACTTCTGTGGTGTAAATTTATCGTTCTTACTTGCATTACTTAATTTTGAATGATTACTAATATGTTTAGGAATGGAAACAATATAAGAATTTTTACTGCTAAAAGTATGCAAGAAAATAAAAAGGTGTATTTAGGGGACTAAAATTTGTACCCAATATGACAGTTTAAGGTTCCAAAAAAGCTTCAAACCAAAAGAAATTTTCATAAGTCGCAGAATTCGGACTTCAAGAAACGTGTCCAACCAAAAGGGAGGAATGGGAGTCAACATACGTCAATCAAAACGTCATACACTTACTTCCTTTAACCACTTTATTTAGTGGATTCTTTACAAATCTTCCCATCCTTTCTTAAATAACCTCTTCTTTGAAGACCTATTAAATTATTTATAAGAGACAATGCTAATTAATAAATATACGCAAGTTAGAAGCGATTTATGCTAACTTTTTTGTCAAAGTTTGGTAAACTTATATAAGTTATCTTATTATATTTTATAAGATCTATCTACAAAATATATATAGTTATATGTACTTGATTAAGTACGTTTCACAGAAAGGTATGACAATCAGATGTCCGCTTCTCTAATCATCAAATATACTTAAAAGAAAGGAATAAAAGATAATTTCACCAACAAACATGTGTACTATATTGGTGCATCATGAATATATCATGTAAAAAAAGTCCTTTTGAAAACCTCTCGAAAAATAGTTTCGACTAATCTACACATATATTTAATACTGTTCAATAATTATACTGTACTCACTCAAAAACTTATAATCAATGTGGTTGATCGTGGAACGTCATTTAGAAATTAGAAACTCATGGTATTTTTTACAACAATACACTGGGTATCGTGCAAATTACTTTGAGTTTGTTAACTTCAGTAAACTATTTTCAGTCTCAGGTCTCAGAATACTCACCTGAAAAAGAGAAATAAACAACATAAATAACACTGGCTTGAAAAACATGAACATCATATAGCTAGTAAAAGTGCATTAAGTTGCATTTTCAGGGATGGAGTTGATTGTGCTTGGGGCATATCTACATGAAAATATTCAATACAGTTTCAAAAATGTCGGATGAGTACTTTGAGCAAATATATAAACTACACTTAATGCACTGATTAGCCTTAAATATTAAAGGTTGTTTCAATAGTACAATTGTTACTTTAAGAAATGGCAGAAGATGAGAAAGACACTTAACTTCTAGATTTCAAGAATTTTGTATTACCAATCTTAAGAAAATAATGATTAAAAGATGATAATTTACAATAAAAAGCAAACGCAAAACAGAGATACGACATAGGCAATTTCACAATGATAGTGACACTAGAAATATTTCAGCGAAATACATAGTTGAGGGTAAGGAATAATGAATAATTTCCGTAAATATATTTATAAATGGAAAACCTTCTGCTTAAATTTGCTTTAAGGATCTTTCAACTGAAACTCTTTGCTACAACGAAAGCGAAGGAGAAAATACAAGCGACAGTCCTTTTACCTATTTCATATAAAATATCGCCTACTTTATTAATATCATTGAAAACGTTCTTATTGATTCCCCTCACTTTCTTTTCATCTTGGATTCCTTTCACTTTCTCATTTAAAGATAGAAATAATCTGAACGAAATTATGTATTACTCTTGTGGTCGTTCAATTCTTTAACAACAACAAAGTTCATAGAATTTATAAAATTCCCGAAAAATATAAAAAATGGTGAGAAAAACCATTCTGTATCCCACCACTACGAAAGGAGAGATTAAGGTAGAATTCTTCAACTATCTCTTAGCTGCTGATGTTTAAATGAGTACTTTGTGTTAGAGGAGTTGCATCTCGTTTTTTCCCTCTCTTGTTGTCTGTCATTAAGTTCTAAACTCTCTGTTAAGTTACATTGTGTTTTTATTTATTTCATATTTCCATATATTCTGGAATATCATAGCGCATTCTTTTGACTTTCCATTACTTTATGTATTATCGTCTAGATTATTTTTGTATATGTTTGTTTGTATTTTTCTATTTCCATACATTTTTTTGCTCTGAGTGTTTCTTGCATTTTGTGCAGACCTATGGGAATCCAAATAAATCGTAATACATTATTAATATTATTACATACGTACATATCTCTTTATTGGGCGAAACAGAGATTGGAAAATCCATAGGATATCCACGATATGATACACTTGGGAATATCAAATCCATACAGCGCTGTAGGGACCCGTTGCAGATGTGGAATAATCATCTTGGACTTGGGTCCAAGTCGTTGACCTAAGCAGCTACAATATTCAACAACGCGAGTTTCCTCAGAAAGAGAAGGGAAGTGTAGTTAGGATAATGGAATCCATGGGCGCCTGGGATGTTGTCCGCCCGCAGTACACAATGTGATGCGCTTTGCGTGTATCTACGGGGCGGCGTCTACTTCACAGTACGGTCGGCGTAAGACGTTGATTACGACTCAGCACGCTTCGGACAAAGATTCGCGTGACCTGTAAGCACGATCCTCCACTTTGAGCTCTCCAATCGCTGCAGGGAGCAAAGGGGTTCGTTACTAATTATAACTTCTGTCTCCCATTTTATTTCCCCTCTTCCTCGACCTTTCTTTCTAATGGTCTTTGTCAGATGTCTGCATTCTTCTGCCTTTGGAAGAAGTGGATAGGGGTTTTGAGAAAGGAAATCGCATTTCTGTTGCCAGGGAAAAGTTTTTGGCAAAGATTATCTTTCGGGAATTGTGGCTCTCAAGGTTCCATAAGAGACCGTACAGAAGTGAAAGCTTCAAAGTTTTACGTCTGTTGATTCGTAAGCCATTTGATAAGGATTTTCGCCATTATCTGAAAGAATACGCTTTGAAAACTAATTTCCCTTTACGATGTACATCAGGATTCACAAGAATTACTATTTTCAGATACTAGAACGTTATGAATTGAGGCTATAAAGAAATGAGACCATTTGAAAGAATGCATTTTTGAGTATGCATAGCACTTATAATGGCAGAAAATAATATTTTTAGCTAAGATAATGAATAAAAACACTGTAATTTTCCACACTATTAGGTGTGTGTGTGGAATAGTGTGGAAAATTACAGTGTTTTTATTCATTATCTTAAATGGCTTTCCACAAAGTAACGCCTGAACATCTTGATTCAATATTTTTAGCTTTAGTAAAGAGAATGGGTAAATTAGAGCAACAAGGAGAGAAAATGATATGTTTTGTATGGTTTGAAAGAGAGATAAAGATCTGTGTAAAGATAATAAGTTGTAGTAGATGTCACACAGAAGATAACTGGCTATGTAGAGTTAGGTAAATCGACAAATATGGGAAGATTCATAGAAAAGACTTAATTGTAGATTAGTTGATTTAACATGCCTAAATTTGCTTCAAGGTTCCTTCGTTCACTTTAAGCTACTTCAGAAGTGATCCATAAATACAAGCAATACCCCACTTATTTATTTCATTTAAAGAATCTTCTACTCTCTTTCGAAAATATTTCTATAGACATCCCTCCATTTGTTTTGCATCTCAATTTTATTATATTGGAAACCCAAGTAACAGCCCAAGATTTAAAGACGAGCCTGAACTTAATATAAAGCCAATAATAAGGAAAATTTAATTATAGAACTTAAGTGAAAGTGTTATGGATTAACTCTTAATAGCTTAATCCGAAAGGAAAAGTAATAAAATACCGATACAATAAAAACATCTACTTACTTATCAAACAACTATAAGAACGCGTTCAATACAGAAAAAGGAAAACAAAATCACTCTAAGCACAGAGAGAATAGAGCATTAATTAATCCAGCTCATTTTACGTACTTTAATTCGCTGAAAAGATAATTAAATAGGAAATTAGGTGTATTATAAAAATAATTCTCCACACCATTATAATATTCCCATTAAAATTGTCTTTGACATTGTCTAGTTAGAGTCAGACTTAAGTACAAAAGAACACTCATGTTACAGCAAGACAACAGAAAAGAAATATCTCAGTACGCATAAAAGAGCTTTCCTTTGATAGTTTAAATAAACTGAAACATTTTGAGAATGTTGCGAGAAAGATGAAAGCATGCATCTTTAAAGCATTTTCTGTCTGCAGGAAGGAATCAAGGCCAAAACAAATGAGCTATTAAGTAAACACGATTTTTCTCCATCTCAAATCTACGATGTTGAATATATAAATGAAAAAAAAAAGCAAGACACAATCCTACGTCAATGTTAACGCTTTATTAAATCACTGTTTGTGCCTTCTTCTGTCGCGATTTGGCTCCTCGGAATTTTGGCATCGTTCTTTCATTTTAAAATGACACCTATTGGATGGTATTCCTTTGTCTAAAATAAGGAAAATTTTATCGTAAAGCCAATACATACAAAGCTCTTTTGTAACATCCTACACTATCATATTCCCTTAACTATCTCACGTTTGTGAAGGCAATAACTAGTTCCGTAACTTTCAAGAAAACTGGGACGAGTTTAAGATTAGGAGGACTGTCGAGCCATTTGGCCTGGGCGCTTCGTTTCGATTAATTTAGAAATTCGCCCTTCAGATCTAGTTTCCCTGAGTTATCACCTTCGGATTCTTTCCAAACAGCCAATTAAAATAAGGGGAGAACATCTTTACGACCTTTCCTGTCACGCACTCCGAATGGCTGAAGAATATTTATGAATCCATTATTTGTCATCTAGATGTTGTCAGACTCATTGCCTTCGTTTTAGGGGCAGGATGTTACTAAAATTGGAATGGTTAAATATAAGGGGTAATAAAGAGCTTTGATAATTAAATTTATATTATTTGAACAAAAGAGCTAATTATTCCGATTCTTACTAATCTAATACGTGTAGTTAGTTATAAATTACTTTTTTTAGATAAAGACATAGGAAATGTGGAAATGATTTATTTTTCAGAATGGCTAGCTTAGATTTTCACGGTTAAATGACATAAATGAAAATAAAAAAGGAAAATATACTAATATCGTTGTTAGTTGATTGTACACTCCTGGCCAAAATTAACGCAGCACCTCCTTAGCGATCCTTACGGCCAATGCTGCGTTAATTTTGGCCAGGACTGTACTAAAAAGGTCTTGTTTTTTACCAATATTTACAGTAGCCAGTAATAGAAAAAAAGACTTCCGTTTTAAAATTCCTTTCCTAGGAAAAAATACATCAACAGTGATGACGAAATTCGGATTTATATTTATTGAACGAATTATTAATTTAAGTTGTAATATCATTGTAGCTAAAATGATGTACAGATACATATAAATATTGTTTGAATTGATAATGGCATAAGTTAACGCCGCCAACTGTCCTTACGAGTACCTGCGGCAGAAATGTATAATAAATAAGTAAAAATAATGATATTTGTCAATATTGTACACATTTTAAATAAATTAATTAAATAATATAATTTATAACAGCAGATGTCGAGGATTGTAAAGCAAAATACCTCACTCCTCATCTTGTCTTGTAAGCCTTATTCTCCCTCTATGTTTAAGGGGTTCGATTCCAACTGAAATTCTGGACGATACTTTGCGGAGACTGTGAGAATTAGAGATTTCATTGTTATTATCGTTTCATTCAGGTTGTTTTTATACATTGCCTTACTTCTATACAATTTTTACTTTCTCCATATACGTAGTATAGAGAAAGTATTGTTTTCATGAAAAGAATCGACTTCGAGATTTCAACGGAAATACATGTTTTGGGGTCCCTAGAACACGTTTTGACCATTTCCGGAATGATGTCTGTGTGTGTGTGTGTGTGTGTGTGTGTGTGTGTGTGTGTGTGTGTGTGTGTATGTATGTCTGTGCTTGTGGGCGCTCTAACGTGAAAACTATTGATTTCTTCAAAACCAAACTTCATATTTAGCCTTATGTTGGGTGCTGTCAGAGTTGATTTGTTTTTGGAGTAAATCGGTTAACCGGTAGTGGAGCTATATTCTTCTAAGACAACTTCCGTTTTTACAATATATCTCCATGAATATGATAATTAGGTATATACTATTATTAATAACAGTTTTAGAAAATGTAATTTGGTATAACTTTTGTATGAAACATATATTTGTATCACTGATTGTTTAGGAGATATTCGTGAAATACTGATAAACCGGAAGTTGCTGATTATCTTTTGTGGGCGCTCTAACATGAAAACTATTTGTCGTGTGAACACCAAATTTCATACATAGCACTTTTGTTGGTGTCGTTAGAGTTGATTAGTTTTTTGAGTAAATCAGTTACCGGAAGTCGAGCTTTACTTTGCGAAGCTCCTTTCCGTTTTTGCAAAATTCCTCCATTAATCTGGTATTTAGGTATATACAGTTATCTATAGAAATTTAAAAAAATGTATTTGTACATATGTTCCAAGTTTAGATTGAATCTAGAGTTCGAAAATACTATCGTAGATAAATATTTACATCTTACATATGAAGAAAGTCATGTGCTGGCCACATCAGATTTTTTTGGAAACATATCATATTATTTTATATACAAAAGTCAACCTTGATTTGATTTTGATTCGTATGGAAATTTTGCGGTGTTTATCCACGGTACAGATCGAAAACGAGTGTGACTACAGGGATAGCACGAGCACCTTCATTACTTTAGATTCTCGCTGACGTTTGCAGAAGAGATTCATAAAATCGGCTACTACTTATCCAATTCCTGGAAAACTCCGTAAACGAAGTAAATTAATTATTTCGACGGAAGCGAAGGATTTCCTCCTCTCCAAAAGATAGAATCGATGAATTGCAATTACTTGGAGGGCAAGTTAATTCTACTTTGCGTGCGGCAGACTTTTCAAACAAGTTAGGCCCGCTCTTGCTCTTCCCTTCCTAGCAAACAAAGAGCTTGCAAAATGCGCAATTAGAAGTTTTGAGACGGTGGCAAAGAAAGGCTTAAATGCCAAACTGTTTCGGCGAAGTAATTTATTCGAGCATTGCAATCTAGAACGGAAATATCACCGGCGAGTTTTCATTTAGAGTAGTAATTTATTTGAGACTAGCAACCCATTATATTTGATTGGAAAGCTAATGGAGCAATAAAAATTCAAGGCTCTGAAACTCATCCCAAACTTGAGGTATGCACATATTTCAACACCAAGCTGATTTTGGTATTAATCAATCACAATTTAGGTTTGAATAAGAAGTTTATAAACATCAAATTAAAAAAAGACATTAAGAAATTTTATCCCTTAATTTAAGATCAATATCAGTAGCTACATGTACTGAAACTTTTTTTACAACGAATGTTTTACAATTAATAGGTCTCACAGCTTATTAATGATGCTTTCAATAGGGAAGGTTAGCCAATCGAGTAATCGAAAAAGGCTAGTGGTAAATGGTAACAAATGTTATAAACACGACTTCAAGCCTCCGCAAATCCAAAATATTGAATTCATCGACGACTCCTGCTAAGCGTTGTTGATTATGCGAAATATTTCTCATTTAAAGTACCATATCTTTAATAGGCTTTCGACAATTAGCTCAGTCTATGTTTCCTGATTCATCGACAATTTGAAATACACATCTGCTTTGATCGATATCGTTCCCCGGCTGATAACTTCGGAAAATTACTGAATATTATACTAAGGTATTATTTTGTTAAATTTGAATTTATCACCGTTTGTATCAGTAAACCCTTGTTACTGTTGTACAATCCTGCACTAATAATACGGCTTTTTAGGTATTTCCATGCCACAAAAAAGAAAAAAGTAATCGTTAAAACATACTACACTCTAACAATTCTTACATTAGCATTTAAATTCTACTAAAGGCTTTATTAAGATAGGAAAACACCAAAATTCATCAAATCTCAAATTACATTTGCCGTTACGTATTTCGATCTCGATGAGAACATTTCCAAGGCAAGACAGACAGAAAAGAACTGCAAAATGGTCTCATTGAGATCGAAATATGTACCGGTAAATATAAGTCGAGTTTTGATGGTTTTGGCCTTTTTCCTATCTTTGTAACATGACCATCACGAACCGTCCTTTCTTTATTATTTACTAAGAGCATTTATGATTTTAATATACTTTTCACGCTGCGCTACATAAATGTGTATCTATACACGTGGGGATGGTAAATTTAAGTAAATGTATAATTAAATATAAAGGAATATAATAGTATGCCCATAATTATAAATAGTATATTATATACTACTTAGGAAGAATGTATGACAGTGATCAGACCTAGTGTCAACAAAATTATGAGATACTTTCCTTTTGGTAATTATCCATTTAAAACTGCGCAATAGTTTAAAACCACCCAGTCCAGCAGAATTAAAAATATTAAGTTTAAAAATACTAAAATTATTTCCACAGGTACGCTCTTCGTTGAAAGGTAGCGTAAGATAAAGAGCTTTCGAGAGCGAGGGATGGAAAACAGCATTTCGAAAAGTACATCTCTCAGAAATTGCACAATCCGTGCGGTCATTTTTATTCCCGCGGTCGATTCCTCTTTTCTTGGGAAACATTGCAGTCACTCGAAACGCAACAGATGCACTAGAATTAATTCACGCCCGCCCGTTAGTCGGGATAAAATGAGCAGAAAACTTGCAATTAAAGATAAATACTTGCGATGCAATACTTCATCGAGTCACACGCTGGGCCCGAAAAACGAACTCCCTCGGATTGCCATGGGAACAAAAGAAAAGAAGGATAAAAACGGGAAAAGTTCAGCGGAGAGAAAGTGCGGACATTTTTATATTTTTTCCGTCCTCTCGGAGACCACGAGAGGCGGAGGAAACAAAAGAAAAGCAACTTCCGTCGGAGCGAAAAGTTCGGCAAAGCGAGGAATGGAGAAAGTGGCAAAAGGTGCCCTTCACGGGGTCGCATCTAATTCCTCGGAAGGCGTCGGAAGACCATTGGCGCATCGCTACTCTACTTTTCTCCGATTCACCCTTACTACCCTTTCTTTTTCGATACAAAACCCACTTTGGTTTTAGCCGGAAAACATATAGAATTCGATATCCAGCTTAAACTTACACTGCTTCAGATACATTTTGCTATAGATGCAGACTTAAGTAATCAAATTTTGCAAACTGAATATCAAATACATCCGGAATATTTGCTATTTTTAAGCATCAAAAAGGAATTTATAGAGTAAGTTCGGGTATTATGGTATACCATATTTACTTCTGTAGTTGCACTTCCAAATTGAACCCATTTTCAGCTCTCAAACACACTTTATAATAAACTTCAACTATTTAGCAATAGGTATTTAAATTTATCTTAATAAAATTTAACTTCACAACGTAACAAGAGTACTAACTATATGTATACCAAAATATCTAGCATAACATAAGAATTCCCTACTCTTTTACCTAATAAATTGCATGGAATTAATCATTAGTTTACATTTTCAATAATTATGACGTTTTTGAAAACCTAATTGCAAAATTTTGCAAAACTACAAAATAATTTTTCTGAGTTTTAACTCACACGATGTCTGGAGACGGACTAAACTCACTACTGAGCGTCATGGGAATGTTTTTAAGGAGTCCATTCCAGCTCGGGAGAACAACTCGACGGATGAGAAGTCACGGTATTTAACATTTCCCAACTATTCCATAATATCCTAAGTTCATATATATGCTATACAAGTGAATCGCCCTAGATATGGCAGTTAATTACATAATTTCTCATTATAACTTTAAAGATTTTTATTGAAAACAATCGATTCGTAATGTTGGTATATTAAAAAATAATTTATGGTAACATTCAGCATTTAAACAATAATCTTCTAGCAGATCAAATTTAAGTACAGTTGTTATCATAACAGCGTTTGTGATATCATTACTCATTACCTAGATGGAAGAAGAGACTTTTAAGTGTCAATCTCGCTCAAATAAAGACGATTTATTATTATTATTGCCCTTTGATAGTGAAACATCTACTATTTAACTGCGTGAAAATGGTAATTTTATTATAATCCTTACATATAATTTCCGAAGAGTCCGTCCTTCCGTCTGTCCGTCCGTCCCCCCCTTTATTTCAGAAAAGGTTTGACTTAGAGCTTCGAAACAAACTGCATTGTGTTTCTACGAGTTAGAAACCCCTAGGAAAACTATTCCCTATACTAAGAAAGCCTGGGTTCGAACCCAGGAGTCCATAATACGGTTCCATAAGGAATACACGTAAACTTCACTCTTACCGGTTGCAGGGTTTATTTCTTTCTTAAAATTAAATTAGAAAGAATCGTTGTTAAGAGTCAGGAATACCAGCAAAAGAAGGTATATTAAATGAAATTTCTTATTTTAGTCGTGGAATAGCGATTTCGATTAGAAATTTCCAGTATTTTGATAAAATAGAAGAAATATTTGAGAGATTTTTGAGATTATAAACAAGTCCGTTCCCATTAACGACGAATGCGTTTGTTGAATTTCCTCATTAGAACAAATATCGAGAATTTAGGCCCGTGTCGACGTCAAGATTGTTTATAGCAACGTAACTATTTATAGATGGTTACGCGAATTTGGTGTTAGCGTGTCAACTAAATTACCTTTTGAGAAATCTAGAGATTATTTGTATACTCCCTGGTAAGTTGAAGACCTTTTTAATGTTATATTCTGACTTAAATTATTGGAGATTTTCCAAAATGACACTAAGTACGCGTACAGGAGATTTAAACTTTAGTGGATTTAAATATTGTCTCATAAGTAATGTACGGTATCTGTAGAATGGGAGAAATGAGAGGCATGTTGAGTTGGAATCTATCAGTAAAGTTCTGTAAAACCTCTTGGCTTTCTAAGAAAACAAAAGTTTAAATAGGTATACGCAGAATAAACCTTCAAACACATCAGCAGACTCAGGATAGAAAATTGATGAACTAATAAAAGAAAAACAAAACCCACGAAAAGAAAACAACTAAAATAAACAAGAGAAGAAAACTAAAACCAAAAAATCTTTGAACACTTCTGTTTTCCACTGAAATTTTGAAGTTCTCAATTATAATTTTTATTCAAGATATAGACTTATGCCATGGACTTAATTGGTAATTAAAGCAATACTACACAGCTGATATTTTGTAAAATCTTTTTATGAGAGAGAGATACGTGCGATGAAAGAAAGCATCAATAATTTAAAGTTTCATAAAAATAATCCTTTTAAATAAAAAAACATCACATGAGGAAATAAGTTAATTTTATGGGCAACCAATTAAACGCGATAGCCGAAAAATGTCAAGGAAGACCATAATTCTCAACAGGAGAAAATACATTACTATCACGATGATAAAATTTCTTTAATGACAATCAAACTACTTCCAGCACTTGCAGTTAACTCTAAGAAACAGTAAATCAAGAGACACCGTTAGCTGAAATTGCCCACTATTCGTTTAGTTCCCTTGTTCTTGTTATTTCTTCCTCTCCTATGTCCCATAGTGGACCGTTTTTAATTACATGAAACCGTGGCAATTTTCATTGCCCTTAAATTCCACATATAATGTTGAACAAATTATTTCAAATACATTAACTAAAGAGAAAGAGTTTAAGTAAGAGATGCCCTTATTGCACGCGGCTACACAAGGTCTGGAAAAACGGCCTTCAAAGGAAAAAAGAATCACCGGGGGGAGCCATAGGGTCATATATTAAGAGATATATTTAATAGGGTTAATATAAAAGCAATTAGGAATATGCATACTTCTTGAGTACATTAAAAAACTGAATTAAGGGGATAAAGGATACCTGATAGCCCAAACCTACCCAATCCAGCTAATTAAGATCTGGTAATGCATTGCCTCGAAGCATGTGTTTTTTTCATAATTAACGAATTATTCTTGGGACATTTTTTCCGCTGGGTAAAAAGCTAGTTTTACCGGTTATTTTCCTCTGCAGGCTTTTATTCTACACCGAAGGCGGTTTGCAAGATACATATATAGATGTAGTTAAAAGTTATCTGGATTTTAACAATATAAATCATGATATTACGTAAGAAAATAATTTAAAATTTAATTTAAATGTTTTTGCTAGAAGCTACTTACTGATTTTACGAATCGGAAGTAGTTATTAAGTTTGGCATTCAACCTAGGATAAGACCCATTTCTTTCGAGTAAGACACATAACAGTGGATTGCATGAGAGTTATCTGAGAATAAAAATTCGGGCTGGAGGAACTAAAATATGAATTAATTAAGATTAAACATATTAGAAAAAATTCCTCACGTGAAAACAGGTTATCCCCACCAAGAATTCTAAAACACCTCTTTAATTATGCATACTTGCATTTTACTTGCGATTGGTTAACTAAGTTAAATATAATTCTATCTCTCAAATGCCTTTGAATATAAAAGGCAACTTAAGTCACAGCCGTAATGTAGATCGCCTTTAATGAATCGTAAACGTGAATAATTTGGAATTTTACTTGGCATTTGTAATCTAATAGAAAATAATAATGACTGCCACATATTTATTTATTAATTTAAACGCTGCAAGTTAGTCTTAATACCAGTTGGCAACGGTTGAGGGGGAATAACAATACAATCTGTCCGGCATTCACCCAAGGAGGGTGGGAAACCCCTCCTAAAACCTTCCTTGGACAGTTCACATCTTAACAGTAGCAATAGACCCAATTAGTACAATACGTCAAACAAGTCAAATAAACAATATACAAGGACCTCCACCTAACACAGATACCTACAGTCGGATTTTACATATTTCATTGCACTACATGGAACTATTTTCTTATTCTATGGATAACAAGAGATTAAAACTTTGCCTTATACATACATATAAACATAAAAATTTAAATTTTATAATCTTCTAAGCTTATTTAAAAAAAAAATTAACATTCACCGGCATTGGATTGAAAAGTTCTCCAGGTAATGCATTCCATTTCCTTATACCTCTATTGATAAAAGATTCCCTTATACCTCTATTGACACATATCCTGTTGCATATTTGAATTGATACATACATTTATAGATAAGTTAACGTTATAAGTATATAACTTCGTTCTTTTAGTACAGCTATGATTTGTAAGATGGAAAATAGCGAAGTTAGAGCTATATAGATAAATTTCAAACTTCAGATGCTTGATTATGGTCTCAACAACGTTTACATTGGTATAATATCTTATATCAATCCTAATAACCTAGCTTCCGTCATCCAAGGAATGCCATGAATTTATCTCCTGAACTCAAGCTCAAGGGTTTACATGGGCTTGAATCTCCTTCGGGCCCCGAGTTAACTTAACACGCCTTCGCAATTACTACCTTCTTCTTTTTTGCATTTTATTCGCGCATTCCCTCTTCATCCTTCATCAAGGAGGCCGTCTTCCGCTGAAAATACAGCCTCTTCATCTTCCTCCGCACC
The DNA here is from genome assembly GCA_947579665.1 of Sympetrum striolatum. NCBI lineage: Eukaryota > Metazoa > Arthropoda > Insecta > Odonata > Libellulidae > Sympetrum > Sympetrum striolatum. Next base: position 45,136,252 of record OX388351.1, on the reverse strand, counting down.
AATTTCCTATCATTTCCTGCTCTATCTCGGAGACACATCTCGCCTCCTAACCCCCTTCCCTTACCCTCCCTCTCCCTTCCCCTCTTACGCCTTCTCTTCAGATTAGTTTTAGGGCGCCGTTGGCTGACGAGGTATTCGGCCCAAATCGCATTTTCCCCCTCCGAGCAAAAAAGGAAAACGAGGGAGCCAATATACGCAGATCTTGAAATGGAAAACTTGAACGAAATGCCATCGTCGATATTTATTCGAGAAGAATGGCCAGACATGGCCAGAATGGTCTCCACGACCATTTTCCAGTAATCAATCAGCTTCCGATAGTTCCCCGGGATATTCCTTTCAATCTCTCTGAAAAAGGGGATTTTTTTTCTAATTAGTCCACCATTTACTTCCATTTTATCTCCTGAAAGGTGGGTATTGTGTGGGTTACAAAGAACCACAACATCTGCATATTGATATGCTATTCCTCCTTATGTCGAATTACTAAATTAAGACCTACAATAATAGATAGATGATTACGGTTTAGTGGAAGAATGCAATTCTTAGTCTAATTATGATATTTTTCATTCTCAAATTAAGCCGAATATAGAGAAATAATACTTGCACATTGGAAGTACATGTATGCATATTTCGGTTCAATTACGATATATTTTCCTAACTGCTCCCTTGGAAATTATGATATTTCAAACAAGGATTTATGGAAAACGTTTTCGCTAACATTGAAGAAAGAATATTTGCATAGAACTTGAAGGCGGTATCCCAATAAAGTTGATCGATTTAGCTGTTTTCGATGAAGTAAAACTAGTAATGGTATTTTTTATTAAAGAAGCAAATCTGGCTTAAGTGAATCATAAAAAGAGAAGTATCTCCTATTTAACTAATTTTACAAGCAAGAATTACTTTAAATCACATTTAAGTGTGTAAGTATATTTGGTAATAATCCTATCCACGCATTCCATTACTAAGCGTATAAATCTTCCAATAAGGGTTAAAAATATGACTGACATTTTAAACATAATTGACTTGTTTGTATTTGATAGCAAATTTATGAAATCTTCATTAAGAGAAGCACATGGTAACAACACACAGATGAAATAGTTTTAACTTTCAAGAACGAGAAAGTTCTTGGAAAATCATATCAATGTCAACATGGAGTCTGACAGATTTTTGAGTCCAAACGTGAAAGCTTATTAAGGGAAATTAATGATGAAGTTGGAGTTTGTTTGCTTCATTCCACTCGGTGTCAGTCAAAAAGCCTGTTTACCAGATCCTAATAGCTTAATGACTTTAGTTATTCATTAGGTGAATGGTGGAATTGGTTTGCAGACTTCATAAATTAATATGATGAAATTATCTTCCGACGAAATTATCTTGAAATCTACTTTTTCGGTTACCTCAACTTTCTAATTAACATTAACCATAAAATATGCAGCTTCAGCTTTATAAATGTGTACGTTTTAACTGCATCTTAGTATCAACTGAATTCATATTTATTCAAGCAATTTTATTAAACTAAGAAAAACTATTAGATATACAAACGTAGACCAGTAATAATCCATTAGCCAAAGCACTATCTTATATATTATTCACAAAAAAATATTGACAACGATTTGCTAGTGGTAAAGTATTTATAAATTCATCTCCGAGGCCACCGAATCTATACCTCTTAAGGCAATTTAATTAACTTAGAACAAGGATTAGACATGTTAACGTCAACAGTGAATAGCCATTAGCAAATTCACTATCTTATGAAATCCTAACATAGAAGATAAAGTAAACTTTACTTTAATCCACAAATACAAATTTAAATATGGGCACAACACAAGGCCATCATCATCAGGTGTTACATCGTATTAATATTAAACGTTAACGTCCTCTTCAGGTGCATTTTCTGGATGAAGGCATAGCGTCGTATCCGGTTGAGTGCTGTGTCCTTATTAAAATTTTTATTTGTGAAATAAAGTAAAGTTTAATGTATCTCATGTGTTAAGATTACATTCCACCAAGTTGAGGCCTAAGTAATTGAATCCTATGTGGTATTAATACTTTAAGACCATATCTAAGTATTTTTTATGCAATTCACTGTATTATATATTATTTGTAAGAACATATTGACAGCCATTTTTCTAGACCAGGTTTTCCCAAATTGTTTACCGCGGAACACCGGTGTTATAATATTACAATTTTATATATAAAATATATATTTTATAATATTATAGTTTTATATTTAAAAGTAATTACTTAGTAAAAAATTAGTTTTAATTAAATTATTTTTAAAATTTTACAAATAGAATTGCCTAACATAAAAATAAGCTAAGTGTTCCGTTAAACTTCCCAGGTTTGCGAAGTGTTCCATTACAGAAAAATTGGGAAACCCTGTTCTTGAAATGGCGAAGTATAAATTGTATCATCTTCGTGGCAATTAAATCCTTATTTATAAAAGCTATTTCATAAACCAAGAACGAAAATCAGGCATGAAAACTTAGACAAGTGAAAATCAATTAGCAAAATCACCGTCCTAAGTAATATTCATGATATAAGAACATATTGACGCATTTTTTCATGGTAAGTATTAATGGAATAACCGATACTCGTGTTCATTAAGCACCTCTTTGGTAAGCTGTCCACTATCGATCGAGGAAGTTCCTTTCACACGACAACACTTCCCAGCGTCTACCGAGCCCCTCATCTTAAAAGCCTTATTTTACTCAATTCTGCTCTTTTTTTCGCCGAGAGACACAATCTTCCTTCTCCCGCCATCAATCCATCAGCCCTTCCAAACATTAATTCTCACTTTCCAGCGACGCTCTCTCCATTCGAACTCTTTCTCCCGCAGTCCTTATCGCCTCAATCTTCTCCTAATTTCCATCCCTTCTCCTGTTTCTCCTCAATGAAAAAGTGCAACACTTTCCTTTCCCTCAAGGTCGCGTTCCTCCAGCGGGAGCAGAGGAGCACGCATCGATACCAACTCATCAATCATGAGCCCGTGTTTCATTACGCTAATCGCGTTGCTTGCGTTACAAGGAGAGAGGCCCTCTTCCTGACTGGGATCGCATCTAGCGCGACCTTCATCCTTGATATTAGTGTATGAAAGCTATTACACCTCAGAATGTATGTACGTCTTTAAGACTGGAAACATGCTTTTCTGAGGGGACTTAAGATTGTGTTTTCTTGATGATTAGTGGAGAAGGTGTCTATTAAATAAAAAGTATATGCATGCTCCCCGGATTAAATGTTTATTAATTATTAAGTAAGTTTTCTTTCATTAATAAAATGCAAAATTAATCTCACTCCTTTTGGCACTGACAGGGAAACACCATATTCGTGGGAAACTGATTAAAACGAAACTGTCATGGCACATTCTCTGCTTAAACATAATGTGCATGTGTCCGTTCAACCGTTCAACTCAATGGGCCTTTGTTTATGATAAATTAGCAACTGAAAATCGGTGTTAGGCAACTTGGCCATACACCGGTATCACCATGCAGAGAATGTGCCCTGAAAGTTTCGTTTAAATCCGTATCCCACAAATCTGGTGTTTCCCTTGTGAGAAGAAGAGCATAGGTATACGTTACAAATTAAATTTTAACGCTGAAAGAGTAATAAAACAGGATTCGATAAAAACGACATAGATTTCGACGCATAATCATCAGGTGATGATTACGCTATGCGTCGCAACATAGGTCGTTTGTGATAAATCCTGTGGTAACATGCATTAATTGTTTTTTTTTCACTTTTTTCATACACAAGCACGTAGAGGCCAAGACAGTGGTTTTTGTTAAATTCCAAAATTTTGCCACATAGACATTCTTTACAGTATTAATTATATTTAAATAGCTCTTAAACTTAGCTTGAGATGCAATTTACTAGAACTGCAGTTTGATTGACACATCGTTATGGCTATGATAATAAGAGTACAATACACAAAGAAATAGTAATTAGGGCAAAAAATGTTAAATTATACTCAGCTGTAATTTCATTTCCATATCCGTTGAAAATAATTTCAAAACTCCGTTATTTTCAGAGGAGAGGAAATTGAAAAATACTGCATAATCTAAACTATGCCATGCAAGAGGCGCACATCCTAGCATATTCCGTCTTACTAGGAAATCCTTCCATACTTTTAGCATCAGTTTTGAGTTTTCACAATATGTTGTATTTAATTTGAAAGATTCGAAAAAATATCGGTTTCTCTCAAAGTTTATCTTTTTTAGCTTTAGTTCCTATGGACATTTTGCTAAACATTCTAGCAAGTTAGGATTAGTGAGAGATAAAAAAAATAATTTAATCATAAAGGACGTGAAATGGTTGATTCACGAGGTAAAATCTTTTTATAATGGAGCAAACTGGCCGTAGATAGAGAAAGTCTTACAATGATTTATCTAGAAATTAAGAGTACATAGAGTGATGGGACAACATAGAAAACTATGTTCTGCAATTCAGTGCAAGAAAATTGAGACAGGAAGAATAGAAGGAATGAGTCTGATTGCAACAAGAGATAGATCAATGAAAGATATAGACGTATTGTCAATAAAATAATGAAAAAGGCAACCTCATCGAATTACGCCATTTAAGCACGCTTCCAAATCTTGTGATTCAGATATACAAATATGTTACTTCATCAACTCATCAAATACAAGCTTTATCTATTGTCCATGCGAAATTTTTAACTTCAATGAGAGAGGTTTAAATGATTTCTTCTTTGAAGAGATTATTTTTTTCTTTTTGAAAAGGATTCAGGCATTGATTTTTCCAGGGATAAGGCTTGGATCAGTTTTCAGATTTGAAGGACTCTCGTTGGGTGGGACATGACCTCAGCAATCGGGTCCGTGGTAATCCGAAAAGTAATTTCAAAGTAATCCCCATGCAGAAGCCGCTTCCAAATTTCGTATTTGCGGCGGTGAAGATTTCCCTCGGAGCATTATTTTCTCTTTTTCCACCGAAACTCGGTTAACTCAGCCGCCGTTCGACATCTCCTCTCTTGGATTGCTCCACACATTTCCTTCCAATCTCTCCATTCCGATCTTGTCACCCCTTCCACATTGCGGGCGTCAATTTCATTTGTCCGAATCATTCTTACTCTAGTACTTTCGGCTTTCCATCTGTTCTTTATTACCAAATTGCATTTGCAGCTCGACAACCACCCTGATTTTGCTCTCAATCTTTCGTGCATCACAAAAGCCAAACTGATGCTTTTTCGTGGAATTCAAGTTCTTTCATATATACGTCAAAACTGATATAAAAATTAAGACATGTAAACAACTTTATTTAAGGAAAGGATTAAATGCAGTATGATGTCAAACTCCTGACCTTTTTTTATTTCCTCTTAGTAAGGTCAGTAATTCATTTCCTATGCACTGCTATATACGCTTTAAAAAATTATTACTGAAAATTCCGAAACTAAAAATATTAGACACAATGTAAGACGTTCTTTTATGGTTTGTAGCATATTCAGGAAAAGTGCTGAAGAATACTTATTCCATCCTTTAAGTCTCATTAAATCTTTTACGGTATTTTACTCTGACTTTTCTCTTGAAGTTTATCCTAAATCCTACTCTCTTTGGCAGTGTTTCTCTTCCCAACAACTGCTCCAACCATTTTCTCTACTACTTAACAACTCTAAACAACAAGAAAAACGCCGTATTTCTTTGAGATGTAACATTTTTGTTGTTTTTTGCAATAATGTTGCAAGTAAACAAAAAATAATCACGGTGTTATGTGCGGTATCCTTGATACTAAATACGGAAAAAAATTGAAACAATTTCGACCAACTCCATCATTTTACGCAAATTTAGCAACGTCGCACAAACTTCTCCCGTTTACAATACATGGGCCTATGCATTTTAAATGGGGAGAATTTTTGCATTCATGATGGTGAACCGACTATATTTATGATCAAAACATAAAACGGACAAGCTTTTAAGGCATGGTAAATCTGACTCCATTAGATTTTGCTCAATAAATTAAAACATTTCTTATTTGTATCAAAAGTTGCAGCCAGTATTAATTTAGCTATCAACTAACTCTCAGAGCTTTTTATTCCCTCAGTTCATTAATTTAGTTTAGATATTTGTATGAAATTGCACATGAATGAGCCAAATAATTTTAAACCAAACCTAGATAAAATCCACATGTCTAGAAGAGAGAATGACTCAGAGTGTTTCAGAAGTTCCTCTAATTAGGCTGTATTGTGATGAAAGGAAAAGACTTGGGAATTCCCGTTCGGACTACAAACGAATGCTGTTCAGAAGCAGGTAAATATGGTGAAAACTAAGAAACATATTTCGCATTGTTTGCATTAACTACACGAAGAGGGTTGCATTCACCTTGCTGTCCCTGCCATTGGCTACACCTGCCTAGCGAAGCAAATTTAACGGATCAGTTGATAATTTACTAAAGAAACAAGAGGGGTTATAAGTACGTTGGTAGCCAAGGTAATGAGAGAATGAAATACACCACTATTCAAAAAGAAACTGTTAGTTATTTTATGTTGAATCAACTTAGCAAAATACTGCATAACAAATAACCTTCACATGCACAACATGTTTCATCGCATTGGCGTAATTTTCAAGTGACCTTTTTCAAGTTTAACTTTATAAGGTGCAGACAAAATGAAATGATCGAGGGTAAAACTTCTAGAATGGGATATTAAACGATAATTATATCGATATTAAAATGACACATGGATGTCTTTTTTGTGAAAGTGCCTTCTATTTTTATGAATGCGTTTTTCTTTGTCATGGAATAAAATCTCAATAAAAATGAAGTTATCGGTGATCTGTTGAATTCATACTGGTATTATTTCTATCTTAATAACGCAACGTAATATGTATATTGAGCCGCTTCAAAATTAGATAAACGGATTTTAATAAAATAAATCAATCGAAAATCGTCCATTTAGAAAAGGTGATTTCATTTTAAAATAGTACAACTAAATTAAACTAACATAGAAGAGGAAGATGAAGTTTTGGAATTAAATAGTTTTTCTTTAATGATAGAAAACTTAAACTTTAAGGCAATACGTGAGACCAGAGCTTTCATACTTGTGTACGTAAGATATCAATAAAGATTTATAAAAATTGCTTATGGTTTTTAAAAACAAATAAAACTGAATTCTGAATTAAAATAAGATTAATTGAAAAACTCCACAACATATGAGTTATATCTTCGCTATCACATAGCGTAGAGCCAAAAGAAAGAAGTGTGAATGTGTGAAAAGAAAAAAGTTTGAATCATGACCAGCCTCTAGTCAGGGAAAGACTACAAAGAAATTCTCCCTCTATTGCGGGAAGGCAGAATAATAGAAAATTGTTTAAAATTAATCACTCCCATCCCTTCGCGCTAATTTATTCTCGCCCCACAAGTTGAACTCACGAATTCAAATCCGAGGGAATGCAGTGTGAATACTCGAATTATTCTGGATTTACAAACGGATGGTGGCGCAGATTTATGTCCCCTGCCCAGCAACTTGGAAGACTTGGGAAGGAAATCCTCCCGCCGAAGTTCAACAAACAAGCGAATGCACCCCGACTTTCTATTTATCCACTCTTTCCCATCCGACAGACAGGCTACGGCTCCCTTCCCAAACCAGTCACGAACACTACTCCCACCCATTCCTTCCTTTCCGTCACCTTTTCTATTACATTATTCCTTCCGTCCGAACGGCTACCTTAGCGCCAATTTCTATCCCGTGCTACTCACGAAAAATCACGATCCCTTAATTTATTTTCTTCCCTTTTTGCTTCGTTTCGCCGTGCTCTTTCATCGAACCTTTACCCTTTAACCTGGTTACCCTGAGGAGTAGTGAATTGTGAATTAACTTGTTAAATTTTTTGCTAAGGTATAAATTTAGGGCGAGCTTGCGAAAGTTGATGCTGAAACATTTTGCGACTAGCATCGTAGCATCTCGGTCAGTCGGTTAAATAGTTTATGTGCACAATTACATCTAAATTTCGGATTCCACAATGATTTCATATCGGTAATAAACTACATTGTAAAACAAATTTTTTCACTATCTTATTATATTGGTAAGGGATAATATGCCATTCATGCCATGATTTAACATAAAAAGTCTATTATTTTTTCATAATAAAAATGTATCCGCTTTTCAATTTAATTCAATATGTTATGAGCTATAACGTCATTGTATTTCTTTTATGTTTGTTCTTAAGTGGACGAAGAAGTCCAAGAACAATAAAACATTTCTTTACATTTATATTTCCACTATGAGATGCCATGTACTGGTTACATAATTTAAGTAAAACATTCAATAACATATGAATACTCCATTCTGTGAATCTATATATTGAAATTTCTTACCAGCATGAGTAAAATTGGATTATGAGGATTTGTTATTTGAATCCAATATTATTGAATGATTATCTGTGTACATTGATACACTAGTGAATTTTCGAACTGTTTTGATGTCGATTTATGACAAACATCGTTATGAATGTTATAATGATATATTATCAATAATTTGTTATTCAGGATTATTAATTATCAACTATAATATGAGTGACAACGCTGATCGACAACCATTTACGACAGCTACTTTTTTTGTAATTTACATGGATTGTAGAGTTATACAGATGCTGGTAAATATAACGATTTTTAGTTATTAGTTCAATCCAATAAAAAATTTATAAAATATAAATGGCCAGGAATACACTTTTCAAATGAAGGTTATTAAGTCAAAAGTGATGAAGAATGAATGCAAAACGTATTTTCCATTCCCAAAGGTAAGTAAAAGCAAAAAGTAAAAAGTATTTTCCATTCCAAATTCCGGTGTCTAATTAAACTAGAAACCGAATTCAAAGATAGTTCCACCAATTTAAATCTAGCTTTGATAGGCAGAAAACAAGGGTTTTATGCACAATTTATAATACAGGAAGCGCGAAAGTAATAAAACTGCTTGTGTTTTGACAGGGCTCATCTCCATAGCTCTTCTATGTTGTTTTGTTGGTATTTTACACTCATTAGCGAGCTAGGTCTCAAGAGGAACTTAGACATTACACAAAAGATGACTGAAAAAGACTGCGAACGGTGTCTTAGAACATTGCAGATTCCGTGCGGGCATTGCCAGACGTAGCGCCGCGATACGCCGAAAAATCGAACCAACTCTGGGCCCCATTCGACCGCCTTTGCCCTCCCATTCATCCCCTTTAACAACCTCGACATCGGCCCTCTCTTTGATGGAGGCCCGATTCTACTCTACATTTCCTAGAAAATTTTCTTTAAGGGAGGTCATCTCCCCTACGTGATGGAATTCTCTCCCCTTAGCAACGAGCCATTGTCGCCCCAAACCGCCGAAGCCAATTCTCATCCCCACGACGCACGTCTTCAAAACCTCTTGGCGCGAGCCCAAAACGAGTGCTGACCGGGAGAGATTGCGAGAGAAGGGAAAGATAGGAATGGGCGATAAGAATGACAAAGGGTAAATTACAGGGTGGAAAGATGGTACGTGAGGATAATGAGAGATTGCAGGAGAAGATCCTTAGAGAATTTTAAAGTATTGGATCGCAAGAAGCAAAGGTGTAAATTTTACAGACCTATGCAACTAATTCTAAAAGTAAATTCTATGGACCGGTATAGCAATTCATAGCTAAGAAGAGTGAAGCGGCAATATTAATTTTATAGGAAATTTGGAATACGGCTGTTAATGAATTAGAATTAGAAATCTCCAATGGCCGTCTCTAACAAATAATATCTATTATTAGACATAATTTAATCCTATGGAATTTAAAATCAAATCCGCTGAAAACTTTCAGGTTATGTACAGCTTGCTCTAAAATAATTATAATTGTCCGACCCTTGATACCACGAGGCCTGTGTTTATTTCATTAATCTTAAGAACTACAAATAATGTATAATATATAAGACAATAATTTATGCAAAATTTGCATATGAAAATAGGATCATTCTTCATGTAGCTAAGAACCTTTTATAATACACTATAATATTTTCTGATGTTTTGAACGAATTTATAATGTAGAATGTCAGAATGCTAAGAAGTTAAAAAATAATGGTGAAAGAATAACATAAAAAGTAAGATAAAATATTTTCATGCATGGAAGCTTTCACTGTCTATATGCTAAAGCACGTTTATGGTATGGTGACATAAGTCCAGTTTTCCATATCGCTACTCTGACAGTCAGAGTTGATATATTTCAAGCGTAGCGTAAATTCTACTTATTAGTGCGGCACTAGAAGCATCTTCAAGTGAAATCGAACCAGCATCTCGAAATGAAGCACATTTACGACGAAATAAATCAGAAATGGCAAAAATAATGGGCTGGAAAGGTGCTTCTGGAAACAGACTTCAATATGGAAAAGTCTAATAATGAAAGTTTCGTATTTACTCATGAAAGCGAAAGTGCCATGAGGAAGATGAAAATGATTAAATGCGACGAAAGAGGCCAAAGGCGCTGCGGAGGGTAAATGAATTTATGACAGAGAGAATGTCAAGGGAGAGACAAGTCTGGGGGAAATGATATGAGACCAAACTTTCCGAATGGGTGAAAAATGTGAGAGTAGCTAGCGGAAATGAGGAGGGGGACTTCAAGTAAGACTAATACTTGAGGAAACATGGGGAATTCGCGGGAAATGCGAGCATAAGAACGGTCGTGCGGATTGGCGAAAAAGTACTAATTTTCAAGGCCTATAATAAATATTTAAGAGAAATAAGTTAAGAATATATAAAACAGAAAATTTTTAAATGCTCAATTTAACAAACAAAAATAAATTTATAACGAATGAATCAAATATAAACCCATTATGGCATATTTGATTCAATAGAAACAAATTTTTACTACGTCCATTAAAAATATATCGGATATATTAACTTTAGTAATATATATATATTATTGCGATTGGCCAATAATAACCCTTGCCGACTTGATGGCAAACAATATCGATAAATGAAAATTTGTACCGACATGAGGAACACCAGGTTAGTAGAAAATCAACCAACAGATTCACACGAATCTTTCAGGGCACGTTCTTTGCTTAAAAATGTGCTTAACCTGTTCGACCGTTCAACTCAAAGGACTTGTTTATAAAAAAATTAGCAACGGAATATCGGAGTTGGGCTACTACGCCGTACACTTATATCACTATCTAGTTCTCGAGTTAATAGGAAAATATTTTCCTCAATTGCTCTTACTGTTAACTTATATTTTTGCGATTGAATTTCATCTTGTTACCTTCCAAGCATTCTTTAATTTTAGTTAGCATTTACTCTTCAAATACATAACTTCAAACAGTGGGCTAGAATCGAAGAAAGCTGACCAAAAATACAAAAGTGGATTTTGCTTGTGCGAACTTTGACACTTCGCATAGTTACTGCTGAATAAATTCCATATACAGCCATTACTATTATAATTAAGTAAATTACTTTGATTCCTGCACATTAAAATTAAACAGGGGGTTGAAGTTGTCCTAATTTTGCAAAAAAATACCGGTCATAGATATTTTGCTAAATTTTTCAAGTTCAAACTGATGCTGAACCGATTAGAGTAATTTCATCGAGTAAGTCATGTTATAAACCTGTACTTTGTCCTTCATAAAACTTGATTTAAGGATCACAGTTGATTACTTGCATACTTTATGCAACAAAATGGCAGACATCGGAATTTTAGCGTGTATATTTTGTAGTTTATCAGCAGCACATCGGCTGCAAATTCTTGGTCAAAACCGCAAGCACCATTTACCAGTAGGTAGCCTTTTTTTGTGTGGGCGCCATCAACCAACGAATTAAGTCATGGAAGCGAAAAGCTAAAATAAAGCAGTTGAGTTCCATCTTGAATCGCAAGAAAAAGGACGGAGATTAAATTCGGAAAGTGGACAAAGTCGACGAAAGGAAACGAGCGGAACCGGAAAACTTTGGAAACTGGAAGAGGAACGGCAAAAACGAGGGAACTCCCGGATGGACAAAAAAAACCCAGGGAAAGAGATTTCCGAAGCGAAACCACGAGAAACAGATATGGAAAAGGAATTGGGGGACGCGGGGAAAGGACCACCATAACTATAGAGGCGCCCATTTGTAATCCCCCAAATTTTTTCTAGCCGCTGGAAAACAGAAAAATCCGATATTCTGAAGAGATAGGCGAAAGGACGAGAAATGATGCAAAGAAGAGAGGTGGCAAAAAGAGAAATAATCTCTTCCCTTGGAAGAGGAAAGATGCGGAAGAAGTGCCACCGCGGTAATTCTGCGACGATCCCATAAAGCCATTAATAATTGAAACCATTAAGGCGAGTGACATTCGAGAGGAAAGGAAATTGCGGAATGGAGAAGCGAAAAAAGGTCGGAAAAGAGAGAGAGGTCTGGCGGAGGCATCGGTTAGGAATTCGCTAAGGAAAAGAGAAACGGGAGAAAAGTTATGCTAGACCCGAAATTAAGGAACCTTTCCCGCATGAGTTAACAACTTGGCCGGGATAAGAAAAATAAATATGGAGAGCCCTTTCTCATTTGAATAACAATTCAAATTAACGAGGAGGGGGCTTATGGAATTCGAATATGGAATATATCTTCCGTGTGACGAATAAAAATATTACGTAGAGTCCTTTCGTTCGTTCCTTAGTTTGCGAATACATAACCTACTCTTTATAGAGTACTATACTGCCATAAAATGGATTGGAAGCAGGTAATGATGGTAATACAGCTTTTAGTGACAGCTAAGTTTGCTTATATCAAACGAGGTTTTCCATCATTCAAGTAAAAACCCTGAAAAAGTAACTCTAGTACTCAATTGAACGGCCTTAGCGTACATAAAAATGGAGGAGATTGATCGATTAACGCTTAATCGAAAAACTTGAAGGACTATATGATACATAAAGATGTTTCAATTCTATTAATCAGGATGGGGAGAGCAAATACTGTAAATAAACTTTAATAAGTATCAATCCGTTTAAGCGAGACTTGGTGGATTTTCAGACATATTAAAAGAAAGATTATCTTGTAACTTCCACAGAAAATTCCGTACGAACGTTATCATATATTTTCTTTTAATTAATGTATAATTCATTCAAATGGAATCATTTAACAATTAAATTAAAATCTAGCACGCTTTACTAAGTAATTGCAACGTATATATACAATCCTAAAATGTAATTCAGTGTCTGATATATTGATAAATTAAATTTAATAAATATACTTTAAATAATATCTTACTATTCTTAATACTTTTATTACGTACATTAATAGAACAACGTTGCCCTTAGACTTCGCTCTAATGCGGTGGAATTCAGGTTAATAAATTACGCAATTAAATATTTTTATAATGGGTGAAAAAGGATATTTTAGATTTGCATTACAATGGCCCTTTCATAAATTTAATAATTCATTAAAGGTATGTACAACTTTCATAACAGGCCCTCAAAGAAGGAAATAAAAGAATAAGTTGGTTCCACTCCGGTGTTAAAGCTCTTTCGCACGGCTTAGCCCGCTACAGCACAACGTATTAGTGCAGGATCTCAAACTTCATTTTCTAGGATTTAGAGTCGCCACTCGGACCTTTTTTTGGCGTCCCGGGGCCCGGAATCTTATCCGAGGTTCATAATTTCATTAGTGACTTTGGCGTCAAACGGATAGAGAGCGGCTGAATGGGTTTACAGCCTCTCTCCCTCCCTTTATTGAGCCCGGACTTTTTGAACTCCCTCCAAACGAATTTTGCAAACATTGGAAAAAGGCAGAGACAGGCAGATGCGGGGCGAACTGCTATTCAATGTCTTCAATATTTGACAGCCTTAACCAAACATCGTGAGGAGTTTATCAGGGATGTCAGCGAGAGTCTCGTAACGAGTTTTCTTCCATAAAACCGCTATTGTTAGTCAAAATTTGTATAGTTTTCACTCGTAAGCGATGGGATATTTATATCAGAATGAAATAAATATTATACCTATACTAACCAAGTATTAATAAATGTATAATATTACATAATACTATACAGCCAGTATTATTATATTATTATTTACAATCAATAGGTGAACATATTTATAGATTTGGAGCACCCCCTGATGGGCTACAATTAGCTCAGGGGGACTCAAATGTTTCATAACTTTGTTTTATTTTGTTTTGTAAGTCATTTATCGGCAGCATTAGATTTTTATTTATTTATTTTGTAATTATTGTTTTTCTTTTTATATTTTTTCTATCTGTATCATTTTTTATTCGTAAATTTTTCTGCTTAATTTTTTTGATACAATAAACTTATTATTTGCAATGAAAAAATACTATTCATTAACTATTATTACAATACTTATATTGTCATTACTACAATAATATATACTTAGTATTATTATTCAATTTTTATTCTACACAAGTTAATAGTAGCAATTGGATGTAAACTCCTCTTCTCTATAAGAGACAATCTGTCGGCATCAGATCTCTGGCGTTACATAAAAAAGCTTTGGGTAAGTCGTAAATATTTCGGAGATCGAAGTACTGCCGAACACTCACTATCATCGCTGAAATGTCTTCTTTTTTCACCGAGGACTCCTTCATTGATAAAGGACTCTAGTATTAACAGCATAAATCATTTATCAATTAATTGAAATTTTATAAAAATAATGAAAATGTTTCGATTGATAAATTCAATATATATCTCAATTTGTACAATTACTTTTAAGAGTACTTTCATGTTCTTTATTAACATGCCATGCATTAAAAATTTTACATTGATTTTAATCTCTTCAATAGCTACCTACTATATTTTACGTAATCGGTGAGTAAATAATTTGCTTTGATCGAAATTACTATTTTACAAAATCAATAAATAATGGATGACTTCTACTAGAGGTTCAAGAAGTCACTTGATGTCATTTTAATTTAAATTAATCCACTTAATAATCAAATAAATAGTTTATCAAAATCCCAAAGGAGGCTTGCAGGGAAACATTTAAGCGAAGAATATTTAAATAGTATCACTTGAAGCAGTAGAAACCACTCTTTAGATTCACGTCTTTTATTAATACATAATAAATACATACTGACTTAATAGTCGAATAGTTTATTATAACTTCAAAAGAGACTTTTATTAGTACATAATACAGGTAAGAATCAGTAAACTATCTTATATCCTGATTTTTTTTAATTTTCAAACGCCCCCTCAAATATCCAGTTGCTGCACCATTACTGTGGTGGGCTTTGAACTTTAACAACGGACAGATACACAAACTACCGAAAAAAACCCTAACCGGAAAAATTCGATTATCCTGGATTCGAAGGAGGTTGGGAGCGTTAACGCGCAAGTACGCTAACCGCTCAGCCAATATGTCCGGTAATGGTTATATGAAATTAAAGAAAAAAAGACCTACGTATGACGTGTATAAGATAGAGCGATTAGCGTTGTCTTGTGTGATATTTAAATTTAATTTGAAGAACTTATTATACTGTGATGATGTGTAAATTTTGCAATAACAGTTAAAACCGCAAGTCGCACAAGAAGGATATCAACAACTCGTACACATTCAGAAAATGGTCGATGATAAGGTTCAGCTAAAGATTCCTCGAAGTCCATTTATCGTTCTATAAAACCTTTTAACTCCAGAGAGATAACAACCCATTAAAAAACGCAAATATATCCGCGCGGTGCTCCCAGGAAAGAACTGGCAACCCCAAGACTAAAAAGAAAAATGTATATACGGCGTCCAAGTAAACTCGGAGAAGGACTGGCAAGAATCTCAAAAATATTTACTTCGGGTAGCAATGAGAAGAAGATGATTCAGCCGGTGATATATACGCCACAGAGACAATGGACCTCCCTCCTTTCAAAAAAAAATTGTGGTATTTCCAGAAAGTAGAAAGAATCAATTTCCTCAAGATGAATACGTACATATAACACATTATGAAACTTATATTCCGAAGAAGTCGTCAAAGTACAATGACCTCATTCAAGCAAGTCTATTTATAGAAGGAAACAGACTTATGCATGGGGGAAATTACTGACTTTCCCTGTTTTTATCAGGCTTGAATTAGAATTACATCCGTTATAAAAAACTTATCTATTCTCTTATTTAAAATCGTATTCCAATTGGCTGATACCTTTAATATTATAATTCAAAATTATCACAGTGTTTTTTCAGACTTAAAGGATAAGAAAATAAAGTATTACTGCTGTTAAGTAATCAAAATATTCTAGTTTATAGAGCAAAGTAAATCTTTGCCAAACTAGAGATATTTTCCAGGAAGATCTTAAGACAGTAATGGGAACTAATCAGAGTAAATAGTTATCTATGATATTAAACATTGTAATTTTGTATGTCGTAATCATTTCACGAATGTGAAAAAGTGTTAGAAAAAATATGGTTATGATATTTATAAAAACATTTACTTCCATTTGATAGTGATATAATACTTCCTTTTTAATTGCCAAGTTCTATAAATGAAGACTTTTGAACTAAAATTAATTTATACTGGTTACAATGTTTACGGACTAAGTCATTATTCCTAAACAATTAGACCTTTGAGCAAATGTCGAAATTAAACATGAGTTATATACAGAATATCAGTCACATCTTAAGGTAGAATAGGGAAGGAAGCCTATGAAAATCTTTTGAATGTAATTACGTGACAAAACATTTTCCCATATAAATTAATACCACTGTACTTTGAAGGTGTCTGATGAAGTCTTCCATTTAGAATCTGAAAAAATTATTGATATACGAGTGGGTTATCTTTACAGGAGTTAGAGATTTATTTAATGAGAGCGATGAGGAGTTTGCAAAAAGATGCAATGGTTCAAGTCTTAAAGGACCATTTGGGATAGGAAAAGCTCTAAAGTGGTTAGAAAAACCAAATAAAATATTTTGTAGTCCGGGACTAATACCTTTTGATAATATACCATAACCTTATAATGGAAAAAAACTACTTTAGATAAAAACCGTACCCTGTAAATGAAAGGAAATCTATGGGAAAATTTCAATTTATGTCTAGTAAAAAAAACGACTGTTCTATTGTGAGAACCTCAGCTGTTAGAGGTTTAAAACCTCCAATAGCCGTTTTTGTCGGCGTTCCTCTTCTCATTCCCCGGTATTCCGAGAAAACAAGAACCTTTTTTCTCGGAACACCGGGGAATGAAGTAATGAAGAAAGAGAAGAGGAACACGGACAAAATCGGCTATTGGAGATTTTAAACCTCTAATTCCTTAACAGCTGTGCCCCAGCTTTTCTTTTTTTACAACCTTTGCTATGTTTCC
This sequence comes from Sympetrum striolatum, assembly GCA_947579665.1. Classification (NCBI taxonomy): domain Eukaryota; kingdom Metazoa; phylum Arthropoda; class Insecta; order Odonata; family Libellulidae; genus Sympetrum; species Sympetrum striolatum. The sequence continues at coordinate 45,119,060 of OX388351.1, read as the reverse complement.
ACGAGGTAACTACGTTATCCAATGTACAGAACCATAGCTATCTGTAGCAAGTCATCTATCCAAAACTTAGTGAACTTTCCTGCAAAAATAACTACACTTAATTTAAACGAAACTCAATCGATAAAAACCTGAATTAAATTAATTCATAACATATTGGAGCAATGAATTGATAAAAAATGTGCAAGCGGAATGTGTAAAATACAAATTTATCATATTTTATGGACGTCTACGCAACACATAGGATTTACTGGAGTTCGAGCATAAGAAGCTTTTCTTTTCAAACACCTTAAATTTCCTAAGTATCCATTCTTCGCCCGTAACATTTTCCTTTCCTACTAAACTAATGTATATTTCAGTGATTTCTTTTCTCTTCCATCGATGCAACATTTAACGGTCTATGAGTGAAAACAGTCTCATTAACACTAGTAGAGAGTCGTAAGTTTATCTCTGTTTAACTGTTTATCATCATAATAAATGCTGGAATCACAGGAAATTGCCTCGAGTAAAAAGACGGAACTCAATTTCTTTGATGTCAGTGATATTCACCGAAATATTTTTCTAAATGCTATACCTTCTAATTTAATAAACCTTTTGAATTCCTTTATATTTCAATTTAATTATTGAATGTGTATTGACAAGTCGTAATTACAACGTATTTATATTTAACGTCACTAATCTTGCTAGTATGTTTTAAAGGATGGCTGACATAAATACGGTTAGAAAAAATCCTCAAAAATAACAATTTTTAATATATAACTCATCCGTTTTCTGATACAAAGGCCGGCAGTTTTCACAGCATCTCTAGGCATAAAAAGTCAGTTCCTAAAAGACCTAAAAAGTAGGTGAGCGCGGCAGATAAAGATATAACTCATTTTTTTGGAAATCCGCGTTTTAAACTATGTGCGCATAGAACGGGTAAATTACGATGCGAGAGGAAAACTAGGACTGGAAACAGTCGGTATATCATGATTGTGCGAGTGAAGACAGTGTTATCGGATGTAGAGGAATAAAAACTCGCAGATTGCAAACATTAAAGTTGTGTATTCGCCTTTAACGGCGCATGCGATGGGATTCTTTTCATTACCGAAGCGAGCACTCTCATTCATACTTTGTCCTCCTTTTCGAAATGGATACTCTCTCTACTTCAGATAGATTCGCTTCATCTGTACCTCCATTTGCAGCTTGGGATGAAACACGTGGAAAAAAGTTTCATTTCCTCGAATTTTTGAGATGAAGAACTCTGCGGCCGAACAAACCCCGCCGATTGTCTTTCTAAGCTACGAATCGAAAAATAAGAATAAAACAGATCTGAAAACAGAGAATAAATATTTTACTTCATAACGCAACACAAAAACCCATGTTCTGTAGAATATATGAAACTTTAACGTACTCATATGCTTTACATTTTGATAATATATACAATATTTAACAGTGATATACATGGGTATTCGAAGTCTTCCTTCTCAATAAACGAAGAAATTTCGAGACGGTTCCACTTTCAATCAAAGGCATTAAATTCTATTATTAAACGGAGCAATCACCGTCTTAAGCATTAGTACAACTTACCTCTCGTTCTTGGGACAGATTTTTCATACCAGGTCAGTCCATAAGTTCGTGCGAAATTCTACGCATGTGACTCACATTATATAAAGATGGAATAAGTAAATAGCTTTAATGATTAGAATAAATTCCGAGAAATAACAGTGAACAGTTATATATACAAGAGCGAAATACGTTTCAATAAAGATTAATTATTAATTTTATGAATGAATTCGCACGAATCTATGGACTGGCCCACTATATTAGAGATTTAAAAGATAATCAGTAATCTGGAATATTCCATTTGTTCCAGAACCGGTGGCAACACGATATGGAATGCAGAAAAAGACGGCTTTTGGAGATTTTTAAACCTCTAATCCATTAAAAGCCATGTTCCAATTTCTTTCCCAACTAATTTGATCTTTTTTAATCATTCTACAGATTCTTAAATTCTCCCTTACTACATATTACAGCTTGTATCCCATCACTCTTATGATAACCTAAACTTTCATTAATATTAATCTTCTCTTTCTTTCTATGGCTAATCACTTTCTCATCACCCATGCCAATGCCCTTCTTTTACTACCGTTCGATTTTTCCTCATCCGACTCTCCCATTCCTTATTTATAACTTAACCATCCACAGCCAATTTCGTTTCCCATCATCGGATATTCATCGAACTCTATTACTCAGCAGGCTAACTTGTGGTGTGTAAAAAGGGCACAGGGGAGGGGAATGCAATGTTCATTGATAATATATATTCTTTACTTGATGATCTTACGAACATTTTGAATTTTAAATGAATTGAAAGGAGGCGGGGGTTAACCCAAAGGTATTTAGACCTTTAAGGTCGATTGTGCCATTCGCCATTATATGAGATGGAGTCCCAAGGCCTTTGAAAAGGCAAGGACAATACCTATGGGTAAATCTCTTATATCGCTGGGTTCCTGTAAAAAGGTACCCATGCAAAGATACCGTGTCCTAATCTTACGAACTTAGTTTCATGGATTTATTGATTTTGTGAATGTAATACATTCCACCCCATAACATTTCCCTTTTATCTACCTAAAATAATTTATATTTTGAGTTTTCTCTCATTTTTGATCGATGCAGCATGTTATTGTCGATGGGTGAAGACATTTTAATTAACACTCGTGCACAGTCGAAAGCTTATCTCTAATTGCGCCTATTTAATAATAATTATAACCTATAATAGTAATTTATCTTTAATTGCACGTGAAATATAGTGTATTGAGCATGGTGATGCTCACTTTTGGCAAAGAAATCCAGGTAGAGACGGAAGGAAATAATAAATAGTTAAGAGTTCATCTTTGATATAATTACATGCGTAATATAGATAGAAGATGATAAATAATTTAAGGATTATAACCAGAGCTATCAACGATTGAAACCCAAAAATAAGCACACTCGGATCTAAAAATCTGAATTCTCACCAAAAAATAAGATACAATTAGTAAAAGCAATTTTATATGCAATATTCCCCATTGCCAATGCTTTTTTCCAGCGATTATTTGTCTTTCGAAATCAGTTCATGCACCTCACCGCAGGTCATGTCGAGATTTATACGGAATTATCCTTCACACAACATGCAATAAATAGTGGCGACAATGCTGCGAGTTTATACTCCCTCAAGTTCTCGCACATGCGCTCCTTATTACATACAATGTGAGAGACCATTTGATTGTCTTCGATCTGCATCAAATAAGACAAGCATCGTACTATGTAAAATAAGCACATTTTTTAGATTCAAGCTATTTCATTTTCTATGATTTTCTCCTTTAAAATAAGCACATTTTTTAGAAATAAGCACGTAATGGCAGCCCTGAATATAACACTAAAGATACCAGTATTTATAAGATATTAGTATTTATTTGCCACAGCATTTAAATTGACAGAGGGCTTGCACAAGAACTAGCCGAAACTCACCTCCGGGTATATTTTTAAATCTCCAGCCGCTAAAAATTGACCGATCGGACAATCAAACAAAAAACAAACGCGAGGCGGAACTGAACGGAAATAACTCAATCCTCGTTCTCTTTGGAATGCGCGGAAGTGAGGGGAATTCGAAAAATGTGAAACCGGCGGCAAAAGATTTAAAGCCATTCAGACGTTAAAACGGGCGTTTGGAAGGAGATAAGAATCCGAGGGAAGATGCTTTGGCGGAAGACAGAGCGGTCCGTTGTGTGCATGAAATATTCAGCCCAGCATCCTAATACTGCCGCCTCGAGGGCATCTCGCAAACAACCAGTTGACGTACGCCCCGCGGACGCGTGTAAAATAGAACGCGGCGGCATTAGGCTGTTGCTTCAGCGCGCGCTCTAGCGGTAGAATTTAACAATCGAACACTCGGCTTCTCCTGTTTGGAGCCATCTCTTTTTAAACCGCTTCAAAAAAGAAGAGAAAATAGGTTTTTGGTCTTAAAACATCTCCGACACATCTCCCTGACTACAGACCGTTTTAACCTTTCGGAAACAGCTGTTTCCTATCTAGTCAAGGAGATGAAATTATTCTAACTTCTGTGTTTTCCCATTTATCACATATGGAGGCAGCTGATGATGATGGCCGTGAAGATCTACGACATAATAATGATTCTTTTGAGGGCACTTATTTTACTGGCAAGAGACATCTTCGACATCGACATCGACATCCGGTTTTCGAGCCTGTAAAATATTCGAACAGAGAAAAGCGCTATTTATGAGCTCAATTTATACGACGAATAATTGTATTTGAAAAAACATTTTTAAGGTTGGATACCCTATTTAGCGAGTGTTAAAGGTATACCAGGTAAGAATAAATAAATAACTTCTGGCAAAACTACGAATATAATTTTTTTCCAGAATGAGAAAAATCTAAAAATTAAAATGTAACCCGGAAGTTACGCTATAAATGTGAATACATAAATAAAGCTAACGTTAAATAAATAATTTACCACGAAAGATACACACATTAAAATGTTATGCTTTAGATACTGAAAGTAGAAATTTCTATCCAAGCGGAAGATTTGATGAATGAAATACAAAACATTTCAGTATTCCATCGCTTGGAATGGTGTTCAAAAATAATTTGTAATCGCTAAGTAATATTTTTACAGACTCGAATGGTGGTTAGGATGATACCGACGCTCTATTTATAAGCCTTGACACTGTAGATGATATAAGAAAGAAATACAGTGTAAAGGACGTGAAAAAACAGGATTTTAAGAGAAGAGGAGCAAAAGATTAAGGCAAAGACTAGAGGAAATGTAAGTAAAAGGATTGACGTAACTTTGCAATTAAGGTCAAACACCCAGGAAATTTCCCCAGTCAGGATTTTTTCAAGTCCGTTTTTCCTTGGCAATAGAGGGAATGTATTTACGAGAAGTGAGATCACGATCAAAGAAACTGCCAAAAGAAATTTTTGAAGCAAGAATAAGCATGGTTAAGGGTAAACAAAATCTAAATTGTTATATAATACAAGAATCAAAGGCAGCAAACAGAATCTGAGCATAAAGAGGAAGAATGGAAATCTTGACGTAACATATAATCATTCACCCTTCGAAAAAGCTACGACATTTAAATACTAACAAACGTGCTTAAAATATTTTACACTTCGATATTTGTAACGTTGATTCAGGAAAATCTGAAACTAGGCAATTTCACCGTAAGAAGATTATCAAAATGAAAGCATAAAACCAGTAAGGAAAAATAACTGATTTCAATTATTCAACTTTTGCTGTTACTTTTATCCACATACACGAGCATAGATGAATTTGTTTGGGCATAATATTTTCATTATATCTTGCTCCGCTAAATCAAATGATTTGTACTTTATATTCAGTTTTGAGGGCCAACGGAAATTTAGGAGTTGAGATGTTGAATGGATTAACGGGTGTACTTCATGATAAAGGAGGGGGTATTTAATCTCTCTTAGCCATTAAGGACTGTGAAAACTCAGTAAGTACAATGGACGAATTTTGGGTCAAACACCAGCAACTTCTACCCATCCTTAAACATTGCTAATCTTGCCTGAACAAGTCTTAATTTTTTGAAGCGATTGTCTTTCGTTTTCACCTCTTCAATCATTTCTTTAAGATAAAAATGATAATAAAAACGGCTTTATTCGGGCGAGATTGAAACTAAAAGACTCCTCTTCCATCTAACCCATCGTCATACAATATATAAATAATCAATTCAAAGATATAGTATGAAAAGATATGAGATGAATTGTGGATGTAGAAAACCTAAGGAATCCTTAGGAAAAAAATTATCCACTGCAGGAAAACACTCACAAAGAAGGGGGGTGTGAAAAACCTGCGAAAACCTACCGATAGTCATAACTAAAAAGATGGCAAGAATCATGATTATATTTTATAAATACACATTCATTCTGAATACCTATGGTTTCCAAATATTCATGCATTTAAGAGTGGCAAGAATGAACTATAATGCAAGAATCTAATAGCTTAGGCCAAAAAAATAATCCTGAAGTATTATTATAACAAATTTAAATAAACCTTCAAATATGTGATTAATTTTTTTTATAATTAATGATGTTAAATATATTCAATTAACTCTCTCACTCGTAAGATGGTACCTATCAACGATAAGAAAGTGTTCTTTAAAACAAAAAATCTGATGTGGCCAGCACATGACATTCTCCATACATAATACGTAAATATTTATCTACGAGAGTATTTTCGAACTCTATATTCAATCTTAACTTGGAAGATAATAGATTAATTTATATCATATTATCTTTTACGTCACAATCATTATAAATAATGTTTTTCGGGACATGTTCGATGAAAAACGATGATATTGGCCTTTCGCCCCAACTCCCACAAAGTACATAATCAGCAACTTCCGGTTTATCAGTATTTCATGAATAACTCCTAAACAATCAGTTATACAAAAATATGTTTCATACAATAGTTATAGTAAATTACATTTCTACAACATTTATAAATAACAGTTTATACCTACATACCAGATTAATGGAGATATTTTGCAAAAACGGAAACGAGCTTCGAAAATTAAAGCTCAACTTTCGGTTAACTGATTTACTCCAAAAACTAATCAACACTAACGACACCAACCAAAGTACTACATATGAAATTTGGCGTTGATACGACAAATAGTTTTTATGTTAGAGCGCCCACAAAGTGCTTAATCAGCTACTTCCGGTTTATCAGTATTTCACGAATAACTCCTAAACAATCAATGATAAAAAAATATGTTTGCTACAAAAGTTATAGTAAAATACATTTTCTAAAACTTTTATAGAAAATAGTATATACCTTAATATCATATTTATGGAGATATTTTGCAAAAACGGAAATTTGCTTCGAAAAGTAAAGCTCAAATTCCGGTTAACCAATTTACTCCAAAACTAATCAACTCTGAAAGCACCCACCACAATGCTATATGTGTAGTTTGGTATTGATATGACTAATAGTGTTTACGTTAGAGCGCCCACAAGCACACACACACACACACACACACACAAACACATACACACACACACACACACACACACGGACATCATTCCGAAAATGGTCAAAACGTGTTCTAGGGACCCCAAAACATGTATTTCCGTTGAAATCTTGATGTTGATTTTTTTTCATGAAAACAATACTTTCTCTATACTATGTAAGTACCCCTTCTCCGAGGGGTAAACCTAATGACAGTAGAATCGGTAAAGTATCTTGGAGTAACTCTCACGAATAATCTATCATGGAGTGCCCACATCCGAAATATATGTGGAAAAGCACTTAAGAAACTCGGCTTCGTTAAAAGAATAGTCGGTAGGAGCGAAGAAAAGGTTCGCGAGCGATGTTACTTAGCGTTAGTTAGGCCTCACCTTGAGTATGCATGTAGTGTATGGGACCCCGCCGAGAAATGTCATATTCGGGATTTAGAAAAAGTACAACGAAAGGCGATACGATTTGTAAAGAATTGCTACGATAAAACAGCGAGTGTCACTCAGATGTTACAGGACGCGGGATGGGAATCATTAGAAGATAGAAGAAAAATTCAAAGGATAAATTTATTAAATAAGTTCAGAGAAATTACGTTTTCAGATGATGTAACCGATATAATGCGACCCCCCTGTTATATGGGCCGTGCTGATACTGCCCGAAAGATTAGGGAAATAGATGCTAAAACGAATCGTTTCAAAAATTCATTTTTTCCGCGAAGTATACGCGAAAGCAACCGTTTAGGAAAATAGAGTCAAGGTGCTTGCACCCCCTGCCACACGCCGAAAGGCGGCTTGCAGGGTTCTTACATAGACATAGACATAGACATGTATATGGAGAAAGTAAAAAAGAGCTTATATCAATATTTGGAGAGAGAGCGTCTTACCCTCTAGGGTTATCGATCCTCGTTTAACAAGAATAAAGTATAAGTATAGTAACAATGGCGGGAAGCTATGCAATCTTATAAGTAATAGTTTAAGGTTCAGCAAAATAAATACTGCTATGTCAAGCAATGCAAAACGTTGTGCAGAATCTGAGGTTAACTTCCCTAAGATAGTTATTAGTAATACTTCATAAATATTGATTGCAATCTGTGAATAATCTAGACTCATGGGAAATTAGAAGCAAAGCTGAAAATTATACTTGAATTGCAGTGGGAAAACAAAATAATACACGTCGTTAACACCTTTGAAAATCATGGAATACACCATGGTAGATGATCACTTTGAAGATGAACCTTTTGATGATCTATTTTCGCCTTTGATCCCCTTCAGGTTGGTTTGGAAGGAGTTGTTTATCGGGTTAAACTGGTCAGAGCAGAACACGGGGAAACAATAGCACAGCATCAAAATAGGTCGGCAAATCCAAAAAAAATAATCCCCAACATTTAGCAGCTTAGGCCATCCGTATCGATATAGAACACAGTAGCTAGCGACATCCAACAAAAAAATCAAAAACGGCAATTAAAAAAATCTATTCCTACCACCATCGCCCGAGACACTTTTGAAACCTGGCACAGAACTGTGGTGACGACAAACGAAACCGCCATTTTCCCTCTCCCCTCCCAGTGGCGAAAAAAGTAACTTATCAAAAACAAATGAATCCTGCCCTGCGTACGAAAAGAATCGAGCGCGTGGAAAAAAAGGGAGAAAAATCCGAGCCAGCTACAGGATCTTGGACGGGGCCCAAATATGTTGATAGTCGCAGGGAGGGCTGGGTCTGTGCTGGGGCCCAGACAAACTCCCCGTGGGGGCAGGGGAGGTTGAGGTGAAAATAACCCTGCCCCTTGCGGTTAAGGTGATAGGTCCCGGGAAGGTATTTGGCAAGTGACGGGGTAATCAAGACTGGATCGTACTCTTTCTTGTTCGTGAAAGTCTTCATATCTTTGGGGAAGGAACCTTTGGAAGAGAAATCTTTTGAGGAGAACTCTGGCATCGACGCAAAAAAAGTCTTGGCAATATGGATTGGACAGTTTCTTTGCTTTATATGCCGTAATTTAAGCTCTGTGGCCATGAAAAAATCAAACTTCCGGTGATTTTGAAATGTTAGTTTTAAACACAATGAGATTTTCCGATGTTTTTAAGAAAAATTCACCCATTACATTTGTAATTATTTGAATAAGAAAATATGGTTACGAAATCAAAAGAAATTTACAATTGAAAAGATATGAGCCACAGTATACCAAGGGTAAATAGGAATTATTATTAGTTACACAGCGTTTCTGAACTAAAAAAAATATGGTAACACTTTAGTTTTGTTTAAGATCTTTGTTCCTCCAAAAACTCATCACAAAAGTGTGCCAATCACTGATTCTGCTACGCTAAAAATTGCCATTGATATTGATTGCAATTGATAACCATTGGGATAGTCTCCACACAAATAGATTATAACTTTATGAATGTTATGGCAAAGTTTCTCATAACGTATTGGTGACTTGTCACTACCATTATTAGATTACAACTTTTTGAAATTACATTGAAAATACTCTGAAAACATTTTGAAGTTATACCTACAAAAGTCTACCAAGGCTGCCTTAGGTTAGTTTTCGTAAGATCGTATTTGCTACATTGGAAATAAATACAGGAATTGGAAAATGGCTATTAATGTATTATAGTTTTCAAAAAAAAACCAACAGAAGGGCCCGGAATACTGACCTTCTTTAAGTACCCACTGCACATTTTGGTAGCCTCGCTATCATCTTTATATATCACATTTACATTTAACTTAATGTTAAACCAACTTATAGTATTTAATTTAATGTTATACTTCTTAATGCTCAATGATTTTATATTATGTCCTCTGTTTTCGCGGTTTTTTTCACCCCCTTCTTTGTGGGTGTTTTCCTCCCAATATGGGTTATTTCTATGACAACCTTCAGTTGCAAAGATATTTTCCGTCACCCTATTCTTTCTTTTTGTTTTGTATAAGTTATAACGATATACGAGATTAGGTGGAAGAGAGGCTCACACGGGGTTAACCTCGCCAATAAAGTCGATCTATCTATCCTCTGAGGCAGAAGAAAAAAGATTTTATGATTTTCCGACGAATAGATAACAAGAGCTTCTAAACTTCTAATATTATTTATTTGCAGACAAATATTTCCCTCGTGAGTATGGACATCTAAATTGCCAGTCTATCACCTAAATAAACTTATTAAAGACTCTTTTCATTAAAAAGGAATATGCCAAACATTTTAGAATTAACTATTCAATTATGCAGTATAATCTAAATTGTTAGATAGCTTTTGGTCTTGAATTTTATTTATATCTCTTTATTATGAATTAAAACGATGAAATTGACATAGATGCATATTAGTCATCCCAATGGTGTCAGAGACTATTCAACTTGTGTACTAAGTGGTGAAATATATTGTGAAGGGAATATGTTAGAACATAATGAGCGAAGTTCTAGATAATGAGAATGGAAAAACACTGTCCCAACGACAGTCACCATATCCCCGGCAAAACATTGACAGACGTTTTACTGTAGCTCCAATTAATTCGGCCGTTTTCAATTTGTATATTATCTCCTCGGGGTTTCCAACACGACGTCATGGAAAAATATCAGCGGACTATTTTCCGGTATCCCAAATAACGAAAGCAAACAAAAGGAGGCCAAACATTAATAGTGAATACGGCGTCCGTATTTACCCAACAAATTCATTCCGAGCGATTGCGAACGGGGCTAAATTAAAACACTCCGCCACCCCCAAAGATGCGAATCCAATCAAAATTAATAAACCCTCGCAAACATTTTCCGAAACTCCAATTAAATTGAAAGCGAAGAATTAAATCGATAAATACTTTCGCTGGCACAATTTAAGGCCACTTCAACCGAAACTTTCAGAGATTTAACACCCTTTCTCTTCTGGTTTCGGGCCGCGGACTCCATTTTAGCCGAAAAAGGAATCGGGAGAGGGAACGCATTCTCTCCCATTAAGGAGGTTGATTCATGACTATGTAAAAATACTTTAGCAAATATTAATGAATTTAAAATATGTCAATCTGTTTGAGGGAAATTTGGTACATGAATCTAATACATCAAAAGTTGAATTTTCAAATTAATATTATAAAATCACCTTTTTATCTTGTTTTTAGTCTCAAAATGCAATTTTTATTGTACACACATATATGTACGAAATTTCTCTAACACGATAAATGGGTGGATTTATAATGATCAAGTATGAGGGAAAGGCAGTTTTCAGCTCTAATAGGAATGTGCATGAAAAATGAGAGACTTGGGTTTGAGTCACAATCTTGTCATCAAATTCCACTTCTGTTTGTTCATGGGTTAATTTAGGATATTCTCTGATATTGACACTGTCGAATATAGATCATATAAATGCACACAAATTTTACACACACTTAGCTGAAGGACATCAAAAGAAAACTGTTCAACATGTATCAAGACCCATTAGGCTCTCTATCAACACAGAAGATACAACGCTATATCGCGAACATGTTGCCATATGGACTTTGCTCAGTGATAATTCAATTTTCCCCATAATGCAGTTTCACCAAGTAACGGCTTCTTCAATTAATGCAATCAGTAATTTAATTGTAAAGAAAGAAAATTTTGAACACGACTGTTGAATATTTAGAGATTTAATTTAATTTAATTTTCAAAAGCTGTCTTTATCGACGTTTATCGTCTTATTCACCGGTATTTGGATTGCCAGTGAATGAGACGAGGAACTCCGACAAACCTATTGGACATTTTAAACTTCAAATAATTCAACTGTTTGATGTTTCAACGTTGCATGTTACGAAAGTCATGCTGAAAAAAGTTTGGAATCCCTTTTGTAGAGTATAGGATTTATGAGAAACCATTCTATGGCACACACTAAATTATAATATTATTACGTTATCCAAATATATGACCATAGAATATTAAAATTTTACGTTCGATATGAATCACGACGTAGGATATAACGCTAAATCCAACACAATTTCACTAACGTTATTCCGCGAAAATGGCTGCCACACCAAAGAATACAACAATTCCTTGCTACAATACTTTATTTGCAACCAGTAAACAAGTCGTAACTGACGATCACAGACGTCACAATGACCAGGACACAGCAGGCTTTCCAACCCTCCCTGCGCGATAGAAAATTGACTGAGACGATGAATCTGCGACAATCAAACCATTGTGAATTATGAATAGAGCCAAAATAAGTTTGCATCCCATGTAACGTAATAGATTTCGCTGAGATGCATCTTTGCCATTCACATATTTGCTACACGTAAATATCGTGGCCAAATATATCGACGTCTCCACGAATATGGAAACGGAGCATAATAAATAAACAAGCAAAAATATAAGAATATCGATATTTAACATTAGCAACAGGTAATAAAAACTAAAAACTTAATTTATTAACGTTATTTGAGATCTGGGCGAGTCAAACAATCTTTGGCTGGAAAATCCACCAAAATAAATTGGCACACCCAATTGAAAAAAATCCTTGAGGCAGAAATAAAATGCTAATATTTACACTACTCTTATGATAAAAATTGAACAAATACTTATTTAATATAAATATTATCAATAAACAAAAACAATTCAAGATATAAGAGGTTGGGAAGCACTGATTCAGACACATATTCAATGTAAATAATCAATAACTTAAAAGACACACATCAACAGAACAGATTAATCGCATACCATTGCTTTTAAATTAAAAGACGGCGCATGATTTCATCATACTCTCTTAAACTAGCTGTATCTTGTCTTTTGAATATTCAGCCAAAAAGCCAATTGGAATCTTTTTTAACATTAACTATAAAAGTTTGGGAAGGAAAATGAGGCTCTCTTAAGCAAGATGATTAGTGAAAATAACTTGTCTTAACAATAACAAGTTAACTTTTTCGTTTTTATAACAACATGTTGTTCGTAATGCCTCCGTGGAGTAAACTTAATGACAGCAGAATCCGTGAAATATCTTGGAGTAACTCTAACGAGCAATTTATCATGAACATCCGTAATAAGTGTGGAATAGCACTTAAAAAACTCGGTTTCGCTAAATGAATAGTCGATAGGATAAGTACGCGAGCGATTTTACTTAGCGTTAGTTAGGCCTCACCTTCATGAGTATGCATGTAGTGTATCAGAACCTACTGAAATGTGTTATATTCTGAATTCAGTAAAGGTACAACGCAAGGAGATACGATTCGTAAAGAATAGCTACGATAAAACAGTGAGTATTACTCAGATGATCCAGGACGCGGGATAGGAATCATTCAAAGATAGAAGACTAATTCGAAGGATAAATTTGCTAAATAATAGGTCGGTCTGATACTGCGAGGAAGATCAGGGAAATAGATGCTAGAACGAATCGTTTCAAGAATTCATTTAGCCGCGAACGATACGCGAAGGCAATCGATTAGGAAAGTAAAGTCAAGGTGAATGCACCCCCTGCCACAAGCCGAAAGGCGGCTAGCAGGTACCTGATGTAGACATGACTGTATTTGTAGCACGTATTTAATTAAGAAGATACCTTCAGAGCCATAAGCATCACTCATACCTCAGTACCATCCGTATCGTCACAGCAAAGAACAATAGTAGGTGAAAGGTTGATTTACAAATAAGAGCTCCAACCGGGAATCGAACCGGTGACTGTGTTCAACAGAAAGGCAAATGGACTATCAACTTGGCTCTCCCAGAGCCCTTCTCTTCAACATTTCTTAAGATCCCATACTAATAGTGCTCCTTGCGCCGCATTTCCTTCACCAAATATTTCTCTCTAATTGCTCTGAAACGAGACCACTAGCAGAACATACGGCGCTTTGCGAATACTCCGAGAAACCCAAGTTGGTTAATTTAATCCCCACTGCATATATTTGCATACCACGTGATAAATTCCTTTTGGTGGGAATAAAACGAGATGATGAAAGTCAGCGCGTTTAATTTACATTTACCTACCCCGCCTCATCAAACTCGTACAGAAAGAATAAAATAAACGCTTACTTCTTACTAATTTAGGGAGATTGTCATAAGTTAAACTCGTAAGGGCCATGCTTCTTGAAAGAAGAGGAAAGTCTTAAAATTCAGGAATTTTTGAAATTTAATTTCGAATTTTACAATTGTGATGTAGCTTCATCAGTTATTTTCTCTATAGTAGGTATTGTGACGGACATCTCTGTAACTTAAGACCAATATTCCATCCTAGGTATTATCACATTACATAAATGTAACTATTTAATATTATTATACAACCTAGGTGCCCAACGTAAATAGAACGCAGCATTTTTTAGGGTCAGTAAAACTTGTCACCGATATTTACCAGTGTCTAATTTATTACATTGCATTAAATTAAATTAAAATAAGCGTAAGAATTAAAGTAATAAATACTTGGCTGGTTCTTAGAGAAAAAGGAAAATTTACTATAATATTTAAAATAATTCTATTTTGATGATTTATGTATATTCGAATAAAAGCGAGAATCCACTGCACGGTCACGGGTATCAAGATTTTAAATTTTTTAAGTAATTCTTCTTTAGCTTTGACTTTAATAAAAATATGAATTTTGTAAGAATTGCGAAATGAAGGAGATAAATTGGAACTTTTTCCACAAAAATATTTAAAAGCACTACCGGTTTCAACGGAGGTACCTTAAGATGACGGTCCTCCGTTGAAACCAGTAGTACTATTAAAAAATATTTTTGGAAAAAGTACCATTTTATCTCCTTCATTTCGCATGATGGATTTCCACCATATCTCGCCCAATTCTGTGAACTTTAAGAATTGTTTCAAAGGTTCAGTTTATTTCATAAACTCTTTCAACGAACAAACATTACCACAATAAAAGTAAATTATAATTTTAAAAGATAATTCATAAGAAAATATTTTAATATTTTAAAGAAGGTACATTTAAAGTAGAATATAATAAAAAGTTGGTACGAATGAAGAATTCGCAATTCAGTTTCAGTATAACATTTTATGATTTGAGTTTCAAGTTTCTGCTGCTAGATATCGCTGAATATAAAGTGAAAAATGTACCCATTAAATTTATTAACAGAGTGAAATAACTAAGCAACATATAAATAACTAAGAGAGTAAGTTGCGATAATTAACCACAACGGCATGTTGGAAAAATGGTGGTATGTAATCCTTAGTATTTTATTACTTGGAAATAATATAGTAAAGTGAAGTGAAGTAAACAAATATATTTAAATAAAAAGTGATTTATCAAGCCATCTTAAAATGTTTAAGAATTATTTCTTTTCAAGATAGGAATAACTAAGTTATTGACTATGACAGCATAAAAATTAACAAACGAAAATGTGTTTGATTCCAAAAAGGGTTCACAAATTCTAGCATAAAAACTATCCTGTAAATCCAAGAGAAATTGAGATGAAAATTAATATATGAAAAACTAAAGTAAATTGTTTTAGTAACAGAAAGAAAGTTAACATAAGTTGAGGATGAATGGAAAAAAATAGAGCAGGTGGATACATTCTCTTACATGGGAAATGTTCTTTCTTGAGATAGAAGATACAAAGATGAAGTTCGTAAAATAGTAAAATAATATAATAAAGAAGCCCTTACGAAGCGAAGAGAATTGATGATCAAAGTTCTTGATAGAGAAATCAGGAAAAGATTGGTTAAGTTTTTCTTTGCTGTGTTTTGAGTGTGAACTAGGACCATAAGACAGGAGTAATTCAAACGTATTGAGGTCTTCAAAATGTGGGTTTGGCGTAGAATGGAATAAATAAGTTGGGTCGATGGGAAAAAAACCGCGGTGATTACCTCCTTGAAAGAGAGGATTTTAATTAAAGTGATAGGCCATGGACAGAGGAAATTGGTGGGTAAAATATTGAGAGGTAAACTAAGAAAATTAGGGTAGAATATAAGAGGAAAGCAAAAGGGAAGGCAAAGGATAAATACGTTTAATTACATTGGGATGGGATTGGATACCAAGAAGCAAAATATAAGGTATTGAACATTTTTGTGGAAAAAGTACCATTTTATCTCCTTCATTTCGCATGATGGATTTCCACCATATCTCGCCCGATTCTGTGAACTTTAAGAATTGTTTTAAAGGTTCAGTTTATTTCATAAATTCTTTCAACGAACAAAATTTTACCACGATCAAGGTAAATTATAATTTAAAAGATAATTCATAAGAGAATAAATACGTTTAATTACACTGGGATGGGATTGGATACCAAGAAGCAAAATATAAGGTATTGAAATAGGAATAATGAGAAAAATGAACCGATTGAATGATAGAACCCTCTAATATGATGATGAACTAATGGGATGAAATATTAAAAACGATTTTTCCAACCACGAAATGATTGTGGTTCAACAGCAAAATCACCTAAAGAGAGAAATGCCAATAAAACCGTATTGAAATAAAAACACCAAACCCCATTCTGGGGAATACAAGAAGTAACAACCTTCAAACAAAAAGCTCTAAAGGGATTCGAAAGATTTTCCCCCATTTCATCCACAAATCACGTGTTTACGAGTCAACAGTAGGAATAACGACATGTGTAAAAAAACTCGCGGATCCCGAGACAAAACTTTCCAAAAAGGATTTCCATAGAGACGTCGTAAAAAATAAACAAAGAAGAGAAAGGACCTAAAGACACCCACTCACTTATTCTAACTAGCGGTCTCCGTGTTTCTTTTGTTGTTATTCATTTTTCTTGCAAAGGCCTCGCTCTGCTCCCTTCATTTTTTCCCATCCATTTCCCAGCATTCCTCTGGTATTTTCCTAAGTGAAGCAGTCCCTTTGTCCGACCGAAAGCGGTAGACAAGAAAAGAGAAAGGGTTGAATGAAAAAATGGAATTTTTTTCCGTCTCCGTACTAGGGCGACCTCTTGCGGATGCGGAGGGCGCCTCGACCCGTGGGAATTAAAACTCGGAAAAGTATTAGGGGATTCGCGAAAGCTGAAGCGAAGGTAGAAAGAGATGCTGTACGAAAAGGAAGAGTTCCAAAAAAAAAACAAAAGAAGTAAATTAAGATGAGATGTGGAAGTTTTTCATTCACGCGAAATTGAGACTTCAAAAGTGTGATCTTCTTCATAACCCGTAAGTCCATTCTTCTGCTAAAGTTTGGAGACGCTTCTAGTTTGGTAAAGTCTTTCTTTTCTTGAAATTTAAGAGTTACTTTGGAAAATGCACTGCTTCTTATTCTTAAACCACTCAATACCATCAGTGGTATCATTAAGTCCGGCGTAATTATTCACTCCATTTTACAGAAGCTTTACATTCGAATAGCGTTATATAATATACATAAATTAACATCTACAAAGAGTCATTCTTTGTAGATATGCGTGCTTTGTATTTTATAGCAGCTTAAATAACATTCACCCAGAATGTTTCACCCACGTTCATATTTAAAACTGCTAATCCTCTCTACCAATCCAGTATAAAATGTTGTTATATCCTTCGGTTGCTCATTGTATCACTAGCACGAATAAAAACCAAGTGTTGTATATTTCCATGTAAACAAAACTTAGCAAAAATCGTTCAAAAATTCTACGAATTCAGCCAAGATTTTGTGGAAATTAATCATAATAATGAAGGAAGAGAAATATATATTATTCCACAAGAATTGATATGGAGATTATCGGTTTCAAGAACTCGAAGATCTCTAAAGATGGAATAACTGCTAAAACCGGTTATCTCCAAATAAATTCCCTAGGGGAAATCAAACATCTTCCTTTATTAAAAGAAATGTTTAAATGGAGCGTAATGTCAGAGAAATTTGATCATGTAGCCCAAATTATGTGACGCCTAAATCTTGGTTATTTTTCAGGTGGAAAAAAACGTGTCGCGAGTGAAATGAAGATATAGATTGAAAGTTTTATTTACATTTGGTTTCGGGCCTATATTTTGCATAGAACTTTAGTTATTGCTTTTTATTTCCGAGAGTGGAATTCGCGGTAACGAAACGGGGCTGCAATTAAACCTCAAAGGGGCTTGAGAGTTGAATGAAATTTCCAATTTTTGATACGTTGAATTAATAACCTCTGACAACATCTATCTTTCAAACATTTCCTTTCAAAATCTCTAAAAGATTTTATTTGCCAATAAACTATTAAATCATTCCAATAAGCATAAATATTTAACGAGTACATACAAATGTTTTTTCTTCAAATTTTCACCTTATTCGAGTTATTAAGTTCTGTGCCATCTTTACTTCGTTGACAATAATATGTTCCAAAAATATTTCCTTCTGATTAACCAAGTATATATTTGGAATCATATTAAATAAAAAATGCAAAATTCCACAAAGCAATCTTTTGTGGAAATTAGCATTTTTTAATTTAATATGATCCCGATTACGGAGTTCCACCAAGTTAAGGCTTCTCTGATTGAATTTATTCACATTTTCTTCAGCTATAATACATTCCACGTCACGTTCTTGGCACCACTCCAAGATTAGAATGACAATGCATGCCTCATTACGTGGTTTCCTATTTATAGATTAAAATTTATAAGACATTCATTATGTTAAATCTTAATGGTGATCAACACGTATTCCTTCGTGAGAAAACCAGAACAGAAAAAATATGAACGACTTTAGATTTTGCTCTATGGATAGAACCGGAAATTTCAAAATATTGTACTTAATAAGAGATGATACATGTTTTGGATTCGAATCCAAAATATATATAATATAAGAAATATCTATAAAGTCTATAAAATCTATATACAATGTTAGTTCAGCACGGTGTCTAAGATATTTTCTTATATAAGAAACAGAATAGAGATTTGGAAAAGGAGAAGAACTTGAAATGAAAGAAAGAGCTGAGAATTTCTAATAAGAGAACTTCCTAGGGAAAGAGACGAAAGTCAAATTTGAAAACGTTACAAGTATACACGTGTAAGCAGTAATCGGGGCAATGAGTAAAAATCTTGGGTGAAGTTACTGCTAAATTTCCTCTTATTTTGATGCTTTTATGAAACTGATCTGATTAATTTATTCAGAAACTTTGAAAAGAAAAGTTGAAAAAACGCTGCTCACTTATAAAATCTCGTTTAAGAATTAAATACATGATAAAAGTCCAGAAGTGACAAGTAAATTGATTGAGTTGTTCGGTAAAGAGATCATTGTAAATTATGAATATATGAGCGCTAAAAGGAATGATTATGGTTGTCACATTAGTTTAAACTTGTAAGTGAATTTAGCTGAAACATTCACATTTTGTTAATATGAATTAAGTATAGATTTCTTACAAAATGAATAGCCTCGATTACTTGAAATAGATGAAACTCAACCTAATATCTTTAGATTAAGAACTTCGAATAAATGAAATAAATTCTTTTTTCATTCTGGATCGAATCCAATGAAAGGTATTATTTATGGTCTAATTGTGCTTCATTTACGCAGAATTTCTCAGCTGCCCTCACTCTGCACCTTTCATGGTATACCTTACCGAACCTTATGCTTTCTGGTACTTAAGAGTTAGAAGATCATGATAGTTTTCAGGATGATGATTTAGAGATTAAACTTTCATTTATGCAAACCGATTTTAAATTTCTCACTTCATTCTGATGAATCACACATTATCCTATTAAAAATCTCTATAACATATACTCTACATAAACATACATACATACAAATACTATTGTGACTCTTTTAGTAACAGCATTAATAAAAAGCATAACAAATACAATGAATTTAGGCAAATATAAATTTTATCTGAAATTATTTATATCACTTTAAAATTTAATAAATCACTACTCGCAGAGTTCAAACTACGATAGAGAAAACATTAACTTCCGGGCAACGATTTACTCACGATTTTCAAAGCGTGTACTGAAACAAAGCTTTTAAATTTCGCCGGATGTGGGTTATGTCGCTGAATCACGTGGCATACTACAACCGGATGCCAATTTACGATGCTTCCATAGGATAAGAACAACATTCCAGAGGAAGAAATAATGTTAACTGAAATAGACCGAACTGCCGCGATAAAATTCGAACGACCGCCGTTTGTTATGGAGTAGAATGGATGAAATGTCCCATTCTTCAAGAGTAGGGCATGCTGATGACGTGAAATTCATCACGTGATTCATTTAAAAAACCATTAGAAGAGAAAAATATTAGCTTAAATGGTAGGTTCCAAAGCTATTTAAATGCGAAGAGGTGTGAATGTTCTTTCGCAAGATTTGTTAACGATCACCCATGCGTGAGAATATCAACAGATGGAATGGTGTAAAAACTGACCTCTAAGAGGTTTGCTAATAACAGCTACTTAGTCACGATTCCCACGTTGGTCTTAAATGGCAGGTGAGAGAAGAGTTTCTTGAAGGAAACATCCAGATTTACGTGAAGTCACGAGAAAAGATATTAATCAAGAGTACGACGAAGAAGCTGATGCCCCTCCTGCAGAAATGAATACAGAGGACCTTAATCGATATAGCTATTCTTTATCGTGGTGGTCGACCCGCACTCCAGAGGTTACACGACCTTTCCGTTTTCTGAGAAAAATATCTCAAGGCCAAAAATACATTTTATGACATATAGTCTTAATATATAATAGTTAATTAATCGATCATTAGTTAATTTTAGATAAAATATTTAGTGACAGCGACATACAGGGTGTCCGGGTGAAAGGTATCCAAAATAAAATATTTACATCTTGGAAATAAATTTCTTATAAACTTTCTTTCTTTTTGTTTTTCACTTATTTTAATGTGGGCGCCCTAGGTGGCAAGACAAACATTCCAGCGATATTCGACCTAATCCTATGTCGCTTGAAGCATGTCGGGTGTTAACGTAGTCACAGCGTCTATTTTGCGGGTTTTCAGGCGATCAATGCCGTTGATTTTCATCTGGTACTCACTGTTCTTCACGTAACCCCTCACGGGAAAAAATCTAATGGGGTTAAGTCTAGCGACCTAGGAGGTCAAGCAATTGGCCAGTTTCGGCCGATCCACTTCCTTGGCGTCTCTTAGTTCTCAGTTTGTTGTCCAAAAACCGGATGCTTTTGTTTGTTGGAGATTCGTGTCCATATTAAGTTCTAAAACGACACTGAACAGCCGTGAAAGACTGATTCGGTAATATTAGAACGCCATGAAACAAGTGCATGCGCTGATATCTTTCCATTGTTGGGGCAAATTTCATATGGAAAAACTTAGAGAGATTTTCTTTCAAATGGTGAATACCAAAGATGTGTATATTGAATACTTTCGAAGATATGAGTATTTTATTTTTGATTAATTTCATTAGTACACCTTGAATTAGTTTTGGGAAATACTATACCAATATGCCAATTCGATATGGTCAACCGAATTGATCATATATTATAATCATTAACCGACGTTTCTTCGAATTTAATGTATATACGATATATTCAATGGCAGCAAAATATCAGTTTTGGAGAACACTTTATAAATATAGAAATTCAATATGGTCAGGCAATGCGTTCAATTTATATTACATTCATGAATTATATATTTTTCTTCTAATCCACTCTTAATATTCAATCGGTGAGATTTAATCCTATACGATACAATTCATGTATTTCGGTACCATTTATTTACATTACACAATATTTTATTTCATTTTGGGATAAACATTAATATTATTAGTATTTTATTTATTGCATTACACTGCATAACTAGATTTATTTTTCACTAAATCACAATCTCTCTCCTGAAATATCATTAATATCTTACGTATATTCAATTTTCATCAAAAATGTACGCCTCAGGGATGACAGGAGATAAAAAATATCTCCCTGTAAATGGAAGATGGTCATATTTTCCAGAAGTTTTTTTCCGTAAATATTAATTAGAAACCAGCTTTCTCGAAATAACACGATCATCAGATGAAAATAAAATCAGAGAAAAAAGGAAAAATATACCACTGAAAATTCTAAGGGCAAGGCTTGGAAAGGAACGAGACACGCAAGCCAATTAAAATTCACTTAATTACTAATTAAAATTAGAAGATTTCTCTTTGATATGACGGCACCGCTGCTTTACAACCTTGGAACCGATAAGAGTGAAATTGATTTTCAGATTACCTGCATTTTAGTTCTCCACTATATGAAGGTGGTGAATTAAAATTCATAATTATCAAATTAAAACCAAAGGATTTGAATGCCTCGTCTTGAAACAGTAAGACGAATCACCGAAAATAAATACAGAGATGCGATAACCTTTCCATTCCATGTAACAAAGAAAAAAGTTACCGACAACAAAGACTTGCGCAACGCGATCCGAAGATACGTGTTTACTAAAGCGAAAAAAAATGACGAGCGAAAAGTACGTTCAAGAGGCAGACGTAGAGCAGAAGGTACGTGAATCCGGAGAGCACCGTAAAAGCACTAAACGGGTAGTGAACGATCGAGATGGAGATGCAAGCTCTATCGCGATGAATGACTTTGGGAGTAAAAAAAACAGAAGAGGATCGAGAGGCGAGGTTGCGGAAGGCTAAAGAGGCACTGCTCAAGTAGAAGAGATGCTAACCGCAGGGACCGTCATGCATATAAATCAATCTAGACGTGCGGCAGAAAAAGCAAACAGGAGACGGGAGTGCGCGGAAGGAAAAACACCGGCGAACGGGTCGGTACTCGGCCGTAAATTCTCGCCTCCCCGCGATATGGATTCGGAGCAGAAGTCGCGGCTTAACAATTGAAAGTCGGCGGGCGCAAAGGGGGTTAAGTGCGAGGATTTGAGCGGGATTCGAAGAAGGACAAATGACGATCGGATTCGTGTTTATCGGGTGAAAGTCGACTTCGTCGGATTAGGTGGGAATTGGGAGCGAAGCAGCTGCGAGAAAACTATCTCTTGTTCCCCGATTCGGGAGATAAATAAAGATCCGAAAGATGCTGGGAAATGGGAGGATCGTGATCTCTTCTGATGCGACATGCCGTTGAAAAGCAGCAGTGAGAGCTGCTGGTGAAAACGAAAAAATAGAAAAGAAAAAAGGATTGGTTGACCTTCAGAATTCGAATATAGTGCGAAAACATTGATTTAGATAATTCCAAAAGAGTCAATGTAGCATACATACGTCCATAAACTACGGGAAGATTAAATGATGGAAATAAATATACATTTAACTCCATGTAGATTTCTGTATTAGCGCTTGTACTTTCTCTCTGCCACAGATTTCTCGGAGTGCCTTTCCGAAATTTTAAATGTTCTTTTTGATCAGAGAGATTTTCCTTTGTGCTTTAACATTCTTGTTAAAATAAAAATATATTACCGTAAATTTTAATCTCACAATACTTTCATACTATGAAAGGAGTTAAGAATTTATTTCGAGCAAATTTAATAACACCATAGCATACGCAATACATACATAGCCATACATATGCATACATATGCATACATAGATACATAGCAATACATACGTATACGAAAACTCATAAGATACTCTATTATGTAGGATAATCTTATATATTTGAATAGAAACAAATACCTTTCATAAAAATTTTAAACTATACAGTAATGAAAAGTTGATGTTTTATTAAACTCTAACGAGTGTCATGCAAAAATGAAAATTTACGTATATGTAAGAATTATATTAGGAAAAACTGTCCTTAGGAGAAACTTTATAGGTAAATTTATATTGCAAATTTATATTGCGTTATATAACGCAATGTAAATGACTTCTACTACACAATTACGAATATTAAGATATTACTTTCTTACCGACTATATTTTATCATCCGCTCTGCAGTAAATATGAAGTTGCTGGTAAGCATCACAAAGGCTCCAAATTGTTAAGAGAGCCTAAAATTCCACGATAACATTAAAATGAAATTTTAAAACCCCATAATATATCATTTTTGAGGAAAAGTTTGCTCGAATGTAGATTTTGTAATCCTTTTTTTGATGAGCAAGCTAGCAGAACATACAGCTAATAGCATGAACCAAAGTGACTATGCTAATAGTTAAATTCAATATATATTTTAAATACCTAATAATTTGCGAAAGGAAATTTGAGAAAGGAACACAGAGAATTTTAAAATTAGAATCTGAAATGTAGAAATGAAAGATAACGCCGCTGATAACAAAAGTTAATATTCAATTGTGCATCTTTAAACAAATCCGTTCAATTGTGTAATTAATTTACTGCCATCGTATTTTAAATAAGTTGGTGTTTTTTCTTCCTTTGTGAAAAATTACTATTTTTTTACATTTAAGTATGCATATTTATATTTATTTTTTTAATATGGGGTACATAATTATAATATTAAAGTGAAATATGTAATTAGTAATGTATTTTACTACTGTACTGTTTTTGTACCGGACGAGACATATATTCACTTCAGTGCAATATCTGAAATTATTGTGAAATTACATGTCAATTAAAAAACTAAACTAAAAATTAAATTCATTGTAATTTTATAGCACTCATATTAGCAGAAATAATGTCTATTAGTTGTCAGAAAAAATATTTGATGGTTCATACATAATATTTGACCAGAATCATTAGATTCTTCACGGTGTTGATTTAGAATTTTTTCAGTCCTAGAATATTGCAATTTTGAACGTATCACAGAACATTAAGACATAAAAAAGCATCAGAATTTCGTTAAAATCAAGTAAAAATGTACAATTATATGAAACAAAATGTTAGCAGTATAGCACTTCATATGACAACTGAATACGGAAACAAAAAGAATTATTAAAAAGACGAGTAGAAAAATAGCAAAGTACGGTTATCCTGACAGAAAGGGTTACATTAAATTAGCAGATGTACATGTTATTCCACGTTAACGAAGCATTATCAGCCTCAATGACGTACGAAAGAGTCTCTATGGAATCACAAAATGGCTACCAATATCTGTCCTGTAAATTAAATTAGAGATCGAGAACCGAAGGTCCAAGTTGCGCGAAGCCGTATTTTCTGTAACTCGGGATGACAGCCGAGGAAAGCCAAATCCCAAAGCATAGAATGGTCCTTTCAGCGCTTTTATGGGATACACAGGATAAACAGCCATTTCCGAGACAGTCTTTCAGAATAAAACACTCGAGATGTCTTATGTATGTGATAACGGATAGATATCCTAATAGAGAACATAAGGATACAATAATTTAATTATATTCAGTGACTTATACTAGAAATAGGGTCACGTAACTGAACCTCTGTGTTAGGGATAATTTTCGCTAAACCCCCTTTCAAAGAGAGTTAAATTCCTGTATTTCCTAACACAAAACACTTTCAAAATATGCTGAAACTCTAATATTTTACAATTTAATTTTTAATTGCTCTATGTGTTTTATTTTTAGTAGTTAAATCCTAGAAATATATTAATTAACATATTCAGTTATCTATTTGGCCCATGAAGATAGGCAGACTGGTGTTCATTTTAGCCAAATCTATATAAAAATTGTTATAGTCTATATGGTATGGATTGATTGAAAACAAAAAAAACACCTTTGCCCTATTTTAAATAATTTACAGTTTAAATAATGAATATTAAATTAATTTAAAAATAAATAAAATTTAAATATTTTTTTTTTTAGAAATCAACAACTTCAAGATTTACACTTCTCTAAAGTGAGTATTTTTTATATTTTCTTTGTACATTTTTATGCACGTTTTTTATTATAAACAATGTTATCTTGACGTCATATTTATATAAAATATTATCCATTAAGATTCATTAGTATTAAATATCAATTACGTGATGTACAATATTCATTTCTTTCAACACTGTACCCAGACGAGGAGTAACTATGAACGAAAACAACAAAAATTTGCCAAAAAATACCGATAAAAATTATATTTTATGAAATCTGTTTTTTTTATCTGCAACCAATAAAAATATGTGATTACGGATTTGTGCACTGAAATCAATCACCTAAACACCGGAACTGTGTCATCCAAGTGAATACTAATTTATTTAAGCTGATGTGCAATCGTAAGATAAAATTAACACGCGAATTTTCTTGATTTCAGTCATCAGCGAGGGATGCTTAAACTGGCAGCTTGTAAAGTAATACCCTCTCTTAATGATACAGTTATCTTTCACAACATCCCGAAAAACCCTCCAACACGTCAGAATTTTGAGATGTCCCGCGGTTGGGATGAAAAAAGATCCCCCTGGTGTTTTCCGTGGGAGTGAATGAGCTAACGTTTCGCTTTTAGTCATACGATAACTCGAAAGACATCCTGGAAATATCTTAGCGGCAGAAAATAAGAAAGTGTTCCCTTCCAGAAAATCACTGACCTCGTCCAGTTCCTATTTTTGAAGCGACACAGGATCGGATGAGTTTATTTTGGAAATGGGGATGAAGACCCAAGATCTGTGTCGTAATCAAGGGGAAAAAATCCAGACCCATCCTCTGGTAGGAAGATTTATCGAACAAATCGTTAGCGTGGACTCTCAAAATTCGCAAAACAATCACAACTGTGGAGGTAAATTACAGATACGCTCCTAAAGAAGATAATTATTGATAAACAACCGTAATTATAGGTTCAATTTGAATTGATGGGATACATTAGTAGAGCAGGTAGACAAGACTTCTGGCTGATGCTATTTTATCAAAGTCCTTGCTCCTAATAAATTGGTGATATAGTTTCCCAATGAAATTCTTAATCCTTGCACCGAAAATATTCCTTCTCCTTTTAACATGGTATGGCCTTCATTTGTGTGGTTTGTTATAACGAAAACATTTATCAGCAAAAATAAAAATGTAATATATACAATACCACAATACATACATACACAATCCATGTTTCAATGTATGGCATCAGTATTAGGTAAAAAATTTAGGAATAGATACATAGGTAGTCATGGAAGAAAATACCTAGGATCTAGAGTCACAAACTTTGATACTATTTCCTAGCTCCTTTTCCTTTCTCTTTGATATTTTAACTAAAAAGAATCCTGATTGGAGGGAGTCTCAATAAAGTAAATACCTGTATCATAAACATTATAAGCCGATCTTGAAGTTCAATGAAAGACAGCTTTAATTAGTAGTTTAATTTTACAGCATGGTTAGACCAAAATGACCTCTTTTTCACCTAATCATTTTTACATGAAAATGTTACACCAGTAAAAAAAAATAAAAATTACTATGACTTACATATTGAAAACTGAAATAACCCAAACAAACCGATAAATGTCACCCGCGATAAAATAGTAATTAATGAAAAATATTAGGCTTGCGGAAACGAAATTGAGTTCTTTAAAAATGTTAATATTTTAATAATGCATGCAAAAGGTAAGGTTAAACCGGAGTGAAATATTTTTGAAAATCGTTAAATACTCTTAAAAGAAAGAAAGCCACGTAGAATCACCTTGATAAATATTGCTAATAAAAAAGAAAATTCTGGTATTTTTCAGACGTATCAAACCTAATACTTCAAAACATTTACGTAAGATTTCCAACAAATATGATGATGTATGGGTGCAAACATTCCATTTGGAAAGTATGTAAAAATGCATTGAACTAGATGGAAAAGGCAATCACACAGTAGAAGGGAAAGAAAGGCTGACTCGAGCAAAACAAACAGACAGTAAGGTTGGAACTCGTAAATCTATGAATTTAGCACCGGCAACTCTTCCAGCGAACAAACAATTCGATATTTGCGTATCCACAAAGAACTAGGACGGTCTTCTTTCCGATAGAAGTTATGATCTATGAGCATAAATCCAAACCAAGAGTAACATCGCCGATGCAATGCGTGTATCAACTGAATGCAGAATTTACTACTTCCGTGATCAATAAAACCTAGTAGACGGAGGAGTTAAAAATATGACTTTTTTTTAATTAAATCTTGATCAATAGCTAAATTCGATTTTATCATAATCAAGATTGGCCAAAACTATGTTTGTACCTAAAAAAAATCAAATATGATGATTTCTAACAACATTTTTTGAGATTTCTATGGAAAATGAAAAAGGAACTTGCACAAATCAGTTTGTGATACTTTGATATTGGCTGATTTCTATGATTTTTATAACATGATACGTTTTATTTCATAAGTTACATACATCTCCTAAAACAATTTTGGAAATATAAGGAACAAGCGTAATTTTAAGGCATGTAAAAAAAACCGCGAATGCGAAATAAAAACTCAGTCAAGTCATGAAATTTGGTAAAAAAACCGTAGAAAGAGAACGTTTAGAAATATGCACTTCAGTTTTAGACAACATGTCATTTCGTACATGATAATATTGCTATGATCTTATCAGCATTTTAGGGTACAATCTTTTTAGATTTCTAAATTGTATTCCAATAAAAATATACAATTTTTTACAATGCATATTTATTGCAATCAAGGACAACATAAAATATCTGTGTACCTTTTACAAAAAAAAACTAAATTTTAAGGGGAGAAGATTTTTTGAGGTTCTGAAAAAAAATGGAAAAATAATTATCATAAATTATTTCGTGATATTTTAACATCATTTGATTAGACATAATTTGATACGTATAATCTTATATTTTATCTTAATTGACAATTCCTCTCAAAATTCTACGCAAGTATGGAAGCCATTAGATAAATTCTCATGAGTACAAATAACACACCGAACCATTATATAAAAATTAAGTCAATTACTAGAATAAAAATGTAAATAAAGGCATGCCCAAGAGCATTACACAATATTGCATAGCAATTTTATAAACTTAGGAGAGTTTTAGGAAAATCTGAGATTTGTATAATCGATATGAAAAGGCGTGACTTCGTGGAAAGCCATTTGCAGATTGATAACACTTCGTACTCTAGAAAAGTTTTCTGTGGAAAAGTACGAAGTGTTTTCATTCTGCATCTGAGATTTGAGTCTTGCTAACGACAAAAGAATATTTTATAAATATTCCAGTGACTCAAATGAAAAACTTTCATCACTGTTTACTGATTAGCTTCTAACTTAGTTTGAATACATGATCCTATATGTGATTTAAGGTTAGCAAAGGAACGACTACTCTTGCAGAATAGATCCAGAGAGATAAAGTGAACTGATCATTAGAGCTTTGGAAGCTGAATTTAGGTTGAGGGCTCAAATGATCCATGACAAAATCGCCTCAGCCAAATTTAATTTAGTCTCTCGACATATCTTTTTGTGGATCTGCCAGTGAATGACTGGCGGAATAATTATTCTCTTTTATATCAGTCCCTATTGATCAGAAAAGCGATATTTTGTCAGAGAACAGATATGGTTTAAGAATTTACGTAATATTACGTATTTGGTGCTGAATAGTTGCATGATTGGACTACGGGTTGTCTCCAAAATGAATGAAAATGAGTTCCTTCCGCCATATCTAAGTGAATAGAATAGTTTTCAATCGTCTTTTGGTGCAAGATAGATCTAAATGTAACCTTCACCTATTACTGTTACAATCTCACTCATGGAAGTAATAAGCTGAATGTTACTGATGATGAGACATTGATTATGGTGTATTCTAAAAAAAACGCCATTAAAGTGCTATTCTTAGAGTCACTGTGTTTCACTTTCGTGCACATGTTCCGCCTATAGCATTCTGGCTTGGTAAGGACAGCTTGGGAGAACTACCTCATTCCTCATCTTGCCTAGTAAGCCTCAATCCTTTATGCTTGATCTTGGTATACTATGTGAATTTTTGGTTTCATTATTCAGTTAATTTATAACTTTTAGATAGTTATTTTGTAGGATTTATTTAGTTTTTAACAGGTTTTATTAAGTTATTTTAAATATTAAAATAAATAGTTATTTTGTAGTTTTTATAGCTAACGTTAGAGATACCAGCCGGCCTTCAGACAGAATGAATATGTAACATGCAAATTTATAATCAACTTTATCGTGACCCAACGTCATTTGAAGTCAGTTTCCTAGATCCTATATGAGGAATATTTCCAGTACAGTATCCAATTTGTGAATGGCTTGACTCACAAAGCGTTCACGTCTGAGTCATTTGCTTAGAGAAAAATCCCCCGGGAGAACAAATGATAGAGAAATTCGTGAATCAGACCCAGAGGATAAAAATGTACCTCTCTTGCTCTCCTGGCCGAATCCATTATTTCCCCAATGGATAAAAACATGGTCCACCGTCTTCTGGGCCAAGGGAAGCGGTAACAATTGTTTCCACCTCATCCCAGACTACTTCGCCAGTGAATCACTGGGGAGAGGGTTTTATTTGCAAGAGCTCATTATCGTCACTGATTGTGAGTCATGGAAAAGAAAATATTCAGCGATCAAGGAATGAGTCCCTAGGCAAAAAATGAGGATCTAATCCAGACAGTTGAAAACTACTTCCCATCTTCTATAGTATGTTATTTGTGGGGATTGTAAAAGCTCAGAGTAATCGACTTTGATTATATTGGTTGATTCATGAATAAATCTAGCGTTAACTTCGGTAAACCTACTTCTCAACATTTCACGAATAAGAAATGTTTCTTCGATGAACAAATTTATCTGCCCATAGGTATTTGCTAACATCTACAGAGATGTTTGAAAATGTGGTTTAATAAGTGGAATAATTGTTTTCAACGTATTAAAAACAAAAGGAAGCTTCAAATATAAAGCGGGTAAAACAAATCGTCGAAAACTAAAACCTTGGACAAATATAAGAATCTTACAATCATCACAGTTTGGATTTCATTGAAATTTGGACTTCCCTTATAATTTTTACTCCAGAGCCCGTTTTATAGGTGTAGTAACTTCTCTGGCGTAATTTTCAAATAAAGAAAGAGCATTAATCTTAGGAATGTATTTAAAAGAGTATTTGTGAAGAAGAGATAATAAGCGCGATTTGATTTTACTTTTTTCTCAAGAGATGCAAGAAATGAATTACTAAAAAAGATTGAAATACTCTCTTCAATTCATCTCGTAACATATCGTTAATTCCAAGCTTCGCACTCTAGGTTAGTAGGACTTCCTCCAATCCTTGGGAGTTATCAGGATAGCCATAAAAATACTTTCCGAAAGATGATTAATATTTTTTTAGGAGCTGTATAATGAAGTCTGTAAGTCTGAGAAATGAATTTTAAGGAAACTATAATCAAAATTCAATCCGCCAGCTATGGCGACTACCGTTGACAAGCGAAAACGTCTAATGGAAGACTAATCGATTCCCGCTTGGAGATTTCCATAACATTTTTGAATAAGATTGATTAGCAGCACATAATTTATGAGAGAGAGACCAGCCAAAATATCAGAAAAAGACTGCTAGAGACAATTTATAAAAGAGGCAGATGTATACTACGCAAAGGGTACAAAGTAATCAAAGGCGTATTAATAATAATAAAAGGACTTTATTAGGGCGAGATTGAGACTAGGAAGTCCCTTTTTACATCCAACCCTTTGACGTATGAAAAATGAATGGAAATAGATAGCCTGCACAAGTACAAAAAAGTGATATTGAGATGGTGTTACCTTGTCACAAGAATTTATAGAGGGTTGTATAGAGTAGGTTATTTGTAAAAGTTAATATTCCATCGGTAAACTCAATTCCTTCGCTTTAAATATTTTTATATTTCCCCTTTCCTTAAAGCTTTCCTTAAATCTTCAATTACAAGTGCAGTTAGGGTTAGATGTAAAAAGATACTCATAAGTCTCAATCTCATCATGAAATAAATTCACTTGATTATTGTTATTACCATTATGTAGATAATAGTGGATAGGCTAATAGCTGTACGAGCCGACGATATTCATGCACTTATTTTCCTGAATTATGTTTAATGCCCAATAAAATTACACTTACAGTGTACGAACAGTGGATGAACAAATACAGCCATTCCTTAACCCGAACCCGGGACCTTGGATTTTCAGCGCTAGCACGCTAACCATTCCACAAAATCAGCCAATCAAGGATTGAAATATCATGAGTCAACTTCGATGAAAAATTTCAAAGACGAACGAACAATTTCAACGAGGAAAGATTTACAGAAAACTACACACTAACCTCTTTCAAAAACAGCCGGTACAGGATCAAATTATTTAAGAAGTCAGCGACCTACGGTGAAATAATCTTAGGATGAACAAATAATTTCAAGGATGAAAATTTTTCAGAACAAAGTAGTACCTGGGTATTCGCAAGTACGAGGGCTAAAGAGCGCTCCCACGGTAACAAAGGAAGATCTTTAGCTTTGGTAGATCTCGAATCGGCATTGAGGGTGACGAAACTCTTCCTTATCCACGGCGATCCTTTGAAGAGGAGGAAGTAATCGAACCTTGGATTTTTTTATAGCCCAAAGGAAAAAAGTACCCCAGGGCGATCGTCTGGAGAGGCCTTGTAAATATCACGGATCCGCACCTCCGAAGAAGAAGAGGGAATAATGGCAGGGCTCCACGCGCTTGGCCCATTTCCCTCTTCGGATGGAAAAAGAACCGAGGAGGAGGAGTAACACGTATCTTAGAGATAAATAGTCGAATGGGTCGCGTGAGGAATAAAATGGGACCCATACACGTGTTCCGCACCGAGAGGTCAAAAGGGATGTGCGGAGCAGATGGCGAATACTAAATGCTAAGCAGATGGATAACAAAGGGCTTTTCACTACCACGGCTGATTTCGTTGAGTTTAGGTAGGTGCTCTAAAAGTCTTCCAAGTATTTACTTTGCGGATCACGTTTGAAATTGGATGAGAATTGCATTCCTCCGCTACTACTTCGAGATAAATATATTTGCTCGACACAACAATAAAGTCCTAGTTCGTTGTATGCACTGAATGTATACTAGGTCTGAAAATAGACATATCATTATGTGATAAAAATGAATGAATTGACAGCAATTATTTTCAGTCTTAATTGGACCAAAGTATTGCCAAAAACAGACCAGTCACAAATGAACGCCCAAGGCTCTATAACCAAAGACTAATTCTTTTAAGTCAGACGAAATTATCCCTAAAAACCTGTCCCTAACTGTAGGAAGTTGTACGAAATATCTTCATATCAGTGATTTTTATTTATCAATTTTCTTTCCTACTTAGGTTCAGTAAATGCTATATTTTTCTTGGAATTAATAATATTTTTTTATTTTTCTGTAAATATGTATATATTATATGTAATTTTATAACTGCCAACACTTCACTGTTTTTTTACTGTGTCTTCGCGGGTTTTTTTCACCCCCCTTCTCTGTGGGTGTTTCCCGCAACGTGGGTTTTTTCATTCAATCTTCAGTTGCAAAGGCTTTTCCCCACACTCTATTCTGTCTTTTGTTTTAATTTAATTTATATTTGTACATATTCTGACGACATACGAGGTTAGGTGAAAGAGAGGCCCACCTGAGCCTAAACTCGCCAATAAAGGGTCAAGCTAACTAACTTAAAACTTACCACTCTATAAAAAAACCGGTAAACTTGGCTTTCACCATAATCACTAATTTTAGTCTTAAGAACCTGAACATTATAAAATTGCGAAAACGGAAGAGTGATTGAACGTCGGTGTCTTTTAAAAAAAATTTAGCATTAATTGAAAGAGATCCTTTCCCTTGCTCCTTTAACTTAGCGGATAAGTACCGACTAAAAATTCAAACTTGATATTCTTCCGGGAAGGGGTTTGACGTGAACAGTAAAGAAAATAATTCGTTAAAAGGATATTAGAGGCAGTTTAGAAGTTTCAGGATGACACATTATTGTGCTTCGACAGTCGACGTCATTTGCATCTTTGTTACATCTGAGTCACGGTTGGGAAACGAACGAAGGACCATGTTTACCAAAGGCGAAAGTGTTGTACAATTTTCTAAGAAAGGAAGGAAGTACTGGGGGTTTAAACAAAGGGAAATTTTGAATTGTGGAATATTTTGAGACTGAAGAAGGAAATGGATCAGGAGCTAAAATAACAGGAACAATAACGAAGAAAGCATTAGTTAGAAAATGATGGAAAAAATGAAGATATTGTATCAAATACGTACCAAGAGAATTTGCTGACGCTCCAAAACAAAAAGTACCGATGGGCAATTGTCTTAAGTTATACTCATACATTGCTGTCGACTTCTCGCCAGGGAACCCCTTTTTTAGTTCAAAACTCAAGCACGCATTCTTTTGTCAAGCTCAGTTATAACTTCAACCCACAATTCATTAATAACTTAAGCAATAGTTCCAATAGATTTACATTACAATGAAATCAACGAAGAAGATTAATTTGTGGGATTTACCCTAACCCCATAATCATGAGCAAAATAGTTTAGCTCTAAATTAAACACTCCTTTCAATTGTAAAGAAAGAAATATTGGAACACGTCTGTTAATGAATTAAAGGTTTTAAGATCTTCAAATGCCGTCTTTGTCGGCGTTCCTCCTCTTACTTCCCGATACCTAGTCTAAGAAAGCAAGAAAGGAATGCCGCACTATTATTGTACCCAAAGTACTTTTCAAGGCGATTCCTCCGTCCGAATGGCATTTTATGACCCTTGAGGACGGAGGCATTGCCTTTTAAAAAGTAATTTGGATACAATAATAGTGCGGCATTCCTTTCTTGCTTTCTCCGACTACCGAGAAGTAAGGGAAGGAACGCCGACTAAGACGGCTTTTGGAGATTTTAGACCTCCTACTCCTTTGAATTAAAACTTGCACTATGATTCCAATGCATTAGGATAACTGTGAATTCAATGAAGAATATAAGCATATGGGATATACCTCTACACCATATTCATGAATTATAACAGGATTCTCCACGGGTTCCTCGCTGCCATGGAAACCATTCACTGTTCAGCGAGACAAGAAACTCCGGCTCATCATTTATAAAGATAGATACGTGCTCGGCCAAAAGCGTGTGTGTTAATATAAATGAACGCCCCCATTCGGAAGAGAACCCCACGTGACGTAGTCCCCAGATGCGTAACGCGCCATTCAGCTGTTCGCGGGTCGGCTACCGAAGCGCCACCGTTTGGAATGGTGGGTAGAGGGAAAAGATATAGTTGGGTTCTTTCTTCTGGAGTGGAAGGGTGCAAAGAAAGGAGGGAAGGAAGGTCCCTGGCCCATCTCTTTTCTTTCCGGAACAACTTCGGAAATAGACCTTGAGTTCGCAGCCGTAATTTCCCGCGCAAGAAACTAACACTTTTTCCCGCCAAGATAGACAAATGGCGGGAGAACGCATCGAATATATTTTTAGCCTAAATAAAACCTTTCCGAAGCGGAGTAATTGGCAATCCTGAGCGCACTTTTCCCCTTCCGAACTCTTCTTTCGCGCAAGGATTTGTCTAAAAGTGGACGTTCCCACTATTAAGTTTCTTGCACTTGTTTATCTTGGCAACGCACCGACGCGTAAATGATATAATTACTTTGGCAAACCTAAAAGCTAATTACAATTTTGAAGATTTAAATCAACTACGAAGAGCGAGAAGGGACGCATAAAAATAGTTGATTTGACTTCGCACTATCTTACTGCCTTTAATTTCAAGGTTTTCTTTATATGTATTTCCTTGTATCAAAACCGTAACTGTACATCCTAATTTCTGTTCTATTGATAACGAACACAAATTAACAGATAGCTTATTAATTTCCATTTAACTTAGATGAGAAAAATAGATTAACCTCAAGATAAAAACTAAATGAAAAGTAAACACAATACTGGGTCTATTGTACTCGGAAAGTGGGACAACTGGGTTAGTGTCCCAATTTTGTCGCTAATTTTAATTTCTGGCGGCGCATTATTACTCGTGCTGAGACAAATTTCTTTCAATCATCCTTATCAGAGAGTGAAATACGTTTATCTTGTTATTTTTTAAATAGAAATATTACGAAGGTATAATATTTTGATTAACCTGCATCCTAAATTACTAAAAGAATTTAGCTTTAAAAACGAGATTTTACTAAGATAAATTGTAGTTACTTTAACTGTAGTATACTTTAATTGAATTTTTTATTGTCAAACTTTGATCTAGATCAACAATGAGAAAATATCTGTGTTGAGATAACACGCTTAAATTAAATTTTGAGAGAGATTTTGAAATCCTCAAAAGGACATACTAATAAGTGTCTGTATCGCTGACTTTGTTTTATAAGATCGCTAAAATATAAAGATCAGATGCTGAAGATGAATGAAAAAGGTGTCCAGTAGTGTTTAAAATTCTTTTTCAAAGAAGCTTTGACAAAAAGAAAATGATGATTAGTGAATGGAGCACACACTGAAGCCAGAAGGGAACCGTCCAATTTTCGTTTTCGAGGATGATAGAACTTTCTTAATTATAAGCTGTCCACATATCTGTATTAGTAGTTATTATGTGAATGTAACTTTTGTAGATTTTTCGATTTTAAATTACGACCGTTTCTTCTCTTGCGGAGGTCATGAACGTGAGTTCCAACGATAATTCCACGAAATTCACATTCATCGAGAATCAATGAGGCGGAGAGATGCTTTGCAGTTCTCAGACGTACGGAATAAATTAGCTTTCCTCTCTCCCGTAATGCGTACCTCGGCTTTTTCGAAGAGAAAGGTTCCAAATGTTTTTTGCTCCATCGAATGGGTGAATCGGAACCCCATAGGGTGGCCAATGTTGCGTTCAACGGATTTGGAAAAAAAAACAGGATCGTTGCTTTCAGTTCGTCTCAATTGAGCGAAGATGATTCGGCAATGGAAATTTAGAAATTATGGTTCCTGATTCAGTTTTAGAACTCCATTTCAATAATAAAAAAAAATCCTTTTGGAGGCACAAGATGCCCTTTGGCAATTTATATTAGTGTTTTTTCACCGTTCAATTTACAGTTATTTAAATGTGAAGAATTAGGGAGGATCTCCTTAAATTCTAGCTCATGCAAAGAGATCGACTACAAGTGTTATTAGTTTCAAATTTCGTCACCATTGGCGCAATAGACATTTTAAAATTTCCAATTCAAATTCTATCTTATCAGAAATATTCTAAGATTTTTTATTAATATCATCTAAGCTATTTCAATGTGACGAAAATTCAATTTCAAGATAAAACCAAAAGATAGTTAATTCTAGAAATATTTAAAATGGTCCATCAAATATTCAGAAAATGATTCAATACTTGCACGCATAATAAAATTAGGGATATCTATACTCAAAATTAAAATTACAGAATGCCCTTGAGGTATCAAAACTAAACCTACAATTAGACAACAAAGTAAATAAGCCTGGAAAAGAAATGACTTACCAATACTCAGAAACCGATAGAATCTTCGTGTCAATAAATGAAGTAGAAACTCAGAAACACTTACCTGTAAGGAAAGAGAAATTTTTATTTAGTGAACAATAGGATAAAATCAATAGAATTAATAATGATGAACAGAAGTAGGAAAGGAGACATCTTAGTTGCTATTATACTATTTCAATGCGATTACCTTACCTGAAGTGTTATGATTAAATTAGCTAAATCACAACGCGTGGCAATGAGAAAAGTTAAGGTCTATCTCAAACCATGATGAATTATCGAAATGGCATTATTATAACATAATATTCATCTATTTCGTTGCCCACCAACATGTTAAGAAGGCTTCATGAACTAGGATTCAATCTTTTCCTTCCTTACATTCTCTTATTTGGGCCTAACCTCGCCGAATAAAGAGTTTTATTATGATTATTATTATTATTACTCGAGCCCAGGTCTCTTCCCCTTTTCTGAAATAAAGTAGTGTACAAATGTAAGAAACATGGGATCGATCCACAGCCATGCCGCATACTTTCACTCCAATCTATTTTCGGGTTTTTAAGCGTACGTTGCTCTAGATTAGTAAATCAACCATCCCACTTCTTTGGAAAAAATCGGAAAACTTCTTTCAATTATCCTTGAAATTTTATTGCATTGCATTGAAACGCTAACCAAAAACTCGCTGTCGTGAAAAATAATATGCACCTAACAGTTGAAGAACTTTCCGAAACGAGATACCCGGTCGAGCATAAATATTCCTTGAAGCGAAGTAAAGCTCATTATGGATGCAAGTGCGTTCCTTGCCGCCATCTATTCGGGCCCACCTGTGTGCGATATTCGAGTAGCTGCACCATGCGAATCCGACAAGGCACGGAGTCGCGCAAATAACAGGGGGGCTAATAATTTTGATGGCTCTAATTCGCCGCGCAGACTGCGGACGAAACTGCTCATATGCATTCAGATTGTCCACAAGCGAATAATCCCACTGAGGGAATCGATAGGGACCCTCCAATTGGGCGACTCCATCAACTTTGCATCGTCCCTCTGGGAACACGGTTCCCACTTTCTCCTCGCGCAACTTCCAAAACCCATCCGCGCTCTCCATCCAACTTTAAAGAGCGTCTCCCTTCGAGTGGAGAGTTTTCATCAATTAATTGCGATCGGCAGATCGGAGTTTGTTTTTTACGAGCGGATTCGTTAAAAGGCGGGATGAAGGCGGGGGGATTAACTGAAAACTCAGTGGGAGCTCCCGTCAGCGTGGAGGGAAAAAATTGTCGCAATTCGGGAAATTCCTTTATCGGGGTTAAATTGGGGATTTCTGAGAGTAAATCGAGTTCGAAAGTTGAATTTCAGATTAGCAGCCGCAAATGCAGAATTTCCTGCGTATGAGAATCAGAACTTTGTATACTTCACACCAAATCCATGACTGACTTTTGGAAACAATTAAATCCCACCTAACGATTATAATAATTCGATCTGCAAAATGGTTTCTAGCACCAAGATTGTAAATTAAAAATTAAAACAATGCTAGTAATCCATAGATTTTATACAAGTGTTTTCATTTTATTGTGCACAAATTCTTGATGAAATGATTCGACTAATAAGAGATTAGTGAGATGTTTAAGAGAAAGATGTAAAATATTAATGTATTCACTAATGTAATTAATTAAAAATTTTCATTGAAGTATTACTAGGTGCTAAGTTCATAATTTCTATATAGTTATGATTGGTTATCAAAGAAAAAAATGATATTTTGCCTCTGTAGCTATTTATAATTACTTTATAGTAAATGGTTATGTTTGGCTGGATGAGTATTGAATACAGTAGATAAACATTTAACATAAACAATAACTATATAGGCCAAATAAGGAATGTGTGTAATATATATATTTTTATATAAAACGTGTATGCTGTTCTGTTAAATATTTTATATAAGTGGTGAGAGTTGTCTTATTGAAAGGAAATGTAATTAAATAAATAATTTTGTTTGCTGTTATTGTTTGTTTCATCAATTATCACTGGATCACTATAAATTAATTAATTAAAATAAATTAATCAAGGATGAACACTTGACCAGTAATCATGTAACGGGGGCTAAATTTATTGGATATTGTGACAAGACGATGAAATCCAAACATGGAGTGCAAAATTTTAATTATTCAATAATGAGTATTTAATACAATACGAACCACCCTTAAAATTGAAAGATCGAGATTACTTTTGAAATTTTGTATCAAAAAAGTACGAGAAAATTGGCTTTAGGTGGAAAACTTTCCAATTTAATTTGAGATCTATATTATTATTTTCCCCGGCAGTAAATCCTTAAGATAGTGAAAAGAAAAATGAAGGATTGCAGGACAAAAGGCAAATAAAACATTTTAAACTTTTCTTTATTAGGAAAAAAGCAAAGTGAATCCCAAGCAGGTGGTAATCTTCCGCGCAAGTCCTTTGCTAGAGGTCGCATTGCAATTTTTGTCGTATTTGAATTCAGTAATCGTTTCCTATTTCCACCTTCAAACGGTGTCTGCTATTCAGATCCTTCTTATCACGCGAGCAACGCTATTTGCATTGAAAAGAATGTCCTTCGAATGCGCATGCCTTCAAGGTTGGCATTCTCATTTTACTGAATGATTTTCTCATCTGCAGGCCCTTTCTGAATAAAGCGGCCCAATCAACTGGTAATTCTTTCCCTATAATCTTCAAAGTTTTTTAAACGACATTACTCATTGAATTTGGTTGGGACGTCGACTAGTTTCTTTTTAATTTACTATTAACGAAAAAATGATAGTAATTTAAAACTTTACAAATTTAAATTAAATTGGCATATATAAATCTAAATTATACTTTAATTCATAAACATTAGCATTTTTAATAAAAAGTATACAAATTTACTAAATCAATTGAATTTAAATATTACAAATTTAAAAGAAAACTGTGAATGGCCTTCTCTCTAGATATATGAAGCAATGAGATAAAATATGGATAGAAGAATCAATATTTACAGACTTTTTATGTGATTTGCTTTAGGGAAAACCACATAAACTGATAAGATCAAGGAAATGCAGACTCGCAAACCACAAACAGGATGAAAATAAGGGACTCAAAACATCCTGACTGCATAGACATATCTATTTCCGTATATGTTATATTTAGCTCTTATGACGACATCAAACGCTTACGGAAGTGGTTATCTATGTAAAACAATAGAATCTTGAACCACACATTAATTTAAAGATTGGGAAAATTATCTGGGATTGGTGTGATACCCTTCACAATTTAACCATTTCAGAACACACATAAATGACGAAATGTATTCAAATTATTACAACTGTTGAATAAATTAGTAATCTATAAAAGATCTGCAATTCACAGTCTCACACGTGTGTGCTACTGCAGCATATACACGTATCATCGATTTTTATATGGTAAGAAATACTAGATAAATAATAAGATGATGACCGTAACTCTACGATATATTTTAGCATCAAAATAAAAGTTTGGAACTTTGTTGTGAAAGTAACACTGTCCTCTTGATCAAATATACTACATTGTCGCCATAAAATTTCTACATGCATTTGTATTTACTTGAAGAAGAGGAATTATATTAAATGTTCCTCTACGGTTACCTGTGAAGGAAAAACCTGCCTACCAGGAAAAAACGTTGACAAAGTAAAAATATATATAATAAAATCTACAAATTCCGCAAATAGTGTGGAAAATATACAAGCTTAATTTTTTGTCATTAAAGCTTTCAATATGAAATTCCCCCAATTTACGCAAGACAATTTTTTTTGCCTACCAGGAACGCTAAAAATACTTCTATGATAAATAATGAATGTAAAGTAACGTTAATATACGTAAATTTGTTTACAGTAACTTAGCTTAAACGTGTGAACGCACAATTTTTAAGGAAAATAACTATTGCAACGGTGTACTCCTGTAGGTTTATAACAGCTGTTTATTAATAATATAGATCAGGGGTTCCCAAACTTTTAGCAACTGCGTATCACTCGTAATTTTTAGAAATTTGGGCGTCCTACAGCCAACTGTCCTATATATTTTTAGAAATATAGATTTGCAGTCGGAAAAGTAGCCAATGGCTTGTTTTATTTTAATTAAATTAATAACAAAACTTCGTATTTGATTATTAATGCACTTATATTTCGGTATTTCAATCTTTTATCAAGACAAAAATAAATATAGTACAGTAGAACCCCGGTAATCCGGACGAATTCAGGCGCATATGCGTCCGGATTAGCGGGGTTTCCGGATTAGCGAGGTTTTCAAAAAATAACGTAAAAAACATTTTTTCTCAAAAATTATATTTTATAGATAATGCATGTATATATTGCATAAGGTATTACAACATAGAAAGTGAATGAATATTATCAGCGAGCGAAAAAGTCAGTTATTTTCTTTTGCGCGACCGTTCTTATTTTTAAATCAAGTGCGTAGTCTGTCCACCTCTCGTTTCTTGTCACTAATATGCGTGTTTATATGTTCACTAGAAGAAGTTGCGGGTTTGCATAACTCCCAATGGACCGTCCGGATTAGCGAGTGTCCGGATTACCGGGGTTCTACTGTATATAGATATAGACATACATATATACACAATCACACACATATATTTTTTCAATATTTTCTTGCTAATTTTCATTTAAAATATATAGATAGATATATTAATAACATTTTTATCATAAAGGAAAAAATAAAACGATTATTGCAATTTCAGTTTTACTTATTACTCATTTCACCCAACCGTACCACATGAAACGGGCCCGCGTACCACCGGTTGGGAGCCCATGGTATAGAGCTTTAGCTTGGAAATGGCTTTTCTAATAGTGAAACGTAGAGGCTACGTAATAAATGTACAGTAAAAGTTGTTTTGTCGAAGGCATATGATATATGTTATACATGTATAGTATTCATTAACGTTGAATTGCTGTGATTAGTATTGTATACAGTATTGGGTCAATCCATAGAAAGGATTCATGTCAATGTGAAGTATTGTAATAATGATTAAACCGGACTATAAGTCATATTGAATCAATAATTTCAATAACACGGGTACAATTTAATTAATTTAATTAATTTAATTGAATCGACTACAACTATAACTTTCAAAATTACAATTTCATCTTCCCGAGTTAATAAAACGGTGCAATTTGCGGCTTTCGAAAGAAAACACAGCGTCGGTGCTTCACTGGTTCAATAAACTGCTAAAAGAGTCAACCCGGTCGGGAAAGTAATATTGATGAAATTGGAACTTCGTCGGAGATGACCCCCCTTTGACCTCTTACATTTCCCCAAATGTATGCACCGTTATTCAAAGTATTAGGATACTTCTCGCCTCCAGTTATGCAGCGAAGTCGCCGAAAATTGAGTCGCATTATTATTCACTTGCGTGAAATATTCAGGGTGGCTTCAAAAATTGAGAATGGATCACAACTTCATTATCGAGAGCAGATGGGCTCCTCCAAGAGATTAATTCAAGGCAGAATATAAGCTTAAATGGGGAAGAAAGTTCTGAATACATCATCGGAAGAGAAAATCCGACCAAATATCGAGGAAAAAAAGCTTTATGTATTTTTAACATGCTTCGTTAACAAAACTAAAGAAGATTTACAGCTTTCCGTATAAATTAGCATTGAAAGCAATAAAAGATAAGTATTAACCTTGGGTAAAGGTGCACGCTTTCATGTGCTTTGGTTTACTAATTTCCATCATTTGGTAAGTATTAAAATTATGCTGAATTCCTCAAAAGTCTTTCAATTCACACAATAATGCTTAAACATTTTCACTCTTTATTTTTAACCCTGCACAAAATTAAAACCACATTACTTACCTCGTAATAATCGGTTAAAAATTATTTTATTTTTGTTTTTCAGGATTCACTTAAATAGTTTCCAAGAATAGGGCATAATACAGTAATTTTACGCAAAAATATGCTTGTATGAAAACCAAAAGTAATAACTCCATAAGGGAAATTTATTTCAACTCGAAAGCTTTCCAAACATTTTCTCTGACTCAAAACTCAAATATTTCCGTTGTAAAAGGGGAATTGTTACATGTAAATTACTTTTCATCAAACGAATACATTTATTTTACGCTTCAACCGTGATTTCTGACCATTTATGAACGCTACTGCTCTTAATAAATAAATGCACGCTAGATTTATTCCTATTGAACGAATCATCACTGAAATATGGTAATTCGAAATAAATGATAATGAAGGAGAAATATGGATAAGATTGAAGTAAAAACTTCATTCCGCAAAATTTGCATTTCAAATCAGAGGTGAGGTTGGAGATAACTCCGCCAAATTGACCGATTCGCGTGTGATTTTCAATTTGCCTGAAAAACTTTGCTTGATTTAAGTACCACAATTCCACAATCCGAGGAATTTGTACGTTTTGAATTATATCACGCAGACCGAGAGAAAAAAGAACTTTCAAGGTTTAAGTATTAAGATGAAATTTAGCTTATGCAATGCAATTTAAGGGAGCCTCTGCGTTGAATTTATAATTAATGGCTCTATCAACTGGTAAACCACCTTGCTATTTCCGTGCCTTTCACACTCTTATCTAAATTTCCTTATAGCTGCGAAGTAGGCGAGGGAATACTTTAATTAAAGTTAAATACGTAAGTCAGTCCTTACTGTCGGGCTATCTGTGCATTCTTAAAATTTAATTAACTCCATATTTTGCAAGCTTCATATTTTTCGAGGATAGGAAATTATTCAGAATATATATATCTATTTCCACGATTTTTATCCATTAAAAATTCTCATTTTTTAAACTGTATGACACTAACGCATTTTCATGTGCCTTTAAGTTTACGTTTCATATAAACGCAAAAAGTTCATAAATTATTCTAAACAGAATTACTTTTTATTTAAATTTTTAGTCTACCATTTAGGAAAATTTTCAAGGTTCTATGAATCAAGAAGCCTTCAACCATGTCATCATAAATCTTTACCGTATTTGATGAATTTACTGCCCTAAGATCTTCACCATGTCTATTCCTTAAAATATACATTTATAAGGGCGCACTTTGCACACTTCGTTAAGTTAAATGAAGTTTAGATAAGTTTTAAATGCACAAGGATTTATACAAGGAGGATATCAATCCGCAAATATTATTGGCAAATCAACAAATATGCACTAAAATATGCATTTTCAGAAATTTTGACGCAAAAAATTCTCCATTTAGTGTGATGCTGCTGTTTAAAATATTTTAGCGGCTTACGAAATATATCTGTGATAAAAGATGATCGAAATTTTATCTCGAACACATCATTCGTTATATTCAAATGTTAAAAAGTGTTTCACTCGGAAATCTCGCAATATCCGCTTTTCATCTTCCACATAGTTATTGATGTCATAACATCCGAATGATCAGACGTAATTTTCTGAAATATCCGCTCCGGACTATTATAATAAAAGATGACTCTAGATGGTCTTAATACCGAATATCAATAGTCTGTTTTTTTATCTTTAACCAGGAAATGATTTGGCATCAGCTTTAATGAGAAAGAATGCAGGAAGACCAACAGAAAGAGAATGCTATTTTATGTTTATTTTAAATTTCCTCCAGACGAATTACCATGAAAACAATATATAACTACT
Organism: Sympetrum striolatum; assembly: GCA_947579665.1. NCBI lineage: Eukaryota > Metazoa > Arthropoda > Insecta > Odonata > Libellulidae > Sympetrum > Sympetrum striolatum. The sequence continues at coordinate 45,074,461 of OX388351.1, read as the reverse complement.
CACCAAACGACACAACACGCTGATTACGAATCTAAGTTTACCCTAATGTTTTATGAACCCTTCCCTGACAACTAATTTTTTACTTTATCTAAACAGATCAAAATATATTACTGCAAACAATACAACAGGGCGAATTAAGGGCATGGCATAGAACCTTAATAATTTTATATCTGAGTTTTCCTACGGTACCGTTGAATGAACTTGCGGTTTTGTAACTCCGAACAAGTTCTAACCGTCTTTTGGCTTTTATACTTTAAAAACAAATCCCTTCCGAAACGTGATTTAGTATATGTAGCTCCTTTAGTTGAAATCGTCTAAATTCAAAATGAAACCTACGATATTAAAAATATAGGGATAATGATACGAGAGCGAATAAGTTTAATTTATGCTAGATGCAAAGAATTGTTTGGGATATCAAGATGAGATACCTACATTTATACAGAAGTAAAATGACATCGCTGTGCAGGAAATTTTGGAACGGAATATGAAATGTTTTTTCGTTTCGGCAGAAGAATTTTTATTCCAAGATTAGGGTTAAGTTTACATCGCAAAACAAAAAGTTTTTTTGGGATTTGGATTTCGGATCGATGTCCTTATTACAGAAATCGTTTCGTTATTAAGTTTCCTTATTATTGTTTAATAAAACGCTGCAACGCAATAAAAATTTACAGAACAGTATTACAGAATCATACATTCTAAGTACAACAAAATCAACCATACGATTATATCAATGTAATAAAATCAACATCATGAGTGCGATACAGAATGCATTAACATAAATATAAAAACTCTAAAATAATGATAATAATAATAATAATTTATTTAACACATACAGGTTAAAATCCCACATAGATGTGTTGTATTATAAGAACAATAAATAAATAATAAGCACTATAAACATTGAGTGAATGTGAAAACTAGAAGAGAAGAACATGATGATAAAGAAGATGAAATGATGGAGAAGTAGGAAACGGGTGAAAGAACAAAATACAGGGAGGAGAAAATAACTTGAAATAGGGGAAAACTTGAAGGGGTATATAAACTAACCTAAAAATACTTAATTTACAGTTACATATGCAAATTCAAAATTACTTTATCAACTCGTCAATTAAAAACAGGATTATTAAATCTGTAATTTACACAGACTGGAATCATCCTTGATTTTAAACGGACGAAACTTGCCAAGAAATGGCCCAAAAACTTCCGAGGGTAAACCGTTCCAATCATAAACAGGAAGATGCTTAGGAAATTTCCTATCTTCCCATCTCAACCAATGTAATATTTCCTCGATTAAAACACCCTCCAAACAAAAGGAAAACAGAGAAAGTACGATTTAATCGATCGACTTAGAAGACGCGTTGAAAATTCGTTCCGGAAATAAATCCTTCCACTTTAGCGGCGCAGCTGCATTCGGTGCGAGCGCTTTTCAACTGATGAAATAACGCCCTTTTGTCTCAAAGACGCGCCTGTCTACACGCTTATCGAGGGATTTGAAAAAAGAGGCAAAAGAGCTTTCCTGCGGCATCACGCATGCGCGCTGATCCGTGCGATCTGCAGAGCGCGCATCCGCAAAGGAGAAAAATGTGGAAATATTCCTAGACGTATAAAAGGGGGGATTGCGTTTGTTTATGCGATTGCGCCTCTCAAAGACACAAAGGGAGCGAACGGAGCATCCGCCGATTTATTCGCGTGCGTGTGGGGTAATTGATGATGAGAAGCCGGAAGGAAAGGCGTCGAAAACCCCTTGTCTTCCGTGTGGAATACTCGATAAATATTTATAGCTTGCACCTCAAAAAAAATTGATCACCTGATATACCTTAAGAAGATTTAGCCTACGAGAAAAATAGTAAAGTCGACGCAACTAGAATTCATATGACTTATTTAACTTCCTCATGTTATTAATAATTAGCTCACTGTAAACCAACTGACTATAATCGATATTGGAATAATGAGGCAATCTTCGCGAAGAGCTAACGTTGTTTAAAAAATCAAAACTTAATTTTGTTACTCCTTCGGAGATTTGTTATAACAATCTCAATATTTTTACATTATGAACTCGGATTATTCTGGTACAAGTTTATGGCGATAAATCCCCTCGTGCCATAAAAAAGCTACGAGCGGATGAGTAACACAAAGAATAACAAAAAAACACCAAGGGAGTTTTGAAGTTTAAGATGGGAGAGAGAATAATTGCATGATTAATACCATCCAGACATAGAAGCCAAGGAGCAAAAAGTGTTGGCTGTTAGTAAATCAAAACGATAATGTGAGGCTTTCACGAGCTTGTGGAAAAGAGATTTGAGAATGAAAAGTTTCTCCTTGGGATAGATAAGGCAATTTACAAATGCATTGAAAAAATGAACGAAGAACGATTTTCAGTGTAAATTGAAATTGACAAAAATTTCATGATTTTTCATACACACTTTCAAGCATTCACAGAGGATTTTGGATATCTTAATTTGGTTCATAACCTGCAAATTTTATAGGGATTTCCGATTAATTTGCTTTTCATTGAGAAGCACGCAAGAGTGATATTATGCAGAACTCTTTGAAGTTTAATAATAGAAATTGACCTATATTTTACCATATCTAAAAATCAGGGATGGCATGGATAATTATCCCATGTCAAATAAGTAGAGATAGAATTCATGCTTGCAATATGACATCCCGTAACTAGACAGTTCAGATTCCCGATAACTGAATTTCGGATTCTGAACTACATGTAATTTTAAGGCATCTAAAGGTTTATTTGTAATTTTTAAAATTCTGTTTTATTGGTATATGTTACTTGTAATGTTTAGTTTTTTTGAGGTATAAAATAAAAATTTTGTACTTCGTTATCTTTTACTCTATACGAGCAAAAGTTGCTTACATGCATTCAAACTTACTGATAAAAAGTTTCATATTAAAAAAATAACTCTCGATATGTTACGCCTCTTAGATATTCGAAGATACTGTCTTGTGGTAGTTATTCGACGAAACTTTCTTGTAATAGTTATTCGAAGATACTCTCTCGTAGTAGAACTAGGATAATAAACATGAGATAACAGATTCCATGCATTAGATACAAATGTATCTTTCGTTACTCCATCAGGAATACGCTAGAATTTAAGAAACTCATAGCTCGGTAAATATGGCCACTTCTAGATTATCATTACCGCCAATGAAGATTGGAATGGTCACAGTAAATAATCTATGTTTTTAGACTTGCGAAGAAAATGGTGTCCTGAAATTCGACCATCTTGCTATTTCGCGGTTTCGCTTATCAATGCTGACGAATTAGCCTTGGAATACGAGACGTCACTGTGAATCTAATGAAAAAACTTAATGATAACGCTAGTAAAAAATCATTCCTGCCACTTAAGATCAGCTCCCCGGTTCCATTACTTCTTAAGCACCACTGGAACCATCCAAGCGGTTCATAACTCTGGGGGAGATGTTTCCATAACGACCGATTAACCACAACATCACCTTCAGCTGCGGATCCTAATCCGGTTTCCTTCTCATTTCCGCTGCCCATGACGTCCGTTAAGACTGCAGAGACCCTCCCCTGCATCTTGAGCTCCCTTTGAGATGGACTTGTAATCTTTAAGGGAGGCCCCGAAAAGTTAGTGCCTGCGATGGCCTCTTCCCGGATAAGGGCCAGATGTGGGCGTGGCACTAGATAATGTCCGCAGGAAAGTGTTTCCACGGAGATGGACCTTTAAAAGGACGGAAGGGTTTGGGAGAAAAGGCGGAGATAGGAAAGTTTTGCTGTAGAGGGAGAATCCGCCAGAGAAGGTTTGCTGCCCTCAGAGTCGTCTGGGATTAGACACCCTCGGTTCGCGGAAGGTCGATGATGACGTGGACGAAATAAGACGGGAGATCGCGTAGCTACTTACGGGAATAAAAGGAGAGCCAGCCGTAGAGAGTGGAGGATGAAGACCACCCGCAAGGTGGTGCGAAAAACGAGAACGTTTTGCGCAAGCACTTCGCCCCGAGGTATTTTCCACGACTATTTTTTTTTAAGCATTGAAGTAGTAGTATTTGCATTTTACGACCCCTGAGAACGGTAGCATTGCTACTGAAAAGATCTTTGGGTAAAATTATAGCTCGCATTCCTTTCTTGCTTTATCCGACTGCTGGGAAGTAAGAGGAGGAACGCCGACAAAGACGGCTTTTGGAGATTTTAAACCTCTAATTGAAGTAGTAATGTTGATGAATTATCTAGGCAATTTTTCTCAATGGCTACTATTCCCAATATACAAATTTGGTACATTTTTCAATCAAATTACTATTGATGTAATAAAAAAATAAAATAAAAGTAATACTATTGATGTAATAAATAAATTTTCCAAAATGAATAATGTTATATAACATGTAATAAATGGATTTTCTTCTCTTTGTATAATAATAAAGTATTATATGTTTATTGTCTTCCTCCATTGATAAATCGAGTAATATACTAATGGAACGGAAATTTGATAAAATTATAGCTCCTGAAATTTGTAATCAACTAAGGAAAGGGTTAAGGTGACTTTGCACATAAGGGCGTGCACCCAGGAAAATTACCAAGGAAAAAGGGACTTGAAAAAAGTCTGACTGGGTTTGTCTGGGTTCGTTTCCCGGCCCTGTCAGACTTTTTTCAAGTCCGTTTTTCCTTGGGAATTTGTAATTAAATTGTTTTGATTCTAAATATCATAAAAAATGTAAGCAATGAATTATTTAAAAGTGGGACAAGAGGAAACAAATCGCATATTTGCGATAAAAAACAATTCGACATAGTCATTTAGAAAAAAAGAGAAAAATATATTTAAAACTTTTTAAGTTCCCCAAGGCTTAAAACTGAAATATTTTCGGCTAAGTGCTGTTATCTGGCAGCACCGTTATAGGTTAAGAAGGCTTAAATATGAATTTAATCCTTCATTATTCTTACAGTAAGGCGGGAACAGCCTTCTCTTCTTCGAAATCTCCAAATTTATTTCCGATCCATCCCGAGATCTAAAAACTGCGACTGCTCTTAAGAAAAATAAACCGGAAAGACACCTCACAGTGGATAAAATATAGCCACCGCTGCCGAGGCTTTTGATGAAACCTTACGCTACAGAGTGGGAACAAAAAAGCAACAAACATCACTCGGAGCTTTCAACATTCCTCGGGTCTGCTCATTATCAAACGAGATTCCCAACAGAGGGGAGAAGCACGGCTGAGTTAACGTGCGCCGCTGTGAATCACGCTCGAGGGAAGTGCTTTTCGCACGGCAAGAAATTGATCGGAAAAAGAGGTGAGTAACCAGAATTGAGGAGAAACAGCTGAACGTGTGAAAGCGAAAGAGAAGAATGCCTTCATTAGAAATGGATCCTGTTACAGAGTCAGTCAAGCAACAGACTTTGTTCGAGAAAGGGAAGGTTAGCATAGGTAAGGCAAATAAAGCACCTTAAATTGAGGCCAAACACTAAATCACTGACGATCATGTATGACTTGGTGGATTTGCTACTTCTTTGAGGATAATTGAGGAAATTTCGCCTACTTTATTTAGGGAAGATACCAGTTGGATGTATGTTTAGCATTATGTAGTAGCAATGAACAATGGAATTTAAATTTAAAGGGATTCCCATAACACTTCCTCACCATAGGAGTATTACTATAAGTATTATCATAGTGATTGAAATGTTATGACTTACACATTAGTGAAATAAAGTATTGATAATGAACGATTAGTTGTGTAGTAGCAGTGACTAAAATATTTAAGTTCAATGAACTTCCCTACCTCTTTCCCGCCATTGTAATATTATTATAAATATTTTCCTTGCGATTTAAATTTTATAACCTTCTCATTTGTGGATTGAAATGACGGTGAAAAATGAAGTAGGCATAAAAAGCATTTCATTTTGGAATAATTGTATCCTGAATATTCTACATGGATACTCGCGCATGTTATTAGAGATCCTAATTTTCCAGACTTACTAGGTTAATGTGAATCGCTTGCATCGACATGCAGCTTGATGAAAAGATATTTCACAATTTACATTTTTAAGCAGTAAAGTGAAAATTTATTTATAAAAGCTTATGTATTTACATTCATATAACTTATTATAAAATATAATGATAGTTAAATTAAAATAATGTGATTATTTTAAGACATAACTCTTATTTCAGGGCTAAAATTAGACTTAATTAAACAAAACAAAACATGTTTTTGTAAGAATAGCAAGGAATAAACTGTGTTCAGCAGATATGATTCACCAGACTTACTTTAGAATTTTTCTGAAGGAATCATTTCTTGCTTCATTAGTAGACAATAACTCAAATTATGTCTAATATTATCAGAAAGATGGCATAATCATCATCCTTTTAATATTTAGAATATGCAATTATGGCTAAGCTATAAAATTAAAATGAATGGAGTCAAATTACAGATACTAAAACTTTCAAATCAATTTTAATAGGTACGAGGAATGGCCAAAGTGACGCAACGTGCAGAATTACGTGAAGGAATGGTGCATGACGAAAGAGCGGGAAAGAGAATAGCAAGTTGCATTGTTCCGGACTTACGACACGCTTGCATTAAAACGCCGCAAACATCATCCAGAGAAAACAAACTGTTTTAAACATTCGCGTCTCGTAAACCGCGAGATTTCCCAAACATTTCAATTGAGACTCAGAATTCACGGGATCGCTCTCTCTGCTAAGTATCCGATACTCTGTTGACTGAGAAATGAAGGATAGCTGTCATCAAGGCTGACGCATCGTTAATAAAGCTCTCAAAGGCCACGACGGCAATAGATGATGTGAGGATAAGTTATTGATGAGCATATCAAAATATTGGATAATCCTGTTACAAAAAAGAAAGCAGAAGGTGCCTCTAATTTTCCCAGTAACAAAGAATTCACAATCAACTAACTCAATCATTGTCTTGTAAACAAACGGAGAAAAAGAGTCTACTATGTCATCAGCATAGGATTGTTTCTCAAAAGATGAATTTAAATTCTGTTGTAGAGGTTTACAAGAGAGGACACCGCACTTTTGGACTTGCTTTCTCGGAATATCGGGGAATGAAAAGAGGAACGCCGACAAAAACGGCTATTGGAGATTTTAAACCTCTAATTCTTTAACAGCCCTGTCCCAACATTCCTTTCTTTAAATTCTGACGATCGCATAAAACGCCGAAAACAGCCAAGCCATTGCATTCCATTCATATTTATTCTTCGGAATTGTTCATATTTTTGATTTTTGATTAAAACAAATAATTACAAATCTAAATTCCATCTGTACTGTTTAACTCGAACGCAGCACGATATCTACATTGATGTTCAGAAATCTACTACACGCTTAATTTTCTTAGTAAGAACACCATTCTTTCATTGATAATAAGATTGTTGTTCTTCATTTTTATTGGTTCTAAAAAGTTTCTTGAAAATTGCAAAAAACTTTTCGTAGTCCTTCATAAATTATGACAGGAGGACGTGACGATAAATAACATTCGCGGACGACACAGTCATTTACAGGGAAATAGACAGTTTAGAGGATAGATTAACCCTTTAGATCGACTTAGATAGAATTATGAACTGGTGCGATGATTGGCAATAAGAGCTAGATGTATAAAAGTGTTCAGTAGTTAACTTCTTCGAAAGAAAATCTATGACAAATGATTATTCGTAAAGCCTCCGTGGGGTAAACATAATAGCAGTAGAATCAGTGAAGTATCTTGGAGTAACTCTCACGAATAATCTATCATGGAGTACCCACATCCGAAATATATGTGGAAAAGCACTTAAGAAACTCGGCTTCATTAAAAGAACAGTCGGTAGGAGCGAGGAAAAAGTTCGCGAGCGATGTTACTTAGCGTTAGTTAGACATCACCTTGAATAATCATGTAGTGTATGGGACCCTGCCGAGAAATGTCATATTCGGGATTTAGAAAAAGCACAACGAAAGGCGATACGTTTTGTAAAAAATTGCTACGATAAAACAGCGAGTGTTACTCAGATGTTACAGGATGCGGGATGGGAATCATTAAATACAGAAGACAAATTCAAAGGATAAATTTACTACATCAGTTCAGAGAAACTACGTTCTCAGATGATGTAACCGATGTAATGCAACCGCCCTGTTATAAGGGCCGTTGTGATACCGCGAGGAAGATTAGGGAAATATATGCTAGAACGAATCATTTCAAGAATTCATTTTCCGCAAAAGATACGCGAAAGCAATCGATTAGGGAAATAGAGTCAAGGTGACACCCCCTGACACACGTTGAAATGCGGCTTGCAGGGTTCTTACATAGCCAGATAATTGCTTCCAAGGCGAAACAACGCTCATTTCCGATTTCAATTCCTCATGAGTATTTCTACAGGTTACGTGATTAGGATTTCTATACAATAATTAATTCTATTATAAGCAGATATTCTTCCAGACCAAATAGCACGTAAACCTTCAGAAATCGGAGAGGCAGAAGCATCTAAGAAAATCCTTTTGTCAAAGAAATACATCTTGATCGGTCAAAGTTTTGATTTAAAAAGCCTTGTCGTTTTCATTAACTAGAGTCACTCCTTGGAGTTAATTTTTTGGTTTAAGTTCCTTTGTGATAAGTCTATGAAACAATGACTTCTGCCAAGAGGTGTAAAAATTGGTAATATTGGACAATTGTCTTTACGGCAATATATTCAAGAACGATACATAAATTTAAACTCATCGATAGCTTGAACTTGAACTTGTTAAAATCGTCAGTTAAATCGACCGATCCTACCTTAATCTACCGTATTCAGGTATGTGCACTAGATGGCAGCATTTTCACTGAAGGCACTCCGTTTTCTGTATGATACTATTGGTATGTCTTATTGTCTTTTTAATTTCATTTCATCTCATTTCATCGCTAAATATAGTTTTCCTATCTCTTGGATTCGCAGGTTTTTCACATCCTCTTTTTTGAGGGAGTTTTCCTGCAGTGGTAATTTTTCCCAAGCTCTTAGCTTAGGTTTTTTTTAAACCGCAAAGTAAATTTCTTCTTTGTACTTTTTTTCGAGCTCTCTCCCTCCTTTAAATTTATATGACGAAGGGTTGGATTTAAGAAGAAGCTTTATAGTCTCAATCTCGACTTAAATAAAGTCCTTTTATTATTGCAATTATTACAGCACCTTAGATTATAGGCACTTGCCTATTCATAAACGGAATCAATTTTCAACAGAAGTCATTCATCGATAGAAAATTCGAGACTATAATCGACGATGGATATAAACGTTGCCAGTAATATAAAATTATCAGTGAACATTTTTAAGCTTGCACAAATCTGATCCAAAAATACTCAAATTCTTAAGTAAAAAATACTATTGAACTACTTATTATGATACGAAGGGTAATCATTCATCTTTTCCGTAATTACCTGCGCTTTTGTCTGAAATAATTGTTTTAGTGTACAGCGTTCAATGACCGAGTTCAATTCTTTTTAGGTTATGAAAAAAGTAGTCCACGAAACAAACTCCTTAACTCACTGCGCTATTACACCACAAAGCTTCTCCCAAAGTACCAAACACCTCGCGAAATAGTGGTGTAGAATCGCCACATTGAAGATCACAATAAAAATATGAGAATAAAATCATTGTGTGTATATAGTGTCAGAGAATACACCGGAAGCAGGTATGAAGTCCTAAGTCGTTGACAACTGCGAGCAATCCCATCTTCCTACCATAATGAACAGGTCGACGGATGAACTAAAGTGATTAAAGAAAACGATAGCCCTTTTTCCTTCCGCGAAAGGGGGCTGAAGGGAGTGGGGTTTAACAGAAGGAGACGATGGGGTCAGAGCGTCTCTGTGGCCGCATAGGGGGCGCTGGGGAGGGGCTGTAGTCGCCTGGGCGCGTTCTTCGTGGCAAGAATAGACGGAATACGCGATAAATAACTTGGGCCCGGGAATGGACGGCGCGCGTGCGCTGGGCGCCCTTCTTTTGTTAATCTGGGGCGGTTTTAAGGATGGCCATATGTCCCGCTTTTCACCTGATGTCTCATTATGAATTCATTATGAGGATCACACGTTACATAGGAATCCCTCGTTACCTTGATAATGGAAGTCTAAAGCTGGGATCACCTTGGCTACAACAAGGAGTGAGAAATTTGCATTAACCTAAGAATAGGGTTAACTAACGCAAAATATTGATTCCCTTGCCATAATGTTCTTTCTTTGAGTTTATGAAGCTCGCCAGTCAGTAAAAAAGCATAGGATATATTAATATTAAAGCAACGATCATAATGACTAAAAATGATATTTAATTTTTAATACATTCGGCACTTATTTACCTTTTAGCAGTTATAAATTTGAAACTGCTGCATGGTGCAACCTTATGGAAAAAAGTTTCGAAATTTTAAGCAAAATTTGTATTATAGGTACTTCTATAGTTTCACAGAAAAATTAAACAATGAAGTCGTGAATTTAAGAAAATCGATAAATACGTACGGAATTCGATATGAGGGAATATTTCACTACAAATTTTTCTAATAAACAACACAAATGTATTCTTAATTTTCAAATTTCATCCTAGTATTAGTAGCGCGGAATGATAGATTAATTAAAACGAACTTAATATCATTAAACATATTGAGCTAATAACTCTAATCGTATTTCAAGTTAAGACGAAAGTGTTAATTACGATAATGTTTACTAAGATTTGACAATTCTTTCCTTTTCTCCACTTTGGATGAAGCCTTTCTAGAGGATTGTCGGAATTTGACCCTATCCTCCTGTATAAAACTACAATACATTATCGAAGAATTTTTGTTTAATATATGATGGAGTATCTTCTAAGAGATTGCTCCACCTTGAAAACTCCGTGTAGGATAATCTGCTGAAAATACCACATAATCCAAAGAAGATTTCAGGTGGTAAACAAAAGATTTGAAGATGAACATTGTCTTCTAATTAAAAGCCGTTTAAAGTGTTAAAATTAATCTAATGACAGGTGAGCTAATGATGTATACTTGAGCCGGTTCTTAATTCCACTAATCAGTTTCCAACCTCCTCGACGCTTGCATTATCTCCTCTAAGCCTTCTCCTGATAATCTGCCGATACACTAAGATGCTTACGCAGAATAACTCTATTACCTTCCTCCTTATGAAGATGATTAGTGAAATTTGAGGCAACTTAGATGGCGCATCGTGAATTTTATTACATTACGATCATTTTTAGTAATAACAGTACAATTTGCAACCTACTCCAGAAAGGAACCGTATATATTATTAAACATCTGCTAATTTACTCAGCAAACCATCTTATGGCAAGTGGCAGGGTTGCATGTCACAAAATTCTACTTTTTAAATCGATTATTATTGCGTACTGTTGGTGGAAAAAAATAATTCTTTATATGAATTGTTCTACCATCTGATTCCCTGATTTTACACGTGTTATAGTGACCTATGTAACAGGGAAAACCAATGATCTTCTATAAAGGCATTTTTCCCAGATATCTTAAGCAAATTAAACCTTTCTTTAAACCCTCTATCTTTAATAACTCTCACCCAGCGGCCTTAAGCATCTGAGTGGCGAATTATTCATTGCAACCTATCACAAAATGTATTACCAATCATGTCCAATGCCCTTTCTCTAATTCACCGATAAAATACTTATCGGTAAGGTTCAATAGACAACATGCGTACGCAACATAAGACCTGGTTTCATCCACTCATAGCGATTATTTATGAAATGATATGCTAAATCCGTCATGTATATGCAAACCTTAGGATGCCAATAGTGAGCTTATATAATTACGTATCATGTTTGATCAACAGTTCGAAGCATACGTAAATCGGTTTTCACTTAAGTGAATTAATTCTACAAGTTTCAAAAAGGCTAAACTTTATCTATTATATGCTGGCATTGAGCACTTTTCCAAAGGCGATTATAAAGAGGGAAGTCTCAATTGTTGGCAACATTGCGCAGACTATTGCCGAGACTGTGACTCAAAAAGTTGGCTGCGAAGTTTTGTGAACCCAAAACGTGTTACCTTCGACAATATTTAGTAATTTGGCACATACAATTTCCTTTTTGGCTTGGGTTTTTTGACCTTGTTTGTACTACGGATGCAGTTCCGAATTATGACAAATGTGCTTTAGTTTGATGATGAAAGTTCAAGGTTCACTAGTAATTACAAAATTCCCGAAAAAAACACTATAAATATAGTTAATTATATTTCACTGTATACAAAAACAATTTGGATCACTGCCTGATATCCGTTACTTTACAAGAGACCACCTAACATAGCAATAATCATTTCCTCTTATTCTTTTAATATTTTCCATGATGATGAATTTTGCCAAAATAGTACATTTGTTGAATTCCCAAGCTGCATTCAATGCGTAATCTCATTAACTAATATTATCGTTTTTATTTAAAACGCTGAAACATTATTTAAAAGCCCTACGGTTTCCTAAATTGTACCGGTACAATAAAGGGAGCTGCAAACGGTACAATATAGGATATAAAAACTTAAGCATCTATTTATGTGAATTCATCTGATAAATATTGCAGTTTGTTTCCACGTACCGTATTTCCGTTATTCCTTTAGCCAAGTGCAGTAAAAATTGCTTGCAAAAAGCTGCAAAAAAAGAAACTCTATCACAAACAAACCGTTTTCGAATGCACAAAAATGACGACTGGACTTCGATGTCTAGTAACGTCTAGTTGCAATTACACACGACAGAACTCGCTAACTACGAAGCTCTTCCATTTTACGGCGGGGGTACAATTTAGGCACCGGTACGACATAGGCAACTCTCCCCTACAATGGATCTCCATTTATTCAAGCTCTCTCAAATCGAATTTATGCAACACAATAGTATTAACCTTCTGGAGTTTTGCTTTGAAGCTTTCCTCATCCAAGGTAAAGAGCATGTTATCTCACCATCAAAAAATTCTAAATTCCCAGAGAATCAGATCTTTTAGTGGCTTCCGTGTGAATCTTCCCCTAAAATAAAACGGAAAATCGAATTTGTCCGCAAATATTTCGTAACAGTATCAATCGGTTCTCTGGTTTCCCATCTTCCTTGATGTGGATTTTCGGTCAGCATTTTAAAGCCACTCAGAAACCCAGATGAGTTAGATCATCTGATTTAAGGGTTATTTTTCTAGGATGCCCTAGAGAAGTACCATAGGTATGCTCTTTTAAGGAAAATAGTCTGACACGTGCGAAACTTTCTTTTATAAGCACGAAGAGGTTATAGAGGGGATAATCAACATTTAGTTCCATGAGGACGCTGTATCTCAACCGCCTCGGGCAAATTTTCACTTCGCAAGCGACGCGGGAACAAAAAAATATGAAGGTCGCGGCATTATTGACATTCTTTTGTTTTTGCGAGTGAGAGGTTTCAAGTGCACCATTTGTGCGCGTGTCGACTCCTCTTTGATAACATTGCGATACTCAAAGGATGACTTTTATCCATCTCTATGATCCTTTCCTCTCCACCTATACTTTGGTTGTAAGAGCATTCCAATTTAGATACTTCCCGCAAGAACAGTACATTAGAAAGAATTTCTTAATGAGCTAATCCCTCGCTACATCGGCCATTAAAAGAGGAAAGCTCAGGTGGGCAAGAATTTGACGTGAAAATCCGAGAAAGAATTGCATTCAGAATGCTTCTGGAAATACGATTGGAGACATACAAACAATTAAAGTTTGGATTGCAGGTTATCTCCACTATAGGAAGGGATTAAAGAAGGGAGATATTTTTGGAAATTCAAATATCAAAAATTCAAGGCATTATTAACACCTTTGCAGCTATATCGTATTTAACGTTACCTCATCTACCCCATGAAACTTATATCTTTAGCATCAGATATACCTGATTCCTTTACTGGATTTCTAGGGAACTGGGAATATTTTTGGGGAGAAGTCATGAATGTTTACTGATTTCCTATTTCAATTTCATTAAAATAATTTTAAAATTAAATTTTCAAAAGCAAGAGACTGAAAAATAACTTCATTTTTATTCTATAAAAAACTATTTCCCAACTATTTGCGTAATCTATTTGGCTTTACTGAAGATAAATTTTCACAAGCTGCGAGTAGGTGTGATTGATAATTATCTTATTTTCAAATAAAACTTCCATCAAATATTTAAGTTTTATAGAGAAAATGCATTTTATCACAAACTGATCTCACGATTGAGAAATTCGTAGAACAGTAAATGGTAAATCATGCATCAATTTCGGTAACTAACATAAATTAAAACCACCCAAATAAATGGGGACAATCAGATAAATGGCTGATAATTGCAATATAACTGATATTGCAATATTGCTGATATAACAATTCATTCCCACTAAAAAATTCAATATCCGATGGGTTAGCAAAAGTCATGTAGTGAAGAAACCTGAAATTTCATAAGAGCTATTCTTCATTAGATGTTTACTTATAATGCAAGAATTCAACCTGAAACCGTTGTCTTAAAATAGCTTGTAGGAGAATTGAAACCACCTTGCATGTTATATAAACACGAAGCTATCACTCACCCTGTTATTACGAAGCAAGTAAGATATTTGCCTCGTTTATTCACAATGCTCCATATTTTCCTATCCTTACCAACTTGTTTCGCTTTTTAAGCATCAATGCATCTTTTCGTATATTTCCTTTTATTCTGACTGCTTAACTTATGCTATATTCTTTTCGATATCTCATTTACTGCATTGAAGAGAAAGTTCTCGGTCTTCCTCGCCAGCAAATCCCATCAGTCTCCTATGAATTCTAATGCAGCATTTAAAATTTTTTTTCCAAAAGACATTACCATAATCTTCTTTCAGTCCATATTAAATCATCAATAAAAAATAAAAGGAGATGAAAATGGTATTCTTTTAAACAACTTGGGTAATGTCGCGTAGGATGAAGAGCAATATTGAGAGCAGGAAAGGCTGCTGGTTTGCCCATCCCAAAAGACTGAAAAATATATATGAACGAATATATGAATGAAAAATAAATATGAGAGATACTCGGGGATTCTATAAAAGAAAAACTTTTAAAGCAACACAAGTCCACATAAAAAACAAACGTGAATGCATCTGGTTTTTGTACAAGTTTTGCAGTTAAGGCTTTGATAAATATGAATTTTTGAGTTAAGAAAATGTGACTGGCAAACGGATATCAATCGACTGCACCAAAAATGTATTACTTATATTTAAACGAACTAATATAATAATTATTTGATTAGATTTAAATTAATTTTGCTTTTATTTATGAATTATTTAATTCCATTAACTTGATTTATAGATTAGTTATATTTAATTCAAAATTAATTTGTATCTTATAATTGAATTTCATTTCAACGTTACGTACTCACACATTTTTCATTTAAGAACTCTTCATCTTTATCTTAAAATATTTCGAGAGTTATAGTCAAAGCAAGAATGCATGCAAGGAAATTAGAACTATGCTCGACTGCAAATAACACGATAGTGAAGTAAAGTACAGAATAAAATAATACCGAAAGACCGCAGATTTATACGAAGTTAAACACCGGATGGAGAACGCGAAAAGCAATTGATTCACAATCCGTCTATCCGAAACATCGCTAATTGAATTGAAAATCCCAGCTCACGACCAAAAAACGTGAACATGGCATCAAAGAGACTGGAAGCCTTTCAAGAGAGCAGCGGAATATGAATTTGACCGACGGAAAAAAACCAACAGGAGGAGGGAAGAGGAGGAGGCTTAGAAGCTTGGTGTGCAGGGTATGAGATATGGAATTACAGGGCCTTAATCTGGATCTTGTACTTTCGGACGGAGTCCCGCGGTTTGCTACCCGTAATCTCTTCTTATATGCGTGAACTCCTCCCCTTTCTTCGGCAGTGTGACAATCACCCAGCCCTTCGAAACACACGCTCTACGTTGAGGGGGAGTGCAACCCTATAAGGACGGGGCCACAGAAGGGGTTTCGCGAGGGATAATATTTAAACGTGACCTGATTTCATCTCTGCAGGATGACGACCTACAACGGACAACTTTTTAAGAGAACTTCTATTCGAATTTTTTCTTCCTCCTTTATAAGAAACGTAATTTAAGACGGGTACGACGAATGCGGTAAACATGCCTTACAATTTGTTTTATGCTGGCTTCGTCGTGGTTCTTGACAGTTTCTAAAACATGATCTTACGTAAATTTTCCACTGATTTCGAATAAATCTCAACTCTTTCGTCGTCTTTTGAGGAACACCTAAGAATATTTGGTGAAATTACTTTCTCTGGATCCTTTTAACGGTGAATTGGTTTTAATCATGAAAAAGTAAACAAATTGAAAATAATGGTAAATTACATACAATACATACAATATCTTTACGTGGATAAAATTCGAAAAAATATTTTTAAATTCCAATAACTTGGAAATGTATATGAAATAATCAGCCAAACTTAAATTTTTAGACCCTCCATTAAAAGCTGTTTCGGCTTTGTAGATGCAATAAGAAGCAAGGTTTAAGAACAGAGTGGTATTTTGCCGTTTATATTATGCTTTAAGGGAACTAATACGGGTAAACGCAAGCTATTACTCTAGGAATAATTTCTTCCACATTAATCAAACAGGCATAAGAAAACCATGTAGAAATATCATAATAGTTAATAATGGTATAATAGCTTTGAAACATTTTTTTGCGTTGCTTTCGTATTTAAAACCAATAATCATTAAATTAACCAAATCGTAGCCTAATTAGCTGAATTTTTACAACATTTAGACTCAATTGGGCAGAATTAATTAAATCTGAATGCTAATGAGCTTTCGAAGGGAAAGAATTAATCGAAAGGATAGTTAAAAAAACAGATTTCATATAACAAAAAAGTAGCTTTTGCTACTCCACTGTAACCTCTGTACATGGAATAGAAAAGTTACATTTTTGTTTTATAAAACCTGTTTTATTTAACACTCCTTTTGATTATGTCGGATTTCCATTATATTTCAGCCTTCTCTATGAATGCATATGATTGGATTAGATTAAGGATATCTTCAGAACGAATAATTAAAAATATCACGATAAATGAACTTTTCCACAGCATATATCTACCCGCCAATGATATATTTTCATTGTTAATTCTGTACGAGGCCAGTTTTAAATGAGTCATCACCATCACAAAATTTAGAGGCTCCAGGAACAGGAAATATCCACGAACTAATCTGATGGGAAAAATTGGGGTGAGGTATCGACGAATTGGCTTCAGCCGCCGCGAAATTTCTTTCGGGGAATAAAAAATACGCTCTTTTGAGAAAATTCCGACGGCTAAAAAATCTATATCCGAAAATTTCACAAAAAATAAGGAGAAATAAAGCGACGCCGTTTGTCAAAGACCCTTCTGGGAGCGTGGCTTTAAATTTGCATCGCGAGAAACACGGTAAGGCTTTGCCCTTTCATAACTTTATTCCGCAAGGTGCGCCACGTACAAAGGATTGCTTGCATGCGGAGCACCTTCAAAGAGCCCAGAGTTTTCGAAAGTTTCCATATGGGATCGGAAAATGAGTCGTGGGCTCCGAGCACTTTGCAGGGCATCCGAAGAAAGTAACGCTGAAAAAAATTTTCTTCGGAAATTTTCAAAACTTTGGAATGGATATTTGAAACTACCAGGGAACCCTAAAAACTTTTTTCCTCCGTTTTTTCTCCATCTTTTCCGAAACTTGATTTAAAATTCTGCCGCCGGGACGCTGTTTAATATGGAACCGTGCCGAGGTTCAATCTCGCCTCGCAATTTCCTCCCGAGCGAACCGATGTGGGCTGTTCCGAGTTCAAGTTAAGTCGTATCCTCAAATATACCGGCGTTTTATCTGAATTCGCAGAATTTTTTAATTGTAAAAACGTATCAACCAAGAGAATATATCGGACGTTGTCTTAGTGTTATGAATCACATATGTCTTTTAGCCGTTACGGCAAAGAATGGGCCGATATTTTCGAATTCATGAATTCTAAATGGATTGATATTCCTCTTCAAATGGAGCGATGCTTCTCTTACAATTGGATGGTTTCAGATGAAGGAATAATGAGAAATGAGTTACGAGAATGGGAGTCGTTTGTAACGATGTTCATTAATACTCGAAGACACAGAAATGACAGCATTTCAAGTAAAACAGCAATCTATTTCTGGCAAGAAGTATAGCGACAGAAAAGATTGAAGCAACTGATTTTTCTGTTTCATATTGCTATCTACCTTTCATGTTATATTAGCCATGCTTTTGGTATTATTAAAAAATAATGCTATTGATGTTACGATATTCATTGCACTTGTGGTATTTATTTATCAGTCTTTATTGGGGGCATATATCAGAATTATCAAATACCAGAAAATATTAATTTTCATTATGGAAATATTTAATTATTTTTTTTGCATTCCTTAACGAAGATTAAATCGAATACCGTGCATTACAATTTGGCCAGATTCTGAAGTTTTAATTACATGACTGAGAAACTCGGATTCTCAACAAATTATTGTGACACCCGCAAATGGTTGTAACCATACGTAATAGACTGAGAGTATGTAGTGCCAAGCAACGAAATTCATCAGCTCCTTATTGAATTATCGGAAAAGCATTAAACTTTGGGCCATTGTCCCAACTATTCAGCATTCTCGCTTCATTCAAAGTATTTTAAAAGGGACGAAGATAAGGGATGGATATTACCTCCATTTTAATTCAGTTTAATGATCCCCATTCCATATCCAAAAAAATGCAGCTAAAAATGTAGGGTTTGAAGTTTAAACAGGCCTTCTAACTAAATACTACACAGGAGGAATTAGTAAAAAAGATTTTTAAAAATGCACCGGCAAGCGCGATAAGTCATATTTTGCCTCTTCAGATATTTTGCGGGGCGATGATTGCAATTTAGCTCCGACTGCTGCCCTTAATTTAACGTTCGTCACTCAACTTTCCTCATTATTTCCCTTTGCAACTTGCAATCGGAGAAACAGCTACGCTTATCCAATTTTGATCCATCATCCCCCAATCTTAGAATATTTGGGTACTTAAATTATAGGCATTTTTCTCCTTTGAGACAATATATATAATTTTTTATCACTTACAATTCAGAAATATCTTTCCACCTTTCTCTAATTGTTATACAAGGTGTTAAATTCCCAATATACTAATAAAGGAACATATTTCCTCCCAAGATCCACTTTGAAATATCGAAATTCCAACTAGGCATTCGATATATGAAGCAATACACCGCTCGTCAAGTTAAACGGAAAATGACTAATAAAAATTCAAATCATCAACACTTGAGCAGGCTAAAATGTAGAAGGGAATCGAAGATGGGATAAAATGCTTTGGTACATGAGGTGAAATGGAGGAAACAAGATAGTATTTTTTCCAAGGGATTTTTAATACGCTACCGATTTCAACTGAGAATCGTCATCTGATGACGATTTCCTTCATTTTAAATGATGAATTACCACCACATCTCCATCTCGCCTAATTTTGTGAATTCCATTGGTACATGAGATTATACGGTTCATTCTTTGCAATACCACGTATTCTACCCGGCGAAGTGAATTTACATGTATTTACAATAATCATTTATAATTCAATTTTTGCATATAACACAATGCATTTATTCGGAGATTAAAATGCATTCAATTCTTATCAGAAGAAGGACGGAATCTTTTTCGTCAACAATTAATTTCTTAGCGATAGGCAACGAATGCTACAGTTGTTTACTGATACAAATAAACTGATGCATCTAAGGCATGCTATGGGGCTACAAATATTGTGTTCTCATTGAGAACTCCCATAAAATAAAAAAAATATTTCGCAAAAAATACTTAAAAATCTGATGTGGCCAACGCATGACTTTCTCCCTATTTATTGAAATCAGAAGCCTATGCCGGTAATACATAAATAACTCCAAAACAATGAATGTTACTGGAAAATATTTCATGCAACATTTGTAGTAAAAAAAATATCTATAACTTTGGTACAGAATTGTATATACCTACATTGCATTCTGACAGAGATAAGTATGAAAAACTTCAATTTCTGGGTAAACAACAACTTCCGGTTTACCATTATTGAAGAATAACTCCTAAAAAATCAGTGTTACGAAAAAATGTTTCATACAAAAGTTGAAGTAAAATACATTATCTACAACTTTTGTGTGTAAATGTATATACCTATATTGCATTTTTAAAGAGATATTAAAGAAAAAAAATTTTGTTCCGGATAAACCGTAACGTACGGTTAAGCGATATTCATCAAAAACTAATAAACTCTTGGCATTGTTAGGAGAATACTAAATATGAATTTTTTAAATGATCGGATAATTACTTTTAAAATAGAACGCCCACAAACTTTTTTTACCTCAGACAGACACACTGACACACATACACACAGACAGACATGTTCGGGAAAATAGCGAAAACGAACTCTATGGGCCCCAAAACATCTATTTCGCAAAAAATACTTAAAATGCCGCAATTTTAGCGTGAAATATGAAGAATTTGTTTACTTCGAACAGCACACAGCATATCACTACACAGCACACAAGTTGAGAAGTACTGCTTTTTAGAGAAGAGCCACTACCTTTTCTCATCGTTTTTAAAGAACTCGAAATTTCGAAGCGGCGAGATATCGAAGACCTGCGCTCATAATGGAATGATTATGGGATACATCCAATTTGGGTAATAAACAGCCCGTTCTGGGCACTAAAACATGCTCCAAATCGCCGGTTACTCGCTCCTTGTTAAGCGCCAGTCTTTCCTCATCATTAATCCCATCCACTCTCTCCGGAGAATAAACAATTTCGCAGCGCTAGTCGTGAGTAATGGTTCCATAAATCGTAATGAAGCGCGCGAACGCTTAATTTGTGAGGAAAAGAAAAGCAAGTGACACGAAATGGCTTACCTGGGTTACCGATCGACATCTACCCAATTTCACCTCAAATTGCGCCTACGTGAGCGGTAATTACCATGCAAAGTGAAATGTTCTTTTTCGAGAGCAATTATTTTTAACTCTTACGTCGGAAAATTCGGGAAATTCGTGGTTCCCCTGGTGAATCACTGCCGAAGGTTTAAGAGTGAAATTTACATGCGGTCGTTATCAGCTTCGATCTTAATTTTAGCTATTAATCGGCCATTTGTCAAGAAAACAGCTTCAAAGCTAGCCCAAAAACGTCGTATGTATACATCTCATCTACCCTTTCTTTCTGTCTTCATTTTCAGGTTCATCTCACCACCTTCCTGCTGAGATAAATTTGAAAAATACGCATCTCATTAACACCAAGCACTTGACGGACGCCGCTTGCTGACCTTTATTTATTAATTTTTTTGACGAATATTAAGTAGTAGGATATATCGTTATATATCATCTGTGATTTTTATTTCTTAATGTTTTTTCCCACTTAGGTTTAGAAAATGTTATATTTTTCACTTGAAATTAATAATATTTTAATTTTTTTGTAAATGTATTGATTTATGTACATTTTATATAAAATTTTATAATTATCAATAGTACAGTGTTATTTTAACTGTGTTTTCGCGGGTTATTTTCACTCCCCTTCCCTGGGGTTGTTTTCCCGCAACGTTGGTATTTTCTTTATCAACCTTCAGTTGCAAATATTTTTTCCCACTCTACTCTGTCTTTTTGTTTTAATTTAATTTATATCTGTACATATTCTAACAACAGATGGGGTTAGGTGGAAGAGAGGCCCACTTGGGCCTAACCTCGCCAATAAAGGGTCGAACTAACTATGTTTGAATACAGGTCTTACCGGGCGTGTTTGCATTCATCGGTAGCTGTAACGCTTGTTAAAATATCTTTCAATACTCCCCAAACTGTTAATCACGGGTTTACGTTAGAAGCGTGTGTTTGAGAACAGTATGATTAATTTATTAGTAAAAAATGGGCGGTTTTAATTGGTTTTATGGAAAGTATTTTAACGTTAAAATACTCTATAGTGAATTACCTTATTTAACCCAATGTTTTATGAAATTTGTTTCCATAAATACTCAGCAGATGATGAACAACGTTTGCTCTAAACTGGGATGCGGTTGTTCCCCTTGCTCTTTCAAGTAAAACCCAGCTGAACTGAAAATCGAAAGCGCTCAGTTCATTTTGTAATCATCAGTTTGTAATATTGCGTATTGTGGATTCAATAAGAAGGTAATTAATGCATTTCCTAGTTCTATGTGACTTGTGACCTGGTTCTATGTCCTGGTGACTTCTATAGCAGTTAGGAGGAATCTATTAAATGTAAGAGATCATATTATAGAAAGATAATTAACTAATTAATACATGAGGCATTCTCGTTCAAATCCAAACGTAAACAATAGTAAAAAATAGCGACGTGACTGGGATTAGAACAAAATATTCCTAATTTCCGTCAGGTTATCTAACCACCCGGCCTGGAAGTTTAGTCTTAGTTTAGTTTAGTACCCTTCAACTGAGATAGAATTGAAGTGAAATAGTAGTGAAGTGGTTAGAATACTCACTCGAAAATTATAGGACTTGAGTTCGCATAATAAGTTATAGGTTATAACTATTTCCAACGAAAAACGAGAGAGCAAATGATACATCAACTGCTACAATTGCAATTAAACTATTTATATTAGAATGTTTTACCATGGAAACATTTGATACCTTAGTATTTTGAAATGTGAAGACATTTGTCTGAAGGAAATACCTTAAATGGCGAAATACGCTTATACTAAACGAGTGACCGGATCTGAATGTTAGTAACTCTATACTGCCATACAACTGAATTACTACCTCAATTACGACTAATACTGGAAAATTAGCCCGTTCTAACGACCAAGAATTCCTTCCTCCACGGTCGATAAAGTGCTCGCAATTGAATGCGATATCAGGCACGTGCACTAATCATCTTGTGCGTCGTTGTCTTTGACGGCGAACAAAGAGCGAGCAAACATTCTCTTTCGACAAACCATGAACAAAGGCTGGGTCAAGAATGAAGTCATTAGGCACGTCGAGATTCTCGTCCCATGAAAGCATTAAAATATAACGGCCCTTCGTCATCCTCACTTGGAAGAAGATGGTTAAGTCTTTAGATGAATGGACATGTCGTTTAATAACGAGAAAAGGTTACGAGATCAACGTGGCATCTATTGGCTCGCGTCCTCAACTTTAATAAAGGTCGACGTCTATGACTAATGGGAAGCGCTAGCGATGGAATACCAATTTCATTCCTACGAATGGGGCAACCGAAATAAGAGCAGATATTTTGGTATTCTCTGTTAGCATCGGTGGCATCATGTTCGGCAGAATTATTTCTGGATAAAGTAACCTTTAATGGATGCATCTCTTTTCATCAGGTTAAAATGTAATGCAATGCTATAAAGATTTATCTGCGTCTGTGCCTGAGGATACTATGCAACGAGCAATAGTCAAAATACTGATAAACTGAAAGCGTCTTTGGTTATATTTATACTCCAAAACAACAACAACAACAGTAGAATCAACTGTTGGGCCGTGACTTGGTGGTATGGATCCATCAGGAGCGAAAGTGAAAACAAACTTTTACTACACCACAGGATATTAATATAATATTAGAATAGTAAATAATATTAATATAATAGTAGTATTATTATATGATATTAGAATATTAAATATTAATACTAACACAACAACAGTTTTTTCGTCATATCAACTTGTAACTTTTTGAAGCTTTACTATTGTTTTGCATATATTTTAGCTTTATTTATTTCGAAGAACATTCATCAAGCTATAAGAAATAAAGGTTCCAATGCGAGGCTTGTAGTACATTAGAAACTTTTATGCAATAAAATTTTAAATACCACGTAAATATGCATCCAGAGAAATAGATATCTCGTTTAAATGTTTAATTCTCGATTATTCTACGATACATAGTGATAAATTGTATTTTTTTTACTAAACTTGCGTTCTCTAATTGGGTTGTCTCTCGAAAACTTCTGCGCAGAACTAATAAATATTTTACGATAATCACAGTTAACGCCAAATAATGTATTGATAAAAATATTTAAACTGTTTACAATGCAATAGTAAAACTATAAAATTATGTAAACAGTTTAATCTGTTATCATCTATGATGACCGAATAAAGGCCAAGAATGTTGAAATACTTAAAATTTACATACGTCTTTCCATCATCTGATTGCAATAATATTTTCAAAAATTTGTTTTCTATCCAAATGGATCACTAATGGGTGGTGTCCCGAAAGAAATTATTGCGAATAATGTTTTCTCCATGAAGGTCTTTTCACAAACAAATCGGAATGAGTTACAGAATCCTATTAATAGAGTAAAATGTATAGAAAAGTATTTATAGAATATGTTTTCCGCTCCATGTAAGCTCAGCATGAGTTAATATGCATACACGTTTAACACCAAATATTACAAGTCTATCTTAACATTGGCAGAACGCCATTAGACCGTAGTGTGTCTGGAGATGACTCAGCCAACCTACTGATAACTTCCATCAATACCCAAAAACAAATTAAAACATCCATCAAATTTACACGCATTTACGTAGGCACTTCTAGAAATCACAACTTTTTCTCGCTCCCCCGCATTGGCAGCAAGTCAATAAAATATCTCGGCAGATCACCACTGGAAACAAAAACGAACCTCCAGCACGTCAACAGCTGGAACAAAATCCGTAAATTCATCCTTGGCGTAGGCCCACGACCCTCCTCCGCTGGAGGGATAGGATTTTCATTTATATTCCGGGATTAGCATCGGCGTCTAGACTTGTTTTTGCCGTCACTCGGTGCAGGATTGCGGCGCATCCCATGGCCTTCGGACACGCACTAGACACTTCAAAGGAGTCGGAAATGTTTATCGGCCTTTTAACAGCGTCTTCGCAACCAAAACTGTTGTTTCTGCCGTGTTCCGCGCGAGAGCGCTGCGGCAGCCAGGGAGCTTAACAGAACGTCTTGGATACGCCGTTCTAAAGTATACACGATTCGTATTTACAGGGGGCAAAAAGGAATGTTGATCCGCGTGGAAAAAACGAGGAAATTTTGAGGAAGGATGCCGTTATCTTCAGGAGAAATCCCACTAAATCTTGAGGTATTTTCGTGAGATTTACTCAAAATTAAGACTTCGCTCGGTTACTACGAGAATCCGAGTTATCCACAAACACCCTCTAGCGGCGTGCTTAAATAAATTCAAAAAATTCACGTAATTATCGATGAAGATAGAAATGGAACATTTATGAATCATCTTGAAATAACTACGCAAATTCCACTAAAAAGTTTTGATTTTATAAAGGTTATAATTGCGATTCCTACGCCTAATAGTTAAATTTTCTTGCATTTGTAACTTTGTACCTGAAGATGAGTTTTTATCTCTAAACCGTTCGTGCAATTAGAAATTTTTAATGGAATTTACAGAGTTATTTTAACATGATCCCGATTACGGAATTTTACCAAATTTAGGCTACTGCCGTTGAAATTATAAAAAAATCATTAAAAATTACCAATACTAAAGAAATAGGAAGCAACCGTTCAAATATACTCTTTACGTTTTCGTTCTATGTCCACCTTTTTCGCTTGAATAAAGAGAGATTCCTTCAAATGTCTACGACGTACTCCGGGATTGTTAATAAAACACATAAAATACATTAGTGTTTCAAATTTGATTTTATGCACCGGCAATATATATATATATCATTCACTTGTTCTTATTAATATGGCTTTGCATTACTAAAATATTCTTTTTACAATCAATGGTACATCTGTTATCAAGAAAAAAAATAAGAAAATAAATCAAATTATTAGAAGAAGAAAAGAGGTTATACATGAAATAGAGGAAGGTGTGTACGACAGTACAATAAAGCTAAAATACTTACAATGAAAGGTGTGTACGACAAAAAAATGAAGTAGAAAGCATGAGTAAAACCACCAACTCGTCATCGGTCTACATTGACAGCTCAGTATATTGTTAAAATAAAATCTCTTAAAGGTTAATGCTTTTTCAGCATTTGTAATTTATTGGATGAATTATTAATTATTTGTAAACTTAAACTTATTTTATAGTTTGCATGAAATAAATTCGTACATTAATTATATGTAATTTGAATACTATTCTTTGCCTCCTTGTGCCTTCTTTGCATACTAAAATTATTATTTGTTCCATTGCTGTATTCGTCGAATTCCCATCACAAAACGACCCATCTCTATGCTACCTCATCTACACAATAATGGAACATATTTTCTCCTTCGTCAGCTATATTTACGTGGCTCTATTCAACTATTACTTGTATTATTTTCTCCTGTATTGTTCGTTATTATTGCAGCTGTATATTTTTCCGTTTCTTTAACACTCTTCTTTCATTGGTTAATAATTCTGTTAACTTAGTTATCTAAGTATATTTACCATTTGTCAATTTTATTCTGAGGGATTTGAACTGCTTACATTAAAGTATTTAAAGGAATGCAAGATGAAGTTTTCTCTATCCTGTACCAGAAAGTTCCAGAAGGAAAGACGACGTATTGCATATGGCCCATTAAGGTTAGGGACCTAATTTAAGCCGAGTTATCTCGAGTTCATTTGGGAATTAGCCCAAATAATGGAAAAATTCGTGAACACAATCGCAATACCATAAAACGAGGCTATTAGCAACGAATACCTCCCGCCATTATTTCAAACATAGAATAAGAGAGACTACTCTGGCTTTGCCAACGCAGGCGCGCTGGGGTGAGCTACATATATTAGTAGAAATTGGAAGAATATTTGGGGGAAGGATAGATGGATATCCTTCAACGTAAAAATGGAGAAGAGTGCAGACCCAAAGTTTCCCAAGCCAATTTCAAGAATAGCCACAGACTTCCCCCCTGCCGAGTGTCGCAACCGCTTTAAGAGGATTGCTTTAAGAAGGAGGGGAAGAACAAGGAATCGATGGGACCTTTAATAGAGAAACCTCGGCTCCAGTGGTGAAACTGCTATAAGGTTAGGATCTTCGGAAAGCGCCCTTTACGCCCGAAAGGGAAATGAGGGGGGGATGGCTCTTAATCAAGTCGCAAATAACTCAAGCCCGTCACAAAGGCCGCCGAAATATGCGGACGAGGGACGGTGGAAGGACGCCTCGTAAAAACAGCTGAATGCGGTTTCGCGCCCGCCTGACAACGACCGGAGGCTTCAAAGACGGCCGACGGGTGTTGCGTATCTTTTGTGCATCGTAAAATCCACTCCCTTCGGGAGACACCTTCGATCAAATGCGCCTACAGAGCGGACGTGTTCAAAACATTAGCGTTTCAAGTCCACTCGTGAGTTACAGAGCGCGGTTTGAAGGAAAGTCGAAAAACATTCGTGGGATTTACGTCAAATGTCTTTCATTTCTCAGTCAGGGTGTAAGGAGAGGCATATTATGATTGTGTACCAGATATTGCGCCAACAAAGGCGAGGAATTATTCAAATGGCAGTCTACTAAAATATGTATGATTAATAAATAGAATTAGCAACGAAATGAAATATGTATGAGTGTCAGGAGGAAACTTCATAGCTGATTTATTGCATTCGTTCATTTAATCGTTTTTTAAATTTCACCACTGGCAGAAATCAGATTAGTTGCCGCTAAAATCGACCATAAAATAATAAATAAAAATGGAATAAGATCATCTTGATTTATGGATAAATAAATAGCTAATGTTATTGCTGGTCTCCAGTAAAATGTAGTGGAACGCCTGTCTACAAAATTACCAATTATAAAACAGGACGGTATATTTCAAATTCAAGGATTTTCTAAAAACTAGCATTAATTGTTTTTTGATAGAGATCCTTATACGCTAATTATCTGATCGGTACTTACTCAAGTTAAATAATTACAGCAACTTTAAGTATAAAAGAAGTTTTGTGACACCCAGCTGCTGTGAAAATCAATATAACCATGATGTCTTCACATTTATTTTCTTTATCAAAAGTCATTGTCAAACTCTAGAAAAATTGTTCAAGAGGGCTCTATAATTCCAATAATTGTAAATACCTTTATAGTAGTCAAAGGTGGATGAAACTTATAGAATGTTCTTTAAATACGCACTCATAAGATAATTGTAAATTCAATCTAACAAAAATTATCAGTTATTTTTGCATTTAAAGTAAGTTTTTCTGAGAAATAACAAAGTATTGCAGTAAAACATGAGCGATGAAACATTTAATATGACCTGCAAAACTCAAATTAGATTGCGGAGTTAATTAAGGGCTAATTTAGTAATTTTGAAGACTTATCATCATGCACGATGGCATGCAAATGCATTCACGAATTAGATGTCAAATAGTTCCCATCGCAGCTTCGAGATCATCAATTATACGTAGTCATTCAGTAATGACGAAATTTAAAAAGGGAATATAATGAATTACGTAAACCTCTCCCTTATTAATCTCTTTCAAGAGTACATCAATCTACTCAGCACTTTCCAAGTATAACATCTACGTGGAATAACCATAGAAGAAAAGGCATTTGGAGTGAACAAGCAGTCAATACCCATCACATAACGCTGTAACAGAAGTTGAAGCACATTTTCCGTTCACCAAGAGCTCCTCCTCGGAGAACGTCGAAAAATTCTCATTCTTCAAATTGTGCGAGTCACCTTGATGGCTGTTACTTAAAAGCGGAGGAAGCCTTTTGTAGTTTACTTTACGGGAACAAATACAAACCGGTAAAGAGCGCCATAATGTAGAAAGGTGAAGAGGTTTATTAGAGAACGGAATAGCGATGACGAAGCATATTGAGGAAACGACTTAAAGGAGATCGAAAACTCAAGGAAAAGGGTTTCTCCACGACCTGAAAATGCGAAACGAGAAAAGAGAGGTTACGACATTCTCCTTTGGTTCTTTTCAGCGACTCAAAGGGAGCGAAATGTTTAACGTCGTCCCCATTTAATCTTCTAGCAGAATGTAAAATAATATCGCCAATAAAATAGAATCAATTTAAAATCTATTTATGTAATGAATAATGGACCCTTATTACCGTGAAAAATATGATGACGCAACACATTTCCTATTTTCCAATAAATTTCCTTTGCCTTTTGCATATGAATTTGTCAAATTCCAAATTTATAATGGTGAATATGATAATTATAATTGCAACGGAAATTGAGTGACATAATTATGAGTGATATTTATGATTATATTTAGACAACAGCAACACCATTTGCGTGATCATTATCAAAAGTTATACAGAGGTGAAAAACAGTAACTTGGCTGGGACTTTCTTTCCATCATTTGATATTAATCAATTTATTTTATGAACAACCTCCATTAAAAATTATAAAATAACACCACGGAGTTATTAGAGTTGATGAATAACAAGCTAGTTAATCAAAAATTTAATTTAAAGAGGAGGAAATTATTACCATTCAGATGTGTTAAAGTATTAATGAGGAAAAATTACTTCCTGACTATCAACTTAACTCTGGAATATTGGTTTCAGGAGAACCTACCGAAAGATAAAATATATGCTTACAATTGTTTCTTAAATAATATTCTATTTATCCTTTATGCTCTTAATATTTTTCTTTTACAGAATATATCATTTACTTACATAAACATCATTTGAATATTTTAATAGAACAAATATTGAATCGATTAGAAACAGAATTAATAATTCTGACTCCATCGACCGCTTCCTTATCATGAAGGTCATACTTCGTAACCCTATTACCCGCTCAAAATTCACAAATCCCAATTGGAAGCAACTTTCCCAACCTTTCATTCATACCCTATCAATCCATCGATAGTTCGAGAGTCGACAGTAAAAATTCGAGAGAGCGTCTGAAGCGTGAGCGATATATCCATCTAAATCCTTCGTCTCAGCATCATCCCGAATGGTCCATGAGCCTGGAATAATCGAATGACTCTCAGCGAGAGTGATTTCTGCGACCCCAAAAATCCGAATCGAAGACCCATTCGGCGTTATGGAAAAGCGATCCGAGAGTCCGTTTATTAGGATATAAACCTCATTTTCCCGAGGCTAATTTCAGTGACGTTTCACCCGATAATATTATGGCTCTCGGAAAATTTTCCTCCCTTTTCATTGGATTTATTTTAACGACTCATCAGTCACTGTCCTTCCAAATCCCGAAGTTGAAGGTTCCTTTGGAAAGATTTTATGCGGCCTCCGCTGAAAGATTGAAGGGAAAAAAATGAGAAAAAACTTGGGAAACCTTCAAGTTCCACTTATAAATTTGAATTTCCGACTTTAATTGATTCATTCCTGGTTATTATGAAAGAAATTTCCGGAAATGTTTTTATGACGTGTTGAGGCCTTTCAGGATAATACGCCGTGGTTTATTGAACATTATCGCTTTATTTTCTTTCACTCAAAGTTTGCCATGAAATTTCCGTATTCGTTATCATTTATCTAAAACGAGAAGCATTAAAGAAGAAATTTCACTGCCGTTTTCACATACTAAAAATGTGTTTCCTCTTTATGGAGAAATCGCTGAGTTGACACAAGATAAATATTTTAAAGACAGTTGTTATTCGATCACTTTTCTGGTTGATAGAGTAATAATAAATAGTTGTGAAAAAATACTCAGGTTTCAGAGTAAACGATTATAATTTAAACAGATACGAATCTAAACTATTATACTTCCACTTTCTTTGTTGGCTACAATTTCTACTAATACAAGAGAAAAATACAATATTTACTCGCAAATTAAAATCTTAAATATCCGAGTTTTGACTCGAAGCAGCAAATTCGGAAGCTCTTCATCATATTCTTTGCAGCAGAAAATGAATACCCTAATTTTCTTCGCATTACAACCAACCGTTTTAGAGCGTTATATCTGTGGGAGTTACTTTTATATAAAAGGTGTCTAAAACACAAATCTCCTCAAATCCGCTACATGCTACATACTCTTTCAGTAATGAGTATGAAAATTGTTCTAAATAATTTCTATTTAATCTTTTCAATAAAAACATTTGAAGAAAAAATAAATAATTTGATGAAATTTCACTACCAACCTATATTTAAAGGTTACTGGGGAAGAGCAACCTAAAACAAATTAAGGGAAAGGTGGGGAAACCTTTGGTATGAGCCGAGAAAATGCCGAGAATAGAAAAAATTGCATTTGGACATGAAGCCTAAATCCAATGGGAAATGCTGAAAGGGAGATTAATTTCAATAATATGGAGCTTCGAACTAATAATTTTTTAAAGACATTTAGAAGAATTTAAACCATGAAATTCTCTTATAAGGAAAGGGTTAAGGTGACTTTGCACATAAGGGCGTGCACCCAGGATAATTCCCATGAAATTCTCTGTTTTACACATCCTTTGAAGGTGTAAAAAGTTATAAGCCTGTATATAACAGGCTATTACAAATCAAGATAAGTCAAATGTGAAATTATATTTCCGAAATGTTTTCATCGTCCGTCTACCGCGAATATATCTCAGAAAAGTATTTCTCAAAGGAAGCCTTGCGTTCATGATATAGCGTCCTTCAAAGAAAAATAGAAACAGCATGGAATACTAAAATTAAGTAATTAGTTAGTTATTTAGTATCTTTATTCCTGAAGGGCAGATTTTCAGCAAGTATTAGGAAAAATTTCTTCCTAATGATTCCTATGAAATACGTATTTAGTTAGACCACTTCCCATAAAGAAAATAGAAAGTGATATATAACTTAGGAATACTAGACTGAATGATCAATAGTTTGTTAGTATAATATAGTATTTTTTATTTATTAATAGCGGAAAGTACCTACTTTTATAGGACTATAATTGTAGTTATAGTGGATTATTGTGTCTATAGTTTCATAGCATCTTTTATTAGACAAACCAACCAGTGATAGTAACTAAATTTTTAAAAAGATATTTTTTTACATATATAATATATTATATATCTCATCAAATATTAGTCACATACGCGATCTTGTATTTAGCACCCTCAATGGAACTGACAAACTGTCAGAATAAAAATTGTGCAAATAGCCAGGAAATAACAGCAGCATTTTCGTAACTGCTTCCTCTTAAAAGTTTCCATCCGGCATTATCAAGAGAGTGGATGGACTCTATGACGGTAAAGTGGCAATATAAGCAACGAATAACAGCTTCCTCTGTATTCATTATGAAACTGGTAGGCTTTTAAAAAAGAAAAGAGCTGACTGCACTCGTTTATGAGAGGGGTCAACATGTTCTCAGAGCTAGAAAGCATTCAAAAGCTCATGAAAAATTAATTCGGTGGCGCCATCATTCAGACGGTCCAGAAATGGCCTGTTGTGCATAATTGGTGAAGGACTGCAAGTTGCACGAGGTCAGAGGAAATTGATGAGAATGAAAGAAGGTTCCGGAATCTGCCGTGGCGCGCATTTTAGGAATATTAATCGGAAAATAAAAGAAACGTATATAGGAGAATTTAACCAAAATCAGAAACTATTTCTTTAATTAATAAAATAATTAGATTTCCACCCTACGCGGCTGATGGTGAAATAAAGGCCTGTCTCGAAAGTTGAGTAGTAGAAGAAGATTAGTTGTACAGTTATAAAAAACATCCTGAAGTGCAACTAGATTTGGTGTACAAAATATCGAAATGAAAATTTGGCATTTTTATGTTCCGAATATGGGACCAATTTCATGCTGATTCTTACAAATTCTTAGTAAATGAAGGACCGAGACAAAGTAGCTATAATTACAGATTAAAGATGCAATAAAAATATTCTACTGCTAAACCTTTCGCACAATCACTACCTAGGAGGATAGGGTTTTAATATATTAATATTTATAAGATATTACTCTGTGTATAATCTACATAAAAAACAACATTTTCTATTATTTTAAAATTGGACTAACATCAAAAAAATGTCTTAAACAGCTGATATAGTTCTTGCTATCTTTTTTTCCTTTTATTACCCAATGTAGCTTAATATGTTTTAGTCAGTCTCGACAAACTTAGCCAAAAATAAATACTAGCATATTTCAAAGGAAAATCACGTGCATTTAAGCAACAGCTATGTCTGTACCTTTTATGACAAATTTAAATCCTCAAATAAATAGATAATATAATTAAATAAGGTAAAAATAATAATAATAAATTATTAAATGACGAAGAGCGAGATCGAGACCAACCAGTCTCATATTATTTTTTTTCATTGATCTTATAGTTTATTTGTTTAAAATTTATGTCAATAAAGAGTCGGTAACCCCAAAACTGGTGACTATCGCCATAGGGGTACCTCCTAATAATGTTCTTATTATAAATGTAAAATAAAAGTTGAGAAATAAACATAATTATTAATATTAATATTTCATTGCATCTCAACGTGACGTATTCAACGTTTTAATAAGAAGTTAAACTTAATATCTAATTAATTTAAACAAAAACTATGCAATCCTTTACTCAATGCCAAAGAATTATTTGATGAATGGAATTTCCAAAATTTCACCTTTCCGCAACAGCGCAAGTAAATACATACCCCAATCAGTAGGTCATTTTTATATATTACATCGTAAGTTACACCAGTATTACCGCATGGCGAATTAGCTAAACTACTCTCACACGTCATAGATATAAACACCGACTGCGGTGAGTGAACCGCATATACAGATATGCCGAAATGTCATTACTTCCACTCGAGAAAATGTCGCGGAAATACGCAGCGAGATAGTTCGAGCTCCTTGCAACACGATAAATTAAATTTCCGAGCACAAAGATTCTCTCCTCCACAGAGCCTTCCGTCGCGATCCCGCCCAGGAACTTTCATACGCAAACGTCCCAGACCTTGCGACAGGTGTTTGTGGTAACATGAAAGGACTTGGGCGTCAGAAGACCTTTCCAAATGGAAGCAATAGAGAGGAAAAAGAATTCGGGCGAAATGCGTGGGGAGCACCCAAATGGTGCCTTAGGCCCCCGTGGAGTTTGATGCTGGGTTAACAGAGGGAATGAAATTGAGTGTAAGAGAAGGTGAGGGAAAGTCGGGTTTCCCATGGTCAGGACGTATTTCCGTAACAGATAAAGTTGGAGGCGGTTGGAAGAAATGGATAGAAAAGAAAGTTAGGACCGTATGAATATAGAATGGGTGCTGAAAGGAAAGATACGTGAAAAAATACGAGGAATATATTCTCAGAGCATTGAATACGTTGAAAAGAACAGTATTATGCTTCGGGGAAAGTTCTGACAGCCCGCTCTTGTATTAATGAATTTCCAGGAGAGTAGATTCTGAAAAGACTCTAATTAAGTCAAATTTTAATTGAATTATCGTGAATGCACAAGCAGAATCGAATTAAAATCTAAGTTTAACTCAAGCAGAAAAGAGTCTACATTAATTAGCATTAATAAAAGTTATTCGCATCAAAAACACATCTCCAAATAAGAAATGAAATCAAACAATGGAACATCAATAAATACCAGTACTTTCTCTATTATATCCTCTCCATTACCAGATGGACCAATTTAGCTTATGTTTCATCAGGCGACGTAACCAGACAAGTAGAGTTATTATATTTTAATTCGGTAATGGAAAGCATAACACCGGTTATATTCGCGCTTAATATTACTCAGCTTACTATTCCAGGCGGAAAACTTGAAGGTGAAAGCAACCGTAATGAAAATATACAAAATACGGTAGTACTGAAGAGAAGTCAAGAAGATGATTAAATATACAGGGAATCATAGGACACAACTACAGTATTAAGATTGCATTACTTGTAACAATTTAAAGGACTTTGCTGTGGATAACCTAAATTAACCGAAAACATTCGTACCTCTGGTGCTACCTACGGTATTACGAAATGAGGTATAATTGAGAAAAAGGCGAAACTCCTCCATTGAAAATAAACTTTATATCAAAGATCGAATTGCTTTTTAGCTTTATTATGTCCATGCGAGAAACAAAGAATTTGATGTAAAGAAACCAAATTTTGAATACGGTTGTTAATATTAACATATGTTAATATTTAATATGTTTGTCGTGCTCCAGGATAGTCATCTGGACAGCGCGTTCGCCTTTGGTGAAAGCGGTCCGGGGTTCGATTCCCGGTAGGAGCCAATGTGTGAAATGACCTCGAAGCACTTTTAACAATACTACTACTACTACAATATGTTTGTGTCTAAATAAATAACAAACAATTTAATGTTATTTAAAAGCATCCGTTTAATATTTTTGATTGATTATTTTTATTCAGAACCATAATAAATAGATTCAAGCAAACGCTAACCATCGAGAGAATGAATTATTGTAGTAAAAACATTATTTACACGTAGATGTCACAAGACGTTACAATTTACAAACAGATTTTGGAAAATAATTCCTAAATGAAACTGGAATGTATACTGTTAATCAAAGACGATCAAATAGCATGAACCATGGACGAAAAAACGAGCGATACAACTGTATTAAGAAGAAAATTCTATTTAAATTTAAAGAAAAAAGATATTAAATACTTTTTAAAAGTAAAAAGGTATTAAAATAAGAGAAGTGTCAGGAATCGACATGGTGTCTATTAATATATGAATGAAGTTCAGATTATCTTTGACTTAAAATATACTGAGTGTCTCTCTAGAAATGATAAAACTCAACTTTTCTGTAAAATGGCTTGAATTATACTATCGCAAACCTTTTAGAAGCAAGAATTTTGTAAAAAGTATATATTTGAAATAATACAGTACTAGTGGTATACAAATATTAAAACATGTGAACTGAATATATATATATATATATATATATATATATATATATATATATATATATATATATATATATATATATATATATATATGATTCTTGTATGTACCATACATCCCAGCGACTATAATGCGAGCACATTGAATGACTTCCTATAAACCACTAGCATCCGAAATTCGCGAGAAGAGGTTGTAAAATAGAGGTGAAGTAATGGACCAAAGGTTATAAACGAATAAGGGACGAAAGTGCTAAAATTGGATATCTTCAAAAGGCGACTAGAAACGTCCTGCAAAAGACACGGGGAATCGTCGAGGGACAGTTGGGATATTTCGACTTGTTTGAGCAAAATATCAACAAATTGAAGAGCGGGACGAAAATCTCCACTTGAATTCGTCGTTTTATAAAGAGCTATGGCAAAAGCATAATCCCGAAAAGATGAGAGAAGGTACAGCATACATACACGGTAGACCTAAAGTTTGAAAGAGGCGAGCTGCAATCCTCGATACTTAAAATCCTATGGACATCGTTCTATGAGGACCTATGAAGCGATGCCAATCAATTCACCAAGATTTTTCCCTTGATATCGCTTCTCTTTGTAAAGATACCATTTGGCCCATATAATATTTTTATTCTAAATTATATTATCATTATATTATTCTATTCTATTTTTAATTAAACAAGAAGCCTTAACAGATTCATCTAACGCCTACGAAAACTAATATTACAAATAGTGGTAAAAAGATTGTTCATTCAGATAAGTTATCATTTGCCAGAGGTATCGAAGAAGAAAACTTTAACTGTATTGTTAGAAATTAATCGCACTTGAAATAATTTTAACTAATATCTACCAATTCCATACTTCATACAAAAATGTTTAAAAAAAATAAGAATGATTTATTCAATACCAAAATCTTTGCGAAAATGTTACCTAACTATTAGAAAAAAATTACCATCGAATTTAGACAAAAACTGCGAAGTCAAAAAACAATTTTATCGGTCTTCGCTCTTTGTTGAGATAAGATATTATGATTGCATAGTATGCAGAATACGTCTATGGATTTTTCCTACATAGTGGAAAATTTCAAATAGCGATTTTAAACATATTATTCTGCAATTGATAGCTACTAATCTGGATCACAAAGAATTTCAGTATATTTTCCATGATTATTTATTCAAATGATAAAACGCGAGAAGTCAGCAAATTCAAGACTAATTTAGCAAGTAAAATGGATGCTTTCACTTAAAAATACGAGTTATTAAATCTAGTCCTTAGGGCAAAACGTTACGATTTCAGATAATTCAGAGCAGTCTAGGAATAAAGATCAAGGATTTTAAATGAAAGAACAAAACGATTACGAAATATTACGCACCCTAAAAAATCAAATTGAACAAATTGTCCGATGTTAGATAAAAGCTATTTTTTTCTGAATACTTTATATCACTTGCAATATTTAAAATATCTCAAGTAATATTTTGAAAACAGCTAAAACTTACGAAAAAAATAATATCTAATATATTAATTTGAAGCACGAACCGTATTTTAATTGAATGCGATAGATCCATGGATTCCATGGATCAGTATTGACCAGGAGAACAATTTTATTTAAAAGTATTTTTTTGCGATACATTTGTAACAGTTTTACGCATCATTACGTTCGAGAATAGATTATACTTTCTAACTCTTAGAATAGCTTTAAACAATTCTTTTCAGAGCTACAACCAATTCCAGTAGAAGGATTCTATCTGCATACGTTTATATACAAGTATGACATTATTATGTAATTCAACATATATTATTTAATTTAAATTTATTTAATACGAGTAAAATGTTGCTTGCATACTGCAAGCAGATCGACAACACTAATTTCATATCGACATTATATCGGGACGGTCCTCAAAAGAAAAAAAAAAATCTGATGTGGCCAGCACATGACTTTCTCCGTATATAAGATGTAAATACTTATCTACGACAGTAATTTCGAACTCTAAACATTATAAATAATATTGTTCGGGACATGCTGGATGAAAAACGATGAAACTGGCCTTTCGCCCATAGAGCCCAGAGCGCCCACAAAGTACATAATCAGGCTCTTCCGGTTTATCAGTATTTTAGGATTAACTCCTAAACAATCAGTGATACGAAAATATGTTTCATAGAAAAGTTATAGTAATTATTATTTTCTAAAACATTTATAAATAATAGCATATACCTAAATATCATATTTATGGAGATATTTTGAAAACCGGAAATGAGCTTTTAAGAATGAAGCTCAACTTCCGGTTAACCGATTTACTCCAAAAACTAATCAACTCTAGAGACTGTAATAGAAGTACTACATATGAAATTTGGTGTTGATCTGCCAAATAGTTTTCATGTAAGAGCGCCCACAAAGTACGTAATCATCTTCTTCCGGTTTATCAGTGTTTCACGAATAACTCCTAATCAACCGGTGATACTAAAATATGTTAAATACAAAAGTTATAGTAAAATATATTATCTAAAACTTTTATGAGTAATACAATATACGTATATATCATATTTATGGAGATATTTTGAAAACCGGAAATCAGCTTTAATGAATAAAGCTCGACTTCCGGTTGACCGATTTACTCCAAACACTAATCAACTCTGACAGCACACACCACATTACTATATATAAAGTTTGGTATTGATACGACAAATAGTTTTCACGTTAGAGCGTCCACTATCACACACACACATACACACACACACACACACACACACACACACACACATACACACAGACATCATTCCGAAAATGGTTAAAACGTGTTCTAGGGACCCCAAAACATGTATTTCCGTTGAAATCTCGAAGTCGAATTTTTTCATGAAAACAATACTTTCTCTATACTTCGTATATGGAGAAAGTAAAAAAGATTTAATTTTTTCTGAAAATTCGCTGAAATTTATCGTCTGGCATCAAACCCGGGTCTTACTGGTAAACCTACTATGAAACAAAATAGAAGATCACCATCTCTAACTATGTGTGAAAATTCAAGCTGAAATATTGGTTACAACTGCCTCAAAAGACGTTCTAATTTTTACGAATGTGAATGGCTCTCGGGACTCGAACCAAGGACGATCTTGGAAATTAAAAATATGTTTCTGAAAGGTATTAATCATCTCAATCTATGTGTTAAATTTCAAGTTTCTATATTATTGGGAAAGGTTTCAAAATAATTCCTAAAAATCGGATCAACTTCTGATTGCAGAGACACCTGGTGTCGAACCCAGGACACATTGATAGCTGTGAATGCATAGTTTGATTTGTTAAGTCTTGCTCTTCTATCATGCAAAGTTTGAAGTCGATAGCATGCCGGGAAGTACCTAAAATTTGTGTCCGTTATCTCCGTAAGAAATGCATTGAGGAATTTAAATGTCCCTCTGGGATCGAACCAAGGACCATCAGCGAATATGAAAAATTCGATTATGATATATTTTTATGGTATCTAATCTCATACCGAATTTAAAGTTTCTATGCCATCGGAAAAGGGTCCAAAAAAAATCTTCAAATTCGCCACAATGCATTTTAAACGGCCGAATTTTTCCCCGGCCTAGCATCGAACCAAGGATAATATTCGTAGATGTCTTTATGGTTTCCTTTAGATATGCACGGCATCTAGCGGTCCCTTGAATTTCAATTCTCTCCTTTTCCGGAAAGTGCCTCAAAAAAATTTTCGAAAATCCCCGCCATGTAATCTTATGGGGAAAATCGCGACTTTGGGGCCTTCTGGAATCGAACCCATGACACCGAGGTTAAATGTCGGCTTTTTCCTGGAGGTTACACGTCATGGCCAATACGTCGTAAAAATTTCAAGTCGTTGGCACTTGTGGAACATGGTAAAACTTTTGATCCCCTATATATATATATATATATATATATATATATATACGAGTAAAATGTAGCTTGCATACTGCAAGCAGATCGGCAATACTAATTTCCTATCGGCATCATATCGGGACGGTCCTCAAAAGAAAAAAAAGATTGAAATTTTTTTTAAAATTCGCTGAAATTTCATTGTCTGGCATCGAACCTGGGTCTTACTGGTGAACTTACTGTGCAGCACAATAGAAGATCACCATCTCTAACTATGTGTGAAAATTCGAACGGAAATATTGGCTACAACTGCCTCAAAAGATGTTCTAATTTTGACGATTGTAAATGGCTTTCGGAACTCGAACCAAGGACGATCTTGGAAATCTAAAAGATGTTTCTGAAAGTTATTTATGATCTCTATCTATATGCAGAATTTCAAGTTTCTATATTATTGGAAAAGGTTTCAAAATAATTCCTAAATGTAGGATCAACTTCTGATTGCAGAGACACCTGGTGTCGAACCCAGGACATATTGTAAGCTGTGAATGCACAGTTTGATTTATAAAGACTTGCTTTTTTATCATGCAAAGTTTGAAGTCGATAGAATGCCGGGAAGTACCTAAATTTTGTTTCCGTTATCTCCGTAAGAAATGTATTGAGAAGTGCAAATGGCCCTCTGGGATCGAACCAAGGACCACCAGCGAGTTCTAAAATTTTATTATAAAATATATTTATGATATATATCCACGTGCCAAGTTTCAAGTTTCCAAGTCATCTGTAAGTAATTAAAAAAAATCTTAAAGATCGCTATGTAAATTAAATGGGAGAATATTTGCCCAAGCCTAGCATCGAACCAAGGATAATAATTGTAGATGTCTTTGTGGTTTCCTTTAGATATACACGGCATCTAGCGATCCCTCGAATTTCAACACTTTCCTTTTCCGGGAAGTGCCTCAAAAAAATTTTCGAAAATCCCCGCCATGTAATCTTATGGGGAAAATCGCGACTTTGGGGCCTTCTGGAATCGAACCCATGACACCGAGGTTCAAAGTCGGCTTTTTCCTGGAGGTTACACGTCATGGCCATAACGTCGTAAAAATTTCAAGTCGGTGGCACTTGTGGAACATAGTTAGAATTTTGATCCCCTATGAATGTATATATATATAGGTATATCCGGAGAAGCGTCTATATATAATAATATATATATATAACTTATATATAGGTACGAGTAAAATGTAGCTTGCATACTGCAAGCAGATCGACAACACTAATTTCATATCGGCATTATATCGGGACGTTCCTGAAAAGGAAATAAAGGACTGAAATTATTCTTGAAATTTGCTTCAATTTAATCGTCTGGCATCGAACCCAGGGCTTCCTGGTGAACCTACTATGCAGCACAACAGAAGATCACCATCTATAACTATGTGTGAAATTTCAAGCAGAAATATTGGCTGCAGCTGCCTGAAATGACGTCCTACTTTTCACGAATGTAAATGGCTCTCTGGATTCGAACCAAGGACGATCTTGGAAATCTGAAACATGCATTCGAAATATATCTATGATTTCTATTTATATGCCGAATCTCACGTTTCTATATCATTGGGAAAGGGTTCAAAATAATTCATAAAATTCGGATCAACTACTGATTGTAGAGACGTCTAGTGTCGAACCCAGGACACATTCGTAACTATGAATGCACAGGTTGATTTGTGAAGACCTGATCTTATTTTATGCAAAGTTTGAAGTTGATATCATGCCGGGAAGTACCTAAAACTTGTTTCCGTTATCTCCATAAGAAATGCATTGTGGAGTGCAAATGGCCCTCTGGGATCGAACCAAGGACCATAAGCGAATACAAAAAAATTGATTATGAAATATTTTTATGATTTCTAACCCCATGCCAAATTTCAAGTTTCCATGCATTCGGAAAGGGGTCCAAAAAAAATCTTAAAAATCGCCACAATGCATTTTAAACGGCCGATTTTTGCCTCGACCTAGCATCGAACCCAGGATATTTTCCGTAAAACTGATTTATGTTTTCGATAGATCATGACCATATATATAGGCACCTTGAGTTTTGATTCTCTACCTATCCGGAAAGTATTTATTTTTAATTCCCGAAAATCGAAGCAATGCATTTAAACGGGAAAAATCGGGACTTTGGGGCCCCCTGGAATCGAACCTATGACACTGAGGATCAAAGTCGCTTTTTTCCTGGGGGTTTCACGATATGGCCAATACGTCATAAAAATTTCAAGGCAATGACCCTTGTAGTTTAGCCTGTGAATTTGTATCCTATCTATATAGCTATATAGCTATATATATGAACTAGTAAATGGGTGCTTGCATAATGCAAGCAAAGAAACTTTTCAAGGGATACTACCCTGTGTTATCGGTCTTAATGTTATATTTACGTTTCTTTTTAATTATGCCATTCTCTTTAGCATATATGGCTTTAAATCTAAGATCGAGATTCATTAAATAATATAATAATAGAATAAGTGCTTCACGTTCATTTGATACGGGAGTTTTGGAGTTGAGTTCTTCATGAATCCACATTCGTAAATTTAAATTAAGGGAATACGCCAAAGTAAAGTTAGAATAAAAATTTGTTTA
The DNA here is from genome assembly GCA_947579665.1 of Sympetrum striolatum. NCBI lineage: Eukaryota > Metazoa > Arthropoda > Insecta > Odonata > Libellulidae > Sympetrum > Sympetrum striolatum. The sequence continues at coordinate 45,032,459 of OX388351.1, read as the reverse complement.
AAATAAAAATGCGAGAAATCGATAGACGATTGGTTACCTGTGGTATGTACTCGGTTTAGTGCAAGACATACTCCAATTGAATCCTATGGCCGCGGCGCCTGCTTCCTGGCAGATCACCATATGATGATGAGGACAATATTGACGGCGTGCGGAATATTATCAAATATCCTTTCCAGTGAAACTAACACCCTGATATTTTCTGAGGAACGTACTCTTCCTAGCGCGACATACAGCTGGCAATGTGAAAACACGTCGCTTCTCAAATCAATTCCTACCTTTCTTAGTTTTAGATTTCAGACCTCAATGAACATGTACGGTAAAAGGTTTCCGCGGCGATCGGCTGATTCCGTGGTATCCCACCGCGATGAATGTTGCAGCGGCGACGATGACGATTTAATGTGCATTCGTAAAATTAAATTAAAGAAATATGCTTAAGAATGTTAAGTTCGAATAAAAATCTACAAAGGATAAAAAAAGCGGAAAATAAATAGACGATTACCTGTGTAGTATTCGGTTTAGTGCAAGACATATTGCATTATAATCTTATATTCATTAAATGGCGTCTACCACGACAATGAGATCCGTTTTTTATTAAGTAAACAAACAGACAATATGCAACGTAATTATGTAAATAGTTTTAAAGAACGTAGAAAAAGAACTTTATTCTAAAGCCCGTTTGAAGAAGATGGGAAAATAATATTCATACAATGATACATGCAAAAATTGTTTATACTAACGAAGAATTATCCAGCGTAGAACAACGTAATCAGAAGGTCTTCAAGGAAATCAGTTTATTTTATGTGTAGATTTTTGTTTTTCATTTCGATGAAAGTTGAATTACGTAATATACTACGTATTAATTATAGAAACGTAGAAAAAGAACTTATTATTTCTATTATTTCTAAAGTTTGCCGTTAAAACTATTAATTTGCATTAATATTCTTAAAGTAGTATTTTAGGATTATGTAAATTTCAGTTGTACTTACTATTACTCAGGCATAGGTAGACTTGATCCGGTATAATACGTCCTTCATCAGTAATTAATGAGTATTTTTCATCATAATTGCTTTCCTATCCCTCTTATATAGATTCAGTGAAGACTTTTCAATTTAATCCTCGAATAATCTCACTACTTACATGACTTTTCCGATTATTTTCGTTGATAAATAGTCTCGCATTCTCTACATAAACTTATCTTATCACAGCATGCATTCACGATTGATTCATTGACCGTGCAGATATCCACTGTCTATTTTGATGAAATTTACATTTGTCAGCATTCAGTAATAACATATATCGAAGGAAACATTTCAAATAATTAAAAATGCATCAAACCTTTATCATGGCGTATGAAATTAGGATCGTAAACAAACTTGTTTTCGATTCAAACAATGGTTGTTGCCATAGATTTAATTTTCAAAATGAGGAGAAAAAAACGTAAAAAATTGGCGTTCAAACTAAAATTTTGCAAATTTTGTGCCGGAATGTTAAAATCGGTCGCAAGAAAAGTAAATTTTGATCTTTTAGACGTAATATAGACCAAGTTCCACAGCTTTACGATCACTTTTTCACATTTTAATAAATGAAAGAAATTTGCTCTGCATGGCCATTTTTCGTTATTCCCGTTTAAATACATAGAAAAATATAATCGTCTCTTGGCTCCATTCTAGGTCAAAATCTGGGAATTTTCGATTTTTTCCCAACTCGACTGACAGTTATGAATCACTCCTGAAAATTTCAGCCTTCTAGCTCGATTAGAAATGCCCAGTAATTTGTATGAATGAGTCGGATTTGCAGCTTTATATATAGTAATGAATCCGGAGAAGCATCTATATATAATAGATATCCGGAGAAGCGTCTATATATAATAGATATTTATCATTAAATATGGTGTTTAATTTTCTTATTTCGTCACATAGATTAAAAGTTAGCAGTGTAACTATTACAAATTCCCTCCCATCCCTTCTCTTGGTCGGTCACATCTTAGCCTTTCCTTGCTTGAAGGCATTAGCGTCATCGCCCGACAACTGACAGCCCTCGTCACAAGCATTAAATTGCGCTCGGGACCAAGAGAAATCGGAAACAAAGCTTCCCACTCCACCCGATGGTGGCGCCCGTACCAAGGCCAATCCGCTCCAAACGAATCCCTGGACTATATCCTTTGTCCAGCTGGAAAGGATCGGCGCAGCGGCTGAATGGTAGAGTCTAATGGGGCCCGGGCGCGATTGGCGCGCAATTCGGGCGCATTCGACTAATAACTGCCTTTCAAAACGTCGACGCCTGGAATACCCGGACTTTCGGAAGATTTACGTCACTTTCCTGAAAGCCGTCAGTAGAGGAAAGTACGTCTAGGAAGCGGGAGAGAAAAATCTGCAGTCCAATTAGACCGGAACCTCACACCTACTCGCTCCAATTTTAACCGAGGATAAAAAAACGCGCGGTTTCCCAAACCTATCAATTCTTGAGCGTCAAAGAAGAAGACGGCTGAATCATCGACTAGGGAGGCCATTGCCAGACGTACCTCATGGACCCTGCAACAGATGAAAACCCTATCTCAGAAATACACAGGCCAACGCAATGATGCCACTATCCCGTGCGTCAACAAATCCTCTTGGGATCACAGCCACCGGAGAATACGGATGATGGACCATGCAGGCCTTCGTTTACGCCCTCTCCTCCTCCTATCTATCATCTTCCCTTTATCCTTACCCCTCTCACTCCCAAACTTTTCTCTATCGCCACACATTCCGAACATCGCTTTATTTCTCAACGGTAGAAGCTTTATCTCATTACAGAATTCCCGCAATATCTCCTCATCCTTTTTATCTTCAACTAAACTACCATCATTACATTTTCGAGAGTGAATAACCTAAATAAACAATAACTGACTCAGCACGTCCTTCATATCAGTACCACCTGTACATAATTAAAATTTATTATCAATTTTATGTTATCATACTCACTTATATTTACGAGAGTAATGACAACTAATCTTTCATGGCGTGAATAATTTGTCAATTATGCTTGGATAGGATCACATAATTTGAGAGGCAACAATATTTTAATTGATGCAAGTCCCGAATATTCTTGCTGAAGAATGTAATACAAGTTTCCCGATATTTTATCACAACGTCACTGATTTTATTAAATGCTAATCAAAGATGTTAAGGTAAAGAGAACTGATCGTTAGCCTTAGAATAAATTTGTAATTTTACACAGGGAAAACCAGTAAACTGATATCCACATGAACACTGCATACATGTAATCAATTCGATCCAACGAGCTCTTATGAAAAAAATCAAACTTGGCATTACCACAGGTTAATTTGAGACTTTAAATTAGATTTAGATTTCTAATTAACCTTTATATTTTAGCAGATTCTGTGGTATCAGTAGAAATTAAAATCATGAAATTGAGTAAATTTCCACAGGATTTCGAGTGGAACATATTCTCTTGAGAAAATTCGAGATAACCCAGTTTCTACGCCAGAAAATCCATTCCAATATATTACTTTAAAAGAAACATTAAAGATTTCTATAATTATATCTAGGAAACTTTGTATGAAAAAATTTTATTTATTTCAATTAAGATAATAAAACTCTTTGAAAAGGGCTTTTAATCAAGAAAGTAGAATTATAATTAAAATAAATTACAAAGAATAATCAAGGGCAAAGTTTATTCAATGAATGAACCGCTTCTATTAATCAAACCAACATCATTACAATAAATTATCATTTTCAAAATTACCCTGAAAAGTATGCTTCATATTTCACGAGTTCTAACCATATCATTTTGTAACAAGGTATATATATATATATATATATATATATATATATATATATATATATATATATATATATATATATATATATATATATATATATATATATATATATATATATATATATATGTATATACTGAACAAATTTATCAAGAATTCTTCAAAAAGAATTTCATCAATTCTCAAGGCGAAAGCGTGAAACTATATTGAGCTCTTCTTTACTGTGAGCTCAAAGTTTATGAAGGCCAATATTTCTCGGATAAAAAGAAATCATGTGTCATTCAAGCGTAGAGGCGCCATTGTGTATTCGCTCGACTAATCTGCAGCTCTGTCTACTTCAAAAAAATCTAAAAGCCATCGTAGCTTCGCCAAATAAGAGTGGAATCAAAAAATAAAAAAAATATTTGCATAACAGTGGTAACAAATCCAAGGTCGGCCTTGTTGCATTACATGCGAGAGTCGTTAAAACTGACGTATTTACTGCATTTTTTACAGCAGAAAAGACGCATCACCGTATAAAAACGTTCCATTTGGTAGTTGCGTTGTGTTTCATTTTGCACGGAAGAATCGCAATTGGTTTTTTTTTGCTAAAGATAAAACGGGGTCGGTGAGAGAGATTCTTTAAAATATTTTTCGCACGGAGACTCGAATGAAGGAAAAAAGAACACATTTCACTAAATTAATAAAAGAAATGAGAGAATAGAGATCATGCTCAATGGTGTAAACTTTGGAGGTTTTTAGTAAAGGTCAGAAGATTTCTGGACAAAATAGTATAAAGAAATTGTGTACTCAATAATTGCAATAAGCATAAATTGATTGATTGCAGTCGAATACTTTTAAAAATTAAATTTTTAGCGATAGTACTTTAAGATTATAGATTACAATAGATAAAATTTTAAAAATTGTAATTATCACATTTTAAAAATTTATAACAGAATGTAATTATAGTGTAACATTATCATTTCTAAGTAATTTACTATAGCAATAAAACTTAATAAATTTATGTGTATTAAAATGCCATGTAGATTTGCAATTACTTGTCATAATATATTTATAAGTAATCATTCCAATGACTTATGCATACTTGCGAATTTCGTTGCATATAAAATTTATTACTATTATTATTATGATACAATTGTATCTGTAGGAAGTTCTAGACGGACGAAATACATGAAGCAGAACTTATACTAGACATTATGGAACAACACCAACCTATTCCTGCCTATTCTTATAAAGATGCCGAAAAAATTTCAAATTACAAATTGCTAAGCTGATAAATTATTAATGTGTGTCATCACTTCTATTTTTAATTTCCAACTCCACCGTTGAGCCATAACTTTCAATTCGAAAGTTTTGCTTTTCATCTGTATTCCTAAGTTTCAAACGTCCACTCGTACTTAGTCTTCATTTTACGTAACATCGCTTTTTTTAACTCACTTCTTCTACACGTAGCTCTCCTTCAAACTGATAACTGCTTCGTTTGCGACTATATTAAGTTTGACTTTCCTAAATTAATCGCCTTGTTTAACTTGCGTTTCTCATCTAAAACTGCTGGGCTTACTTCCTACGGCTAACTTATGCGCCTAAAACTCAGCTACAACTCAGCCCAACTACAAAATCCACTTTTCTAACATTATCCTACAAGGAAACGTAATCTCTACTCCGGAAATGCTTCAAAAAAAATGTGGGTACTGGGAGTTATTGAAATTTCCGTTAGATTATTCTAACTATAAATTTTAAATCTCTGTTTGACTCGACCCAAGGGAAAATGAAATCAAAATATGCATATTGGTTTTATATACAATGAAAGTTAATAAGAAAGTATTTTGGCTCATACGCTCCTCAACCACCGATTTGTAAAAAAATAATATACTATGTTGTTAAAATATCACAATTTTTTCACAAATTAAAGAAATCTTATATTTAATCGAGATAACGAAGAAGTGAAATAATACCATTAAATTATTATCTAAAGAAAAGGGTGTGAAATTTTATTTGCGACAGCTCTTTTAATAGCTCAGAAACATAGATATCAGTAGCAATCAATAAGATAATAACTGAGAATTTAGTTAATTAGATAACTCAGAGAATTCCTTGAGAAATCGGCAAAATAATTACATTTGATTTACATATAACCGTTAGCAGGGCCGAAACCTCTAAATATGAGATACAATAATCAAAGCTGAAATTAACAAAAGACAATCTCCAATGCAGGAATATCAACAACAGCTGCTCTAAACTTAGTGAATCAAACTCTAAAAGCAACGAAAACAAATGAGATTATGAATACTCGTGAATAGCCAATACATAAAAAAGTATCAAATTTATCACCACTTTTTTCGATTTCCTCTGGATTCAACTTGTGATTTTTGGTTGTTTTTAAAAATTTAATTCTTACATGTATTGCATATTTATATTTTTGTATTTATATATTTTTTATTTTTATTTATACATGCTTATGTTGCATTTAGTAGGGTTTATTGTAGGTATGCATGGTAATATTTATATTTTTTTACTTTCTTTACGTTACCACTAGTCCTTGCCATTAACTGCGGCGGTTTTTTACAGTAAATAAATAAATATAACTGTACCTACATCCTACCCTGTTTTCAAAATGTAATCAGTGGCTGAACTATACAACTTAATGAAGAACATCATTTAATTTTACAATGACACGTGGCATTTATTTGTTCAAATTTGACTTCAATTATATAAAGAATCCAACTCTTCCGCTGAAAAACGCAGGATACGAGCGCATTTGGTTTCCCGCACTTTCCAAAGGCGACTAATATTTCCTCCGATAAGCGCGAATGGAGATGATGAAAACATTCTATTTCGCACGGACTGCCTTAACACTTCACTCTCATTCATTTTATTCACTATCAGCTGTTCTCTCCCTTCGCTCATTTGTATCATTCAAATTTTCGAAGCAAACCTTTTCCACTAGCATCATACGAAGCCGTTATTAAGAACGTCAATCAACCCTCCTTTGCACTGATACGAGAATCTGTTTGTTCTGACAGATTTAGCATCTAAAATGTCAGCGCCGCCCGTTGATAAAAGATACACGTAGCAAAAGGGCTCTCATTTTTCGATATTTCCCGGTCAATCCATCATCCCACAGCTTAAAAGCATTTTTTCCCTGTGTAGTTAGTAGAAAAACTTTACAAGTTTGATCATATAGCTCTATCTTCAATTCAGTGCACACCCATTTCTTTCGAAAAACTTCCACGAGTTACTCCCAAAAGTTGGTATCCTTTCAAAGATCAAACAAAATTCGAACTCAAAAGCAACGAGAGTAAGATAGGAGCCTCAACTTACATTCAGTGCAGACATGAATCAATATCAGTCATAAATCGAACAATGCCGATCATGATACGTATTTATTTCTGAGGTATTAGACTAAAGAATAGTTCTTTAATTACTTATAAATTTCGGAATGGAAGAAACTTGCAGTGGGCCCTTTTATTAGATAACTCACCATGACTGTTAAAGAAAAATGTAAACTATAGAAATCTTGATACCTAGATGCATACGATTTCTGAGGAAATTGTTGGATGAATGCCTACAACCCCGATTGGTGGGAGAACTGTTTATTTAAGTATTCAGACTTACATAAAAAATCGTGGATTTTTTATTAATACGCAAATATCATTATTATTCATTGATTTGAGAAATGTTTTTCCTCTCTTCTTTCAAATGTAAGATAATTACCATCATTTGGTCCACCTTCTGTTTGCTTTACCAACTCGAACCCTCCCCTCTTTTTTTAATACTCATAGTTAGCGAGAACTCAACCGAGTTGTATATGAGTAGAAGACAATTTTCTTCAAAGTATAGAATTTGAGAGATAACCGCACATTGAAAACATAGGCCCAGGAGTTGTTATGACAGCACCAATTAAGGTGATAAAGAGATAGTCTACAATCAGTTAAATATATACTCTGAATTAGTCTAAGTACAACAATGATAAATGCAGAGGAACCAAAGATGCTGACACCAAATTGTCATTTCTACCGACTAGTCACGACTGTTAGAAAAATGAACCCAGCCCCTTCGAAAGCAGGCCATGGCTAATTAGTCTATTCTAGTCTCAAAGCCCATTGTTCCTTACAGGCATGGAAAAAACTTCTGGGAAATCTGCTAGCAAAATTCTTTCCACTTGATTAGCTTTGAGTCATTTGTAACTGTGAGTAACGTTTCCCTCCTTGCAAAAGGAAAATATTGCTACGTTTTCACCAGAGGTCCTGTCTCACTTACAACATTTTCCCGTCTATGCACCCATGGATTTGAGGGAATAACGAATGAATAGTTGCACGGTCTTCAAGGACAACCGGAGTAATCAACACATCAGGTTTGATAAAAGAAGAAACGGCATGCGGAAGTGACATCTCTCTTCGGAGTCGGGAATTGCGCGTTTATTTTTTTAACACTCCATGGCTCTCAAATACTATAGTGTCGGCTGTTGGGTATTCCAGCAAGCGAGTAATACGAAAATTACTTTTTATATTAATAAAAGAGCAAGATTTGATCAATCTCTTCCTGCCAGATTTGACAGATATTGGTTCCCTAAATGAATGAGTAAAAAATGACATTTTCATTTTTTGATTCAATGATCTGGATTTCTCGACCTGATATCACTAAAATCAAAACTCTTTGTATGGTTTATCGAACGTAAAAAATAGGAAAACTAAAAGAGATTTTGAGAAAAATGTTAGCTAAAAAATCGAAGATGGATTTAAAATTTTACTCTGGCTATTCTTACTTCGCTAAAAAGTTTAGTGAAAAAAGATAATCAGAAGCAAACATTCAAAATTCTAAACAACGAAGTAAAGCAGGATGAGATAATAATCCATAAATTTCTATTACGTGACAAAGCAAGCTATTAGAGATGCTAATAGGTAGGAATGAATAATGGTGGTGTATTACACCCCCTGCCATACGCCTCTGGCGGCTCGCGGGGTATTTATCTAAATCTAAATCTAAAAAGGAAGAACTGAGCAACGATAAATCAAATTAAAAAATGGAATTAAATTTAATATGTCAAAACTCGACTTTATGGAATGGCACCATACATAAATACTAAACTATCTCGGTAATTTCCATAGGAAAATGCATTCGGCCCGAATTCTTTTGTCTACATGTAGAAATAACTAAGATCTTTTATTCCTTTAGAAGAGGAAGAAATGGCAGCTGAAAAGAACGCACAATTTATATTCTTATTTCGCAGTACATTAAATCATCATGGTAATCGTTAGAAGCGAACTATGTTTATATTCATGCTTTGATTCAACCCATTCAACATACCCGTTAAATTGTCTCTTGGCAAGTTAATTAGATCTTACATTCAGAACTGAAATCTAAAACATTCGCGTGGAATGTAAAAATCGCTCTACTCAGTACTCTACATGCGATGAATCTCGGGGATTCGCAGTCCCCAGACGCCTCGGAACTAAATCAGACGATAACAATGCCGCTCATGACTTTTTTATAGAGATAGAAAGAATCTCGCTCATATCCCCCGAAGCAGTTTTATCAGTAGGAGAACCTCGGAGTTACCGATATCCAGAGAAGCGACGCAAGTTCAAAGAAAATCCTTTTGCGGAGAGTGAATCGATATCTTTATGGGCTGCTTCTTATCTCGATAACCCTCGTGGATCAACGAATACAGTTCTCTCGCCTTCACGTATCGGAAGGCTTTTACACCGCAATCTCACTTTTTGCGACCCGAAAATCGCCAGTTATTACTCCTTGAATGGGAAAAGAAGACATTTACGTTAGTATTTGTGATAAGTCCCGTATCGCGACGCATTTTGAAGCTATTTTAATTCGAAGGCAACACGCTAATTATAAAATACTGTATTGAAACAAACTTTTCGAACTTTAAACATTTACTCTATAGAATCAAGGAGTTAACAGCAAACTTTTCTACCGTGTTTAAACGTTTACTATGCCTCAATTACTACTACAAAATCAACAGTTGATTCTACTTGATCGCTATTCCGGGTCGTGCTTTTATCACAGTTACATCACAGACAAAATCAATGCATCACATATGCAAAATGGAGAAGAACAAGTTTTAAATCTCGGGTAAGAGCTAATCGTGACTTGGGTTTATGATTTCTAGTTTTTATTATTATAACTATAACAATATATGTTACATATTGCCTTTGTTTGATATTTACCTCTGCAAGTAGGATACCACCAAGTCTAGGACAGGATTATATGCCATGGACCATTTAAAAATACTTTAACAGGAACGATGAAGGACGTATGATTCACATGGTTTAAATTTAGAGAAGAAATGAAGGAAAAAAGTCTGCCGCAGCCGGGAAATCCTTATCCCTTCCATTTCTTCTCTAAAAATACTTTTTTGACGATATAATATCCGAATACCCAAGGAAATATTATTAATTTATTTATTTAAGACACGAGGACCACACAAATATCCAGTTTTAACTAAGTTACATAAGAGCACTCAAACACATATCCACTGCTTTATATATCATAATCAGAAAAAAACACGGTTAGACGGGACTCGAACCCAATACCTCGGCGTTTGATAGATACACACCGAGGTCAGTGTATAGGTTTATTTGAAGAAGGAAAACTGTGTGGTAATATTTCCTACATAATTAAACACGATTTACTTCCTTCCTGTTGTTATTTTTAATCACATCCAGCGGAATGTTTATCTCTTATTTTGTTGCCTCAAGAACAAGCAGAAACTTTGTAGTGGTCAGTGCGACAGTCGGGAAACTGCAACTCCTCGAGATACCATCATACGATTCAAACGCAAAACTTGACAACGAAACTTTCGGCGAACTACCGAGTGCTTTTCTAGGAAAACACCTTTCCTAACTTCCCTAATCTAACCCTACAAAGTTTCATTTACTTATTTGGCTTACGCTACAGGGAGTTTACTCCCAACAACGGAAGTGGGCGTACTCTTATTCAAGTCACAGAACAAATACAATTCTCTAGCCACAAATTACAGTAATCATGTTTTTTATTATCATGAGAGTTTGCTGCATGTTTCTAGGAACAATGCTCTAACATTAATTCGACAAAAAGTGTTCTACTGACTATCTCCGGTTTGAGGATAGTAAATTCTCTCTTGATGGAAAATTCCTGTGATTGTAAAAGTCACCAAAGAATCTCGAATTGCATATTAAACGAATTCCGAAGTAAGCTCTTCCTACAGGTATTTGATTAGGTTAATTAAATCCTGAGTTTACTTTATAAGAATTTTATTGAATTTATCGGAGTGAGTCATGTCATTACCCTCTAATAGAGTTCTGTCGGCAAATTTTAAAACTAAGGAGTATAATAGTTAATCGAGGAGACCTTTAATTGGTGGAAACAAAAACATTCAGCATCATTGATTCCAAAATCAATTTAAAATTGGCATACTTTTACCCTACTCTGTAGCATATACCACTGGCACATTCTAACTCAAGAAAGAGAATCGGATAATCACGTTCAACAAGAAATCCACGAGTTTTAATATCATATAGCTCTCAACTTCATATTAATGAATAAAATACTTATGCGGTAATACAGTAGAATGAGTGGGATAGTAAAATAAATATGTATAAAGTATTAAGCAGAAATCAGAACCCCAGGTAAACAAAATTCTATTAAATCGAACATTAGGAAAAAGTTCACATAATACTCAATTGTTGTGACGCATAAATGACATTTTTTACGGAATTGAATTTCGTATTTTGTGATATTTCTGCTAAGTAACTACCAAACATTACCTAGTTTCCTATTACGAGTAGTAAATTATTTCGAAAAAAAGTAATATAAATTTTATTCAAAAATTTGCCGCGATATTCTTACATTAGATATACAAAATGTATAACAGAAGTGAAGCTGTATTATTTTCCAACTTTTTAAAAGTCATTTGGTGTGATAATTTTCATTTTCCAGTTCTTTTGAGGGACACTTAAGCAGTAGAAGTACTTAAAAATTTATGAATAAAGGAAAGATGTCGATGTAGCCAACAGAAGATGGACCGAGAAAAGATTTTTCAGGAACTGAAATTGCTTGGGTGAGAAAAAAGTATTGATTGAAAAAATGCAGACAGACAAGTGGGGCGAATGCAGAGAAAATGGATTATCTAGCAAAGAAAAGAAGAGAAGGATGTTATGAAAAGACGGTGAAACACCGAGAATGTGTTCCTTGGCTGAGATCAGAGTATATACTTGTTAAAGGGGACGACAGAGAAGAATCTGAAGCGGAACTTAGACTGCAATGTTGTCATGGTTAGAAGTAAACACTTGTTTTAAACATTCGACCATTCTTTCCATTAAGATATTTTTGCTTACGGGATGTTTTCATTAACATATTAACTGCCGAAAATAAGCCCTGTGATGTACATTACCCTATTGTCATGAAGGATACTTAGATACTTTGCTCGTAAAAGTATGAATTTGGAAAGGTTGGAAGTTTTTTTTAACAACATGAGCAAATTCTCCGAATGTGGACGTCATTATTATGATAGCAAAAACAGGACCTGTGTTTGAATTCCAGTCACGTCCGACTAATTCGCTTCATTTTTTTATCGAACAATTAACAAGGCACCGCTATGAGTAAAACCACACAGCTAAAATGTTAATAGTCAGCATTTTGTTACTTGATGATTGCTGCATTACTTAAATAAATTCTCTAATAATAGTAATAAATAAAATTAATTATATTAATAATATTATATTGCTATTTTAACAGAAGAAGATATATCCGGCAGTCATGCCTCTATCGAGAATTCGATGGAATTGCAAATGGTTTAAAAATGTATTAGCTAATGAGGTAGTAACTTTTATCCTTCAATCATGGATGGATGGAATGGAATATAATGCATATAATGGAAATATAAAAGAAAATAAATTATAATGGAATTTCTACAAAGCTATTTTCATCAATAAATCTTTTATATCACCTTGAATACACTTACGTTTCATTTCTCATTGTTATACACTGACAGTAAGAAAAGAATACCGTAAAATGTAATAAAGATTATATTTAAGAAAAATACCACACGAATTTCAAATGATTAATATATTCGTTCGGATATTTAACGCCACTTGCTTGTTAATTTTATCGCACGCAGACAAATGATGTCACGCATACTTGCTCTTGGGCCAAACGTCTGAATAACCACGCTATCTTCCTCGGAGATAGTGATCGAGTTGCAATCATTGCAGCTCATTAACTTCCCGCCTTACTCTTTCCGATATCGAATGTCCACATATTTACAATCCCCCAGCTTGGAAGCTGCTTTCGCCTCCGAACAATCCCCACGTCAATTTCATTCGCTACCTTCCCTTTCGTGGGCAGATAAAAAGCGAGTCTTCGCCCCGCATACTTCCACGTGAGCAATCTAAAAGAGACAAATAGATCAAAACAAACGGAGTCCCCTAGGCGCTCCACCCAGATTGGCTTATATCCGCTTGTGTCGACGGCAAAAGAGCGGTTTAGCCCGCTTCCAAGCGTGTGAGCAAACGTCGGAGGCCCGGGAGGAACGCCGTGGACGCGCAAATATAGTCCACAGCTAAAGCTGGGAGTTGGGACAGAGAGGGGGGCGGCATGGAAAGGGAGGGGATATCGGGGGAAATGGGGGGCGAGCAGACAGGAGTACAGTCAACTACCGTTAACATCGTCTATGACTTGGGATGTGCTATACTGAGAGCAATTATCCAGCTTCGAGGGGAATCAGCCGGACGGGAGTTCATACACGATTCACGCCGCATTTCAGGATTGGCAAGCAACACGTCAACTTGGGCAAGCATATCGCCAGCTGCAAGTGTGTGAAACTTGAAATTCATTTTTCTGGTATTGTATGGGGTCATATAGAATTATGTTAATGTATAGAACATAAAGGATTAATGATCAAAGAATATATAGGATTCTGAATAGTGTGAAACTTAGTAAATCAATTTTCTGATAACATATGGGGATATATGGAATTCTGTTAATGTATAGGGCATACAGGATTAATTATCAAAGAATATATAGGAAACTGAACGTAAAGAAAATATAATATTGAAAATAATTATGAAAATTTAGCAAGCAAACCGCAAACTCTACAACTACAGCTGTACAAAACTTTGAGATCCTTTCTGTGGTAATATTTAGTATAGTAAAGCAACTCATACTATTTACGATTCCAACGAGCAATCAGCGATTGATTATTCTTTAAATTACGAACTGCGATAACAGCAATCTATTTGCTATACCTAACGTGAAAAAGAAAGAAATAGAATACCCATTAGACACTGAATTGCACCATTTAAATTTCAAAGATACTCGTATATTTCTTTGATAAGTTACTAAAAGAAAATTGAACGAGATGATTCCAAATTCAAGAAGACGAAGCAATGTGATATCATAAAATAGCAGAAAAAATTAGGGCAGGAGAAGTGCATAAAGCAGTAGGACGCGTAGGTGACCCGGATCTGTGTTATTACCTGTCACGTGATACTCTCATCACTCGATGGTACCCTTTGATAACCGTCGTACCCTTAATTGATCGCTTTATGACTGTGCAAGGCCAATGAGGCCCCGATGGATGCCCATGGAACATGAAGCTACAGAATGCAAACAGATTGTTTACACTACGTCTGCTCTTCCTAATTTCGTTAAAAGTTATAGTGCTTCTGCCTGAGGGCAGCTAAGATTGTAATTAGAACGTGACCCTTTTGCATACACGGGAAATTATAAAAAATTCTTGATTGTAAGAGAGTAAGAAGTTAGTACCATTCATAAAACTTGCGCTACCTGCTTCCAATCAACTCTTAATAACTGGGAATTTTCCGTCCGATGGAAATAGTTACTAGTATAACAAGATACTCACTTGTTTCACACCATCGAGTTTAATTATTTGAATTCCGTAATGAATTATTTTTATCATTAATATATGGGTCAAAGTTTAAGGCAAATTAAAAGTTAACTTTATTATTCCTTCAGAAATGAAATGAAAACCTTTTTGCTCTGTATAAGCCGAAGAGAAAAACTGAACCTTAAAAGATTTTAGATGAGACAAATACTAAAATAACAGCATAGCAAGAGACCTGAGTTTTTATATTTAGCACCCGAGTACAAAAAAAGCAATTTGAACCTTAAATTTTATAATTGTACAAGCAATTGGCAAGATTATCATCGGCAGTGCATTTTAGAATACGACAAGTGTTTGGCGTATTTAATAGGAGGTTCTAAACTTTTTCTATTCTGAAATTAAGTTTTTAATCTAGAAGAAGGCCTTATAATCCTGTATTTGTATTATGAATTGTGATTAAATTTAATCAAGATTATTTTTTAATTGATTCTCAGAAAGCATAGACAAATTCCATCAGGAGTAATGTAGTATTGCAAGAAAAATAATTGAGAGGGTGGCCTCCACGTTTCCATTAATCTGCATGAAAAATACATTATCAATTACATTGCTGGATTTCCTAACAGAAGTGAATATTGCTGGATTTCCTAACAATAGTGAATTCCTTTACGGTTCCTATTTCTTCACATTCCCCCGATATTCGAGAAAGAACAAAGATGGAAGAACGAGGGGAGAAGCAAAAAATGTGTTGAGGTTGATAAGTCCCACTTGTGCCCAACGGGAAAAGTGAGACAAAAAAGAAGAGGGGAAAAGGTGAAGAGCCGAAGAAAATGAAATAAGAAGTGGAATGGGGGAGGAAAGACGAGAAAGAAGGGGAGGAAAAACGAAAGAGGGTGAAGAGGAGCTAATAAGCGGAAAGGTAGAGGGAGGAAGAGAAGAATGAGGACGGTTTTAAAGTTGGTAAAGGGAAACGGATGATGTGAAATGAGAATGTAATGTGAGATTGCATGATGACAAAGAGGATATCTATTATTACGTAATAAGAAACGGAAACTAATTAAGAGTCTTAGATTGCTATTGAGAGTCTCTTTCTTTCCATAAAAGATAATTAAGCCGGGTTCAATTACCTAATTTGCATTTCAGAAAGTTTAAATTGCCTTCTTTGTTTTATAGCAATCACCTATTAAGATTTGTGATTAACTATATTGGATGTACAAAATTGCCTATGTACGCTGCCATCCAGTTCCCTTACTGTCTGAAATATCGGTCAACTACAAGAAAATTACTCAAACACAATATTTTAGGATAACGTACAACACCTCGGATTGTGGATATCATTGTGCAGAAAATAAAAGAGTAAAGTAAATATGATGGTTAAACTACTTTCCTACTACTTAAACTAATACACCGTATAAACGCACAGCAGGGCTTTTTGGGCATAAAAAATATGCTGAAAGATTCGGCTAGAACACGTGTATTTACATTATTTAGGAAAGGCAATTCGATTACACGTTTTCCTTATTCGCTTGAAGCTGCTCACCGATTAAAATTTTATTTGGCTATATATAAAGATTAATGTTAGGATTCACACATTGAAATTTTGATAACTTAAATTTATTTTCTTTGATAGTATGTGGCCGAAAAAAATTCCCAGACAAATGAAATGTTTCACAATACGAGATCTGACGTGTTGATAAGTACTCGTTTGCTCAAAAAAGTTTCCATGATCTTTTCAAAAGTTAGAGTAATCACTGCAGAGCCAAAGTGAGGCATAGATCTCCTATTTAATCTGCTAATCCATGCATCTTTCAAAGCATATGAAGGATAATAGCGTGGATGAGCAGACAATCCTATTTTTTTATTTGATGACAAAAGTCAATCACTGTTATCGACGGAATTCCGTAGCAGTTATTACTAAAATTCTTTCAATTATGATTAATATCACCACATCAGAAAACTAGGCTAAATACTACTGTTACAACATCAAGAACTAGTGGAAAGGTTCAGAGGGAATCTTGGGGGAAAGAGTAAAAATTTATAGGAGAAATGAAACGTTTTTTGCACCTCCTGAACAAAATTAATCGTTTTAGAAGGAATGATGAATCGCCTTCATTTGCTGATGACGACGATGAATCGTCGGTGAAACCAATCGTGCGATGAAATAAATTTTGCAGAAGCAGAAAAAAAAAATCTTCCCAAATCCGTTTTTAACTTCTACACCATCTCAGCTAGTTCCGCTGATTTTATTGATAGAGGAGTTTTAAAAAACGCGTGAAGAATACTCCTAGCAGCAGTAACATAAATTTAACGGCAGTATTAAATGAATAGAAAACGAATCTCATGGTAAATCGATGTTCCTAAGACACCTATTGTATATTATGAACGAGGAATGAAGCAAGTAAAATGTTATCTATCAATTTCCTAAGTGAAGGGTGTTGTTAAGGAATATAAATAGAATATTGAATACTCCATATCATCAACGGTATGCGAAATTCATATTAGAAGCGTAGCTGTTAATTTATAGAAGGGACTTTATTACCACAGATTCATCAATCACGTTCTTTTTTCATGCATTAAATTCAATTAATTAAAGCTTTAAGGCTCAGAAAATAATGTACTCTAAAATTTAAAGCTGAAAATATAAGGAAGACTTACGAAGTTCCATTATATATATAGGATACATAGAATATCAAAATATACATCAATATAATCACAATAAGAAACTCCTCCGAAGAAGGTTACTATTTATATACAAAAGGGTAAAGTTCAAACTCTATTATAATTGATAAATTATAAAATACACAAGTATCATATTATTTTTACAATTGTGATTCTGAACATATTTCCCACGCAACTCATTTTAAGTTGAGAACAATCCAATTAAGAATAAATTCATTCCATGCGTTTGCTACACTCAATACGCTAATCCCTAATCAACGGTTTCATAAATAAATTTCAACTTGATCTACTAAGGAAGCTTTGTATCTCTAAGCCTTTGCGGGGAAGGCAATTTGTATCCCTTCTCTAATGCCAGGAAAAAAATATATATCTTCGCGAAAAGGTTCGCGTGAATTTCGAAATCCAGCTACCGATGACATTTTCCGAAACCTGAATTACGTATGTCAGAAGGTACGAGTTTCGTGATGACGTCAATGAAAATGGCCTGGTTAACAATACATGGTTTTCTTTCCTATTCGCCATAAAGTACGGCTTCCCAAGGCTCTTTTTGCACCGTACTGGACTAAAAGAAGATCGCATACGAGCTTTATGGCTTTCAAAGGCGATTATTGATTTCGTGATGCACAAAAATCGACGAGAGAACATTCATTCTGCAGAGAAGAGATATGCTTGACTGAAAATCGTTATCAAGATAAATTAAACCAACCCATTTCAAGTTTATTGCCTTTCAAATTCATATGAATTACTAATGCCATATATATCAGACGTTTTCTCATTTATTTTAAATAATGATTATAAATATCATGAAGTTGTATGAAGGATTGAGGTCCTCGGGTTTTTTTCTTACGCTACCCCAATGTATCAAATTACAGAATTGTTACACATTAAGAATTCACGATAAAATTGGCAATCTGAGCATATGACACTAAAATAAGGCGCCTAATTTATCATTTATATCAATAAGTTGTCGAATTCTCCAGGGAAATTCTATGCTACATCAATACATCATTTTTTCAACTAATACCGCACGAATACCTGAAAATACAATATAAAACGTTTCGTTTCTCATAAAAAAATCGCATTAAATCTGCATTATATACGTTCATTTTGTGTTTACTATATATAATGTACACATGTGTGTTCCTTCTATAAATGGAATTTGTTTTTTAAGAAAAATTTAACTTTTTGGTGTATTAATTACACAAATGATCCCTGATAAATAGTAAATTTTTGAATTTCAATGAGATTTAGGGTTACCTCTCTGACCTCTACCTCATGAATTGTGAAGCGAGAATAACTCAAAATTAGCCCCAGTAATTACGAAAACTCATACGATACTATCGTAAAATGGTGGGGAATCGTTGTATAAGATTACTATTTTTTCACCTCTCTTGTAATCAGGGGACAAAGATAAAAACAGCTGGATTAAAACGTCACTGATAGTGTGATGAGAAAGTTTATGCAACGTAATTTCCAACAGAAGCTAGTGGCAGAAGGAAAATAGAAAAGACTTCCACCAAAGAGTTTACAGAATACTATTTATAGGAGAATAGGAGAAAACTCTACGCATCACCTAGATTCCTAAAATCTTCCAGCTGAGACATTCTTATCTAGAGCTTTGAGAAAGCAAACCGTTTGTTTGCAGTGCATGGGATAACGGAAATACTTATAACCTATATCATCTTGTCAATAGTATAACATATGGAAGGACAGCAAACGTGATTGCCAGGCAAGGACATACGATAAGCCTTTAGCATTCCTTAATAAGCGAGTAACTATTCCATCATTATTTAAAAAAATCTTGTTTCTTGCCATACTAATTAAATTATTATCCGCTAAGATATGAATGGTTATCATTGCATATACTTGATGTAAGAATAGAAGGTAGACTCTGAATTAGAAGAATAGACGCTGACTTACGCACACATGTCGCAACGTTAAAAAAATAACAAATATCATTTTGATGGATCAGTCCAGTAAGTGTCGAATAAGAGTGCGTAAAAAAGTTAATATTCCTCATTTAAACGAAATTATAAGGGAAGTAGGGCAAAGTAATACCTTAAAGCTATGCAGTTTAACTACAAGAGAAACAGAAGCAAAAATTTATTATAAAACTCATCCAACTAACAAATATTGACGCGTTAAAGCTGCCAAGGATTTCAGTATAATACATCAATTCATTATACTCGTAGAACTTTTAAACTTTAGCCTGAACATGAGGATTGGCCGTTTATATAGTTTTATGATCTAACTATAAATGTAATATTATAGCAAATTTCTGGTACTGACAAACCAATTTTAAATATTATGTACATATTGTTTTTTTATATTAGGATGCTAAACTTAAAAAATCTGGTTTCTACGAATAGTTTTATTTTGGTATTTTTAATTCATATGGTACGTCATAGTATATCTAATTCATCAAAAATCTTTTAAGATTCCATTTTTCTATCCACTTCGTAGTAATCACTGAATGAAATACACCAGTGGTTCCCAACCTTTTTCAGCTGACGACTCACCTTTCTTTATCGGAATACCTCCATGGTCCATTGGTGGAGTAATAAACCTTATTTTTATCGTATCCTTTCCTTATGTATACATAATTTACCATCAAATATCGCTATTCTGATGGTTTATTCGATTGTTCCTGATAGTTTTAGGATCGAGTCGCGACCCACCTGTCACCCTTCTACGACCCACCGATTGGGAACCGCTGAAATAAACAAATAATTAGCACAAAAAGAACGACGAAGATTCATCTTTGATATTAATTAAGTGATGATTGAATAGTTTAATTATCTAAATTGGCAAGATCAAAATCAACATTCTCCATAAGGGTATTTTACGTCCTACAATAAAATCGGAAATTACTGCTGAGGTTTGCTACAAAGCCTTCCGTTGCCCATTAACTTCCGTGTTCGGCATTGGGCTCCGAAACTTTCATCAAAACAAGAAACGCTAGCAAATGGCCCGCATTACAAGGGAAACAAACCGTCCCGAATCAATTACGCAATGGAAACTCGCCGTGTCAGCCGATAATTTCGCGCCCTTGGTACCAATCAACGCCGCGGAAGTAAATGGCAATCGATGAATGCATTTCGCGAATCCATCAGCATAGGAACACCGCAGAGACCCACAATGGCCTTTCGAATTAAACTTTAACTCCCGGAGTTCCTTTTTCGTGATTCGCGTAAACACGTTCTCTCGAATTTCTGGGCTATGAAATCAAAGGGATAAAAAAGATACGTGTAATGGCGGCGTACCTTAACTCCATGGTACAAATGGCTGCGCTGTGAAGGATTCCGATTAAGAAAGGCAGTCGTTTGATTGAACTCGACCGCCGGAATGGCGTCTCCAGAGAGGAGAGCTAATAGAGCGAGATTAAACCGGCGCGTTGCCTCCGAATGGATAAAGAGATGTACGTGTTGGGAAAAATTAATTCAGTCCAGTTCTCGGTGTGTAAGCGCGGTGGATCCACGTGGTTCAATATATCCTAACACTTTAAATGAGATAGCCAAACTACACCGGTGCGTAACACGAATTTGACCGTGACTGCCTGGGTATTTTTCTTGCTCTAAAATATTTTTTAAATCATATTTTCAATCCTGCCAAAGTTTCCATCTATAAACGGCGATAAAAATATAAATCCTTAAAGGATACTTCTAACGAAACTTTTCTGAAGCTATTACAATGATTTTCTTTTGTATAATTTTGTCACAGACGTAGAATCCGGAAAAGACGAAAATCAACGCAACATTTCTTAGAGGAGTGATATAAGTCGTCAGAGACGTAACTGGATTCCAATATTTAGGTATTAGAATAAAAACCATCGGTACTTCGGATTTTAATGATGCAGAATTTTCCAACGTTGGTTACTTCGTATTTCCAAGTTTCCAAATTTCTAAAAACTTCAAACGAGGAAATAAAAATTGATTAATACTATAGTAATAACTCAAAAATTATAAAACTCTCAAGAAAAATATATTCTAAATTTCTGAAAAACAACAAATTAATGTAATACATTTTATTTTGCCAACCCATTCGTAAATGTTTCTTTCTCTACAAAAACATAATATGTATTTAAATTCAGTGTGGCAATAGCTTCAACTTTGCTAGCGAACGGAACACTCCCTAGGTATGGGACTAGTTGAGATATAATAAAATTGAACATCGATTTTAGCCGTATATTTACTTCTTGTCAAGAGAGTCATTAGTGAATTATTTATGCTTGAAACATCACCTTACGAGCCATATCACCGAGTACAATCCCACTTCCTCCTACAAGCACGTGATTCTTCTTAATCTTGATAGCTCATGCGGAATATTGAAGAGCATTCAGATGCAATATGATATGTTTCCATTGAAAAAAACAAATACCTTAAAGGTCTATAGAACAGCTGCTATGAAGCAATAGCGTACGTATCATTGATGTGGTGCCAAAGACAATCTAAATTTTAACTCGGATACAAACGCGATCACCGAATCAACCAATAGAGTGCTCGAATTAATTTATAAGGAAGAACAATGCCTAAATTCTAAAACGTTTGGTAAGAACAATAAATACAGACAAATATGAGTATGACGTAGCAAATATTATCGAAAGAATGATATACGTATTAAAGACATTCGGATCTGATCTGGTAACAGAGAGGTAAAACGTACTTAAAAATGAAGTTTATAAATAAAACGTTAGTTTATCGCACTAAAAATTAATTAAAACACTAATGAATTTAATTATAAACACATTACTAATTAATTTTCTAATCAATTTGATTTAAAAACAATTAACATGATAATCAATTTAACGCACTAACTTGTAAGATTAACTAGCTAATCCCTAGTGCAAAATTTAAGTAATTTCTACGTTTCCGAAACCTTTGCCAACGTCTTTATCCCCTTAGTTCATCGTATTAAGCTTTCTGAAGCTCAGATCTAGTTTCCAACTCCCGGTTCCTCGAAGAAATGTGCCACGGGGGTGTCATTCCCATTAGAGGAGATACTTAGTTCTCCGTCCCTTAAGGAGAATTCGTGGATAAGGTTCATAATTTACTCATTAAGGTAAATAAGTTAAAGGGAAAAAGATAGGAAATCTCCTCAGTAGGAATTAACGCCATCGATTCTAACCCTTAGCAGTTCCTTCAGATAATACTAAATAGACAATGCAGTATTGGAAATCGAAGGCAAGGCTGGATTATTTATGCGTATAAAACATTATC
This sequence comes from Sympetrum striolatum, assembly GCA_947579665.1. NCBI lineage: Eukaryota > Metazoa > Arthropoda > Insecta > Odonata > Libellulidae > Sympetrum > Sympetrum striolatum. The sequence continues at coordinate 45,009,946 of OX388351.1, read as the reverse complement.
AAACGTTCTGAAACATTTAACATAGATTAAATAAAAATTTCCGAATCAAAAATATCAGGGCAGTAAAACACCATATGATATTTTCTATTAAGTATAAATCGTTTTTATTCTTCTAATCTTAAATTTACAGTTATTCCCATTTCCAATCATTATCAAATAATTGAGAAATAGATATGTAACTAAAATAAGGTTATTAAGGTTTTTTTCGAAGACTTGAACTCCATATGAAACTCATTTAATACTCACAAATAGACAAACTGTTTTATATTCATGAGTGTTCTACATTTCGGTAGGTTCATGCACAATCAAAAATCCCTATTAAGCGCCATCTCTTTATTTTCCTTATAGTTAACCCCCCCCCCCCCTTATATCGCCCAACAAGATTTGTCTCTGTATTCCACTCTGTTTTTTTCCCTGAATCCTCCCCTCAATTACAACCTTTACCAATCCCTCTCCCCTCAATATTTGACCCACCCATTTCTTCTGACTATGCTTAATCACGTCTATTAAAGCCCTCTCCTCCCCAACCATCTCAAACACCTGTTTTTTTTCCTATCAACCCATCTTATTTCCATTATACGCCATACCCTCATTTCGAAGACCTCCAAACGTTTGACTTCCTCCTTTCTTAAAGTACACGTTTCTCACCCATAAAGCAACAACTGTTTTATAATCGGGTGAAAAAATATTATAAATCTTTCAAGTCTAACTCGCTTTAAGGAACCAAGATTTTATGGAGCAGTCTATATCTGAAATGACTTTATCCAGAAATGAGAATCACGTATCCTTTTACAAGCAATCGAGTGACCTGCCCCTGAATCTTATGCTTCTGGCGATTCTTTACATGTCCCTCAATAGCTAGGCCTACCACAGGTTTAAACCTGATCCGTCCCGGTTTCAAAGTATACTCTCAATCGGATTTATCATTCTGGTTTAATCGAAAAACTCGGAAAAAGGTTTTAATTTGGTAAAAATCAAACGCAAATTTTCAAGTAGTGACGCTGCATAAACAAAACAGTAAATAAGAACATGAAATGAATGAATAACCATGCCGTTGAATTGTGGTTTTTGTACAACTTTTGCATTTAAGACTTATCTTAACACGAAATTAATTCAAATTAAGATTTAACGCAACGTCTCGGTTATTTTCCGATTTTCTTGGTTTTCGGAAACAACAGAAAGCCTACAGACCTTCTAAGAAACACAATGTACAGCTACGGGCAAAAAAAACTTTAAATTCCCTGGGCTATCAAAGTCTAAGGATTAAAGTTTTTTTGCACATAGCTGTATATTTCAATAGCGATTCTATCATCTTCAGAGATCGACCAGGTCTTTCCATTGTTTCCAAATACCAGTGTAAACGAGGTGCGGGTTGCTGGCAAAGAGAGCTATTCTTTAATCTTTAATTCATTAACAGCCGTGTTCCAATTTTCCTTCCTTACAACACCTCCATATGTCAGAGGAAACTTAGCATGGCTCACACGTAATTGTAGATGAGAGATACTTTGGTTCAATCAACTGCTTGAGAAGTGACCTCGTGGTAGGTCTCCGTCAAGGAACAAGGAAAAGACATACTTCTACCGACCACAGCAATTATTTCAAAACGGCCATGCTTTTCGATTAGGTCGCCTAATGTTGACTCAGTCCTTCTATATGATTCTATGAATCATCATTAGGTGTACTAACCGAAAATTTATATTGTGGCTTAGTAACACTTTGTTAACTATTGTTGGCGATAAAATATGTGTTTCCCTGTTTTTTCAAGAGATACTTTATTTTTAAAATGTAAATTTATTTAAAGGTACTTTATAGACGATTTCATTAATTAAAATCTGTTAATAGATGTTTAATATTTGTCAAAACAAAATAATAACATGGTACGAAGAGAAAATCATGTCAAAAAAGGCTGTACTGTACCATCGCAATCCTCATGGAATATCTGAAAACTTCGGTTGAATCACATTTAAATTAAGAATGACCATTAAACGTCTGAGAATTGGTTTTACTAACTACGGATGGGCCTGGAAAAATATCAGTTTCCGATTCATATGTTTTCCTAAAAAAGAATTGGAAATATTTCGACCGTTTACCAATTTTATTGAACTAGCTCGTAAATAATAAAGAGGGGAAATTGCAAATCTCCCAATCAGCATTCCATTCAACAGATTCAGAAATTAAGTTCTGACTTTTACATGGAAGCCACCATAACATTTCCGTGAGTAAAAAATAAATATTACAGGTTTAAAGTCTCCTATAGCCGGTTTTGTCGACGTTCCTCTACTCATTCCCCGGTATTCCGAGAAAACAAGACAGGACACCGCACTTAATGAAAGTACTCAATACGTATTTCGAATGCGATGCATTCTTCGTCAGTAGTAATTAGATACAATGATTATAGTACCTAATTACTCCTAACTGGGAATACCGGGGAATGAGAAAAGGAACGCCGACACAATTCCTCAATTCCTAATTCCTTAACAGTCGAGTCCCAACTTTCCTTTCTTTACAAAAATAAGTATGTCTCAAAATATTGGTGAGCTGTCAAGAATGATCTTCGTGGATAATATCTGCAGGTATACTGGAGTTGGGGTGCAAAACGTTAGCAGATTATTCACCTTTCCATGAAAGTACTCGTGGACACTCAAGTAAATAGTCAACCTTGCCTGAGAACGGCGAGTACGAGCATTAACGTGAAGTCACGAGCATACATCACAAGGATAACGGTTTATAGTAATCTCTCAGATCATTACGTTAGCCCCGTGCGAATTATCACCTCCAGATAAGAGCGTATGCCATTTTCAAAATCGTCATTTCGGATCCGCTTCGCAAACATGAACGCAATTCATTTTAAGCTGGCACATACCTCCACTGAGGGCAAAAATGGCAAAAACTTGATTAATGGGAGAAGTGGACGATGGATTCTCCGTCTCTAGGTTTGCTGTGGAGGAAATGATTGCACAGTCACGATCTGATTAATGGTATCCAAAGCTCTGCTGCTAATCCTAACAAAAACAAGATCCTACGAGCCCACTATTCATAGAAATAGATCGAGAAATAAATGTACCCGGAGTGCATTTCAAAAGAAAATCCACGGACACCAATTACTTTACCGAAGATTTTTTGCAGCAAGTCGTGCTTGAAATGTTATCGAACATTATTCTTAGATTTCGGGTACTACTTGAGAAATATTCAAACCATAATTCACCATACAACGTGAAGTTTTTAATCGATTGGGAACAAGATGAAAAATCTCCATTCCTAGCCAACGTGTTTGGAATTTTTGCAAAGTAAGGGTTTGTAAGTGAAATCAGTGTTTAAATAAGAGTAATTTAGGGGGATTTTAAATCATCACTAATCTCTATATTTGCTTTCACTGCGAGCAAATGATGTGCTTGCTTAGATTAGTCAGATATACTACAGTCTTGCTTCAATCCCATTTAGATAACAAAACAGAGATATAATAATAGGTTTTTCAAATAATAGAGTTATCGCATGATTACTAAATAACGAAACTTCCATGAGAAAATATTTCAAATACAAAAGTCGCTTATCTTTGAGCAATAAACGCAGTAGATCACACAAGATACGATATCAAGATGTATGTCGTCGACTTGAGAATGTTTCGGGAAATACAGGAATTGATCATTCATAGCAATTACGCTACCATCTCCTTCTAAATTAAATTTTGCATCGCATACCAGATGAAGATAAGATTTTACGTAGAGCGATTAGGTAGATTCTCAAACAGAAATGAGTCACCAAACATAAGATATTACATGCAAACAATAAATAAAATCGTAAAATAAACATATTTTGTTTACAGAAAAACTTTGCTGGAGAACATTAGAGTTATATGGTTAGAAGAACACAGATATTCCTATGATCATAGAAAAACTTTCCTTCCATAAGAAATTAGACAGGGATCAGCACTTGTTAAAGTAATCAGAAGAGTAACTATTCTTTTTCTGTCTTTCCAAGTATATTTCTCATACAATTCCTAACGTATTACATAATTTAATTATAATTAAGTTCAAAAACGGAAATATCTGCTTACTTTAGCTAGGTAATGGCAAATAACTACAACTATCTTACCATTATATTTTCATAAACTTCTAAAATTCAGCTGAAATGATTAATCCTCCACCGAAAAGGTTATATTGCATATCAGCACAATTTCTAGCTTAAAATAGCCATGTATGAAACAAATTAATTCATCTATCCTCATCCTCCAATCCGAAATTCAACTCGGGAAAACAAGAAGTTACTTAAGATGTATTTGATATGAGAAGCCCTAAATTAGTATTCCTCGTGCGAATCACTCAGAAAGAATCAAATCTGAAAAACTGATATAGTATATATAGGCACGCGCATCCCTGGCATGATAGCGTAGCGGCGATTATGAGGGCAAGATAGCGAAGCGGCGATGTTACGGTATGTCGGATAACTAACGTAACACGGCTGAGAAGACAGCAGCTGGGAAGGGGTTTCCTCCGGCCCACACTTTGGTGTCGCCAAAAATAAAGCTCTCTCTCCGAATTGGAGGGAAGAGAATTATAGAAGTGGAAATACGGGGGTTGAGGAGGAACTATGAGGGACATTCTGGAAATTGCAGATAAGGAAAAATTTGGGCTGTAAGCCACGCCACATACTATCCACATGAAATATCACTTAGGGTCCTGTTATTCTAACTCCATTATCTTTATCAGCAAGGAATAGATAAGCCAATTGATGTTCTTAAGTAAATTATAGGAATGGTGTCCTAAATATATATGGAGGCCTGCATTGCTATCGAAAATAAACGAAAATGTTCAAGAGAATGAGTGAATGAAAATTCAACACTATCTATTTTATTAACTATTTTAAGTACTATGTTATTATTTGCTTTTCGTAATTCACCACTGAGTGAATTACTCATGCAATTAGCGTGTCTAAATCGCTATCCTGAAGTACTTTAAGTTAAAGCTACGAATAAGAATTGAAACATTATTTTTGAGTAACTGCGGGAAGAAGATCATCGCATAAATTTAATATGATAAATCTACCGTCCGTTTAATTTTAAATCGGGAAACTTGCATTTTAATATAAAAAGGGAATTAAATGGAATCTGTTACAGTCACCCAATAATAACCCTGTGGTAATAAATACTAATTATAAATACAAGAATTTACCTATAATTTAAGTAATATATTACGTTTATAGGATATAATATACAATATTGAGAAATAACTGATTTATATACTGACTTTTGATTTATTGTATAAAATCCAGAGGTGAAAGAAAATCAATAAGATAAATTTATAATTGTATAATGTTTAAAAAAGGTAAGGTAGCTTGAAAAAACGAAAAATGTTCATAAATTCTAGAGATGCGAACCATTTCTAGCTTAACTCAAAGAGATTGGAGTTTTCATAACGAAGAGCTTCGGCATAAACATTTCCAGCAGTGGGATTTCATTTAATGATAGCGGAGGAGATAACGTGGTGCACTAGGCAAGTTCCAGTACGGCAACAGCATAAATATTCCTCCCTAACAGCCCTAAGTGGAGTAGGGAAGGGACGCGACCTCAGATCACCGCTAAAAGCATCTTCGCCTAGGCCACCCAGAAATTTTGCAGTTGGACATTCGGGCGCTTTTTTCCTCTTGGGAATTTTGTGACAGAACCAGAATAAGAAGAAGAGCGGGTAATGTAAATATATCTTCAGGAATTTCAATTCAGGGAAAAGGCTTAAGACTGGAGCCGAGCCCGAAAACAAAGAAGAAACTGGGATGAAGCTACATTTATAACACGGGTGGGAAGGAGAACAAAGCGAAAAGGCGCATAACATGGCAAAATTCGGTAATCCCCGAGAATAATAGAGGGGCGGATACAAAAGCCTGAATTCCCCGATGGATTAAACCATGCTACATCCAGAAATGATGAATTGAAGATATTTTTCGACCTTGAAGCTGCATCTCGGTGGTTTCCTGCTTTATGCTATCAGAAATGATTGAACGGTAAACGCGGAATGAAATTCGTAAAGTAAACATTTATACAGAGGAAACATAGCGAAATAGAGGGATAACCATTTTCGCATCAATTATTTGGGGAAATACTTACTTATAATGAAGATCACGAGGATTACTCGATTAATTACATACACGAAGACTTTGTGAATACAATAAACTACAGAGGAGATGTATTTTAATGAATGGTAAAAGTAAATATTCAAACTCAGATCAACTATAGCGGTATCTGCAAGCCTCCCTTTGTTATTGCTTTGTTTGTTTGTTTTTAACAAATATGAAAATCACATTGTTTATAGGGGGACATAGTTTCAATCTCGCGACGGAATTTTAAGGAGTGCTCTTATTTTAGAGAAAAAATTGAATCCGTGAAAGTTAGTTATGACCCTAGCTCGAAAAGAAATCTAAAAGTCCAGAAAACGGCAGCTAGAATTACTAAGCATTTTCAAGTTGCATAACACGGGTATAATGTATAATCCTTTTGGAGTATTGACTTTGGAATTCATAGCTATATAGATTCCATACGGACCCATTTCGTCCTTAAAAGAAATCTTTCTCCGATAAAAACCACTGGTGAACTTAAACCATCCATTTCACTAACACATCGAACAAACAATATGTATAATTGGTAGAAATAGGATTATTTTAAGTCAAGCTATTAAACACTAATACTGAGTATACAATTATATATGCTATTAAAAATGTTTTTATTATTATTATTTGTAACTTCAATCCTTCTCTCGAACTTATATCTCCAATTCACTCCTCTCTCCCATAACGTAACCTGTCATCAACCTTTCTATAGTTCTTGTTTTTCTTAGTTCCCTCTCATATTTCTCCTTGCATTTATATGGTGTATTAATATCATGACTATGGAATTTAACTGGGTATTCCTATTTTTTAATCTCGATAAACAATTAATTAGAGAATCAAATGTGCAGCACTAGATATTCCATCGAATATTTTTCAAACAAATATTCGTAAGCATTACGAGGTGGAATTTCATATTTACTAGCTCAAATATCACAAAATTCTTTTACAATTCCACAAAATATTTTTACTGTGCTTTACCGCTTTCAGTGGCAAAGTACCATCCTCAAAAGCCTTAAGAATTGTACAAGAATTTTGCAATTTTAGAGTTAGTGAAGATTTTTCAAAGTCGGCGGATTATAAGTGGCTTTTTCCAATACGGAAATTTCTTAATTTCATCCTCATCTACAGTTAAATAAATTACTGCACACTTTAGCATGAATTATATAGTAATTAAATTTAAATTTAACTATGAAAAACCAGGAGGACCGCATATGGTGGGATGTGTACCACTGACATCGGTTCGTCAGAAACATTCTATCCCAGGTGACGATATTCCAGGTTGTTGGTACTCCAGCTACACGTGTTATAACGGCCCCCCATCTATTGTCCCCAATCTCACCCTGGTGCCCTGTATATTCTAGCGAGAAACAGCTTCCGCCGCACCTGTCCAATGCCTCATCCCCTCGCCCTTACCGAATTCCGCGGCGGAATGCCAGGCCTCCAAAAAAGCGAAGATCGCAATGCGCAAGGGACGTCTCCAGACTGTCCAAGAGAGAGAGCATTTTACTTCCGTGACGTCGTTCCCTCCCCAACTGTCCTTGGGGGAAATATGCATTACCCGCTTGGAGAGAGCCGACAAGGGATATCTCCCTGGTTTGCGTCTGAGCGTGAGAAATGCTCCCTGGGGCAGTTGCGTGTTCCCCCGGGGGCATTAGGTGCGGCGCTCGCGTCGATTATGCCGCTCGATGAGGTTGGAGAGAGATTTGGTGTCGGAATGGACCGTGATTTGCGATTTCCCCGACAAATGGGGATGTATGTCCTCGCTATTAGTTTCCCGGTATCCCTGGGCGACGTGAATGCAACCGCGGGGGTGGGAAAAGTGTCACCTCCGGAAGGACTCATGTCGCCCGCGGATTCCCAATTCTGAAGACGTAACAAATCCCTTGCCAATTTCAATGGAAGAAGCTATACCCTGTCCGCTGTCGTGAGGAAACCATTTAAAATATGTACATTGGTACGAGCATCTATAAAAGGTAAAAAATATTAGCGCGCCGTTGCAACATTTATGTGAAAAGTTAGAAAAATGGCTTTAAAAATTTTTAAATGGTCATCAGCCTAAATAAAATCACCGCGGAAATTCCGGTATCACTTTTACCAAATTCTGAATTTTTGACAACTATGACTACCTATATTTTTACGCAAATGTGGCAACATCGGGGTAATATGCGCGCTGTTGCGACATTTACATACAAATATTTATTTATATAGCTACTAAAAGTTGTTTAAACATTTTTAAACAGTAATTAACCTAAAAAAAATCTCTGAAGTAATCGGGTATTACTTTCACTCAATTCTGAATTTTTTTAAAGAGCATATTTTGGATAAGTAGTACATCGTTACGCAAATGCGGCAACAACGCTTGAACTTCTTCCACAAGAAATATAATCATCACTGCATTTTAATTGCTCCTTTAATTAAAGCGGGCATAGTATTTAAGCGCACGGAAGTGTTTCCTCGCACAATTGCCTCTAGCTATTCGTTACGTCTATACTTATCGTTCGGGGAAGAGCGAGTTTGGCATGCGCTTTACCTCCACTCAATTACTTTGTTCCTGTTTCCAGACCGACAATAGAAGCGATTGGGGCGCATGCGAATGCTTCTTCGGAAAAAGCGTCCTTGCTTAGTCTATCAAGTAATTGCAGTGCGGGTGTTTATCTGACTTCAAGAGATCTCAATCTAAGATCAACAGCGAACACAAACGACCGTACGAGCAGACAATTCCATGCTTAATTGACAGCGAAAATGCGCCCTAGAATTGATTCCATCGAGACAGCTAAATTAAACGTCAACACCGTGAACTTTTATTTAGAGTATTCTCAGCAAAAAGAGAAAATCTCAAAATTTGTGTAATTAAAATTATATGAGCCTATTAACACTTAGAAAGACGAGAGTTTCGCTCAACTTTGAACGAAGGGAAGGGATCACTTGACCACTTCGCTTAGTGATACCCATTTCATTGCTTCTTTTCTATTTGGAGGAATTCAATTGTTTATTTTAGGCATATCTTTATACTTATTGCAAAATTAAAACACCGTTTTTCCATCAATCGATAGTTTATAAACAAATAAAAAGTTGTCATTGGTTATAAATGTTATAAATTATTCAAATATGAATCTCAGCGGGAAAATATTACAAAATCGGAGAAAAAGGTGTATATCTGGCTTAAAAATAGAAAGTGGTCAGATATTGATAGTCAGAAAGTACCAGCCGTCCCACGAATAAGATTATGCTATATTTCCACATTAGTGTTACCAACAATCTGATTCACTTATACTAAATTTGGGATGGCATCACACAAATTCAAAGAGTTTCAAATAAATGAAAAATATTTAACAAATTTTGAAGTAAAAATACGAAAAGTGGTCAAATGTCCACTGCCGTCCTAGTGTTAAGCATGTCGTAAAGTTTTCCAAGATATTTATTAAACTTCTGTTTTTCATTCGATCGTGAGTATTTCTACGATATCCATTCAGAAATACGAAATCGGTCATTATTGAGAAATAGTGCTGCAGACCAGCGTGAAAACCCATTCCCTTCAGTAACATTAGAATTGAATGAATTGTTCGAAATATCAGCAAGCATCTTGACAGCTCTAGCAAAGACTGCGGAACATTAAATATTCTTTGTTGATGAAAAATAATTTCCACCAATTTTGTTCGATTTTTCGAAGTGATAAATTTCCCCTTTTCTGCGAAAAACTGTAAAACCACTTCTCTGTGAAAATTACTCTCTTTGGTACTACTACTCTATGGCTTACAACTGTTGAATTGATAAATTCGATAGAAAACATTTATGGGTCGAAAATGAACTATTTTGCCTCAACTCTTTGTCTAACTTATTTTGGAAGTCTATTTTTTAATAAATTATCATTTATTTTTATGAATATTAAAAGATATATTAAAAAAAATCTGATTCCAAAATAGACACCATAGATATCAAACCAATATATTAAAAACATATTATTTTGTATTTATCGGAATATTAATTTTAATCTAAGACAGAACCTTACCGAAAGGAATCCTTCAATTGAAACGGTAAGACAGGGAATTTAATATTCTAAGGTTTATGTAAGAGCTCAGTAGCACCCTAGTCCGCATGATTCGACGCAGTCTCAAAGAATATAAAACAGAGGTTGGTATTTATTAGCAAATACAACATATCTTAGTAATAGAATAATAGTCACTGAATACCCAAACCATCAAATGATGTGTATCACCATCATAATGTGTGCGTAATCTTAGTAAGAGTAACTAATTTAAGAAATCGTGGTTCGAAGAATGTAGAGCTAATTATCATATTTTCAGCATATCATTCACTAATCAAATCAACGGATTACTGCATCACAGAACGAAACTAATAAAGTAAACCTAACGTACTACAAGACACCGAAACGAAACTCATGAAAAATATTGTGGTTGCGACGAGATCCATTCCGTAACCTCTTCTTTGTTTTGATCATTTTTGAGTGAGAAATGGCTTTCTGTCAACTATGACGTGAGGATATTTTTTCTATTCCACTTTTGATAGAACGCTACCATCGAAAACTCCAAAATAATGGAATTTTCTGTGGTGTGATGGATAGCGTGGTACGGATTCATCCCATGAAAACAAGGTAAGATAACAACGCTTTATGCAGCCTGGCATAGAACGTATTCGGATAGAATGGAGCATCGAAACTCTATGACACTTGGAACTGGAAAGGTTCATCTATATCTTGGCTACTGAATGCAATAAGAAGTGAAAACTATACACGAGTTTCTATTTCGTTCTCAAATTCAGCCAGAATGTGAAATAACGTTGCAATATTGGTTAAAGAGATTATAAATTGAACCGAGAATGTGAAATTTAAACTGAAATCCGTATCAATTTAATCTGATAGTTTTTTCGTATATTTAGGGTAATCGTTATTGCAATGCATTAAATTTTCATATTTTTTGTATTGGACACTAAAGAATAAAGAACTTATACCCTTATCACACTGTAATTTATTCCAACACCATGGTTTCGACCCTATAGCTCTGAGCATAGTCGCGGAATTAAGTACAGTGCGATAAAGGTAGAAGTGCTTTATTTTTTAATCTTTATAATGGAGGTCTATCACAAAATCGAGGCCAGATTAGTAGATTCTATTATATATTGGACATAAACCATTAATGAATGAGTAACTTTCTATTCATTGGAGATCTTTATTTGGGTTGAAATTGTGAATCATATAATTGTGAAATATCTTTTTCCTTGTAACAAACAGACATTTAAAATAGATATAATTGGTAAATAAATTAGTGTACCCAAGGCAAAACGGACTTGAAAAATGTCTGGCAGGGTCGGGAGTCAAATCCGGGAACTTCCTCTATCCGTGACGATGCCTTAACCATCTAAGCTACCCGGCGAAGACAAGCCCGTTTTTCCTTCCAAATTTTTCTTGGTGCACACCCTTGTGCGCAAAGTTACCTTAATCCTTTTCCTTAAATAAATACATAACGATATAAAATTTTATATTAATTTAATCGTAATATTTGATTTAAATCAATAGAAGATGGGGAAAATTAGTTTTGGGTCAAAAAATCCTTAGTGATGCTTAGGAAAAATATCCTCAATAGTAAACACACTCTTAAAGAATGAAGCGTTAAAAACTTCACAAACCTACTAAAACAAGCAGCAAGTGTATAAAGTACTTTAAAAGAAATTCGTTCATGTAAGACCTTTATGGAATATTTCATTAAATGACTTTAGAAAACTCAATTTTTCATATTTTAAGCCTCAAATCAGAGGGAACACCTCCGTTCTCTGATATCGCGAGTAGATCGATAAAATCATCGAATATATTCGCCGTCGAGAGAAAATTACGTCAAATTTGGGGAGGTTAATCTTCCCGATTGAGAGCTGAATCACCACTCTAATTTCCAGAAACAAAAAGCCATTAAAAAGTCAAGAGATAATTAATAACCCGTCCCCCATCCCGTTGGAAACGGCGGATTGCCTCGAAAATAAAATTCCCCTCCGGTGGAGTCGAATCCGCAAATTACAAAGGAATTAACGCCATTTTAAGGAGCGAGGATATGCGATCACACGGGTACCGTTCTCTCTACCAGACTTCACGGAAAAAGTTATCTCTCCGTCACACTTAAGTGAGGATGAAGAAGAGAGATAGAATTCCGTAAAATTCGGACTTAGGTGGGGGAGGGAAGGCGTGGGAGAAGAGGAGGAGTAAAGGCTGGATTCGAGCTATTTATTAAAGTCCTTTCTCGGAGTAGAATCCTGATTCCGGCATTATTTATGGGATTTCTGGGGAACCGCAAAAAAGCTAATCGAGTTCTCTCTCTCTCCAGAGTTCCATCACGGATAACGCAACGAACCGCGAACGAAGAGGTTTCAAAAACTGCGAATCTGCAAGCCTCATTCGACCAGAAGACGGTCGTGATCTCCACGGGGAGTCTAAACAGTTAACATTCGAAGCGTCGCCAGTGCAGTTTATCTGTAGCTGAAACCACTCAGTGTAATGTCACCGGAATTAATGATAGTGTAACGCTGCTAAGAAATGTTACAAAGAGAAATTTCTGAATTAGTCCCACACTACTCCTGAGATGCAATTTCTGATCTATTAGAGGCTTTAAATCTCCCAAAGCCGGCTTTGTCGGCGTTCCTCTTCTTACTTCCCGGTAGTCGGATGAAGGAAGAAAGGAATGCCTATACTTGCACCACTATAATTGCACCCAAAGATCCTTAAAATTGCAGTGCGACTAGAGGAGAAACGCCGACAAAGACGGCTTTCGGAGATTTTAAACCTCTAATTCATTAACAGCCATGTTCCAATATTTATTTCTTTACAAATTCTGATCCAGGAATGGTGAATTGATTTTTTGATGAGCAACATTGAAAGATAATGGCTAAAGTTGCTTCTACATAGCAATTTGAAAAATCGAACATCAGCTTTTCCATTATTTCTTACTTGATTGATGAAAAATTGATACTTTTACTTTACCCAATTTATGATACTTTTATGCTTAGCTAAAAACATAGAATTATTTAAAAAAACAGGAACGATAACATATTATTAAAACAAATTAAACGAGTATTTAAGGGCGAGATTGAGACTTGCCTACGTTTTATAGTGCACCTAACTCTACATCACTAGGGATAGAAATATTTTTTGCAAATTAGACAAAATAAGAGTAAAAAAGGAAAATATTTAGTGGATTTTTCAAATATGTCTGACCTTAGAAAATAAGTATGTGATCACAAGAAGGGTAACTTTAAAAAAAACCTTTTGATAGTTGCAGCTAAAATTAAAGTTGAAAAAAGAAAGTTTGAGATTTAAAAAAATGAAGGCGAAAGCTCGTTGCATAGTATGACATAGCAATCTATTCAAATGGAAAACATAGCATAAAATTCCTCATGATAGGTTTAAACAAACAATTTTTTCATAATTGTAGACAAATTTCTAGCAGTACAAATGAATTTCTGGTACACCCCTCTGCATATGGCAATAAACTATGCAATGAACGAATTTGAGATTTAGTGGGAAAATCAGATGAGGTTAATTTATCATTCAACTCGTCTATATTCCAAACGAGATATGTAACATCTTATCTATTTTTAACCCTTCAGAGATATTTTTAAAGAACTTAGGATTCTTAAGTTATCATTCCGAAATGTAAACGCATAAAAACAATTCTGATTCACCTACATTTATTATATGTAAATAAATTACAAATGCCATTATCATCTGATGCTAGTGATTAAGTAATAAAATCAGACACAATTTAATAGGAATGGGATGAATTAAGATGAAAAATCTACTTTGCGTTCCTAGAAGTCCATAAAAGTGGAATGAGATGCTCTAATAAAATGAATGAGATAGATTAAAGTTAGCAGTTAATATTAAGCCCGTTTTCCACTCATGTAGAAAGCAGCATCTGGTTTTGAAATAAAAAATCTGTCATTTTATATTTCATATTAATTTAACTCTTTGGAAAGCCCGGAGGCATTCCTTTCAATTAAAAGCCCGTCGACAAACGCGAAAAACGCCTCAATGCGTGGACCTTGGAATAAAATATGCAGCAAAATTTTTCCCTTATCGCGACGTGACACTTTTCATGGAGAATTGATACACATAGGAAACAAATGGGACCGAATTTATAAGATGTTAGAGTTATAGCTATAACATATGAAGTCCATCAAGAGAAAGAAGTACGTCTAAAATAGATGATGTGAAAGTAGTTCTTACTATTTAATGTTTTATAAACCTTTTTATTTGTGGGTAGATTAGTATAAATTTGAGTATATGGTCAACTTTTCTCCCTTTTTATTTATATTTATGGTGATGATATATATTTACTCTCATGTAAAAATCTTTTATGTAATTATTTTTAAATTATACATTAAAGCAACGCCTTCGCTACAACACACTGAAGCCCAGAAGACCACTTATTTAATACAGATCCAACACTTCCAAAGAAGACTAAACCTGATTGAAGGGCACGCTAACCACTCCCTCACCGAATCCGGTAAAACCCAGTCTTGTCGCTATTTTTCACTTCTTATTCAAAGTCGAGTGAATTGATTATTTCTTTACACCAAATGAATACTTTTCTTCGAGGTAAGAAGAAAAATAGATTACAAGGAAAATAACTACTAATGGGAGTGGCATTTGATAGGTCACGCACTAAGGTGCGGTAGTTTCCTGAATGAAATGAAGTTTTTCCCGGTAATTCCTAGCATCCAATTCCCTTGATTCCGTTGCAGATCCGTTCTAAGAATTTCAATATAATACTCATGACGGTGGTGAGAAAAGATTAATGAGTACTTTTTCAACTGAGTCATCGGCACCAATTGATTTTCATTGCGAGGACAAGTCGCGGAGTAACCCCGACATTGACAGAGAGAGAGAGAGTGGTATCGAATAAAGCAAGTCTTGCATTAATCACGGTCACTCCACAACTCCAGCGAAAGCGTTTATCCCAATTGTCATTCGGCGAATGGAAAGGGAAAAAATAGGGTTGTTTACGCTCGAGATTTGAGAGACATAAGCCCGTAGAACTATACATCAGGCAGTCCCCGCGTGGACCAGACCGGGTCCATCCGATCGAAAGTGCGTCAGAGGCGGGAAAATATATGTATTAACCCCGGACAGGAAACACGGAAGTTACACAAGGTCGAGGTTCCAAAGACGTCACGCGTTTGCCGGATGAAAAAAAGAGGAGCGCTTATCTGCGAATGACGCAATAGGCGCACCTTTTTAAAAAATAAAGGAAGCGCGAAACGCGTTTCGTTTGGGAATTCCCGGAGCCTTCGGAGATGTGAATGAAAGGTCAGAAGGAGGAGAGAAAGTTGAAGGGCAGGTGGGAGAGGAGGAAAATACGTGAAGAAGTAAGCAGAGGCGTAAAGACCAAACTTCTTACAATAAGATAGTGACAATGCGCCTTTCAACCAGTATAGTTTAAAAAGGAAAGAGAGCCTTTAGAAAATTTTGTAAATGTCATTCCCTTTCAAAAGAAAATTTAAAAATTATATTTTTATTTAAAGAATTCCTTTCAATTCCTATAAATATTGTGACAGATATGAGAATTGCTAATTATAATAATAATTATTAAATAATAATAATTAAAGGAATAGAATTATAGTAGTTAGTGATGATTTATTTGTCCTGTAAAGGAAACAATAAAATAAATGTTTACAGTTCGTCTCATAAGCCTTAGCAACTTTAAATTCTTACACTTGTCAATTGGTAAAACTCATAATTGAATTCTATAATTATATTTATAAACAAACTCTTGAGTTTTGAAATTTAAATCAGCCATTTATCTATGACTGATATTCTAATATTTTTATAAACTTCGATTTTTACTCCGAAATGTTCAATTATTCGAATATTAGTATCTTTTAATTAATTAATAGTTCGTTGATAAATATAAAAATCTAATTCAATTTATATTAAATTAAATTTTTAAAATCCAAAGAAATATTAATTAATATTGCCTGTGATAGGAATAGGCTAAGTATCGGTCAATAATACCAAAACGTCTTTTATTAGGGCGAGATTGAGATTTGTTCAAAATAGCCCTCTTCCCAATTATTATTATTAAAAATTCTTCAGCAGCGTAGACAGCTTAGGGAAATACACGGAAGAAAATCAAGAAAGAGATTCAGATGTGAGCAACTTTGCATGGAAGAATTTTGAGCTTTCAAGAATTAATTTAGAAACTAAAGAGCATTGATTGGATCAAGGAGAAGTAAATAATCGAAATTATCGATAAGACAATAAGAGCGAGCAAGTTTCTTGCTCTTATGACCAAAAATTTTAAAAATATTTAAAATATTTGAATTCCCCATAAGATGGATATTATGCATAGCTTATTTTACTAACTGCGCTAAGATAAACCAGTGTCTCACCAACTAACAATATGCCTCTTCTTTAATGTCTTCAGTTTTTACTTATGGCTTACAATGAGGCAACTAGGCCGGATTCATAAGGGAATTGACCCTAGCGGGAAGGGAAACCTCAAAAGCCGCAAGAAGCCGGTACACATATTACAGCTCATTTTAAAGACATCGCGTCAATTAAAATTCACATAATAAAAACTAGGGCACGTAACTGGATGGTATCAGATTAAAACCTCCACTACCATTGAAGAAACAACTAACTCTTTTACCACCATCAAGCAAATCATGAGTATGTGCTTTAATTATGAACTTAAAAATTCTCAAGAATGTATGACCAATCACAATCTTATCATCACTCTCCTCTTAAAGAAAGACAATGAGAGACCTCCATGAACTTGAGATGTCCCTCATCAATGGATCAAGCGAAATTTAAATAGATATCGGAAAGGCTATTTCGAGAAAAGAAGTGGTGGCGTGATCCTAAAAATAGGACCGTAATAAAAAAATGACGTCTTGGAGAGGAAATAAAGCATTCTCGGAAGGAAAGAGAAAGTGCGGTCAAAGTTCTCAAAATAAGAACGGGCGTGTCCTCGCGGGAAGACAAACTAAAAAAAGGAAAGGAACGCCCATTCAGGCCCAAGGGCGTTGTTACAGAAGCTACAGAGTTGTTGAAACAGAGGCGACGTCACTTGTGCTGCGGTATTCTTTTGAAACAGTCATTTGCCGAAACAGAAGAAAAATATATATGTTTAGATGTAGATATCGCCATTTATTTTGAATGTGATGGCTTTAATGAGGAATGCAAAATTAATCTATATTCGTAATCAAGCGTTTTAGAACTATTAAGACATATCCAGAAGATGTCAAAATGTGCACAGAGTTGGAGGAACACTATTTAATTGATTGTGTAAGTAACACACGGTCTCCGGATTTCTGGTAGATAAAGCAGCTTAGAGGTATTTATATTCCAACTCTCTGATCACCGAAGTAATCAAATTTTCAATATCTGAGCCCTCCATGATTTTATTTTTATTGCTTTGGCAATTCGTGTCATTCCTAGGATAGTGTTTTTTATTTCACTTCTTCGCAACATATGCAAAACATTCCAGCGATTTTGGACTAGTGACATAAAAGTTTCTTACGTGTACTTGAATCTTAACAATTAATATTATCCGAAAACAAAGTTTAACATTAAAATATCTCATTCCTAAAACGAAACTTTTCAGTAGAGGCAAAATTGATGTCTTCAAATTGAATGTAAATGGCATACATAATTTTTCATTTGCAGCCAAATGGAAATTTCTTGCTCGACTGTTACATTTAAGAGTATGCAAATGCGCGAAAATAAACCATCTCAAGTTAAGATAATTTCTATGTGAACAAACCAAGTAAAAACCAATTACTATGATGGTACAAAATAAATTACTATTGCTTTTGAAACTTTCCATTGCCTATCAACAAAAGGGATATCATCAAGTTCAGCATTTAAATTTATATTTTCCGACAGGAATTCTAAAACCAAACTTTGAAAACAAAAGCAAAGATTTAAATGGATTCTCATGTCCAAAATTTTCTTTAAAGCTAAACTTTTTCGAAATAACTCGTCTTTGTCAGTTTCGCTGACATAGGAAAAATCTAGAGTCGACCTTCTCTGACTGATGTACTTATAATAGGTAATAAAAGATACAGTCAGAGGTTTGACAAATCTCACCATAAATTATGTAAGTTGTTATTACGAAATATTATAAAGAAATATCTATTTTATCTCAAATGATAACCGCCATTATTGACAAAACTAAAAAATAGAAGAGTTTCTAAATACGGAAATTCGAAAAAAAATCCGGGGTGGACCTACACACAATACTTCCAAAACACAAATAAGACATTCTTACTTGCCAAATCACATGGCCTTCGCCTCTTCGTAATTTCCATCCAAATTTCCCTGATTTATCATTGCTGTTCTTACGGACAAAACTATCTGCCTGAAAATAAAACAATTTCCATGGAAACTGCCTTTCCCCAATAAAAATACCGAGTGAAAGTAAAATAAATGTGACTTGAGCGAAAATATATGTAACCCTACCACGGAAAAGGGCGAAATAGTCCAAATAAATATGCGCATCGAACCAGAAAGGGATATCCCACAGACGTCCATCTCCTTTGCATACTCGATACAACTAGATCGGAAGACAAAGGAACGACGTAAAGCGAAGAGGAAACGAGGACGATCTTAAAAGTTTGGTGGGATTAACAAAAGACTGTAAAGGAATGAACTCGAAGGCCCGTTGGTATCTCAACCCCTCTAACATTAGCTAACAAGAGCAAGGGGCCGCTTACTAGATAGGATGAGGAGTGAGTTGGTATTCCATTGCTTTCTTTACCAAGCCAGAATACTGTAAGCAGAGATTCATTCTAAAAAGAATGTTTGAATAAATTTTAATCCAAATACACTCTTCTTCTTCTGTCTTTTCAGGTAAATGACATCCGTGGTCAACCATCAAGAAATTTACCCAAAAATATTGGTCAGCAATTATGCAAATAGTGATATACCTGCTTGTATTTATTTCCATCTGTGTTTTCGCGGTTTTTTTCGCTCCCCTTCTTGTGTGAGCGTTTTCCCGCACAGTGGGTTTTTCTCGCTCCCCTTCTTGTGTGAGCGTTTTCCCGCACAGTGGGTTTTTCTCCGAAAGCCTTCAGCCAAGGAGTTTTTCCCCACACCACAATTCTTTTTTTTGTGTACCTCTTCTTTGTATTTTCTTTTTATATATATGTATCTGTATTGTTTTTCCTCCTTTTCTGTAAGTAATATTAGTAATCCTTAATGGTTAGGTGTAAGAGAGGCCCTGATGGGCCTAACCTCGCCAAATAAAGAGTTATTATTATTATTATTATTATTATTATTATATCAATTATTTTGTACAAAATCGTACTTTGTAACTATAATTTTAATTTTGTTATTTTGGATTGATTTATAGTTCATTTCTTTATGCAAAGCTACTGTAAATATGTTATTCTGCATTCACTATAAAATAATGGTATTATTGAATGTGAATCATATAGGAAATAAATAAAATATTACTTAATTTTGTATTCATTAAGGAAAGGGTTAAAGGTAGTTTTTACATAAGGGAGTATACCCAGGAAAAATCCCAAGGAAAAACGGACTAGAAAAAAGGGAATCTTTCTCTAGAGGAAGATCCCGGATTCGATTCCTGGCCTCGAGATTTTTCAAGCCCGTTTTACCTTGGATTTTTTCCTAAAGATACATTTCTCTCTATCTTACGCTTAATGACAGATGAAAAATTTTTCATTTGTCAGGATAAGGCAGCATTAACCTATGACACACCAAGTGTCCATCGGAGCTAACAATGTTAGGGAAAATTGAATATAAATCATCTTAATAATACTATGATTTTTGACTGATATAAGACTTAACATTCTTCTCATCACAGCCATGAACAAGAAAGTGACAAAAGTATGTGAAAGATAATTTCTGTATCTTGCACCAAATGAAAAATAAAGAGAAATTCACCAGGATATGGTAGCGGTAACACAGGCAAAAATAGAACGCGTAAAAAATGGACCCTGAGATAAAAACGCAGCGTGTTACGAAAGAAAAAAGTATGAGGAGAATAGAAGGGAAAAGGTGCCAAAAGGAAAAGGACTGTGGCGGAACGAAAAAGCAAACGGAGCGGAAGAAACTAAATTCTGAAAGGGTCTGGACATACTTATGCGAGGGTCGTGCGTGTGGTTTTCGAGGAGATGCGTGTGTTCCCAGCTGCCGGGCGAAAAAAAGGTCTGATTTGGGTCAATTACAAAAGTAAAAATAGCCGTTTAACCTTGGTTTCACTGGGCGTCGCTTCGAGTCTTTTGTTGCGAGACCTCAGCTATTCCTGTTCTTAATTCAATTAGCGATCAACGGAGAGAAGACGGTAAAATGGCGGTTTTAGAAAATGATTCGAGTTGTTGAGGTCGCGTACCGACGGGTTGTTTCACAGCGTGTTTTCACGGGTAAAATAAATTGAGCACTACTATCTGAGTGCGGCGGAGTTCTCTAATCATCGCCTAGAGAAGAGCTATTGAGAAAGGGACCATTAAGTGACTGAATGGATAGAATAAATATTAATCTAATGAACTAGGTAATTAAATATCTGAAACGTCGTCTATGTACTACTCATTACAATGAAATTGGATTGAGAGGTTCAATAGTAAGCCGTACCTATCTAACCCAACTCAAATAATCTGTAATTTACGAAACAAGAATTCTAGAAATGAGGTGTTGAATTAACTACCATTGTTTTCTCATACTTTATTTGTAGTTAACAATATAAATTTGAGTTTTTAAATTGTTTTTTTTTTCATAAGAGAGAGAATGGCTCTGGATTCCAATTACTTTATTCTTAAAATTTTGAAATATCTCAAAAACTTCAAATTTCAAATAAAATATTATTACGGAATTTTTCCTGCAATTAGAAAAGGCTTATTTCAACGTGTTTTGATAGTTATCCATAAAAATGTCATTTTTTTAAATTATGAATCAAAATGTAGTAACGCCGAATGTTAGCATACGTCGAAAACTCTTACCAATACAATTTACCATCCCATAAAATATCAATATTGGCTTAATATAAACATTATTTTAATATACAAGTATTTAGGAGTTTAGAGTACATTAATATTCAGATTTTTGTAACACCGCTGTGATGGTTTTTTATTCAATAAGGAAACCGCTATTTTTTTTAAGCCACCATACACCCTAACCGTGCAGCAAACAACATAATTTAAAGACATTTTGGAAGCGATATCCGCATTAAGAGATGATTCAATTCTCCCGAGGGTCGCCCACCGCTGTGACAAGGTTTTCCTTCCTCGAGGAGGCAACAAAGCGTGGCATGAAAACGTAACGTTGTAAGACGCTTTAACTCGAGCCGAAAGAGAGATTTCCTCGGCGGATACAGCGCCGTGGAGACAGACTCGTCGCCTGCGTAAATGACGCTTTAATCAAAATTTACGAGCTAGGTGAGGCGGGCGGGAAGGCAAAGGCACACTCCGAATGCGAAAATTAATTAAACCGTTGCTCAGAAATTCCTTTAAGGGTAAGCCACAAAAAGAAGGACATTATATGCCAAGAGCGTTTTTGTTACTGAATTTTTAAGTGTTTCGGTATTACCTCGATTTTGTCTAAATGGCCCTAAATGATATGTTGGGGGTAAACGAGGAGCTGAGAGCCGCGATGAAGAGACCATTGAGAGTTTGTGAATGAAGTTTCGGAATCATTTGTTTATATTGTATATTTGTGCAATAAAATGCGATATTCTATAGCGTATTCTTCTGCCCGAGACGAGTAAATACAAAATTCAATGCATAAATAATCTTCAAGAATGTAAGGATGATTTGCTGAGGTTAACATAATTAAATATAGTCGTTCTAGTATTATAATCTTGAAAAATTTAAATTCATTGATGGTTTTGTTTAAAAAGCACATATCGCTCAGCTAACAGCAAGCAAATATTTTAAAGATTTTTCTGAATCCTACTGAGCATTTCTTCTTGAAATAACGAATAGTCTTTTACTGCTAATAAATTTCTTCTTATTATTATATTATTTAACATTTACAAGCAAAATGTAGAAAAAACGTTTCCTATTTTTTAATCACAAATACATTTCTCAATGTATTCGTTTAAGAAGCATTTATAAATTAAATGATAGCAAGCATTTTTGGGTTCCCAGACACCCACTGAGATTCCCATTCCAAAAAAAATAATCAGAGGTAAATTGTAACACATATTTACGCAAACAAATGTTAGAGTATCATAAATTAATAAAGTTTATTAGCTACATTTGCTTTCCTTCCATCACGGAAATATGCACATGAAAATATTCACTCATTAAACTTGAGATTAACAAAACATGAATTTATAATTATTTAATAGTAAAGTAGATGCTTAAGGTATGAATTTAAAAACATTTCTTAACATGGGTGCTGTACTTTTAGTTTTTACATTTACAAGTCAAAATATTTTGCGGTAAGAAATAGGATTTACTTTGTAGAACGTTGATCTAGCTACGTTATTTCACACCCCCCTTCCTTGTGGGTGTTTTCCTGCAGTGGATTTTTTCCCCCCTAAGAATCTCTTAGGTTTTTGTCACCCATAATTCTTCTAATTGTTTCTACTTCTTATTTTATAATTATTAACGATGGGTTAGATGGAAGAAGAGACTTTTAAGCCTCAATCTCACCCAAATAAAGACGATTTATTATTTATTATTTATTTCTGTCTCACATTGAAGATATTCCCAGCAGTACAAGGATATGTAGGTTTGAGTACTCTACATAAATACTCTATAGTACTTGCTACTATATAGCACATGCTATTGAAAAATAAATTGTGGAAATAGTATAGAGACATGCTTAAAGATGTTTTAGTCTCAATATAAGTGAAAAGACTGATAATTTAGCACTTAAGTGAGAGTAAAATGTGTGGCCAATAATTATCAGTGAGATGTCCAATAACTGTGCGAGGTGGCCAATAACTGTACCAATAGGTAATGTTTCACTATAAGGTATAAATCATTTTAATGTCAAGATATTATTAAATTTATATTGCTTCAAATTAAGAATACATAAATGAGGTTTACAAATAAGTTACTGTCATTAATTTCTAAATTTTGTAGTAATTCAAACACAAAATTTTCCTTAAGTGGCCAATAACTGTTCGGTTTACCCAACATGCTTTTACAAAATAATTAAAGAGAAGCGAATTATACTTCACATATTCGTACCATTTACCACGAATCCCAAACTATCCCTTGATTGCGTCGATTTTCCGCGCCATTAAAACTATTTGAACTAATTGGATAGCGAGCCAGATTTCTTGCACATGCTCGTCGAAAAACTCTCGGAAAAAATATGACATTTATGCAAAAACATTCTGGCTGCGAAAGTACACTAAAATTTTCAAGTTCCACATCCTAAGGAAATTTTACCCGAAATATGCGTGAAAAAATTTCTGTGATGACATAGTAGGAGCATTGATACAAATTCTTCCGCAACTGTTCCATTCGTATAATTTTTTTGCGGAATTCCACTGTTTGCGTTGAATTCGCCTGAAACTTCAAATTCCGTATATTTTGCATCGGGCTTTAGAAATAAACCTAAACATTACCGATGCTGTAAGCCCAGTCATGGCAGGTTGAAAATTTCGTCGCTCTGGGGAACGCGGATACTGCGAAATCAATTACTATCGCAATCCGCAACACAATCAATTCCTATTTGGAATAAAAAATGCCTTAAACGGCCTCGAACGGCTCAGACATCGAACTTCCTGTCTCACTCCCTCGCAATGAAATGGCAGAAAACAAACAGTCGAAGGGGAAAAAGCGCGATCGCAAATTTTCACGCCAGTCGATTGTTTTAAGTTTCCCCGGAGAGAGAGAGAGAGGAACGCTTAGCAAATAAAAACTTGGCGTTCGGACCGCACTGCGTCGAAAAAGAAAATAATTCCCCAGATACGAATGACAGAATCCCATCGAGAACAAATTTCGACGCTCCGGAGGGGCCCTGGCGAGTTCGCCGAACTTATCGGATCTAATAGGTACCGTCGAGTGTTCTTATCGACGAATGGAATAATCTTTATCTCTACTCTAATAAAAAAGATAAATATAAATTTAATTTAATCTTGTCTCATTCTTATACATCGCTTCACTACAGTAAAACCTAATCAGATATGAGTGATGCAGAATATAATGATATTCATCACGTTCTTGATCAAATTCAATGCTATTCAGAGTGTTATCCATGGCTTCGTTGTGCTACAACTACGTAAGCATTCTCTCTATATAGAATTCTTGCTTAGTGAGGAATGTAATAGATATATACCCCATTCCTCGTCATGTCTACTAAGCATCATTCCCTCTTCTATGCTTTTGGTAGCAAGTCATGGAAGGAATAAGAACCAAATCAGCCTTCAAGTAGATGATGATTTAGGCAATAAGCATTTATTACGAGAATCGTTTCTGTCAACTTATTATTAGTAAAATATACAACAGTAATGTTAAACATTTTCGGTGGATAAAAGGGGATTTTATTGATGGGGTTAGATTCATTGGAGCTCTTTCTTTCACCCAACCTCCTACGTCATTAAAGTATTTACTACTATCCGTAAAAATACAAGAAATAAAAATTAAAGCGTGAGAAATTTTTGCAACTGACAGTTGACAAAGAAAATACCTACATTGCGGGAAACAACCAAAGAGAAGGGGGGTTAAAATATAGCCTTCGAATTTATAAAATAAAACTCTGATATAAAGTATAAAATTTACAAAACAAAAATACAAAAATATCAAATTAGATAAAATGATAGATATTTTAATCCACATCAAACGCTTCAAAACCATGACCTTACGGTGTTTTCACTTGAAGTAGGCAAATCGTTAATTGCATTCAGTATATTTCCATTATAGTTTAGAAATAGGATTAAAAACATACGATTTCGCCTGTTTCAAAGCAGGAAATGGGAATAAAATTCGTTTTACACATTCAATGGAGTCTGAACTAGAGGATAATCAATCAAGTTTAATTAATTGATTATAAAATTGATTATATAAGAACAGTTCCTCCCGCTTAATTACTATCATTCCGATGCCATTCTGTGCAAAAAATACGACCCATTCAAATGTGGCAACCATACTAACTTAATTAAAATTAAGTCCACAATGCGAATACTGAGCTCATATCGATATTTGGTTACAAATAATGAAACATAAAGCGAATAACAACGTGCCATACGCTCCTAAAAATAAAAGATATAAAAGAAGAATGCATTTTGTAACTTTACATGAACAAAAAATGTAAAATTTATCAAATGATTTACTGATAAATAACACTCATTTGACTTATTGGGACACAAATTATAAACTTTTTCAAATGATGGATTGATTTAATGATCTTTCTTAGCTCCATCACGTCATATGTGAATATTAGGTCAGAATTCTCCAGTTTAATTTTAATTTAACTATCAAATATCAAAGATATAGGTAGTGATTTACATTTTCTTGATGCATTCAGGAACTTTCAGGAACATTCTTGGAATAAAGTAGAGGAAGAATAAGTTTATATTCTTCAGAAAAATCGTTTCCACGATTTGTAGAGTGCGATGCGGATATTTTCGAAAACAACCTCGAATCGAAAATCGAGCTTTGATGGCGAACTTTAAATGCAAATTGCCCCTCATTACGTGTACATAAAACGGTAGTTCCTGGTTTATTGGAGGGGAAAGTATGAGGGAATATTTCCACCATGGCATATTGCGAATAAAAACGATTGTCCTACAGGATGGGGAGACAAGAAAACTCGATTTCGAATGGAGAGTAGTTCGAAAGCTCGGAACGTTAAAATACACTTCGACAGAGTCGATTTCGCCTCTTGGTCGCCGGATTTACAAAAAGTGAAGGGAATTTCGACGTTTTAACGGCCATTATCTTGAAAGAGTTACACATTTATACATGAAGCAGTAGGCTATACGTTTTACAATCAAACACTACAAATCAAAGATTCCTTTCCATTTAATTTGTGCTTGAATTATTTGAAGTGTCGATTTCTACGTTTATTTCCATTTGGGCCACAAAAATCATAGGTTTATTAGTTCCTCCTCCTTAATTTGATAACAATTCTACGTAAATACTCCTCAACCTTTCACTTCTAACTTATTGTTATTTTACATGGACGTTGTCATCTGAGTCTAACCATTCCATTCCTAAAAAAAGTGCTAAATTTCTTATTAAAAATTGTCTGCATTCGAGTGCAGTCTCATAGAAATATTTCAGAGACTCGTCCTCTATATCATCTTAATTTCTATTATCTTATTAAAATCTTACATAATTTCTCTAGGATTACTTTCCTATATCATACCATCAGCAACAAGGTTGATTCCCCGGTTCTACTCCCTGTTTCGAAACGGAAAGACAACTATCCTTTGAATAATGCTGTTACAGAAGAATGCTGAAAGTAAGATGGACGGAATGGAGAACAAATAAAGAAATCTCTGAAAAAGTTCAAGAAGAATAAAAAAGTTTCATAAGAATCTTTAAAGAAAGGAGAGTTAAACTTATTGTACATTTACAACGACATGATAGTCAAGTTAAAAGAATAATGGAAGGAAAATTTGATGGTAAAAATTGTAGAGGAAGACCCCGACAAGACTATGTGAGCCAAATCATGAAAGATATGCAATGCCGAACATACTAACTGAAACGGAAAGCTGAGAAAAGAGATGAATGGAGGACTGCTACCAACCAACTCAAGGGTTGAAAATGAAGAAGACTCTCTATTTACAATTCACGGGTTCCATTAAGAGCAAAATTCTTATGTGATACCTTTAACACTCCAAGTCTATAAATGATAAAACAGTCACTCCTTTTCAGAATACCTTCAGTTTTCGAAACATTTTCTTCTAATAAAACCTTTATCCATTCATATCCTTCTTAAATCAATCTTGAATATGGTTGCAGGAGATTGATCAATGCAGTACATCTATTCTGATTACTATCTTTAACACGAGTAATTATTCATGTATTTTGTTTTATCGCGTATACCTTACACGATTATTGAGTTTGATCTCATTTATTTAATATTGTATATCATCGTCCGTAATTTGCTATTTGATTTTGATGTATATATAGTTCTTACATTTAAAAACAAATCTTTAAGCTGCTGATAAGTCTCCCATTTATTCACTCTAGAAAAGCTTTTTATGCCTTTTATGTACTAGTATCAAAAGTTATTCTTTTGTTCTTAGTAACTGAAATTCATACAAATGAAACTTCGATAGGAGAAATAAATTCCAGAATTATTTCTGAGTCTCGTTGTACATTTAAATCTGGAATTAAATCGGAATCATCGTACGAATGAGTAAAAATTAAATAAAGCAGCGCTAAGTCCCTCTTTATTCATTGAATCCGATATTTCCCCCTTCGATTGTGAAAGAAATAAAGACAAATGGCATTAAAAGGACATTCTATACTTAATCGGATCAAAAAATTCTTATTTCACGAACTCGATTCATTTTATAGGCTACAATTTCCTTTTTCATTAATGCCATGCATTTCATGACAGAGGCTTGGGCGGTGGATCATCGAGTCCCAGCGGACTTCATTAATAGCTTTTCACATTGGATGCGTTTGATACCTATTGATTCTGGTTCGATCACTAAATTATTCGAGAGTTTTCTGGAGGAACACCTATAAACTTGATGAATTTCTCATCTGCAATGAGATTATGAGAAGCTTATCAGTCACTATGACCGCGAAATATCTGTGAAAAGTGATATTTCTATTCAGCTGAATTTATTAAAATTTTCCTTCCTAAAGCGTCGTTTTAATTACTTGCTGATGCTACCATTTCAATTCCGCTATGAAACGCGATGAAAACTAATGATTACAAAACTAAAATTGAAATGAAATCAGGAAATGTGTAATTTATGCATTTTATATTTTTTCTTCCAAATGTTCCTAAAGTGTTAATTGAATTGATTATCATAATCCAAATTATCCCGTATATTCCGTATGCTAAGGAATTTCACAATATTTTCAGGATGAGTTGCCTCAGCCTTAATCCCACTACTGAAGTGGTCCGGCTGATGATTGGTAATAACAATTGTTGGTTTTGGCGCTCATCTTTAATATATGCCCTTGATACCAACAATCATTGTCTGGAAAATCGGAAAAAGCACATGCAACCATTCCAGCAACCAAAAACCTGTTTAGCCCGGACACGAAGTTGGGACTTTGACGTTAACCTATACCGGCTGGTTCGTATTTAATGGATGATATGGTAAAATGAGTAAAAATAACACACCTTTTACGCAGGACTTCGGAGACACTTTCTCCTTTAAGAAAATAGCAAATATACCTCGCTCAGCAACAAGAAAACTGCGCAAGGCGACTTTATAACGAATTATCTAACCTAAGATGAGGAAGATCACTTTCTAACCAACTTCAGAGATAGAATTTGTTGCAAAAATGTATAGAGATTGCTTTAAGATATCTTATTTTTCATACGAACAGTCACTGAAGAGAAGAGAGTCAACAGTAACATCTCTAGAGACATAAAGAGTAAGAAAGAAGAGAGGAAACGGCAATACAGATAACGTAAACAATTTTAGGAACTAAGAGGTAAAGCGAATGCAGTGCATATGGTAATAGGAGAAACCGCCTTATAACCAGTTGGATGTGTATATTAAGCAACTTTACAGCGTGTTTCGTTTCGTACCAGTAAAAAAACACGTTTGCGAGGGAGTTTTAACGCGATTGGCGAATTTTCCTAGACATAATATTTCGTTATTTCTACACCAAGTAAAAATACAATCTATCTTTGGAGTAATTTATACGGGTAAACTTCCCAACGGGGACATTAATTCTTCAAACAGCTTTTCCCCATAAAAAGCACTCCGCCATTCATCATCTCGCTACACGCAGGGACCGCACTCTTTAAGAAATACCCTCTCAGGGAACACTCAAGAAACCCAAACTCGGCCTATAATGTTTCACTTCCAATATTTGTCTTCACTCTGCCTGATTAAAATAAAAGGGACGGCGAGTCGATGTCCTACCATTCCCATGGAGTCGGCGACACCTAATCAAAATGAAAAGTGTCCTGGAATTCTTTCGCGATTTTATAATTCCCCTTTGTTTGGGGCCTCCAATCACCATGCGCAGCGGCTTCAACTTCCCTCCAATTAAAAAAATGGTAGGGCGGTAAACCCTTATTGATCGATGCCTCAAAGGGATGAATCCAATGGAGCCATCAAAGATAGAGGGGGAGGAGATTGATCACGGGGGAAAAGAAAAAGAAAACGTTTATCTGAAATGAGATGGATATCGACTCCCAGAAATGGCTAATGAAGGGCGATTCCTATCGGATATCCATACAGGTCCGACGATTGGGTCGGGGTTTTTATTGGGAATTTGCCATTTGAGAGGGAGGGGCCCCACTGCCCCGCAGTACATATAGTCAGGAGGCCTTCCTTCGATAGCCTACTAGTATTATAGACCGCTAAATCAAGTCTCTCAAAACTATAGAGGACGTGGCGATCACAGATTAAAAATAAATGAGCAGGAACAGAAAAGGCGGAATATTCTTTAATCAATAGAGATATAAGGGATTGGAATACATTACCTGGAGAACTTCTCAATCCAATGCCGGTAAATGTTGAAATTTAAAAAATAAGCTTAAAAGATCACAAAATTTAAATTTTTACACATACGTATGTACACTCCTGGCCAAAATTAACGCAGCACCTCCCTAGCGATCCTTACGGCCGGTGCTGCGTTAATTTTGGCCAGGACTGTACATATAACGTATAGTTGTAATCACCTTCTTATCCTTGGAATAAGAAAATAGTTCCAGATAGCACAATTAAATTATGTAATAGCTGACTGTATCTGTGTTTGGTGGAGGTGTTTATACATTGTTTATTAGACTTGTTTGACATATTGTACAAATTGAGCCTATTGCTATTGCTAAGATGTGTACTGTCCACGGGAGGTTTATGGAGAGGTATCTCTCCCTTCTTTGGGCGAATGCCGGACAGATTGTATTGTTATATCCTCCCCAACCGTTGCCACCTGGCAATCATACCAAATTACAGCATATAGATTAAATAAATAAATAAAAAACAGTATATCTGAATTATTGTGCCAAAAAATGAACGAAGTTATAGTATAGAATAAAATCCCGCAGAAAATCTACTGCAAATCTTTCAACAGAACTACCTACGTACCACAAAACCTAATGCTTAACATCATAACAGGTAACTGATTATTTTTACTTGTAACCTTAATCTTAGGTGACCTTCCTTAGGGTACAAGTTAGCGCCATCAAATAATTATTCTTAGACGCTTAATACCTGCGATACTATCGAATTGGTTTACTTGATGAAATTTTCCAAAATAACTTTGTGTTTTTCATTTTTCGATGTTTAATGTTTGGGTCGCATTGCATTAATCCTATCATGAATTATATTCATCATTAATTATCAACCTTTTAATCTAATATACTACCTTATAATATTATTATTACAGTAAACCACCAACGAAAATATTTAAAACCAGGTTAATTAGAAGAAAAAAGCAATAAAAGAAGCACTTCTCACTTCCTGAAAGACCATTTTCTGTTATGTTTAAAATGATTATCCTAAAATATGCGTCAATGGTCCCTGATGCTATATATTAGCCTGAATTACTGAATACTTTATATTAGCCTTTTGGAAAATGAGAGAAAAAAATTCGGCCATTTAATATTGCTCATAGCTTTGATGATATTAAAGCAGATTAGCCATGAGTGATTTTATAATTCTAAGAAAAGTGTAAATTACAAGATCTTAGTACCAGGGTATTTTCCACTTTAAGTATTCTGTCTAGGTGAGAGATAAAAGTGTTAATTATCTCACTACCAGCTTTACCCCATTCCCAAACTAAAGCTTTCTTTATGTAAAGATGGAGGAGATAAGGATCCAACTAGACTTCGAGACAATAATTTTACAAGAAAACGTGCGTCAATTCCATTTGGAAACAAATGTAAAAATTAATAACATGTTGAAATAAATATCCCCCTTTAATATTTCAACTTCATTTACTTATGCCATATCTTTTTTCCAGTAATATTTTAAAATATTGTAAATTTAATTCTGTTTCCAATTTGTAGCCATAGTTGGTGGATGATGATTTCAATGCAGCGAAAATCCGAGAATGACCAAATTTAATAAATCGAAATTAGAAACAAAAGGAGTTTCTCAGAGGATATCAGTAAGAACCAGGAAGGATAGAGATATCATTGCGGAGGATTGCAGGAAGAGGCGGTGGTACTAAAGTAGATCGTAGTCGTCAGGGAATTGGATCACGGAGTAAATTGAAGGGAACCAAGCAATTCGTTCTCAATCTTGGGAGTCCGCCTTGATTAAGGAAGAAGGCGTAATCTGGTCTCTTGGGCAGATAAAAACTTCAGCGATTGAAAATATATTGCCTAAGAGTCGGACACAAAAATTCAATTAGGGTATATAACTTCAAAGAAAGAAAATATTCAACTGACCGATCTTTAATCCGACAAATAACAAAAAATTGATGTAATTGGCCTTCTGATACATTGGTAACATAATTAATAACTCCTAACTTTGAAAAACGTCATTAAATTTGAATTATGAAAGGAACTAATTTCTGTAATTATTCCTGCTGTTGACAAATTTTATTCAATATTGTAGATATTTTAATTTATTTCAAGACCTGCAATCTGAGAAAATATATAATGTATAAATTAATAGTGGAAAAATTAAGTTGTATCTTTATATTAAATATTTTAATATCAACGATCATGATTTTGTCCACTAACAACATCAAATTTCAGAAAATTAACGACTACTTTTTTGTAATTGTTGGCAAATTTCATTAAATATTGCAGATATTACAATTAGAGGTTTCAAATCTCCAATAGCCGTTTTTGTCGGCGTTCCTCTTCTCATCCCCCGGTATTTTGAGAAAACAAGACAGGAAACCACACTTTTTGAGAGCACTCAATACGTATTTCGAATGTGATGCATTATTCATCAGAAGTAATTAGTGATGAATGCATTCAAAGTAAGTACGTATTGATTGCTCTCAAAAAGTGCGGTGTCCTGTCTTGTTTTCTCGGAATACCGGAGAATCGGAAAAGGAACGCCGACAAAAACGGCTATTGGAGATTTAAACCTCTAATTCCTTAACAGCCGTGTCCCAACTTTCCTTTCTTTTCAGATATTTCGATGTATTTCAAGATGTTCAGCGTCTGTGAACATTTAGAGCATAAATTAATATAGGTAATAAATCTATCAGCAAAGGTTTAAGAGCCTTCACGAATCTATCTTAAATATAAATATAAAGAAACGGCGAAATATTCACAAACGATCGATATTCTCTGTAGTAACTCTGAGATTTCGCGACATGGCTCGAGCACGATCACGGCGTACTTGCTAGTCGAGTAGCCTGTCGTGCACTCGACTCCGTGGGAATCCCCCGTGACTTTAAGTGGGCCCTTTGCGCCTGAGTAAGGAGCAAATGAGAAACGCAAATCAGGAACACGGAAACCGAGCTTCTTCGTTGCCTAATCCTTTGACATTTTCGTGACAGAGAGAGGAAACGTTAACTGGAGCGCATTGAATGCGACGGCTTTCGAAATCAATACGATCTGCTGAAGAAATTCCGCTGTAATCTGAGCACGTTATCGAATTATCTTTCGAGTAATTGGCATGACATCCTCGTCTCGTTACTCAACAGCGACATAATGCTGACGACGAATATAAGTATTGCTAATTATATGAAGATTTAGGTCAAAATATAGGAGTACAATCTTCATTAATTAAAACTTAAAATAGATATATGCGACATTTAAATAGGACAAATTTGAAAATAAATTAATCCACATGTATTTAATCAGAATGGTACATTCAATGCGAACAATTAATAGAAAGTAGATCAGCTTTTCATTATTTCAGTTCTCTTTAGCAAGACATTTATTGCAGAGCATCGGAGAAAATTATTTTGTCAAACGATTAAATCAAATATTTTAGCAATGACTTTGAAAAATTTAGTGTACACTAACATTAGCAAGCGATAAGTGAATGCAAGTTATTCTAATTACAAAATTAAAAAGCGTTTTATAAGATATACAAAACTGGCTAATCATTTGAACCAATCATGACTCATGACTATGCTGATCAATACGCAATTCAGGATTAATTTTCCCAATTATATCATTCTACATGTTCGTACTGCTCTATCTCTCTCACTCAATCACCGCTTTAGTTGCACGTTTATCCACAAGTTCTACCCTTTCAACCAGCAATAAACTTCAATACTATCAATCCGGTTAAGAACCTTATCATTTAATTTGAGCTCCAGCTTCCAACATGTTGAATTTAGGCCAAATCTCTTTATACATTTATCTCTAGAGGCTATGTCATAGTGTTGCGTATAAAAAGAATAAATAAACAAACTAAAATTTCATACAATAATATACCCACAGTTTATAGATCCTTTGATTGCATTTGAAATTCAAATAATTTTACGGATGTATTTAAATGTAAAACCACCGATTTTAAAGAGAAATCAACGTGTGGTATCCGAACAAGTATTAATTAATTAAAAAAGGTTGTGATTGATATATTACCGAAATAAACACTATGAATCACTATCTATCTTGCAATATTTTCCTATAAAATTTTGCCGTGGGAATCTCAGTATGAAAGCATGTACTTCATAGATTTACCAATATATTCATAGACGAGCGACTTATGAACGGAATTTCTTTAAAAAATCTTGCACACACGGAATAAGAAACAGTAGCATAATGTTTGTATAGTTGAGTGCCTCACCACTCATACGGAACAGTGTTATGATGCTTCTGAACTCCAAATGTAGCATTTATAGCTATACTATCAGCGTATGCAGTTTAGTTTTATCTCGCTACTGATAAATCATTGATTGCAGTTCCGAGTTTATCTTTATTCCCACATAAAACGGAGAAGCCGTTAGATATTCATTCACATCGCTCATAATTCCGATAAATGCAAATTGGAGAGCAAACAAGCAGAAATCTTTTTAGGGGAAATAAATTAATCGTGAACTTCGGGAACATAACTCGAGCAATGAAAACGCCAAGATATCGCCACGAAATCTCGGCCAGAAAACGTCAGGAGAAAGGCAAAAGTATTTATTAAGGATTCCTGTGGTTCTCGGACGATAAAATATGAGGGAATTGGAGGGGCTTCCGTGATTCCAATTCCTCCATCTCTTCGACGACCTCAATGCAGACGCCGCGATTCCCAAAGATGCGAACGCGAGATTGCTAAATCAATGCGGTCACAAGCAGGATCTACGAAAGCATTTCTAAGGTAGTATAATTAGTTCACGATTGGAGCGGAAGGGTAGCGGAAATGACAGGTCTTAAGCAGGGGGAAAAACAAAACGAAATCATGAGGAAGGCTTCCGGAATGAATTGGGACCATCCGCGGCAACTGAATTATCGAATGGGCGGATTTCTTTCGTTTTCGTAGGAAATGAAGAACGTCAAGAGGAAATGATTAACTGATCAATTCAGCAGAAGTCATAATTTTGTTAAAAGCGTTCGCGTAGCTGAGGCAAAAGAAATATTTGCTCATTAAAACTGCTGAAAATTACTTTTTGTGCTTTTTTACGTTTTTATTCACTCAGATTATCTCCAAGATATCTATATGTACAAAAAAAATACATCAAATGTTTGCTGAAAGTTTTTTTTTAATGTTCCACAAATTTCTCCTAACAATATTGGCTTTATAAAACTTTCACCCAAATATTAATTACGTACTCACTACTACTAGGAGTAACATGTAATACTACGTTACTTGCGATCTGGTATAAGGTACATACCATCATTATGATAGATAGACTAAAAACAGCCAGATAATGATGAGTATGATGAAAACCTTAAATTCCTATGATTATATTTGGAAATATCGCGTAAGTTAATTCTTGTTCCAAAACTAACTTTTCGAAAGTCCGAGGATATCAATTCTATGGCTAAGTGACATCAACTAATATTTTTCTATGACACATTCTCGTTTGAGGACTTATTTCAATCTAGATAGCTTCCTTCTTTTGTGCTCACTCTTTACGTATTCGTTTTGCAGTTATTTTCTAATATGTATAATTGGAAGAGTACGCTGCAATTTGATGGATCGACCACCTTAGCGTAAACCAGGATTCATTGATGGCAATACCAAAATACGTATTTAAACTGTATTGACGACGAACCTAACAAGTTACGGTAATGTTAGAGGCTCAAAAAATTCAATTCGAATTACAATATGACATATTGGTATACTAATGAATAGCTTGAGTTTTCTGGATACTTCGACGAATTGCCGGAATCCCATCACCAGGCCATTTCATTGCGAAGACCAAATGCAGACGAACTTGAAACAAATGAACAAATTGCGATGGATGGAAGGTGAGCTGGAGGACGCAGCGGATGAAAAATCAGTAAACCGCGAGGGACACGCACAGATGGAGTTGCATCACCGTTTCGACACACTCAAACCGCGTATTGCTGTCCAATGCACGGTTCAGCGTATAGGAAACTCGGAAATATTTTCCTCTTCGCCAAGCACAGTTACGTTTGTTACGAGGTATCGAGGGTATGTGGTGGCCCCAGAATACCTTGAGTGGCATTTAATAGATCCGTTTTTTAATCCGTCGAAGAAGGGAAATGTCCAAGAGAAGTTTACAAGTGTAGAGGATGAATGCCATAAATCCAAGAGTGACGAGTTATCGCTGTGTTCACGATGGAATTTTTTGCTTGCATTGCAATATTCTCGCGTTCAGGTACTTCCAAGGAAAACATTTTATTCGAATATCGCAGATAATTTAGAGAACTAAATCGTGATTAATAATGTTAATGTGGGAAACCAAAATTCACAGAGCTGTCAGTGATATATACTGATACATTTCGAACTATTCTAAATTTAATATGAATAATAGCTTTGTACGAAAGGGCGAATAAACCTTAGAATACGATCATATAAAAATTGTAGACATTCGTCCAGATTTTACAAAATTACAAAGAAACTGCGATCACAAAATGTATCTAAAACCATTTGCATTCTATTCAAATGTAGGTCATATTAACAGTCAACTACTAAAACTAAATTAACTATCGAAAATTTAGCACCTTTGAGGATTAAAGTAATTCAATATGAAT
Source organism: Sympetrum striolatum (assembly GCA_947579665.1). Classification (NCBI taxonomy): domain Eukaryota; kingdom Metazoa; phylum Arthropoda; class Insecta; order Odonata; family Libellulidae; genus Sympetrum; species Sympetrum striolatum. The sequence continues at coordinate 44,973,705 of OX388351.1, read as the reverse complement.
GGAGTTTGACTTTCAATTAATTAAAAGAGTAATGAATGGTAGGCTAAGGATATACTGCTTGAAATATTATTCTCGACATCTTCTATGATGACGGTACATTATCACAGAAAAACCGAAATTGATACCCTTTTCTATTAAGAGGAACAAAAATTGCCACTACTGAACCAATGTGGATGTAAATTACGCAAAAATATAATAAAGAAATATCTTTATAGAGGTTCGGATATAATAGATACACAGTAAGTGTAGATCAAACTACACTTACTGTGATACTATCACTGTATCACACAGAAGCATTTTATCTAAAGGATTAGTTCGAATAATAAAGATAATCTGATCTTCCACACGTAATTATCTTATCTAATCTACAGCGATAATCTTCTATAGGCATTGTGATAATTAGTGAAACAAAAATTGTGATTTTAAATACAAGACACCTGTTTTGGAGTAGAAAGAAATTAGGAGAGAAAATGGAAGTAAAATATCCCCATAAACTTTTAATTTAATAAATACATTTTCAATATATTAATAGAGGTCTAATAAATCAGTAGAGAAAGGCGATATTTCCTGGGTAAAATGTCAAAGGGATAACGTGGTAAGGAAGCTATAGGCAAAGTTCAGAGCGAGTACTTATCCCTGTTGAGCATTCGGGCGACTTGGTAGCTATGTCAAAAGGTTTAGCGGCGGGAGAGTTATTGGAGCGTTAGAGGAAGGTAATAAGTACGATCTGGCCACACCTGCTGACCACACGGTGCTTCCCCCGGAGGAATCGATTCTGGAGCAAGTAGCTCTCGGACAAACACTATTTTACAGCCATGCATTGGAGAGGAAATGGAATCCTCGGAGCGTAAATTTAAGAATAAAGTGATTGAAATACGTCAGGCCAACGAGTTAGTGATAAAATATGATATGATGTGACTGATGAGATAGTAGAAAAAGTTTTTGGTAATGGAGGTCATCAAAGCTAATGGCACAGGGGGAATTCATAGGAAAAACGTAGATTTTACACAAAAATCGACACAAAATAGCAGAAAAATATTTGCTATTCAAATTCATGGCCATTTAATATGTGAATATGACGGAAAATTTTCCATAAAACATATTAGAAAGTTTTATTTACTTCTATTCGATAAGAAATTTTAAGAAAAATGACTGAAAAAGGTTATTCTAGTACAGTCGTTTCCTTGTAAAGATATAATCTATCAAAGAAAAAGCATATAAAATGATTTTATATATAGTTCTAATAGTTTAAAGTGATGATCTATCTAAGCTAAAGCTATCTATTATCTAAACAACCGGGCAAGTTAAAATGTTCTTAATTACATCATCACTTAAGAAAACGAGATTATGGTATATGTTTTGCAATATAAACCTCCTGCGTAAAAATAAAAACTTGGACATTTTTAACGTATATCACCGAACGAACAGTATGTAATAATCATGGAAAGATAATTAAATTAAGAATTTCAAATAAAAATCGTGAATTTTTTACGCAATTAAACTTTTATGTCTTACGAATAACTCTGAATTAGACCGCACCAAAAACGAGCAGGAGAATAAATTTTACTGCCACATCAGAGAATTGGGATATTCATTTTTTCCAAAAAAGTACATTCTCTAGCTAAAAGAAACATAATTAAGAAATCACTCAATTCAAATACTTATGAGATAATTCATTCACAGAATAAACCGGTTCTCTCCTCAACGGGAGAAACCGTTAGATAAATAAAAGGTATTCGAAAAATTATAAATCACTGAAATAATTTCCCATAAAACCGAATGGAACAATTTAATGAATATTTCAGTGCACAGAGTGGAAAAATTCCCATTCCGATTTTCCGCTCAATTTCCAACCACATGCGTTTTTTTTTGGCAACTCGAAAGATAATAATAGCTCCATATACCATCTCTCGAACACGCCCATGACCCGTGTGATTACGGTAAACATAACTCGGAGAGAAATATCATAAATTTGCAATTGCGGGGGACAATCACTTAAGCCTCTCCTACACTGACGTCACAGACGTGGTATTAATTTTTGGAATCTCGCTGACGGGCTGAAAATCTTTCTCGATTTCTAAAAATAAAGTTTCGAGGGAAACATATGAAGGGGACTCATTTGAGCAGATGGACTGAGATTCACTATTATTCATAAAACGGCAACCATTGCGTCATCGATATACATCTTCTCGTTTACGAGTGGGAAAAACTACGTCAAAACTTAGAATCAAATGTTCAGTGGCAGGTATACTAAAGTAGTATCAGCTGTAGAGTTCAAACTTTTATGAATGAACTTGATAGTGTGCGATGTCACCGCTGAATTTACACATATTCACACATTCGATATCTTTGCATACATTTCCAAACCTTTGCCAGTTTTTTAAATGAACTGAAATTGTGAAGATCGACATTTATTGGAAAAGAATGCGCAAAGAAAATATTCTAGAAAAATATGCAAATAGGTAATCCGCAAATATTCTACATTAAAATTATGCATATCGTTATAAAAAATAAATTTTTTCTCGCGCATGAATTGAGTTAAAATATACCATGGTGTCCTATGATGAGTCTTGTAAACTATTTAATGATTTCATATCGTCATGATTTTTGGCTCCCTTGATGTTTTCTAGAGAACATTAATGACTTGAAATGATTTTAATTAACTTCACGATATCAGTCAATGTGTACTGAACATATATAACTGAAAAAAGAAACTATTACTCATACCATTTCTTCAAATTCATTTCCTTATTTAAAAAAGGAAATACCAACGGATTTGGCGAATAACCCATATCATTATTTCCCATTCCCGAATTTTTAATCATGAAATAACATATTAACGCATCTTAAATCAAATAAATTTATCTTGGTTCATACACCTACAGAAAAAAATCCAAAAAATTAGAGTCAATGTTAATTAGTCCTCATTCAAGACCTTTTTTATGTTCGCTAAATCCTTATCAGCCTCTTCCAAGAGGAGATCTGTTGTAAATTAGGCTGTTTTGTAGAATATTTTTCGAGGGCTTAATGGTAGTTACCACTCCTGTGGATGCCGACTTAATTTCAAAAAGCGAAACAAGATAACAAAGCGAATATGGAATAACGAGTTTCGTAATATCAACGCCAGGAATAAAGGATATTCTAAATGCGGAAGGTTCAAAGTTCGCATTAAGCTTGAAAAGAAGCATTAATTCAACGAGTAACCAGTTACAGGATTCGAAAATTATGAATCATTTCTGCTGCATTCGTAACTCCAGAGTTAAGCTTCCTAAAGGGCTGCTAATTATTCAAAGATCGTAGGCAGCGTCTTTCTAGGAATCCGATAGCGATGAGCATTACGTATTTCTGCTTCGAAGCAAAACCTGCGCAGGAATTATATTAACTTGGCGACGTACCGACTGCGCAGAAATACATAGAGAAAATACATGGAAATACATAATATCTTCGCTTCGAATATCCACAAATGATTGCCAGAATTCAATCTAAGAAATGAACGGAAGTGGAAGAATCTTCCAATGCTGTGACTTCGGCATTAAGAAACCAATCATGGCGAGGAGAACTCATTTCAGTCTTTACAGGACTTAGTACGTAGATAATTATAATAATAATATTTTAATAATAACAATATTTTTTACTTCACTTTCCAATATAATAAATTCTTAAATATACTAAACCAAAGGTGAAATTTAGGCATCCCAGAAGATAATTCTTTTATAGGAATTGCCATCACTTTAAATAGAAATCGACATGTTTTTCGGCATAAATGTATAACAAAACAAATATTTTATATAAAACGCTTAGAGGTTATAATATAAACAAATTATAGTGAAGTATTATTAACAAAATGAAAAAGCACTAGAGAAAAATAGAAGAAACAATATACAAAATTATTTTATATAAAATTCTCCATCCTTTTACAAAAAGAGCCAATTCTTTAATTTAGCAAGAAAAATTGTTTAACTTCGTAAATTTCGTAGACTTAATTCATGTGTTAAAGAAATTTACCTATTGAATAAAATTCATACTTTAAGGTGTTTTTGCAATGTACGTAGGTGTTTGCAGATGAAAGATTTACAAATTTTACTAGAATATTTTCTTTGCGTATTTTATTTGCAATTCATTTCAGTCTTTCTAACGTTTTAAAATTTGTTCAATTAATTTTAAAATTTTGCGCAGATATTGGCTTTGTACACTCCATAGCAAAATCGTACACTATTTAGTAATTTAAATTTATTATTTAGTTTGTAAGTGATGAATATTCGCATGAAACAATTTTGCGATGAAATTAACGAGAAAAATCTGCCGCAGCCAGGACACGAACCCGGATCTTCCACTTGCCGGGCGGGTGCTTTAGCCAATTAATCTACCGCGACAGAACATTCTCTCCTTCAATTTCTGATGCTAAGATGGCAAAGTGTGCTGTGGAGTATCCATCGAAGATGGCACCACTCCTGCGCACACGCGGGACATCTAAGATGCCGCTATTTAATTGTGCATTCATAATTCTAGATTTCCGAGTTCTTCATCTGCTACTACTTAACTAAACCTACAGCTCCTAATTGCGTTCAATGTTTTTCAGGAGTTTTCCCCATTCATAAACCTTAAGAGATATATAGACGAATTTATGACTAACACTTCAAACATCCTCAAATGACAGCCATAATTCAATCCGAGAAGTAAAAGGAAGATGTAGCTTTGCTACAAAACCTTGGTCGTGAGTGTATTTTTTCTGTGGTCTAGTAAAATATATATCATTAAGCCGTTTTTGGAAGAATCTTCCTAGGCTGAGACTCGAACCCAGGTCTTTTACCCTCGCAGATGCTCTTAGAATTGAGATTTTGCTCAGATCCGTCCAAATCTGTCTCTCGTTAAGAAAGACATTAATCTTTTAAGGAATCAAAAAGTTAATTAATTGATGGAGTATTTTCTCCTCCCACCGCGCTGTAAACTCAAAACTCCATTAGAGTTTTAAACTCCAAACTCCACTCAAATAGAGAAAGTAATAATGAAAGCAATAAATTGCGTTTGCTAGGTAAAAGATGGCGTAACGCGTACACAGTAATTTTGAGGATAGGTTACGATATTGCTTAACCAGCATATGGTATTATTTCTTTAATTTGTATTTTTTGCGCTAAATCAGTATTATGCTTCCCTATAGCAATTACATTCATTGTATTCTCTGCTTCTTAATTGTCTGCGGCATCATACGATAAACACACCAAATCCACGGATATCAACTCCCTCCAAGTGGGGTTAAATAAGATAATAAATTTAAGAGTATGCGTAACGTTCTTAGATACTATTTGAAACTACTACAGAAAGTAACTCAAACATTATGGTATAATGGTATGGTATAATTAATAGTCCTTCCACCCCTACTAACGTGATTTATATAGAGTAAAATATTAACCACTATACGGGATCAATGTTGAAGACTATCAGTAAGTTAAACGACTATTAGTTGTGAAAACCTGTATCTATAGAAGTTACACGGATAATCCAGCTTTTAATTAGTAGATGAGATGTGTCTACCCGTATTGATCGATAAATTCCGTCAAACAGCTTTGAAGATTGATTTTTCAACTTTATTCCTAATATTGAGAGATGAAAATTTAATTAATTCTGTTAACACCGGGCTTTTTCATAGCTAGAATCACTAAGATGATTAATATCTACACATATAACACTTTCTTATAACACATCGATAAAAATTGAGCTCAAATTTTGATATAATTCATATTAAATCATCCTTAAAAATCGTCATAGTCACAATGATATTATTATAGTGCTTGATGTATCATAAGTTTAACCCACTGCATATGAACAATTTTGAAACTTTCCAAACGTCACCGCTCGATAAATTCCATCTGAAGCCTTTGAAATGGGACCAATAGATCGATTTTATCCCCGATATTGTACGAAGCAATTCTGACGGGGCGCACCGCGACATGCGGCATATTTGCGACCCCAGTCCAATACCTCGACGACGAGCCTTAAGTTATTAAAATCGACCTGTTAACAAACCGCTGAGGCAAGGGCATGTCGGCGCGCTTCAACGTCTGTCGGCATACTTCATAGGACACACCGCGTATGGAAATTGGCCATTAGCTGCAAGACGGTTCAGCCGCCTAGCACGTGACGCCCATCCCAATACCACGTCCATTTCCCGAACAATTTTTCCGAAAACCCTCGGCAAAAAGATTGAAACGCCTTAAAGGAACGAGGCGGAGGAATAAAAGGATAATGCCTTCGGGCTTTTATGGAGAATTCCTCAGGGGTGGACGTCGTAATTTTCCACGGGAAATATGGAGGCCTTTTTAAGGGTACTCCGAGGTCTCGGCGATAAATTGGATCGCGGGGAAAACTTCTCCGTACTTTGCGAGCGGCGCGGAGGACGTCCGGGGTGGAGATTCAAGCCCGCGGGAGAGGGGCAGATGCCAGAAAAATTACCCCCGATATAAAATCCTCTCTCATAAACATACGGAACCATCAGGGGCAGTAAATGTCAGATAGCGCTTATATTCGGGAGGTAAACGAGGATTTGACTGAGCATAAAGGAGGAAGGATATATGACTGTGGGGATGAGCTTCGGAATCGAATGAAAGAGTAAATGAAGGCAAAATTGAAAGGCGCTGAGCAGAGATTGGTTCAACAAAGGGATTAAGGTGGGAAAAAAGGGGGGGGCGACTCGAGAACTCTATGTCAGACATCGGCTTAAGATGTTTGAATTGGGAGATATGGGCATTATCTCTTACGCCAACCTGGATATTAAAGATCGAGATAGATTAAGAGTTAATTACAAAAATCTCCACCCACACACTATTCTCTACAGATTTCAAGCTCGATTATCCATGAAAGTCCCAAAGATACAGCCAAGGTGTTTCAACATAATTCATAGAGATTGAATGAATTATGCCATAGATAATATATAATTGTTGAAAAATATTTGTCATGGCATGTTTATTTCTGACAACTTTTATGTAGTGTTGTTTCTTAAAATTATTGTATGAAATTTCACTAACCCAAAAAATTGAGTGAGTAATTTGTTCATGGTGACAATGATGCATAAAATTATTCATTTTACGTAAAATATTTTAAATTTAATACCTTTAATAATTTTTATATAATTAAATTATGATAATTACCAATTATAACTATATAAATATCATCTAATTTAAAACATAAAAACGTAAAAGATATGTATAGTTTTAAATGCAATTATTTACTTCTAGTGTATTTTCAACTGATTGTTTAATGGTAGTTGGTATCGACAAGAGGAATACACTATCATAAATCAACATCATACCTTGATTTATTTAAAAGTAAATCAAGTAATGTTAAAATTCAGAAAATATTGCATTATAAACCTTCGCACTATGCATACAAAGTATGCCTACAATGTTCTCCTTTCGCTGACATAAAAGCTCCTGCCAAGCTTGAGAGATATATAAAACCTACGAGACAAGCGAGTAATTGAGATAAAACGCTGGCAAATGTGGATTTCCACTGCATACCTTCATTATTCCCATAGAAAGATTTTATCCGTCCTGGATACCTTGTGATTAAGTTCTGACGAGAAATTTGAAGGATATACACGAGAGTTGAAGGGCACGTACCTAAGAATACATAAGGCAAGGAAAGAAAAATGCTCGAAGATGAAGCAGGAATATTAGAGTACTGTTTCGTGTAACTTCGAATCAAGTTAAACCCCTAAAATGAAGCATTGAATTCGACCCGCCAAATGTTTACAATTTTACGCTTTAGAGCATAGTATACTATAGTATACATAGTATAGAAAACGTGAAACGAGTAAAACCTCAAATTCCCCCTTAGAAATTCACACTAGTGATCACGCAGTGATCAGAATTCAACCATAATTTATTTAAGTTTTTATTATGAACGTTATTGAGGTTTTTTCAAATAGTATACCTCTATAATCATTATAATATTTTACGATTTTTTCTATCACCTCAGCTGCAAGCGTGTACAAATACGTCATTAGGGTGTGTTGTTTTCCTTTATTCCCTTCAATACCTTCCCTTGACAGACCGGTGTATATTGTATAAAATATACCCGAAGGAACTTCACCCCCTCCAACATTAGCTATCAAGAGCTATTAGAGGACTTAACTCATTTCCATACAAGAATCAATACAGACAGCATAAAAATTAAGAAATAACAGCAAAGATTACTACTGCCCTCCTTACAAATCCAAATTCAAAATTATGGAATTCTTTGCCTCTTCCAATAAAAGCAAGCAAAAATGTAAATGCATTCAAAACATTTTATCTCGATTACGTAATGGAAAAGGCATGAACTGCACATGTATTTCACTATGTTTATGTCTGTTTAATAATTTTGTAACTGATCGAAAACTCCATGTTTGATAAAATTGTATTAAAGTTTGGTTTTGTTGTGCTATTATATTCGCTCACTGCGATTTATGTAAAATCGTCAAATCCATTTTTTAGATGGCTTGCCACAAAACAATAAACTATTATTTTTATTATTTTTAATAATTTTATTATTATTATTAATATTATTATTAGTATTATTATTACCAAATAATTTTTTTACGAAAAATTACTCCTTTTGTATATACTGATTGAATATATCAAAGTGACAATGAGTTAAACAGCAAATGAGATTTTTAAGGAGCGATTTCGCGATAAATTAAGAGATTTACATATAATCTTTACTTCATTAACCACACTAAAGAAAAGGAAATGAGTGCAACAGGCTACCATAAAAAAATTCACGAAGAAATGCTTAAGGAAGAAGCTTCCACCCAATTTTCCATACCTATATTCACAAAATGGACACTGAAAACTACCCAAGTTAAGATGAGCAAACACCTTCCGGTATTTTCTCCTCTGTGAAACCAAAAAAGATTCCCAACGTCATTTCTCCCTCTACGAAGAAAACTCCATTTTTTCGACGCGGAAGAAATTAACAGTTGCCCAAAGATGGGAAGTTCGTTAAGGATTCTGCGAGGAGAAGCCGCTAAAGACCCTCCCACTCATCTTGAGGCTGTAACAACTTGGGAAAAAGGACGCTCCAGCGATTAGAGTCCGAAATAACCCCGCTTATGAAGGATGGGAGAACAATGACGTGTAGAGGTCACTTGAAGGTCCAGCCAATGGCAAGGGGTTGGGGGAAACGTTATGCGAGATGTACTCCGATCTCCAATAAGGGCGGGAAATGAGCTAATAAAGAAGTACAGGGACGATAAAAATGCCCTTATAGGTATTTCCGGGAGAAGAGGTCACTGAATGAACTCCGATGAAGGCCTGGGGAAGTGATGCTACGTCTGATTCGATATTATCTTTCATCGATCAATCGAAAGTTGTACGATTATTTATTTATTCTTGAGTACTACAATTATGCACCATGTACTATTCCCTGATTAATAAATTAATACTTACAAAGATGTGTTCTCTCTTTAAGACTTTATGATTGTGGTCGTTCCTCCCGAGGTAATCCGGTACCCTGAGCCTATTGTTTAATTCTTTCAACGAAGGCTTTCCGGTAATAGTTTTGTATATATTCGCTAACCTATTTTATTTAAAACTAAATTCTTTTTTTCCCAACCAAGTTTTTCTTTGAATAATCGTTGATGTATAAAATAATAAATAATGTTTGAATCCTTTAAATTATCTTCATGATAAAATAATAATTTGAATTCTTAAAATAATCGATATCGATCAGATAACTCTAAAATATACAGAAAAACAAAATAAAGTCCGTGGATGAAAAAATATAAGTGGTCATGGTAGAGGTTGACTTTCTGAGCAGATGAAGCAACTGATGCAAATTCCTCATACAAATGAATTTATTAAATCCACCTTCTAGTTCCTAAAACAATATTTTATTAGTACAGCTGTAGTTAACTTGCTTTGCTAATGAGATTAATCCACAAGATAACGTACTTTATTGTGTGTTCTCGAAGGTAATTCAAATTGGTTACTCTGTCGTTATATCTGAATCGTTCTATTAAATGTATATGATTACATTCAGTGTGAATAAAGATTGTACAATGCAATGTTTAACGCTCTAAAAAATTCGGTTAAACGCGATTTCAATGCTGTGCTAGGAAAATTAGTCAGAAATTATGCATTGATAACAAATCCATCTCTTTTTTCCGGCTACAAATCATTATTGACGACAAAAATTTTAAATACGTTCTCTTCCATCCATTTTTATTAATACAAAAATTAAATAAATCTTGGTATATGTTTAAGAATCATTACAGATATCTCTTATACTTGTTCTCAAATAAGAAACAACATAGAATAAAATATTCGAACCAATGAAACTTTATAAATTTTGTATTACTAAGTGCATTACCTATAAAAATATATTCGAAACTGCATTTGACTTTCATATCTAGCATCCATACTATAATATTTAAAAGAGTGAAAGAAAACTTTCCTACTTTAAATCTAATTGCCGTGCACTTGGAAGTGTATCAAAACCATGAGCTTTTAAAAAATCATAGTAACTTGTCCGAAGATGCATTTGTTTTACCGATTTTCTCCAGTTAGCATGTCTACGAGAAAAGCTCTTAGCGTAATTGGGACAGAGTTGTGCAAGGGAATTATCTTGAGGACAAAAGGCTATAACAGAATTTGGCTGGTGAACAGGAATAAAATGTCTTAAAAACACTTTTGAACATGAAGGAAAAATTTATGTGAGATAAATTCTTACACCAATCCAATTATAAATAAGCGTTTCATACTGAAGCTAGCATAAAATTTCTTTTCTTTCTGTCTTTCAATTTTATCAGTTTTTGTCAGTAGAAAATTATTCGTAAAGAGTCTATCGCAATGGAGCATAAACGTTTTCTAGAGTATAAAATATTTTAAGGAAATTTAATATTAAATGAATATAAAGGATTCACTTGAGTTTAGTACAGCACGGTTCCCTGCATTACTGTCTAGAAAGTTATTGATTACAGCTTAAGATAAAAAGGTGCTAAAATACGAATAAAAATAAAACTAAAAAACATATACTACATGATTCCTTTGGAGTGCAGTTTACCAAACACGGTGCGTTATAACTGTGACCACCATTAATATATATTAAATATAAAGTAATAATAAAAATTACTTTTATCGAATACTAAAAGATAATGCTCGTAAATAAAAAATCATAAACAATGAGAGGCATTTTTTTTATAGTTAAAGGTGCAATGGATGGTATACATTTCAGAATTTTTAGTTAATTATTAATGAAAAATCACTAAATTATTAAGACGACTGGTTTCTAAGAAATAAAAAACAATAAATTTTCCACGCGATTTTTTAATAACGACCGGACTCGCTACCGGAGTAGCATCTTCTGGTACACTCCTGGCCGAAATTAACGCAGCACCTCCCTAACGATCCTTACGGCCGGTGCTGCGTTAATTTTGGCCAGGAGTGTACAAAAATCATTCGTAAAGCGGCCGCGATCTGGCTGCTAGGGCCGCGGAGCACCGAGCCTGGCTTTGCCGGAAAAAATGGCCCCCCGCTTCTTCCTTCGCCCTTCATCTCCTGTAACGTTGTCCCAAACGTCTCTACCAGGATAAAAAATCTGATGTGGCCAACACATGACTTTCTCCATATTTATTGAAAACAGAAGCCTATGCCAGTAATATATAAATAACTCCAAAACAATGAGTTAAACAGAAAAATGTTTCATACAAAAGTTGTAGTAAAACACATTACCTATAACATTTGTACAAACTGTACATAAATACATTACATTCTGTCAGAGATATTTAAGAAATACTACAATTTTTGATAAAAAGCAACTTACGGTTATCGAGTATTTACTAATAACTCCTAAACAATCAGTGTTACGAAAACATGTTTCATACAAAAGTTGTAGTACAGTACATTATCTATAACTTTTGTATATAATTGTATATACCTACATTGCATTCTGACAGAGATATTTAAGAAACAATATATTGTTCCGGATAAACCGCAACTTCTGGGTAAGCGATATTCATAAAAAAATAATCAACTCTTGGAATTGTTAGGAAAATACTAAATGTGAATTTTGGAATCGATCAGATAGTTACTTTTTAAGATAGAGCGCCCACAACCTTTTTTACCGCGGACAGACACACACATACACAGACAGACATGTTCGGGAAAATAGCGAAAACGAACTCTTAGGGCCCCAAAACATCTATTTCCGTTGAAATCTGGAGGTCGAATTTTTTTGCGAATAGGTACAATATTTTCTCTATACTACGTTTTCGGAAGAAAGTAAAAAAAAAGTCGTTTGGACGTCCTAGAAACCGTCGAAACCGTGAATTTTTCCACTGAAAATGGATTCCTCACCAACGATCACATATTCCCCCAAACCTCACCCCCAATCTCCATTCCCAAAAAGGTATTTCCGTAACCTCTCCTTCCCCTTCACCCTTCATGATATTTACACTGTTGAAAATAATTTTCTGTACCAGAAGATGCTACTCCGGTAGTGAAACCAGTCGTTATTGAAAAATCATGTGGAAAATTTACAAATTTTTATTTCTTCATCACTTCAATGGCTTACCACAAATTAACGCCTGAAATTTAGATTTCACAACTGGTTTTCCTGATTTAGTACTATGCTACGGTATCTTTCTGAGTCATTTCGTGCATTTCTGATACGAGCGGCAACAATATTCAAAACCTATAATAAAAGAAGAGGCAACGACCCGATAACAGTAAAACCCGAAGAATGTTCAAAATGACAAGATATCGAGGCCGAGAAATAGGCTATCTGTGGGCGGCGGATCGGTTAACTGCCGATATAACACCGACGATGGCTAGGAAAATAAAAATAATAATATAACTCTTTATTCGGCGAGGTTATGCCCATATGGGCCTCTCTTACACCAAACCTTTAATGATAACTAATGGTAATAACAAAAGAAGGAATACGTAAAAAAAGAAATACAAATATTTAGATAAAAAAAGTAAACATGAAAGAAGTAAAATGAAAGAATTGATATGTGGGGAAAACTTCTCGGCCGAAGGCTTTCGGAGAAAACCCCACAGTGCGGGAAAACGCTCACACAAGAAGGGGAGCGGGAAAAAAAACCCACGAAAACGTAGATGGAAATTAATAAGTTTGTGAAAAGGTCCCTTTACACCAACGAACTCGTTCATTTAACTGGTGTGAGACAATTTTCCTGAATAAATATCTTAGGAAAGGGTGTAAATACTTAAACATCGAACAATGAATGGAAAAATATCCTATTTAGATCCAAAAAGTTATAATATACATGATAAAAATCAGTCGCTTTCATCTTATTATGTACGGTAATTCAAATTGGATTATTTTAAGTCAATCACGTTATATTTTTCGTTGAATTCGATAAAGATAAGTTTAGTTTAAAGTAATGATAACTTGCATTTAAAGTTGCAGATGAATTTCGACTCCTATTTTAAATATGGTTTTAAAAATTAACTTAAAATATCTTTACAGAATTCATACAATAGGAAACATTGCATAATTCCCTAGATCCACTGAAAATAAATTATTTTTTTTACCATAAAAAATTATAATATATATATATATATATATATATATATATATATATATATATATATATATATATATATATATATATATATATATATATATATATATATATGCAAATAAAATAATAAAAAGTTTTGGTGCCTATGACTGCAAATGAGCAACTCATTTTTCCTGTTTTCGTACAAATATCAGATAACTTCCTTCCTCTTGACGAACGGATATCCACATGATACGATGGAGTTTCCTCCACCACGGAAATTTCGTTGAAATTTCATTAATCAGACAGGAAGTCTGATAGTATTCTAATGATGATGCAGAGGCTATATATATATATGATTTTAAATAATAATTTTCCCTTAAGAACATGAAGAAATAAATGCCGATTCTGTATTTTTTTAGTATTCAAGTGCACATAATAAAAGAAAAATATTACTGTGATAGTAGGGAGGAAATCAATAAATACTAATGAATAACAGCTTCCAACTGATCTTGAAGATGAGTATAAGATTTAAACTCCAAAAGAACATATAACAGACGCATTCAGAAGGATAGATGATGCAGAATAAATGCCCAAAAAATAAAATTGAAGTATTCAATTGCATTTTAAATAAAATAAATATTCATTATTCAAGACTATAAGAAACTTTGAAATACTTCGAATTTTAATTTGAACAAGATCTACTGTACAAATAATAAGCGGCCAGGAAAATTACTTAGGCAAAGGAACATAAATAAAGTTAATTTTTATTTTTCATAACTGTCATCCAATTAACGCAAAATTAGAAAAATAAAACAACACTATCATATTTGATGAATAGTTCTCGTTAATTCACCGTAAAGGAGGACAAATTTACAACCTTGATTCAATTAAAGCTTTACGGTAAATTAAAAATATCAATGAAAAGACTTAGCGTTGCCTATCATGAGGCCAGTAAGAAGAAATTTAAGCGGAGAACCCAGCTGTGATGGCAAATATTAGCGTCCTTCCTCTATAGAGAAGACAGATGAATGACTTAAAAGTTTCCCTTTAGGTATGAGTGGGAGTTACGCAGGTACACAAATGAATATAGCTACGTAATGCTCCTACCACCATATGCTCCAGAATGGATTATTTATATACCTGTTTTTTCGTACAGGATACAGAAGAAATGTGTTTTTCATTTACTTTGTCACATCTAGTTCATGTCCGTGATGGAACGAAAGCTACTGAGATTTGAAAACGCTGAATATAGACATTAATAAAGGTCCCTCCACATGGATTGCTAAGCAATTTGTTGCTTGTAGAGTCATTGTGCTTTACTGAGGTAAATATCTTCCATTTATAGAATGCACTAGATGTGTAAGCAAAGCAGCAAAGGAGAAACTACCTCACTCCTACCTTAAGGACCAAAATAGTACTGTAGGTTACCAAATGAAATTAAAAGCGTACCTAACAGTAACTTATGTCTTAAAAAGACTAAAAATTGGCCGTTAGATCATGAAGAAATTAATATCTTTTTTCATTAAATTTTCGAAAGATTCTTTGTTCATTAACGTACTTTTAAAATTTTCCTATCCTTCTCTTTATTTTTTTCTCAATTACTTTGTATAGCCTTTCCTTAGTATAAATATGTCACTTTATTTTTCTTATATTTGTATTATGCCATCGTAATATTATCGTAATAACGCACGTCACTATTTTAAGATAAATGAGTGCTTTAATGAATTTCTATACATTGAAAACACAAAACGTATTATCGGTGTCAATAATACAGGATATCCTTAGTTGACCCTAAAGCTCTAATATCTGTGAAAATTATGTAAATTATATTGTATTAAATTTATATGCAATACTTAGAGCAATAAATATATCCATTCATTCGTTCATCATATGCAATAAGCCTCATT
This sequence comes from Sympetrum striolatum, assembly GCA_947579665.1. Lineage (NCBI taxonomy): Eukaryota > Metazoa > Arthropoda > Insecta > Odonata > Libellulidae > Sympetrum > Sympetrum striolatum. Next base: position 44,958,294 of record OX388351.1, on the reverse strand, counting down.
CTCCCCACTACCTCTAGATAGCTAAGGTTAGAGGGAATAGGGCACCGAATGGCCTTATGGGTGGGTACTTCACAGATAGACTACGCAATACTTTAACAGAATCATCAGATTTAATTTACAATTACGGCTTCAATTTAAACTCTCCTGGGGAGGCAGAATGCTCCGTCAAGAGCGAATTCCAGCTGCACCTCGGCGAACCGTTATTACAGAGAGAGAGAACACCAACTCGAGTACATCGGCATTCTTGATCACGCAGTAGCACGCAACACGAGCGTGGTCCAGCAAGAGCATTTTGCATACGAATGTAATTGTCTTTCAAAACCGCTGAAATAATCGAGTCGGAGTCCTTTGCAGACTGACCAAGGCCAAGCAGCTTCATTGTTTAATTGGCGAATTCGGACGTCCTCGCAGGGAGACGGGACAACGCAAATGCCCCGCTTTAATGTTCGCGACGACTCGGCTCCCCGATGCCGGCTTTCTGAGTATCTCTCCCATTCTTCCCCGCTTTTTTCGTTCCTCGTTCCGCAGACTCACGCAAAGCGCAAGAGCTTCCGGAAAATCCCCGGACAATGCGGCAGACGTGGCGGCGACTCCTTTACGGTCAGTCCGGGCATCAAATAACTAATGGCCGGAGAACCACACACGACAAAAGCTCACAACATAGAAACACACGCGATAAACGCGCACACGACAGAGCCCTACGCACATGCCCGCAAGACAATATTCCACAGTTATTAAGTCCCGCAGTTATTAAAACGCAGTGATAATAACAAAACAACATTTTGACAAAATTTCACATGCACAAAACCCCACAGAAATATATGAGCTCATGAAGAAATAGCGAAATGACCAATTTTAAACGTTAGACTGCAAATGAAAAAGAAATTTTATTATTACTAAATTAAGCATTATTAATATTATGCAAGCCTATGGTTAACCCTCTAAGGTTTATACAACGGGAATTCTGCTATCGAATTTGAAAACCAATAACAAAAGCTCCATTTAAAATGTCGCCCCGAAGCAAACGAAAAAGAAAAATTTCAACAATTTTCTAAATTTCACTCTCAGAAATAAAAAGCAATAACTAAAGTTCCATTCAAGATATCGGCCCAAATCCAACCATAAATGAAGACTTCAACATTTATCTCAATTTCACTTGGGACGTATTCTTTATCACGTGACAAGAAAAAGATTTAGGCGACACTTAAATTGGGCAGCATGAAAAAGTTTGAGATCACGCTCCACTTAAAATAAATATTAATAATCTTTTGCCAAGTTTTAGTTTCTCTAAAATAGCACGCAGCATGTACCCGTGTTAATGATACGAAGAGCAACAGAGGGGAAAAACCAAATGTTATATTCGATTGGTTAGTAGTTTTTAAAATGACCACAAGAGAAAAAATCGGGATAAATGTCCCTTAACTTTCATTCAATACGACATACAAAACATATATGCAAATAACAACTCTTCCCAAATGAGAATATATCTATATTATATAACATTATAAGAAAAAAAGCTCTTGTACAAGATAAATAGTTCGATAATAATCACCGAACCTAAGAATGCGTCTCATGGCAGCGGGGGGTTAATAATAATTGCTATGGTGGAATGTTTGGTATAATGTATTATACAACGCACCATAATTTTATAACGCTAACGTCATCAATGTTGGGTTTTATCACTGTGGGCTCTCGCCTTTTGGGGTCATGCGATGGAAGAACCCAATTAACCAGCTGAAGTTCTGACCGGAGCGAATATCGGAAGCTTTACTCTGCCTTCGGCTCGAAATCAGATTTAAAAATATTCCCTTCCCTCACAGCACGGAAACACGTGGCGGACTCGTGGACAATGAATCATCTCCGGTGTGCTTTGTTTATGCTTAAAGCGAACGCTTAAGCATATGAGCGGCGGAAGCACGTTTTCAGAAATAGGCGTCTTGTTTGTTGAGACGTCGACTGGATTGTTTATCGAAATGCATTTAAGCAGGCCGACGGGCTATACATAGAAGACCTAATTGACGGCGATCTTTACGTTGGCGCGATGACCATATACGGGATAAGGATGTTGAGCACCGCTTAAGGGCTAATTTAAATTCTTAATGGCGTTGCGAAAGCATCATAATTTGATTAAACGGAAAGTTCCTTTCCTTTGTCTATGGCAAGCTAACTTTATTAAGATCAATTGGCAACTGGCTGGTGCAACTTTTAATCAGATTTTTTCCTTCAAAACTTAACCACCTTGAATTCACCACACTGCTTCAGTGACTAATCCTGAAAAAGTTTTATGCCAATGCAGAATCTATATTTATTTATCTAAAACTGAGAACCATATAACTGCTGTTATTACAATCATTGAATCACTTTTACTTTAAACCCTAGCAGCCAATAGTCAAATTTAGAGAGGAATACATTTGCAATAAAATAAAACCTAATGTTTGAATGACTTATGACATCATCCAAACCCAAGTGCGATAATAAGGATTTGCGAGCCGAAAATTTTCCCCAAAAATTGCAAAAACTGTTTTTTCGAAGCCAACACTTTTGAAATCCAAACTACTCTCAATGAAATCATTGCTACATAATTCTAGTTAAACCATGTATGCTGTCATGAAAACTGAAATCTGTTACCTTCAGAGCCAAAACACACAACACAAAACTCATGACTCACTCAACCCCTCTAAACACTCATCTGAATTTAGCATACTGAACTTGGTTAAAGGTCAGCAATAAATTTAAGCGAATGAAGAAGACCAAATTTCATGGGCATTACTCAAACTCATGGCCTTCTTCGTCGACTGAGGACTGTTATCTCATTGAAACCAAATTGCTTAAATTAACTGGAGATATTTTGGCATGTACGAACAATTACTCCGGAATTCCTTCTAGCCTACCAATGTGTTGCGAGAATATTAAGTCCCGGCATAAAATATGTAAATAAGGCTACACAAACACTAAAGAATATTATTAGATTACAAGAGAAATAGTAACTAATTATCACTGCAACGCTTAAAAATAGAATTATGATACCAATTATTTCACTATTTTAAATTATCAATTAGAAATCTATATACCCCACAGTTTAACTTGTCTACGTACGACGATTGTATGTATGAATACAATACGTAATGTATAACCAATACAACCAGTTGCTTAATCTACTTGGTATTTATGTAATAATAATGTAAATACTTAATAGATTTCCTAAGTTATACAGCTAGATTACGATACCATTAACTAAATTTAATATTTATTCTGCCCATTTTCAGCCTAAACGATCCTTCAAATATCCTATGTTTAACGAATCAGCAGTCAAATGAAAACTTGGTTCCAAAGACTAGAAATAAATGTATCCAATCCATGAATTCTAATCAAATTTCCTCCAATGATATTGATGTTTTCAGCTCATTCTTTTGACAGGTTACGCATTCAAGAAATTTATTTTATCGGAATTCTAAGTTTCTCTCCATTCCCAAACTCGAAACTCTTTATCATATATTCGATACAAAGGTGAAAAACCATCGCGTAAATTAAAAAATATATTCGATGGTTAGGCATATCAGTTTGAAGGTGGGAATGGATAGGCTTCGAAATACGACGGTGATAAGCCATGGCGTGCGAGGCTACGCCAAGGCCTTCAAAATTCCATAATCCGAGAGTTGAAAAAAAGTGAAAATAAGGCAAAGAATAATATTTGGACGCACGTTTCAAACCTAAGCTTTCCAGATCTTGTTATTTTAAAATGTCATGGAAAGGATATATTGTAAAAAGAACGGTTAACAAGATAGGAAAAACATTTCACGAGATAAAACTCGCGGATAATTGGAATATATTCATTGTTCAAGGGCAGCGAAATGCTCCACACCAAATATCCCCTACTCCATCTGATAGGAACGAAACTACGTTGGTATCTACATCGAATCCAAAAAATCCAAACATTTTCGTAGCGTGAGAACTAAAATAAAAACAAATCTCTGCAAAAGGCTATCGAAAATCGGAAACCAGAATGATCAAGGTTGACACGATGGACTATAGAACAACTAAATTATAATATGAATGTTCCGAATTTGTTTGTATCAGAACATTAAAAACCGTAACCTAGATGCATTAATATTTATAAGCTAAAATTCTTCCTAAGACATTCTTCCATGCGTAATATAGAGAGAAATGAGTCTTAGACCTTATTAAGCAATATTTTCAGTTAATCATTTTCATCATTGACAGGTTTCTCTGACGTAATATGAGAACCATAAATAAAACAATACATTTCAAGATTGACATTTATGATCGCGTCAATAACGACACCTAGACTAATGAACGTAAAAGATGGGGAAGAGATTGAAAATCCAAGACAGAATACTTTACAAAATAAAATTTATCTGTTTGGGTTAGTTTCTATTCCTAATATTGAAGGTGTTAGACCTCACTGAGTGATATTCTATTAACAAACAATTATAATAACAATTATTTTTAAGTTTTATCACGGCACTGCGACACATCTCGCCGATGTAAAATGGAAAGCATAAACGAAAAGCGATAAACTTAGAAATTGCTACTTCAATTATTCACACCAATTAACTCAAAAAATGTGGAAGAAGACGCTAAAAAAAAACCCAAAGGAAAATACTACAATAAATACTTATATATTTGGGAATTTTTTCCATAGAATCTCATTTCACTGGTGTCTGTAGGTAATAGCATAAACAAGAGGTGCTGTTTACAAAGAATAGCGAAAAGCCCTATAGAATTCAGGTTTTTGATGTTATTTCTCTATCATGTAAATTTACCTTGATAATTGAAGTTGCCGTCCAGTAAAAGGTATTGGATATGAAATCTCGACAACTTTGAATTTCGTAATATTTGCAATAAGTTAGAGGCAAATGTGCGATAATTTCTTCATCTCTTAGACATTGCCTTTCAACACAATCAAAAGTACGTAAAAACTGTTTACTTTCACTAAAAAGTAAATAGCCTTTTTCGCCTGAAATAACAAACATGCAGTCATTGCCGGATTTCAGAAATTTCACCGTTCAAGTGACAAGTTTCTACGACTTGATATCACATATAAAGGATAAAAGACGGAGAGATTTAAGCTTGAAATGACTTGCTTTTATACAAATCAATCGTCCAGAAACAAAATACATCAGTTCAATGATCATATTATATTAATTCATCAAACTTACAGAGAATGAATCACTAAACACAAAATACCGGCATTATACGATCGAGTTCATGCAAAAAAGAAACCGTAGCGGTGGTTTCAACTTCCGAATTTTATTTAGAAATAAAGCAATGGGCTGAAACAATCAATTTAAATCCATAACTGCGTTGTAATTACTCGTTTGTATTCAAATTAAATGATTAAATACAAACTAAAAAATACATCCTCAATATGAATTACCTTGCGAGTTTCATAGCCGTCTTTCAGAGAAAAACTTTGTAAGTAAATTCCTAGTTCCGAAATTCATTAAATATAATAATTTGTGCGTTAATAAGAAAATTACTGCTGAAAGAAACGGGTCCGATGCCAAATATAATACATCGTGGCTTCCATTAAAGACTGATTCTAAAATAAGCAATAGATATCTAGATTTATTTCCGGAGAGAATTAAAATAACACCCTTTAATAGCAGCCACTCCTTGAAAAAATATTATGGGTGGCGGATAACCCCTTGAATAAATTCGATTTCGTACGATAATCCGACAAAATATTATTGAGAGAAAAGACAATGGCTATAGAAATGCAAATTAGCTGATTTTGAAGTTTTGAACGCTAAGTAAACGCTAGCAATGACTTCCGAGAGAACGAAAAGCTAAGAGCGAAAAAATTCATGGGGTGCTCTTTGCAGTAGACCAATTTTTAAGTACTTTAAAAATCTTAACTTTCTTTTAAATCTGGCAGAAAAATTTCATATTGGTAAGGTATAAGGTATATTGTAATCGAGATATGCCTGATTCCTTTCAGCTAAAATTCATCAACAAAGCAAATGATATTTTAACTCCTAATTCGCGCACAATTTAGCAAATGAAAATAAAAACATAAGGTTAGAAACCACTCTAAATGTACCGTGCATCGCTTTCCAGTGCCATTCCAAACCTTCCGCAACTTTCCGAGATAAGCGAGAGATAACTTTGGGACATGTCATCCCAGAAAAAAACAACGATTGTTAACCGCGTCCGTGCTCTTTACCCAAAATAACCAACTCATCGACTGAAATCACGAATGACACGTAATGAGATGCATCGCACTTAAGTAAACATCACAGTTGACGCTCAAGTAACATTAATTTAAAAAAATCAATAAAAAAATTAACCGTCAAATTAGGAAAAATCAGCTGTGATCAGTGAGCATCTTTAAAGAACTTGGAACGTAAATATTACGTATTTCAAAAGGAAGGAAACAATTTCAGTACTCACTCTGTTTCGTTATTCTCAAAGAGCAGCTCTCCTTCGATGGTCTCGTACTCCTTCCCCGATTTGGCAGTCCCGTCCTCCGTTCTGAAGGGCAAAGACACCTTCCCTCTAGCACCACTCCATCTGGAGACCTTCAACTCCAACGATCCAACAGATTCCACCACCTCGACGTCCCTTTCGGGAAACGAGAATATGCCTCCATGATCGTCGTCGAGGATCATGACAGTTGCCAATGCTGGAGACACCAGCTGGACCGCCGCACCAGATTCGGTTGGCGAGGTGGGACTTCCGGCTCCCCTGGTGCCCCCATTAGCTGCCGGTGGTCCGGGCAAAGGTGTGCCGTCGGGTGCGGCAAGACGCAGGTTGCTCAGGCGGACGTAAAAGTGCTCGTCTTCCTCAAATACGTCGTCATCCAACACCTGAAGGTTTATGGTCGCCGTTTCCGATCCTGGTCCCAACAAGAGTGTACCCCGGGCGGCGATGTAGTCGCTCCCGGCGTTGGCAGTGCCGTCTTCCGTCTCGTAGTCGACCAAAACCGCCTGTTCAGGATTGCCACCTTCCCTCGCGACCCTTACTTCGAAAGCCCCAACGTTCTCCATGACGGTGTAATGTCCAGGGTCGAAGAAAATGCGAATTACTCCGCTGTCCACCTTCGGAGCATCCCCTTCTTCTGGTGCTTGGTGAGACCTCATGCTCGAATCCTTAGAGGCCTTCTCCTGCACCTTCTTCATCAAGTTACCACTGCCCACCATCTTCCTCGTCGCCTGCATCCTATAGAAAGCTCTCGATTTCGGTACTCTAGAAAGCGCTTCTTCCCTAGCCATCGTCTCCAGGGTCTCCATGTCCAAGTTGGGATGCTTTTGCCGCAGTTCTCTCAGCACCTTGATGAATTCCCTACGGCTCTGCTCGAAATCCCTGACCTCCTCACTCATATCCTCTTCTGCGAAAACCTTAAGGCCGTCGAGAGACCTCCTGGTGCTCCCAACGTGGTTGCTTGCGCCGTCTTTGGAGGCTCCAGCTGGACCCAGCTCCACATCGCCTTCTCCTTCAACGACCACGCCTCTCCGGTTAATCCTGTATCGCTTGTTTAGGTATTTGTAGATCAGTAAGCGCCTGTCAGCAATGTAAGCCGTGATGACTGTGAGAGGGAAGAATAGGAAGGTCACCAAACCCTCCCATACTTCGACTTCTCCCTCGGATATCACAGCCAGGATGAGGTAGAGCCAAACATAGGCGAAGACGGACCAAGTAGCGGTCACGAAAAACACGCGTAGATGTTTAATCTTGCGCACTTCGTCATCTGGAATCACATACATGCAGTAAGCAATGATGACGAAAAGATTGAAAGCTGCGGAACCGACGATGGTACCGGGACCGAGGTCGCCAGCCTGGAAATTCTTCGCCCCGATTTCGATGATGGATAGCAGAATCTCCGGGGCGGAAGAACCCAGGGCCATGAGCGTTAGGTTGGCTACCGTTTCATTCCAGACTCTAACCACCACTATCTGAGTCTCTCCTGAGTTACCCACTTTAACAGTTACCTCCTTCTCCTGGGACGTAATTACTTCGATGGAGGCCATGAACCTGTCGGCGATGATTGACACACCGATGAAGAGATAGGCCAATGATAGAAAGTAGACCATGCCTCTCGAGACACGGTCTCCGATGCTCAGATTATCCCGGGGCATCCATGCGGGGACGATCAAGCCATCCTCACATACAGAAGCATTGGAAGACCCCTTCCGGGTTTCGGGTATGGGGGAATCGGTACTACAAGCCACCTGGTGGGCCACCATGACGAGCAAGACCGGAAGGCACCAGGCACCCCACCATTTCCTCACCCTCCTCCCTTCCGCAGACATCGGCACCATACGGTACGCACCAAAGGCACCCATCACGAAAATATTAACTTTCTAACTCTCCAATCGAAAAAGATATCCCTTTCACCTAAGCGTCTTCAAGCCGTTGGCCACTTCTTATATTACAAACCGTTTTATTCCACTTCACTTACTAACACTTGTATTGATAATCCGTGCCCCCGTGAAAAATATCTCCACCGGTCACCTCTTCGTAATATGTTTGCACAGAACACGAAGGGCTACCGCACAAGTACCACCCTCAGTTCGCCACTTTCTCGACGACAACAGCGCCACAATAACTTTAGGAAACCTTGCCCCATTCTTCGCCTTCCTCAAACTATTCCCTGCAATCCGATGCGGAAACTGACCCCTAAAGCCGCGTCCATGTCTTCTGGAAGCTATTAAATCACGGGAACCTTTCAACCCCCGCCAAGATGGCCCCCCAGATCTCGATGTGGGTCACCAGGCGAATCTGCTTCGGACGCGGATGACCTCGCTTGTTCGGGGTTTTTGGCCGAACACGTATTGTATTAGAGACGACGCCTGGGGTGGTATGCCTCCTTGGGGGAACTGGTGGAAGAAGGGGAAGGGCTGGAACTTCCTTTTCTTCCGCAAAGGGATACCTCCCCTTGAAACTCCTCCTTCCCCTACCCTAAAAGAACACACGCGTAACACCCTCCTGGACTGATCCGAGCCCAATTTCACTCGACAGCAGAAGAACTAAAAAGGCTCCCTATTCTACCGGTCACTTTCAAACTAGAGGAGGGTAAATTCCAGGACTAAACTCTTGTTGCGGGGTGGAAACTTCGAAGGCCCTCAGTGGTGGATAGGTCTTTCGGCGGTTAAATGGATATCTTGCGGAAAGAAGAAACACGAGAGATTCTTACAGGAGGCGGCGTGAGCACCTTAGTATGGCCCAGCACAGAGAAAGAGAATCGAGATAGTGTCCAAGACCCCCCTGAGCTTTCGCCTCAAGTCCACTCCCCCGTCGTCGACTCGACCGCCTCTTCTCCGCGCTTTTCTCCGCTTCCGCTGACACTTCGGCCGAGCCTTTCCTCGAGTGGACTCCCTTCGGACGAACGGTGCGTGGATGAGGCGAAGCCGACTGGGGGAAGTTGGGGACCTACAGCCGTCGACGTCCTCGTGCTAACTGCGACTGGGCGTCGGGGGCCGATCACGCAGCGACTGCAGCGACGCCACGCGGAGGAATTGGCGGCGATGGTTTAAGAGACGCGCGGCAGAGGGAGGGGTGGTCTCGCACAGTTTTCCTTATCCCCTCATTGCGATCTTCTTTTTATTCTCCGACGACCCCTTCACCTGCGAAAGGGGAATGCGTGAGAAGGGGAGGGAAAAGTGGTTTGGGAGAGAGATAAGAAAAGGAGGAATGGATGATGAGGGGGTGTGGCATTTGATTCCTCTGAGGCTAATATTCTCAGAGGGGGGTATTTGCCTTCTTGAGAATTTGAAGGACAATACAATTAGTGTACCTTGTAATAAATATGGTTAAGAAACAACAATTTACTAAATCAACATGAGAGAGTAAGTTTCTGTCTCTTTCATTTTAATATTACCATTTTTGTAATTACAATCATTTTTGTAATTTCTTTATAGTGCTGCTTTTGTAATTTACGTGATGTACACTGCTTTGCTTTACATATTTTAGCTTGTACTATCAGTAGGTTTGCGCAGGTTCTTCAAACCACCCTTCATTGTGATTGTTTTTCTGCATATTTATACATATACTGGATATTTTTTCTAAGATATCACCTTATGTTTTTATACATTCACTCCTTGTGAAGTTTTCCTCTCTTTTTCTATTCCCTTACACAAAACTTTCGATGTTTATAATATCATTGCCGAAAGGTTAGATGGAAGAAGAGACTTTCCAGCTTCAATATCGTCCTAATAAAGATCTTATAATACACAAAATATACATAGCACAAAAAAGATTGAAGAGAGATTATAATGAGAAAAATCTCGACCCGTATAGTGAGAGAAAACTATGCATAAACGGATATATGCATAGTTATATAGGCATAGGCATAGGATTTGCATATGACGGATGAACGAAGCTTTACAAACCTTGGTTGAATTAGATATATTTTTCGCGTGCCTTGCGAACATATTTCTTTTCACCTTCATGAGGAGATAACGCCTCATTAAGGCTTTAACAGTTTAGCGAAATTGAAGTTCTCTGAAAAGAGAAAATGACTTTTGAAACTGTGAAGCCGCATTTAGGTAATGGATGCACAACAACTCCTAAATTGAGACCGGTTTCCCACACTTTCAGAGGCAAAGAAATGCAAATGATAAGGAAACCCTAATTTTTGCGGTCTGAGCACAAAGAAACAAAATTTTGTAAGATTTATTTCTCCTCTAAGAAGAACTTGGGGAGGAGGATATCGTGCAAAAATTGAGAAGAAATAAATTTAAATTTTGGTATTAATGTATAGCTAATTATAAAAAAATGAAATTGTCAAACAAGTAACGATTAGGATGAAAGTGTAAGCCTATCGCTTAAGAGTTGATAGGTGTACGCTTTAAAAATCCTTAGCATGATAAGGCAAGACTTTGATAATCAGCGTATTTTATAGTTTAAGATAGCGGCTTTCGTTAAATACTCCTATAAAATGTGAGCAATTCTAATCGCTTGCAGCAATTCTCTATCGAAAAATAGCGTAATACTTCACGTCTACAAGGTACGTAGCCTAATTATTCAGTCAATGCATCATCCAACATCATATGCCGCTATTAGCTACGCATTCATTCGCTTGTTTATTTCTTACTGTATCCGGTGGACGAATCGTGTGCCCGCGACTTCGAGATATTGCAGCGTAAGGCTCTTAATTTTGCTAAGCACTGTAAAGACAAAAATGCAAGCGTTATGAAAATGCCCTCAGACGCTTTTAATTAGAGAGCGGATGGAGATTAGAAGCTAAGCTGCGAATACTTGCTAACCTAAAACAAAAGAATTATTAGAATCTAGGCAGTGGCTGCTTAGTAATAAATTCAGAGAAAATATGCTTTCGGAAGAAGCAATCGGTGCCAGGTATCGATGCTGGAACCCCTGCTACTTTGGCTGATCTGATAATGAGCTTAAATATGAGAAAATTTTGTTAAAAGAAGTATTAGAAAATACGTTCTTTCCGCGAATGATACATGATAATGAATACGCTACATGATAATAGCAAACTGAGGAAGCAATTCGTTCGCTGGCTAAACGCTGTTTCCAACCCCTTCCACACGCCAAAAGACTGCTTTGCATGGTATTCATGGGTATGTAAGAAGCTTTGATGACTAAGTCAAAAGATAAAATTTGTACAAAGTCCACAAACAGAGCAAACAGTCAGAGAGTCGGTCGCCGAAACTTTGGTTCCAATTTGTGGAATTTGTGCAAGTTATATCTTTTGGCTTTGTCATTTAAACTTATTCATATGAAATAACACCAAGTAATGCTTGACAATATTTATTTAATGTAGATTTATGCACACACGTAGGACTGTTGGTATCATCCAGAAGGTGTGGTTTAGGAAATAGAATTTCGACTATATTTAGAAAAGCGCACGTTTGAATAAAGTTACCAATTGAGATAAGGACGAAATGAGACATCCGTAAACAGTACAGGAAGAGGAAGAAAATATGCGATAAACTGTTGGTGTGCCCATTCCGAAACATGTGGAAGGCGGAAAGAGGTATGACGTAAGAGGCGGAAGCGGGCGATTCTTTTCTTTTCCGCTAATCACCTCAATGCGGGACGGGAGGAAATTAATGGTGGCAAGAAAATAGGAAATGCGCGTACTCTCAGATGAAGTAAAGTGACTAAAGAGGCAAACAATTGCTAAGAAAGGTGTAAGAGAAGCTATGTTATTTTCAAATTTGGACTAACTTACTTTCTTTTCTTTTTGGTTTGTGTTATATATGTTACACCCAAAACGTGTAATTGCCCAATTCATGAAATGGGCAATTACACGTTTGGGGTGTAACATATATATTGCTATAATTCATTTAAATTTAATTTGTTTGTTTTTAAATTTGAACTTATTCGTATCTAAGCATCGCATGCGAGTACCTACTGGTAGTGTATTTCTGTATTTTGTGTTGTTTTTTTTTCTCATCTTTTAGTTGTTACTATCGGTAGATTTGCGCAAATTTTTCACACCACCCTTCTTTGTGGGCGTTTTCCTGTAGTGGATTTTTTCCTAAGAATCTCTTATATTTTTTACACCTACAATTATTATAATTTTTTCTTGTTCCTTTCTCTTCAATTTAATTAGTCTATAAGTAATGACGATGTATTAGATGGAAGAAGAGATTTTGAGTCCCAATCTCGCTCAAATAAAGACGACTTTTATTATTATTTTCTCCCGTCGCCGATTTTTCTCCTGTAACCGATACTTTTCTAATTCTTCTAATTTTTTCTCATACTATTCTCTTTCATTTAATTATATTATAATTAATGACGATTGGTTAGATGAAAGAAGAGACTTTTAGTCTCAATCTCGCCCGAATAAAGACGATTATTATAATTATTATATATATGTATAACATTTTTGTGGAATGTTCACAGGCGGGGTATATTATTTACGTTGCATTATTGCATTGTTTGAATTTTTCTGAATAAATTACTCTGAATTTAAAAAATATATTATTATTATTCCTTCCAAATGTCAATTTAATTTTAAAATAATTTATTTGAAAACTGATTTATCTTCTTTATCTTATAGTTTTGAATGTTTTTCTTTCGGTTTCTAATTGTATAAAAAAATTATTATCAGTATAATTATATATGTTTCAATATTATTATTATTTACAGAATTTGATGAAGCGATATTTGATGGAAATTCATAACACACAAATTTATGAAAAACACTTTTACAACTCCACAAAGTCACAATAAATTTACGTTTATTAGCTTCGGCAAACCTATGCCATCCTCAGAGCTAATTAGAAGAGCTGAGCGAGGGGTTTTTAAAGGAGTGGAGGTCGAGAAGGAAGGGGGAGTAACAAAGGGGTAGGGGTGCAAAAACAAGAAACTGGAGTTAAGAAGAGTCACAAGTTTTAGACGGGGGAGGGGGTGGGGTAAGTGAGGTAAAAGAGGAGGGGTGAGCGGTTGCTATTGTACAATAATTCGTTGGCTAGCTCGAAAGAAAAATATTTGTGACGATGGATCTCTATTTCCTCAAGAAGGTCAAGTATCCTTCCTTTGGCAGCGTGATGTAAGACAATAGGGGAAAAGGAGGAAGTGTAGTTCTGATTTAAAAGATGATCGGCAAAATGCGATTGTCTAGATTTGTTGAAAAAAGCTTTATAGCGTTCAGAGACACGTTAGTTGATGCTTCTCCCGGATTCACCGATATAGGAAGTACAACCACAATCTGACCAGTCTAATCTACGTATACATCCCGGATTTATTGAGTGGATGGAAACGATATTTCGAATTACCGAGAAAGGACGATAAATTATTTTTGATATAAAAGGCAGGAAGTTGCCCGAAGAGATCATTTTCGAGCATTTTAGTCTGCATTCCCAGATGAAATTAATCTTAAACCATTTAGGTAAACAATCCAAGGTAGGGGAGGTGGTGAGAAGAGTTTGCGTAGGGCTAACCTAGGTTGTATCTTTCGATGTATGTTAGATAAGAGACGGGGGAGTTAGCCGTTGCTAACAGCAATTGAGTTAATAGTGCTTAGTCCACGGTTGAAGCTATCTGATGATAAAGGTATGTTAAGGAGTCTATTGATTAATGAGTGGAAATCAGCTGTTTTGTGGGCAAAGGGGTGATCGGAGTCGGCCGTAATCACATGATTAGCGTAAGTAGGTTTTTATAAACATCGAAAGAAATGCGGGAGTTGGTTATGGTAAGAGTCAGGTCCAACAAATATTTAAGGATTATTCCGTTTCCTATTCGTAGCTGAAATTAATGCGGGGGTAAATCGAATTTTAAAATTACACAAACTGGGAAACTTCGCGATTGGTACCTGTCCATAAACAAAGTATATCATCGACGTAACGGAATCATTCAAAAACTTTAGGTAACGTTGAAAAATTACTATTAAATAAAACACTTTCAAAATTGTTCATAAGAACTTCAGCCAAAAAGGGGTACAAAGGCGACCCAATGACGAGTCCACTGTTCTGTCTGTAAAACTTGTTAATGAAGAGAAAATAGTTTTGATTTGTACAGACACTAAGTAAATTAAAAATATCAAAGACAACGTCATTAGTCATGCCTTCTTACATTAAAGTCTTCTTCACTAAATCACAAAATTCACTAATTGTTTTTTACTATTATTTATTGTATTTGTACTTAATAAGTTATAAAATTGTGTTATATATATTGGAAAAATACAACTTAACTAAATTCAAATTTAAAATATGTATCTAGATGGGTACCCGCCGACAAACCATATTTGGTTTGGCAGAATCCAAATGGGTAAATTGTATCTCCCAAAAAATAAATAAATTGTAGTGCGTATATTCTATTGAATATTAAGTTGACAAAAATGTATCTTCTCTATTTTTAGTCTTGTCTGTTTTGCTTTTTGTTTCATATTGTAAATTGTATTGTATTTAGTACTACATGTAAGCATATTGTTCAGTTTTGTGCATATAGCTTATTATAAAGTGGATTTCCTTATTATTATTAACTTATGAAAGAAGTAAGTTAATTAAGATTGATTTTTTTAAGAACTTAAATGGTTCAAATCCCGTTGAAAGATTACGGTCCTTGCGCAGAAGTAGTTCTTTATTTGGGTGAGTCTACATTCCAAGGTATGTATCAGAAATGGGTTTGGATGGCCGAAGAGTTGATACACCGATCGCTTAAGCATGTAGCTCCCCCTCTTGCTTCCCCCTCCCCCAAGAGACTTCCCCTCCGTTCCACGAGGATAAGGCTGTAATCAGTTTTGCAATGCTTGAGTGTATTGAGTAGGCGTAAGAGAGGGATTCAATCACTTTCTGCAGGAGATATTTCTATTAGAATTACGAACCGAGTGCTTGGGAAAACCTTTAAACAGCGCTCATTGAAGAAATCATTTTTCCTTTTCGTTCCCAGCTAAAATTTTATCAGAGACATTCACTGGAGACATTTGCAAGAAACGGACGTGTGAATCTCCTCCACCAATTTGATACATATTGATTGAAATTAGTAACAACGTAAGAAGCAATATCTTCATTGGAAATTTTTCCTATTTACAATTATTTCCTTCACTTGCTGCTTGACTTATTTTCCATGTTAGACGAATTTTAAAGAACGTGAAACACAAACAAGAACAAAGAGACTATACAATCAGAACCCTGAAAATTTTTACGAAAAGTATTACCAAAAAATCATGTGATTCTACATGCTACTTTTAGGTTCTTTATCATTATAATTATAAAATGGTTTTAAAATATAATAACTGGATAACAATGTTATTCTGTGTTTGCATACGTGAATTTTTGCGGAATTGTAAGAGTGCTTGTTAAATGGATGTCTTGCTGTAGATTAATATGCATATAGTTATATTAATATAGCTGTTAAAATTTTAAATTATTCCATTTTACAATAAAGTTCAGTGTTTAAGGAGATATCTATCCACCAAAGTTTATTTTTATAAATTAAGAATTTTTAGATGTTGTTTGAGTTGTTGGTTGTTGTTTAAAATAACGTAAATAACTCCTGGCCCATTACGTTGAATTGCATGATAAATAGACACATTCACATTATAAAAAGGAATATATTTTCGTGTAAGTTTTATATTCTATGTATAATTAAATTTGAGGTTTTATACTATAAAAATTTAATTGAAATTTCTTATATTAATTTATTTTTTTACTTTCGCTACGTCATAAAAAGAATGGTGAAACCCTTGGTTTAGAGTGTGTTGCTTTATGGGTGCTAAACGTGGACTTTAAGAAAGGAAGAAGTTAAACGTTTGGAGGCCTTCGAGATGTGGGTATGGCGAAAAAATGGAAAAAATAAGTAAGGTTGACAGGAAAAGAAACGCGGAGGTGCTGGATAGGGTTGGGGAGGAGAGGGATTTAATCGAAGTGATTAAGCGTAGACAGAAGAAATGGGTCAACTATCAAGGGGAGAGGGATTGGTGAAGACTGTAATTGAGGGTAGAATTCAGGGAGAATACAGAAGGGAAGACAGGGACAGAAGATGTTGGATGTCTTAAAGGATGGGGTTAACAATAAGGAAATGAAGGAGAAGACGCTTATTAGAGATATTTTGATTAAATTAGATTTTTAAAATTAGAAATTAGAAAGGTAGAACACCCAAGATGATGACATCATAAAAATTGGAATTTTCCGTTACTCCAATGCACATCTCAACATTCATTTCATTCACTCATTTCCCGTAATTTTTATAGTTTAACTTATAAAACATAACTTTCTCCATGGTAAATCCTAAAGGCTCAGTGGTAGTGGACTGAACAAGAATGAATGAAGAGTTAGTGAGGTATAATGCGATCTTTTCCGAAACGCCAGCACGTTGTATGGATTCATAAATAATTCATAGCTCTACATGAAACTGGGAATAGGTCATGGGCGAACTAAAGAATCGGTCCCTCCCGTGGCTGATTGGAATACCTAAAGTCATGTGAAGCAACTCTTCTTCATTAAGGTCTCTAGGGACTTCTCGGTGGCTTTAGTCCAAATTAAGGCACTGTTTGGAGAACACGGTAACTTATGCTATTTCGCAGTGCTCAACGAAGGGTTGGGCTAACGTCGGTGTACCCTGCATACGCCTCGATCCCTCACGAAACACCCCTGGCTTAAAGGGAGCTGTCAACCCTCTCCAATGCCATATTAACCATACACATTGTAGCACCTAATGGGGTACGACGGGGTTGAGAGAACACCAGATTTACAAGGTCACTGATGGATTAACCACCCTCTCTGCTATCCATACAAATTGTACTTTGAGCAATCAGTTATAAGTAGAGTTGACAATTCCTTAAGAGAAAATCTGGGACAGCTATTCTGAATTACAGACACTGTGAACTACGAATACAATCGCTTCAAATTGTGATTAAAAATTATCAAAAAACGATTTATATGACAGAAGTTTCCGAAAAACCACTGACTTATGAAACTTAAATCAAGGAGCTGATTTCGTCTGGAAGGGTATTTTTAAACATTTACGAAGTTGATTTCTTCAATTATAGCCGTAATAACAAAATAATCTTAACTGGATGTGGAAATTAGACTTTGTAAGTTCCACAGGATATTTTTATTTCGACGGGTTCCAGCCAGCGACTGCCATCATCAGGTTAATAATAATCTTAGTTTATGATAAACGGATTAAAGAAAATCAAGATTTGTAAAGTCATGATTTTCGATCTTTTTAACAAGTTTTTTATAGTAACATAAATAAACTGTAACCGAATTATTATGAGTTAATTTATATACAGGTACAATTGTATGTAAAATATATAATGATAATGAAAAAATAAAATAATACACAAAATAATGAATAATAATTAAATTGATAATATTTAAATGTATAAGAATTAGATTAGTGATAATCAAATTAATAATAATTAAATTAATGATAATTAATTTTATAACGTAAAAATATAAAATTATTATACTTTATATTCGGAAAATTCAGTCCATAAAGCTAGGAATATAAACCTTTTTTAGTGATTGCTCATTACACACTTCCTAAAGCAAGGTGGGTCGGAAAGGAATTCCACAGTAAGGGCAAATGTACCGTCTCTAACCTCAGGATATATTTAAGAACTTTTAGAATGATCTTTTGGCAAATGCATCGTAAACGGAATAACATTCATTATTCTTACTTGGTTTACCATTTCCTTAATATACATGTATATCCACGGCATTCATGACCCAGATAGATGTTTGTTTTTTTATTCAGGTAGATTGTTTGTGATTTTTAACATTTCTGCTTCAACTTAGAGTATTGCTTCTAAATTCAAGACATTCTTCCACATCTATGCCACTTCCAAAAATCTAAATATTCTATTACGCACGACCTTAGTGAATTTGTGATATTCAACACGGAGGAATAAGAACAAAATAATCCGAGACGCAGAAAATTCCGTCACACCATGTATTCTCCGCCAAATTTGGATCATTTGGTAACCCGTTTCTTTGGAAAGAGATACGGGAATACTGAACTACATGTAGCCAACATTTGTGCGAATGTTTACAGAGCTACGGGTAATGTTAGAAAATAATATTGAGATTTTAGACGGGAACTAATCCTTCAATCTTTTTTCACTGCACATTTTCATTCTAAAACCTTATATGCGAACACCCAACTGAACGCTGAATGGAATATTATATTTCATCCTAAGAGTAAACTTCAAAATAACTAATATAAGAGGCAAGAACTTTCTGTCAAATGAAACTTGACCATTTAGATAAGCATTTATTCAAAACAGTCAAATGAATCATGTTTTCTGAGCTAAACTTCCACGAAAGAGAAAATATATGAGATAAAAATTACAATTGGGAGGAGAAAAAAGATAAGATTTTTTTACGAGGATCTCAAAAAACAAAGGAAAGCGAAGAATATCACGATAAACCCGGGTACCTTAACCATGAAGACATCGTAAATACGTAAAAAGATGGCAGTTTAATCTGTTAAACTTATGGAACAAAGTAGAGGTTTTGCTTCGCTATCATGTCACACCATGTTAAGGATGATATTATCAATTATATAATGATAGTTAATGACTCCATGCGCCTAGTTTAATCATAGTTTTGCAAGCGAGAAAATTGCAGCACTCACTCGTTCACATTCACTGACCACAGAGGTAAGACATTCGCGAGAAGCATTCATTAAAAATGCTTTGCCATATGCATTTTCAAAATATCTCTTATCTTAAAAACGGTAACAAAAGTATTGTGTCACCATGCTATGAAAACGAAAATTTACTTACCAAGGGGTGAATGAGCTCGATGGAAAACAATGAGCAGATCTTACCTTATAAAACAAATATAAATTCAAAATATGCGATATCCATCATAGATTGACAGCAAAAGATGCCGAGCATTGTACGGAACTTGAATAGTCTACACTTTTTACTACACGCAATTTTTACATTTAAATTTCTATCCCACGAGCTGCCAGAGCAGAGGGTGTATTAACACCGAATTACCGACCTAATCTAACGCTTAAACTACTTTAATGTTCTTCGGAAAGAACGAGCACTGGTATCTATCTCTTTAAGCGATTAGCTCATGTCAACGCATTTCCAAAGATCGTGTCCGTTGTTTATGAGATTTAAAATGTCTTTTAATTCGTCAGTAAGTTCTGAACCGACGAAGTCTTCGAGAAGCTTCCGTAGGTAATATTCAAATAGATAGATGTAGTGCAACTTATGCATTTGATGACTGATGTGTATCTTAAGGACTCATGATTGAAATAATGTATTTGACGCTGAATTGAAAATAATCACATCACTTAAAAATCATCATCTGAACATTCAGAAACTACTTTATAGAAATAAAACAGCTGAGAGAACGATGGAAATACTGGAAATTTTACAAGTTTTAAACTTTTTATTAATTTATTAATTTAAACATCACTTAAAAATCATCATCTGAACTTTCAGCGTATACTTTACAGGAATAAAACAGCTGAGAGAACTATGAAAAAACTGGAAATTTTACAAGTTTTTAACTTTTTATTAATTTCTATTAATTTTCTTACCAATTTTAATTTTACTTCTACTAGCAAATTATTAGAGTTAATTTGAAAATAATACAAAGGACTTCGTGAAAACCATTGGAAGACATAAATAAGCCAGTTCAATACGACTAACTGTATTTTTTCTAGGATAAAAAAATGAGAGACGAAGAAAAATGACGAAAAAAATGCGATAAAATGAAGGCCAACGTGTGGAGTTAATTCGAAAGCGATGGAGTGCATCTGAAGAGGAAAAAGGAGTGGAGGAGAAGGTCCGTGAGAGATCTCTTCTTTCAAGGATAGAATGCGAGGAGGCGGGGAAGTACGTCATCCAAAACATTCATGACGTAAAAATAAAAAGGCGCCAACGCGCGAAACTGGACACGTTTAATAATAACAGAGGAGGAAAAAATTGCGGCTGTTGAATAAGAACGTGTTTCGCTCTCTCCAAGGCCGACTACAGCGGTCTTCAATGTCAACGTTTCCTTTGAAGGCTAATTGCTCCCTATCCAACCACGCTGTGCAACCGGTGAAAGTTCGCGCTTTCATCAAAATGATTAATACATCCCCTGGGACTACGTTCCATTTCGTACGACGCGTCGCGAGATGAAGGGTTGTTTTCCACCTCTCAATGCCTCATCTAAAAAGTGCCCCACTATAAAACTTGAGAAAAAGAAGAAGAACACTTATAGCTATACCACAGTAATTTTATTCACATTCGATCTATAAGATGATCCTAAGGTTAGTCGCACAAAGTGTCCCACCTGTAAAGTCCTGCCATTTTTGATTTAATACTTAATTTCTATGTTTTTATGTGTCATCATTTTTTCTTTTAATGCTGTTTGTTTGTTTAAATTAGCTAGATTTTGTAGGTTTTAAAATGTTGATTTGTTAACGTTTGTTGGATTTCATGTTGTATTGATAAATAAGTGATTACTGAACGTTTTGGTAAGAAAGAAAAGGATTGGATAAGAAATGCGATGTGAATATTCAGGATACGGAAATAAAGATTTTTCGGAAAGAGAAAGATTTTATTTTAAGAAAAATCATCTCGCGACGTTACACACCTTAAAATGTTTGCCATGAAAACGGGTAGTAATTTATTCTGTGGTTTAAAGCGAAACTGTAATTCATTGAGAGTCATCTTAAGTTGCCTTATTACTTCAATTAGAATCGGAAGGATTGTTAAATTAAACGGGTTTTATAAAACAAAAAATAAAATTTTACTATTCCACATTATTTAAAAAAACCTCTTTTATTTAACAATCTTTTCGATTATGTCGGATTTTCACTATATTTCGGCCTCCTCCGTGAATTTTATCTTCAATCAGAAGAAAATACTTCCTGGGAATTGTTATATTTACCATTCTAAAGTATGTAGAAAGATAGCATTGAAACTTTTACACTTTACCACAAAATATTCTGTTATAAAGTGTAAAAGTTAAATTCTATTTGTCTACATAATGGCAAACAACCTTAAGGTTGAGGCCAAGTTATTAGATCCTTTTTTAAAGTATATAGAATAGATCAGCATATTTGCTATAAACTGGCTCAAATCTTCCACACAGGCTTAAGACAAAGCCAATTAAAATCTTTCACGTTCCTCTTCTTTATCATCCGTTAATTAATTTCATAGATCATTCATATTCCCTGCTATTAATTTTCCGAATTCCCTTCCAGCTATAATGAAGTAATCATACCCATGCACCATAGATAATTTTTAAAAATCTATTGCGTGAATATATTTCACACCTTTAGCACATGTGTTATAGATGGTTGTTTTTTTGTTGTTTTACAACTTGTAACTGTAATTTCAGATTTTTACGTTTTAAATATGTATAGTTTTAATGCTTCGCAGTCGCGAATGTCCGACTTTCTTTTTTTTCCATTGACATTTAATGTTTCCTTCGTTGGCCTGCCGCAATACACAAATATTACAAAATTAAACAGCATTTATAAATTCCATTTCATGAAAAATATAATAGAATAAGGGGCACTAATCAATAAAACCTATGAGGGAGCTATAGAAATGAAATAAAGAAAAAAAAGGAAATAAATCGATAACTACATTTTTTAATTATGCTTAATGCATTAGCTTTTATTTATTTTATTGTCAGAAAAAGGTCAACCAAAATATTACTTCATTATTGGTGGATTGTGGAATAGACGTTTGTGAATGCAAACGTTAATATGCCTTCGGAATGAAAATATATAGAGTAGCCTGCCTAGAAGAATATTCAACATCATCTCATTTTGTCCCAGTGTGACAAATTCCTCTGATAATTCGGAATTCGAGTCATACACCGCGGAAATGTAATTCACCCGAATCGGAACCTAGCATTTTACAATGCAACGTCACATGTGCACTCACTTGGACATCCTCCAAATATCACTTCCGAGGAGCGAACGTAAAACCTTCCTCTTAACGAAACATGTCCCTTTCTTCATACCACTGCCAGCGATACCAAAAAAAGTCTTTACCTTCCTTAGAACCAGCGATCTCTCCCGAGTCGTTCCAACTCCTCCCTCACTTCTTTCACATCTCCAGTTGCTGGAGCCACAATAGACCTCGTCGAGCTCAATCAATGAGACTCTAAAAACAATGGTGTGGCAGAGGCGCGGCTGTTGGTTCGCGAGCGCGGCAAATTGCATCGTCCGCTTTTAGAAGACGAAGAGGATGTGGGAGACGCATCCTGATGGATTTAACGCCACTGGAAAAACCCTGAGTGACGTCCCATTCCGCTCTTTTGGGTCAGATCGCGCTCATTTGGGACTCCCATCCGATCAATCCATTCCTCCGCTTTAATTAGATTTTGGAATTAATATTTCCGGATCCGTGCGTTTTCAATTCAAATGCCCGTAAGATTTGCATTTTGTTACCGATCATCGTCCCCGATTGGTTAAAGCGGAGCAGCTTGCCCGATTGGGGAGCCCTACTGCTCTCTACGGACCGTGTTAATCAAAATAGGAAGAGGTAACAGATTTGGTGGGGCGGTGGGATGGTTTTGAACGTGAAGCTAATTAGATATACTATAGCAGATTCTTCTTATCTAACATTCGGTGGACTAGAACAAAGACGACTACAAAATTATTCAAATAACTCCCATTAAAATATGAAAGGTAATTTAAGCAATCAATTAAAGGAATCAGTAGATAAACTTTTTATCGCATTTCTCATGAGATCATCTCATATTTATGTATTTTTTACACTACACACTGGTATACACTTACTTTACGCACTGATATTTTGTAGATTGTTATTATCAATTGCTTAGAAAAAAGTTAAAACCTCAAAGCTATGTTATATAATTATATATAAAATATATCCATAGAATTTAGAAATATTAAGAGACTAAATATCAAAACTAAAATCCACTACAATGAAGCAAAATATGTAATTGATAATTCAATTTCAAAATTTCAAAGAACTTGAAATGTAGTTTAATTTTCAGTTGTATAGCAAATAATTAAAGATTAACTTTCATCATCCATAACACTATTGTAGAGAGCGCTAACATAAATTCTTGACCAGATCTTTACAACATTTTTATGATAATTATCTTGGAACAAATATACTGGGATGTAAAACATCACTACAGAAATAAAGTCGCATATCTATAAATTCTATGATCCAAGGAAAGTGTGTAATAAGAAATCGAAGAGAAAATTACCAATATTGTTAACATAAATATGCCATATATGATTGTAAAGTGGTATTAAGAGTAAAACAGTTCCCACTCCCTCAGTTTCAAGAACCAGTATGCATTGTCACGCTAGAATAAAATATAAAAACAATGTAAACATTACAATGAGAACAGTACCATGTAATGTAATGCCAAGGCACGACTAATTTCCATCACCCTACAGCATAGGATCTGTATGAATATATCATGTATCCAGATGATATATTCATAGAGACTCCAACCATAGGGAATACTAGTAACAAAGAACTATTATGCCGATTCTACAAACAGTATGCCTGAACCTCTAGGTTTTAGCTGACATTTAAATTTAAAAATTAATAACTTCTAAAGTTTAGCATTCTATACAAACTGATTTAAATTAAATCGCCCCATATTAGCGATAATTTTCCACGGTAAATCGCCACTGTATTAAAAAATATATGATAGTTTAACAACAAAAGTATATCATTATTTTACCTTTATTAGATAAGATAAGAGCTTAGTTAACTTTCTCATGGTAGCTATTCGCTTCAAATTCCTCTGGCTGCATTCCTCGTCTGCAACCTCCTTAAAGTCGAGGAACTACTTTTGCATTATTTAACAGTCGACTCGTCATTCATTTCACCGGAGTTTCCTCCATAAATCTCATAATCTGATTACTACAGCTTAAAGAGGATCTCCCCAACACGAGTTTGGTATTGACTATAATAACTCATTCCGAGATCTTACAGCCCATGAATCAAGTCTATATTTGTCCTCATTTCATCGGAGATTACTAGCGCCATGATTCAATAGATAAAATCAATTGTCGCCAGGTAAATGCTGGGCGAAGGAAAGTTTTCGTCATCCCAATTTTATTTCATCAATCCCAACGTGTTTACCAAACTAAATAGTTAAGGAATAAATCTAAGATTTAATGATACAGCATACGTTGACCATCAATTTTGATAAATAATTTAGGAGTTTACTTAGTAGAGAAACACTTCCAAGTATTCAGTTAGATCCAACGGGGAAGAACCGGTTAAGTACATAAGCTATATGACTACAGTAAAAACAGAATAATTTTCTTGTAAGTAGGCGAACCATTAAACAACAAAGAAAATTTTCTTGAGCAAAATGGGACAAATATTTTCACAATATTTTTCTTGAGGATTATTTTCTTAATTCAATACAGATATTTCAAAAGGAAAAACGGACTTGAAAAAAGTCTGACAGGGCCGGGAATTTTTTTCAAGTCCGTTTTTCTTTGGGAATTTTCTTGGGTGCACGCCCTTATGTGCAAAGTCACCTTAACCCTTTCCTTATTTCAATACAGATATTGAAAAATAAATCATTTTTGACCATATTAATGACAGAAATGTTATGTTAGCCAAAAATCATATACATCTATGAATTATGCACAAATTACGTAGAAAATACAGAATAGCAATAGTTTTTGAAGGCAAAACAATCATATTTTAAAATTATATTTTTCTCCGTGTAGAGATTTTTTAAAGGTTGAACATTCCAAAGTGTACGGATTATTTGTTAAATTAAAATGTAATTAAGCTCTTATTTTTTTCAGCTTAACCATAGATAAATATTATTATTCTATATTTTGCTACTGAATGTCACGATAAAAGTCGTATTTTTCAATTAATTTAGAACCCATTTTGTCAGTATGGACGAGAGGGCCTAAACAAAGCTATCCCGCCAAAAACTCCCTCTTATAGGTATATTTTGAAGCCAATACGGATTCGATTCCTGATATGTTGATTTAGTAGTAATCTTGCTGTCATAAGGAATACAAATCATATCGAAGTATGTATCACTCAAAGAAAGATTTATTTCCGCATGTGACACATAAACGATCCAAACCAGGGTGAAATCGCCCTGATCAAATCATTCGACAGGAAATACAAACTCGTTATCTTTCTTAGAATTTGAAATTCAAATTTCTGATTCTCCTGCCACGGATTTCGGGGCATTTTATTGCAGCACATAATGTGATTGCACATACTGACTATTAATGAGCTCGAGACTAACATAGTCGTATGGTCACACTAAATGCAGAATTGATACGAAAATTTACGTCCTCTTTCAAGAGAGGAAAGCAAATGGGAGCATGAACTATTAAATGTAGTTAAACTGATCTATAAAAAATTTAGTTATTGTTATAGAATTAAAATTTAAAATTTCAACACATTTTTCTCAAAAGTTCAGTTTAAATGAAGACGATTTTTAATCTAATAATTTCCTTATTAAATCCAAAATTACGCTTCTCAAGTCCTTTGCACAAGTCACTCAATATGCGTAAGGTGTTACTTCGCGAAATGTCATAATGATAGAAAAGACTGAACTGGTACACTCTGAGCAAAGTGATTCTTTTCCAACATATTTCATCCATAAATGAGATACTTATGGAAAATCTAACAAAGTAAAAGGTGTATAAAAAACTTTGATTGATTTTTTTTACTTCAAGTCACGCTACGTTTTAAGATCCCATGACGATGATGCATTCATTCGAGCAAATTTAATTCTTACTGTACGAAAACAAGTCTTAAGATACAGTATTAAGGAGATTACTTTCTATTTGTACAGGAAATAATTTATATTAAGCTTCGAAGAAACAGTGAACAATTGCATTTTCGATAAACATTCCGTAAACATAAACGATATGAATTCACTAAGAAGTAATGTATGCCTATCTGATTCAGACACGCAAATATAACATAAGTAACAATTGCAGCACATTTACGATAGTTTGAAATGCATGATTGGCAATTAATGAACACCTTAAAAACGATAATAAATTAAAATTAAAATTCCAACTATTTAAGTCAAAGTAATTGAAACAATTTAGTACTAATTGGTCCATTTTGATGAAGTTTATCCCCAGTATACGTGTTATACCAAGAAGTGGAATCCACCCAACTCACGTGCTACTAAAATATATACCTAAAATATATTTCTTTTTCTTTTTAAGTAAACAAATAATTTATTTTATTTCAGTAAATTCTAAATTAACTTGTTATGTTTGTGAAGAAGTAATTTGAAACATAAAGATGGAAATTGTGGAAATTTTTCATAATTAATGAATAAAAAAATAAAATTCAACTGAAATTGAAATCAGGAAACCAGGAATATAATCATAGAAGATATAAAGTTAGGTTTCATATAATTGAGAAACTGAAAATAATTAAAGCTTTTGTAAAAGAAAACAGTGCCTAAACACTCTTTGCAGAGGAGTTTGTATGTACCTAAAAATACACGATTACTAAATTGGTGCATTCAGTTATACTGTATGAGGTTGCGAATTTACAGCAATTTCTGGATTTTTATACCATTACTTTATTTTTTCAAATGACCTTCAACATATATAAAAATTATTTTGCACCTCAGTTTTATTTTATTACAGCAAGTATAACAAAATGCAGGATACACTCCTAGAGGCAGCATTTGCTTTCTTAAGCACAGTTCCAAAGTTGGATGACTTGAATATCTGCCATGTGCAACAGCATTGCAACGTTAATCAAGAACGGCCTTATGGCTTCACATGCTACGTCACAGGTTCACATGCAGTGCACATGTGACTTGCTGTTGAGAAAGGTTTCCTCACCTTAAGATAAGATATTCGATCATTCATAACTCGGAATAGGAAAATCTAATTTTTCACTCCGTTCATACCATCAGTTTGGAAAATAGCTAAGTTTTTCTTTCCTGAGGCACGACCTTTCGCAAAAATATGATTAGGCTTGTCGTACGTCCTGTTTTTGATAAAGACTCTTCCGGCGTTTACTTCTGGTTCCGGTCAACTTTAATTTCGTCCCACTTTGATGGAAAATACGGGAAATAGAATTTAATTTAAGAAATGGATTGGTTTATCACAGGAAGCATTTTAACACCAATACGCTTAAGATAATGACGTAGCACACTTTTAGTGTCTTAAACTCGCTAAAAATCAACTCAGACTAAAGTTTTACGACAATGTCCCGGTTTCGTCCTCGCTTAACCAGTTGCAGAAATTGTCCCGGTCCCGATTTATTCGCATCATAATAAGCAAGCCATCTTACAGTCGTAATAACAAGGAGAGGTAGTAGAAGACTTTTTATGAAAAGGGAAATAAAATTCATTTGTGCACACAGGAAAATCCCAAAGAAGAGTTGTCATGAAAATAGTCTGACAAGAGCAGGACTTGAACCCGGATCTCCCGTTTGCCGGTCAGTTGCTTTACCAATTGAGCTATCGAGCCAGAGCGTTCTTATATGCCGCAAAGTCTAGTGAATTTAAAGAGAGGTGTTAGAATGCTCTTACTAGTTAGCTTAATAGGTAGAGCAACTGACCGCCATTCGGGAGATCCGGGTTCGGAACTTGATCTTGCCAGATTTTTTTATGCCCGTTCTTCCTTGAGAAAGTCATTCATAAGTCTTAGGCATTTCAAAATCAGAAATGTTGCCATTGTGCCATCAAAATATGGTATTCCTATAGTAGAGCATATCTATCAAAGTCATTCATAACTTAGAATCTTCCTTAATTTAAAAAATCTCTTGATTCTAATAAAAGATTCTAAATTTTAGTTCATTATTAGCCCCGAGAGAGGGCACATGTGAAAGGAAACCCACCCTAAAAAAGATGAGCACGATGCTCAATGGAATCGCTCACTGATTTCATACCTCACGCACAACTCCGATCAAAAGAGTTATTCATTCCGTCACTCCCCACCAAAGTCGGCAACATTAAAGAAAAAACGAGCATCGATTCACCCTCCGGAAAGAAAAAAATGAAGGTGTTATTTCCGTGTCAGCGAGTTGTTTGAAAGATCGTGACGTTTTGCGAGGGCGACACAGTCGTTCACTTTCACTCGCGATAGCGCAGTCAGCTGTTCGTAAAATTGCAGACTTCCGCTCTCTCCATCACTTTTCGCGCGGAAGTTATTTGCGCACTGCATAAACCTTTTCTTTTGCGGATGAAGGAAGTGGGGACTTTCATTCAACACATCATTATATATAACACACTCTGTTATGCATCTAGCTAGACTACCATGTCCCTTACCATGGGTTCCCCATGACGACTACTGGAAAGGAAAACAGTACACTGCCGTATATAATGATGTAGGAAAAATAATAGATAATGAAGAACAATAATAGAATAAACAAAATAAAATAAATTAAATACATAATATAAATAATAGAGAAATAAAAGCTCAACTTGTCACAAATTTTAATCACATACTAAGGTTTCGAAATTTCGTCAACTTCGAAAAGCGTCAACACCATGTGTAAAAGGATAAAAAGTGACATACGCATATGACTTCGAACTACATTGCGTGTGACTAATACTTGATGGTATATAGTAATAGTTGTGCTTTTATTTCTCTATTATAGAAAGCTACCACCAAGTGAAAAGGCCGAAAAAGTAGATTTTATAATGTTTATAAATGTAATGGCAATATCCTGTATAAAAAATAAGCTATATAAACCATATATAGTAATAATAAACTGTATTGGCTAATGTTCACTGTAAATTTTTTTCTCGTATCGAAGGGTAAATAAATACCTTTATTGAATCAGCGTGTACGTGTAGTTGCTCTTGTTCATACGAACGCTATTCAGGGAAAGTATGTGAAAATTTATAGATATCCGAATACAAAATACTGATACGATTGATGGCAAAGTTATGAATGATCAATAACTTTCACCAAAAGATCGAAAAATATTTTTGTCCTCGTAAGTGCAATAATACTCGGCGTTTACTTTTCAACGTTTTTTTTACCACGATTCAAATACAGCTAAATAATTTAAAAGTGAATCTATATCTGCAATTGAAAAATTGAGTCTCGCCACGATTTAAAACATCTTCCGGCTCGTATTTCACTCCCATACTAATAATATCATACAGAATTACATTTACTGCATGTTTTACCTGAATAAATAATTGGCACCAATTATAGTAGGCTACGGTTAATTTGTTATCATAAGGAAATAATATGTGTTAAAACTACACTAACCAATACGGATAAAAGATAACTATTCCTTCACACATGGCATTAAAGCTAAAGCAATTCACTTACGACACCACAAAACAAACTCATGAAATTTAAAAGGCAAAGAGTGAACCTTAATCTATTAAAAGTATATAAATGACGTTAGTTGCGATGCAGTCAATTATACCTTATGATTTTATAGTAACGCAAAATATCTATTTTATAGTGCCTAATACCGAAAATTGCATTCTTGTGCTCTATGAGACTAGCATTATACAGGTAGTAGGATGTAAATTTTTAAATCTTCTGGAATCCTACAGAGCATCAAATTATATAAACCTTAAAAGTTTCTTGAGAAGCTGTTTTGTCCTTGAAATGCAACCTATTGAGAATAAAATACGATTCATAACTGTTGGGATCGATAAAATAGAGAGGTATACACTAATGTCTTGCTATTTTTTCCTGTTAGGTTTTCAAATAAAATTTAAAATACTAATTGAACTCCATATCAAAATAATGAAAATCTACCCATGTTATGCAAACACTTCTACCTTAATCCAAGCAAAGGACGTCAACGAAGGGAAAAATAAGTCTTTGATAGTTTCGAAAGAAAAGATAGGATTGAAAGGATCCAAAAAATCTCTATAAAAAAGTTGACTTTTAAGATATATTTAAATCTATGATTTATATTAGATTTGAACTCGACCTATATAAACACCAAACCCCAGACGAAGCCTCAAAAAGCTATCCTTTATGTTTTGAAGAGGATTGTCGCTCCAAATCGAGCAAAATCTATTAAAGTATTTCATTCACAAGGTTAACTAAAGGTTTCACGGTCGTTTCGAAGCCCAAACAAAAACCTCACAATGAATCTCGGCGCCTTAAGAAGCATCCAACATCCTTGATCATTCGTATTACATATTCTTCCTCGCTGAGATTTTATACTTTGCAGAGAAACTTTTTTACATTACAATGCGATAGTATTCCAACTTATGTAAAGTAAACCTCTCGTTGTATTTAAACGCCTTCTAATATGAATCAACAGGGTGATATAGTAAATTGTATCTTAATCTTTAAGAAGTTAATTTTGGGATGGATAGCAGATTAAAGATAACAGGGTTAGATCAAGGATAAAATGGGAAACAGATTAAATAAATATTGATTTGGATTACTCATCTTCACGACTCGTTTCAGACGTGAGTACTGTCTGGAAAAATACTGACTCACTCAACGAGGCTATTTCAAGGAAGGCGAGTTAAGAGTAAAAATAGGAAAGAATAAAGGAAAGCTTTGACTTTCAAATTCTTGTACTGGTAATCCATTTCAGAGTGTTATATAATTATGGTGGACAGTAAAACATATTCTGGTGTTAAAATAATATCTATAGTAAATAAACCAGAAAAATGTATTTATTTATTTATTTACCGCCACCGCCGCCGCTTAGTCGCAAGGACTGGTGGCGATATTTACTTATACAACAATTATTCTTTAAAATATTACTATGCTTACATACAATAAACTCAACTGAATACAACATAAGCATGTATAAATAGAAATAAATAAATACTAAAATATAAATATACAATACATAGTATATAAATAATAAAAAAAACACTACTGTGATTTACTAAAGTAAGTATGAATTTTAAAAAACGTTAAACAGCATATACATTACTTGTCTTGTACTTATCATGCAAGATTTTAGAAGGTAAAACACTCATGTATGTTTGTACGTATATATTTTCAAAGGATAGTATTCCATTGCTTTAACGATAGGTATATTCTGGTTCCGAGGCATTTGGAGAGAATGAGAGAACGGGTTGATAAATGAAGATACCGAAGAAATGCGATCTCTTGAGAAGCATGTTGCAAAGAAGCAAGGAGGTCGATACATTTCCATTTGTCACCCACGTCTCTTATGACTCAAGTTATTCGCGGCTCAAAGCAAAGAGAGATAAATCCCTCTCTTGATACTTTGAACTCGGAAAGAAAATATCGTTGCCGCTGGCGGAAAAAAGTAAATCGAAAAAGCGTGAATTCAGTTCCCGGGTTTGAGAATTCAATTTTCGTG
The DNA here is from genome assembly GCA_947579665.1 of Sympetrum striolatum. Classification (NCBI taxonomy): domain Eukaryota; kingdom Metazoa; phylum Arthropoda; class Insecta; order Odonata; family Libellulidae; genus Sympetrum; species Sympetrum striolatum. The sequence goes on along the minus strand of OX388351.1, from coordinate 44,926,661 downwards.
TCTCGTTAGTGTTTGCAACAATTTGATGGAATTGTATACTATGAGGATTTTCAAGTATTCGAATTTTATAAAATCTTTTAAATCGGTGTCAGGCTCTCCATTAAGAAAACATTACAAGGTAAAATGATTTTCTCTATGGTATTTAAAAGTCGACGTATAATTGTGAGAATACAGAAAAGGTGATAAAGCGCTCTAAATTTAATGAACTTTGAAACGAGATCTATAGCGGACATGAAAATAAATAAAGCTTATTTGTCGAAATTCATCCGTCATTTTACTCAATGAAAATTTTAAAAAATATCTAAACATTAGTAGCTAATAGTAAAAGCTAATTTAAATGAACAGTGAATATGAAAATATAGTTGCGGATTAAAAAATCCAAGCAAAGCTCAAGATAAAGTATCTACATCAGAAAAACAACCACGGGCAAGAAGGAGTACATTAAAAATCTAGAATTTCATATAGAATCTTTTACGGTTATTCAGATTAATTGGAGTATGGAAGATAGCACTGCCTCGTTCATCCCAGACGAAATTTATTATTTTATTCGTAAGAAATAGAGTTATGATAGTTTCTACATGTAAAGAAGAAATTTGACTTACACAGATCGGCACCAAAAGAGTTTGCATACATTTTCATAAAATCAAGGCTTCACAAATGTGTTGAGGAGAAAATAGTTTTTTCTATAGCAATATATTACACATCATTTTCAAAATAAGTATGAATGATATTAACTTGGACTAAAAACATGTATTGGAAAGGTGGAATTAACTGACGATTGTAAATTTCACGCTGTATTTTTCTAACTTATAATCTAAATTCAACTCAACAACTCAACAAAATTTTATGACAACGATTTACGAAAGAAAGGAAACCTGTTCAGATCTTGCGAAACAAATCCGTACCGAAGATTATCTGCAAAGAAAAGCTATCGAAAGAAACTTTTTAGAAAGGAAAGCCCGCCTAGAAAGTTTTTCCGTTACGTATATAGCATTATTCTTTCTTTAGATAAAATATAAATTTGAGAACTTTGAGATACAATAAATAGCAAATCATATTTTTCATCGGAACGAGACATGCACTTGCAATTTTTCTGATAGAATCCTGTGAACGTTTTAACAACTTTTACTATGCAAAGTGTCGTAAAGTTATAAGTTGCAAGAAACTAAATTCCAATCGCCAATAATCTGTACGCAAAATTGATTGGGAATAAAAATTGACAATGGTAGGATCCTCCGAGCCAATTTCCATTTAAAGAATTGATTTTGATTGCAATTCCATAAAAAACATCAATTTGTGTGATGTATTTTGGTAGCGTTAATTATATCATATGTTTATTTCGCTATTAAATCCTTAGATAACATTCAACATTTTTAAAGAAGATAATGACGTTACGTCAATCGATATAACAATAAATGATGTTTGAAAAACAAAAAAATATTTTATACCATTTAAATAGCTGGTATTCATGAATAGATTAATTTAAATTTGTAAGAATAGTCGGTAAATGACTGTGCAAAAGTTACACATCGAAATTAGGTCTATGCGGAACTTTTGCATACTCATTAACCTACTATCTTTGTATATATATATATATAATAAAATATATAACACATATGTGGATCTTATATATATATATATATATATATATATATATATAATATATAAGATCCACAGAAATAAGACTTCTTCCATTGATTTTATTCTTAATCTATTAAAATAGTAGAAAATACGACCAACAATTTTCTATGACTATTATCAATATTTTCCAATATTAATAACCGTTAACTTATACGATTATTAGGCCAAAGCGGAACTAGTGAAGTGATTAATAGTAAAAAAGGCAATAAAAACATTTAATAGTATAAAAATTCAGTAATTTTTATGAAGTTTTTCTAGTGACGGATTCATACGAGGAAAGGAATGACTTATGTTAGTACAGTGGTTATTTAAGAGAGAAAATATAAATAGAAATAACTTTAGTGAGAGAAATCTAGCATAACATGAGTTCCTTCAACGATATTTTACTCTGAAAAAATGGAGAAAGATTTAAAACACTTTACGCAAATCAAATTTAAAGTAGTTGATAAAACTTTTATGAATAATCTTATGTATCGGAAAAAGTCAAGACTTGATAGACAAAGAAAAATCCTTTATGCAAAGTAGTACATTTATAATTCTCTTTCTATTTACATTAAAATTAGTACCCCGCGAGCCGCACTAAGGCGTATTTGTTATAGTCCTTAACCCCAACACTATGAAAGTATTGAGAGTATTGAGAGTATAATAATGAAAGTGCAAGACGCACAGACTTCAATAGCAAAAGAGCAGTAAGTTACAGTAATTATGCATAGAATTAAATAAATTTCCGCATACTTAAATGCTTCCAAGGCAACGATTTTTTCCAACTTCATCGTAAACAACAGGGACATCGTAAACTGCGTGAGTCAAACCTTGAACATGTCCCGTAACACAACATAAATGAAATCGTTGCTTGGACCACGTGTAAACTTCGACTAAATAAAATTATCCCATTGTTCAGAGAAGTAGTAACTCCTTTGAAACCGCATCTTCATTCCTCTCGCTGTACTCATTGCGGACACTCCCCCTGCATTCCCCGCAAGAGTTCTAGTGCGAAAATTTCACGCCATACTTCGCTGATACCAGAAGCGGGATGACCTCTAAGAAACTCGCGGAGAGCGTAAGAACATGGCGGAAATTCATTTGGGTACAAAAATCCTCGGTGCAGAGAACTGCGTCTAGTAGTAAAATGCATAGTCCCCAGTTTGGGAGAATATGAAGAAGATACACCTCCATTGAGAGGGATTCCGTGAGATGAGGAAGATGGCTCAGGAGAGGGATGGGGGAGGACGCGGTCATCTATCCCCCGAAATATATGACTTTTTCCTACAATGAAACCGTATGGCGGCCATCAGCTTCATCGTTATCGCCACAGAAGATGTCAAGTTTATGGGTGGATATAACTCCAAGCTAAGGCGCAGTGTGTTGAGTGTAAGGTACGAAAATGTGATAAAGAGGAGTTGCATTCTCAACAATCCGTAATTAAAAAAATAAAATATAAAACAAAACAAACTTTGTAGCTTCCACTATCTATAACTAAAAAAAGAAACATGGCTGTGTTTTTATTAACATTGAGAGTTAAAATAGCTCCAAATAGCCGTTGTTTGCGTAATCTTAATTAATAACTCTTAATTCTACTATTTATTGATAATCTATTTTTATTTCTTTCTACCTGAGGATAGTCTAACGATCGATACTGGTTTTGCATTATGAATAAAAAGCGAACGTTACAGGTTATTTTAATTTTCATAATTTCTTCGAAGTGAAACTTTCAACTTTTGATTATATCCGCAATTGATTTATTGCGATAAACACAAATTAAGATATAATTCAACAAAATGAAAACGAATACATCTCACCTAAACCGCTAAATATTTCTATTAATTAAAATTAAAAATATTTAACATGGAAAGGGCAAAGTAATGCATATCAGTAGTAGATATGTAAGAAGGAAGCAATAAGTAATAAGAAGTAATAATCCATGATCGTCGCTGCGTGTACAACTATAACGAAGACATTTGTAATGGAACCTATTCGGACCAAATCATGACATAGAAATTCTTCTTTGACAATTTATGATTTATAACACATAGCAAACTAGGCAGTTAACTACGCAAAGTCTATTTTCTGTTGTATGTAACTGGTTGCTCCTGTTGTAACGGGAAGAATATCTATTACATACAGTAAGTTATCTACTATTTATTCGTATACGTATACATGTGTAATAATCTCTATTGCGATGGCTAAGTAATAAGAGGGAATGCGTGAGAAATGTAAGAGTCAAAAGAATTCAGATTCACGACTTCGAAATCATTTTGCCTATCGATACTAATAAAAGGTGGAGAAAGCAGGCAAAGATGAGGTTCATACGAAACGGTATTATTACTTTCTCCCTATACGTAGTACAGAGAAAGTATTGTATTCGCAAAAAAATTCGACCTCCAGATTTCGACGGAAATAGATATTTTGGGGCCCATAGAGCACGTTTTCAATATTTTCCCGAACATGTCTGTCTGTCTGTGTGTCTGTCTGTCAGTCTCTGTCTGTCTGTCTGTAGTTAAAAAGTTTGTGGGCGCTCTATCTTAAAAGGTAATTATCTGATCATTTTCAAAATTTATATTTAAAATTTTCTTAACAATGCCAAAAGTTGATTAGTTTTTGGTGAATGTCGCTTAACCGGAAAATACGGTTTATCCGGAACAAATTTTCGTTTCTTAAATATCTCTGTAAAAATGCAATATAGGCATATAAATTTACATACAAAATTTATTGATAATGTACTTTACTACAACTTTTGTATAAAACATTTTTTCGTAACACTGATTGTTTAGGAGTTATTCTTCAATAATGGTTAACCGGAAGTCGTTGTTTACCCAGAAATGGAAGTTTTTCATACATATCTCTGTCAGAATGCAATGTAGGTATATACAATTACATACAAAAGTTATAGATAATGTTTTTTACTACAAATGTTGTATGAAAAATTTTCCTGTAACACTCATTGTTTTGGAGTTATTTATATATTAGCGACATAGGCTTCTGTTTTCAATAAATACGGAGAAAGTCATGTGTTGGCCACATCAGATTTTATTTTTTAAATGTAACAAACGGCTAAAGAATAGCAAAGAGAATATAACACAGAGTGTAACGAAATAATATGTTATTTATCACAAAATTTAATGAATTTATTATTATATATTTCAGCCCAAAAGTTTCTGGGAGCAAGATATTATTTATGTCACCGCCTATTCCGGAAACAACGGCAAGACCTGGATTACAAACCTTCTTAGGTGACCAGATGCACATTTTAATCATCTTCAGGTGTAGAGAAAAATAAATCTACCCCTGAAGATTATAGATATAGATTATACCTTCCTCTCACTGTGGAGACACTGCAGCCATCGTGGCTGAACCTGGGCTATACATCACAGGTGTACTGACTTGGCCTTGAGCGAAGCGCTTCGCAAAGTCGCTTTATTGAAGTTGTACCGCAATGTGCTGTTTGCATTCGAAGACCGCGTTCGAGTCCTCCCCCGAGGGTGAATTCTATCCCTGCGAAGGAAATGTCTATTTGTCGAGACGTTTAATTACTTGTTTCTGCGAATTTTGGACTCCTCCAGAAGATTAAACGTGCCGCTCCGGAGGGTGATTTCTGAATAAAGCGTTGTGTATCATCAGCAAGCTGCAAATTTCTGTGCAAGAATTAACAGACATATGTTTTCCACAACAATCAAATTAAATAAACTCATCATCCATTGGATTATTGCCTATAGAGCCATCAATACAGATAGGTCCTCGTTTTGTTTCATCCCAGTTCAATTAATTTGAATGGTATCTATGTGTTATGTCTTGACTGGGAGCAAAACATCATTGATTTTTTTACTTTCTCCATATACGAAGTATAGAGAAAGTATTGTTTTCATGAAAAAATTCGACTTCGAGATTTCAACGGAAATACATGTTTTGGGGTCCCTAGAACACGTTTTGACAATTTTCGGAATGATGTCTGTGTGTATGTGTGTGTTTGTGTGTGTGTGTGTGTGTGTGTGTGTGTGTGTGTGCATGTGTGTCTGTGATTGTGGGCGCTCTAACGTGAAAACTATTAGTAGTATCAATACCAAAATTCATATATAGTACTGTGGTGTGTGCTGTCAGAGTTGATTAGTTTTTGGAGTAAATTGGTTTACCGGAAGTTGAGCTTCATTCATCAAAGCTCATTTCCGGTTTTCACAATATCTCCGTAAATATGATATATAGGTATATTGTATACCGTATAAAAGTTTTAGATAGTTTAATTTACTATAACTTTTGTATTTAACATATTTTTGTATCATCTGTTGATTAGGAGTTATTCGTGAAATACCGATAAACCGGAAGTAGCTGTTATGTACTTTGTGGGCGCTCTAACATGAAAACTATTTGTCGGATCAACACCAAATTTCATACATAGTAATTTCGTTGGTGTTGTTAGAGTTGATTAGTTTTTGGAGTAAATCGGTTAACCGGAAGTTGAGCTTAATTTTTCGAAGCTCATTTCCGGTTTTCGAAATATCTCCATAAATATTATATTTATGTATAAACTAATAAAAATTAAAGTTTTAGAAAATATATTTTACTAAAACTTTTGTATGAAACATATTTTTTTATCACTGATTGTGTAGGAGTTATTTGTGAAATACTGATAAACCGGAAGTTGCTGATTAGGTACATTGTGGGCGCTCTGGGCGCTGGGGCGAAAGGCCATTTCATCGTTTTTCATCGAGCATGACCCGAAAAACATTATTTATAATGTTTGTGACGTAAAAGATAATATGATATAAATTAATCACTCATCTTCCAAGTTTAGATTGAATAAAGAATTCGAAAATACTGTCGTAGATAAATATTTACATCTTATATATGGAGAAAGTCATGTGCCGGCCACATCAGATTTTCATTTTAGAACATCTCCTAAGGGTATACCGATTTTAGTTCGGTAAAGGGGCTTGTTCGCACACTAAGATTATTTCGTAAACCGTTTGAGCACAATGAGTGGGGTTTTATGTCACGGTGACCGGTCTACACCCTTAATTTAAGCCTACTCATAATAACACATGATTTATAGGAAAGATGGGACTTCCTAGAGCCAATATCGTCCAATAATAAAGTGTGTGTTGTATTATAATAAAACAAACAAGGAACATTTACTCTTCATTAAATCATAATAAGCATGATCATTATGATTAAGAGTTAAAAGCTCCAATTAGCCGTTGTTTGCGTACAATCAATAGTGCGGAAGTACCCTAACCATGGGGATTAAGGTTAACCGTAATTGTGCTATTGTGAGCGTTATTATTCTTGATGCATATTTCGGTGGCCATCACCATCTTCGGGAGAAGAAGAGATACGAAAAATGTATCGAGAATAATAATTCTTACAATACCTCAGTCACGGTTAACCTTACTCTTATGGTTAGGGTACTTCTGCACGACGGGTTATCCGCAAGCAACGGCTAATTGAATATTTCATAACTATTAATGTTAATAACACAACCGTGTTTCTTTTTTTATTTTAGTTATCACAATAAGTATGGTTTCATAAAAAACATCGAAAATTTCGTAATACTTCTTGCTGTGTAGTAGAGAAAAATCATCCATCCTTTACTTATATATTTGTAGTGTTCTCTAATTATTTTATCAAAATGGAAAATACGGTATTAATATAGTTTTAGCTGAATCATTTTTGAAACCAGCGAATTTATATCTGTTTCCTGCATTGAAATGCTGTATGTTTGGGGAATATTCTAGTAGAGCATTATCTAGGGAGAAATTATCTGAGGTGAAATCTGCGTGAAATTTAATCACCTTAAATATAAACATCGCTATAATAATGGTGAACGGAAGCACCCAAAGCAAGAGAAACAGGATTTAATTTAGGGCGTTGGGAAGCGTTCCCTTGTGATCAAGATGTCACGCTAGAAGCGGGAAGGCTATTATAATTAAGAGGCGGTGCAGAGGATGCACTCATCAAGTGGGATAAACTCGGTAGCCTCGAGGAGGAATGCCGGACGACATCTCTCGAGAGATTAAAGGGACGTCAAAGGACTAAGAAGGGAGACAGAAAACTTGAGCCTCAAAAAAAAAAAACATTTAGCCGCGCGAAAAATATTATGGTGCCGAACTACTAAAAGAAAAATGGGCCAGGAAGAGCGTTTAGAAATGTGGCTAAGTGTGTAAGGAAATATAGAAATGTTGTAAATCGAAATTCTTAGACTAACTATTCCAATATAATGGCTTGAAAATCATCTTTCAAATTAATATACATCGAAACAGAGAGAAAGATATACCCCTTGGTAAGAGAAGGCATGCACCGATAAACCCAAAGATAAACAGTAGCAAAAACTAAGTACATAACTAGTATTCGAATCTAGGTCTCCCACATTCCGGCCTCTAAGCCATTTAAGTAAATTTCGGAATTGTAATTTGAATATCACAAGATTAATTGAGGTAACACGAAATTAATTTCTTTTACTATTAAAATAGCCTCAATTTAGATAATTGTTTAGGCAGATAACATAGGTATTCAACTAACTTTTATAAAGGAATATTTTCTGAAAAGAATAATTTATGATGGCTGTCGTGGCTAATATTTATTTAAAAACTTCATAAATATAATGTAAACTGGGAAAAAATAAGGATGACATGTTAAAAGATTTCTTGCGGAATACTAATATTAACGGATGAAATTGCTTTATTATCGCAGTTTAACACTATTTAAATGACGCTGATGATAGATAGCAACCGATAAAAATATTCTTTTAGTGCATAACGCATAGTGCTACAATGAAGAGACAACAATGAGATTGCTAAAGCCGTAACATACCATTCCAGTAATATTAGGGAACATATAACTCCAATTTTGAGAATCATAATAATAACTTCTTAAATCTAAACAGGAATAACCAATTGCACCCATTTCAGTAATAATCAGTACTGAAGAATAAACACAACCATTCCATAGACACCAACAAAAGAAAGACGCGATTAGACGGGACTCGAACCAGGGACATGGCGTTGGAGCGCCATACATCATTCCGGAAATTTCCGATCGTCAAAGAGAGAAGTAAGTTTTGAGTCATGGAATTACTTAAGATAGATAAGATTTACAATAAAACAATTTAAAAATTTCAAGAAACTGTTACGTTCGTTATACAAATTGGAAAGAAAACTCGTAAAAATTCCGCAGGTGGTAATAAGGAAAATGTTATATCTCGGGAACACATTTTAGAGATGTCAATAACAGGATCAAAGTCAAAGCATAACAAGCTAGTTTTCGCGCGGTGCTTCATAAGCAGTCGCAGGAAGCGTTAAGGAGATAGTGCATCTTGCATCCGTTTAAACCCGTCATCCGTGCTCAAACTGCCACTCTCCTCGACTCCTGCGGATGACTGTGGCTTTAGTACACTCAAACGAGAAACACGTGTGGTAGAGTCATTAAAGGAATACGAGAGATAACTCTTACGAAGGCTTTCGAGCCAACGAAGAATTTTCAACGGTTTCTGCTGGGTTTGCCAAAGTAATAAACGCACAAATTAGACAGATAGAGGAACAATTTGGTTTTACAGCTAAGCAGTAACATGATGATTTTGGAAAGAATGTAAGTGAGAATTATACTTTTAACAAAAATTTTATTTTTACAAAAATAGTTGCACGACCGGTTTCGACGATTTATCGTCATCTTCAGGTGTATATACTCTAAATGCAAACCCTTTAATACTAGCTAGGTAAAGGGGTAGAAGGGATGGGGAAGGTGAAAATATGGGGGAGAGAAGGAGGTGGCGGGAGTTAGAGACTGAAGTTTATTCATGATGATTTTGAAGATTATGATAAAATATTACGAGAAAGAAAATGCTGCATAATGCTGATGTGCGAACCTTAATGTGGCATTTTATGAAATGTATTGTTTGCAATTTTTTGCTGTGTTGAATAAATCTATTTATTAAAATTTTCTCTTTTTATAAGTAGTGTATCACGTGCAAAAGCGTGATTAAAAGAGATATCAAACAATTTTTTTTTATATTTCACCTGAAAATTATGAATGCTTTTAAAAGTAAATTTTCCGGGAACTAGAACTAGGAACACTACGTAATTGTCAACCTAATTTCCGATTTAATTAGTCTAATTTGATGATGTTGAAATGATGCGTGCTCATATAACTTTAGACTTGGAGGAAACAGTAGATATGCTATCCGAGATCATTTCAACGCAGATTCTTTAGGTCATTGAAATATAGCTCTCATAAATAAGATATTTACTTAATGGAAGTTAAAACCCACCAGGCTCAAAGTCGAATTCTCACTTTAAGGAGATCTCAGATGCAGTATAATAGCTGAGCTACATTATTTAACCATGCAAATTTAGCATATGATACAATAATCAAAATTAAAGGGGGTTAAAGCTTCTCCATGCAGTTCGTATGAACTACTCCACGCAGGAGGATTAAGATTACGTACAATGAGAAGCACTGTGCGGCTTAACCACTCCAATGTAACTACCAAAGTTCACACTCTTCCAATATCCACGAGCGAGAACTTGCAAAGGTATTCCTTTCAGAGGCACTTCAGAAGGATAATTCTGTGTAAATTAATAGCAATTACCTTCTCCATTTTAGATTGCTATTTGAAATCGTAGCGTAGGAGAAGTACTTCTCTAGCTGAAGCAATTACTCTGGCTCAATATGAACCCAGACTTCGAAATAATATGCTAATCTTCAGAAACTCGACGACTTTCAAATGGATTTCCCATTCAAAGCTACGACTGGGTTTCCATTTAAATTCCCTGACATTTTAATGGGCATGGTCCCCATTATTTCTCGAATACAAGGTGTGATTCAACGTAACTTCATTGTGAGATCGCTCGCTTTTTTGCAGGCTACGTTATGATACATTGCACAAGGAGCAATTATAAAACATTGCATTATTCATCGTATCATGTTATGCTATAATTAATATTTTAATGTTTGAGTATGAGTTATAGCATAATACTAAGCTCTAATATTTCCATGACGTATGATTCTTTTAAGTATAATCGATGTTATCTGTAATTATATCTGTAAATAAACCTACCTGGGGAACTAATATTAAACATTTCTCAGGAATCACGGATTTTTCGTTGGAATGGCTGTTAAAACGGGAAGTGATGAGCTTGATTTCAATAGACACAAGTAGCCTCTAGTTCGTGTACTAGTGAACTAATTAAATCTATTAAAAAGGATGCGAAAACCATAGTTTTGCACAGTATTTATACATTATGCCCGAGAGAGAGTCCATAGAAAGTACTTATTAAGCTGGGAGACGAACCCAGGTCGAGGAGAGTTTGTTTGTTTGTCGTGGAAAAAAGCTAATGTCACTCCGGTGCCTAAGAAAGGGTGGGCGTCAAAACCAGATGATTATAGGCCTATTTCATTAACTTCAATATTTTGCAAAATAATGGAGCATATTATAGCGAGCTCTATCATGCGCTTTCTTTCCGAAAAGGGAGCAATCATTCAGAGCCAGCACGGATTCCGGAAAGGTAGGTCTTGTGAGACCCAGTTAGCGCTTTTTATGAATGACGTATCTAAAGCAGCAGACGGCGGTGTTAGATCAGACGTAGTTTTCCTAGATTTCAGGAAAGCTATCGACACAGTTTCTCACGAAAAGCTTATCAAAAAGCTGAGTGCCTACGCGATCGACGAAAAAGTAATCAGATGGACCAAATCTTTTCTAGAAAACAGATCTCAGCGAGTTGCGTTAGACGGAATTTTATCCGACGAAATAATTATCTCATCAGGAGTTCCACAGTGAAGTGTTCTTGGTCCAATTTTATTTCTAATTTACATTAACGACCTCGTAGATAACGTAAAGAGTAAGGTTAGATTATTTGCCGATGATAACCTGATATACAGAGAGATTTTGACAGAAAACGATTGTAATGTGCTTCAAGACGACCTGGACGTAATATCAGGATGGTGTAAAGATTGGCAGCTGGATTTAAATATAAATAAATGCGTTGCCATGAGTTTTACGCGCTCCGCAAACATAAGTACCAAATCTCAGGTCATCCATTAGAGTTAGTGCACGACAACAAATACCTAGGAGTCACGTTTAGCAGTAACTTATCTTTTAAAGAACATATTCGAGATGCGGTAGGAAAAGCGAATAGAATGCAAAGATTAACTGGTAGAACGTTGAGAGGATGCTCATCGAGAGTCAAAGAAATAGCTTACTTTTTTCTCATTCGCCCGAGTCTTAAATACTGCTGTGTGGTTTGGGACTCACACGAAGTAGGTTTAGTCTCAGATTTAGAGATGGTCCAGCGTAGAGCAGCCTGATTCGTCTGCGGGGATTTCAGGTTTGATAGCAGCGTTACGGCAATGATAGATTCCCTCGGTTGGAATTCACTACAGATGAGAAGATCTGAATATCGTCGGAAACTTTTCGAAAAGTTCAATCGTTCAGAATTTATAGACGAAGTAAGTGAAATGTTATTGCCAGCAAGGAGCGAACGCGATCTCCGAGAGGCATCGACGAAGCGTTATAGGGAAGTAATCGCAAGGACGGATAATTACTTTTGGTCCTTCTTTCCCCAGGATATTAGAGATGCTAATAGGGATAAATGAATAATGGTGTTGTATTACACCCCCTGCCATACGCCTCTGGCGGCTCACGGGGTATATATCTAAATCTAAATCTAAAAACATAGTGACTTTTATTTCTCTGATCAGAACGTCATTACATTCCTACTATCCTAAAAAGGATATTCTGATGTACTAAATACTGGGTGAAATATAGGAAACAAGAACGAATTCTATATGATATAAAATATTTTCTCTTATTGTAATACCCTTGTCTTCATTCAACTCCATCTATTTTGGTTTCTAGTAAATTTCTTTATGTAACTTCAAAAGTCATCCTAGACAGTTTGACAGGTTATATTGCTTTTTCGTTAAAACGTGAATAACACAACTTTAACCTATAATTATTTATTCTATTGAATTGGATAACCACGAAGAGAATCAACAATAAATTGGATAGCCCAATCCTAATTATGTCACGTGGAATACGTAACTAACGGTATCCGATGAATTATTACACGGCATGCTTCTACTCACAGAGACACTCGATTAATTGCAATTGCATCTCCAGGAGAAGCCTATCTTACTCGTGGCATGAACGATGTCGTTACTACATAAACTCGGATTTTCTTTTCCAGAATAAAGGTTTAGAGTATTGAAACGTGACTTTCTGTCTCGTTGGTACTTCCATACCTACTACATAATCTTCTATATCGAAAAACACGCCATCGCTCAAAGTAATTCTGTTTTCTTAATTAATTAATGACATTCTTAATTGTTTTCTTAATTTCTGAAATTATTCCCCGTTCTTTTAAGTAATCTTTTTACCGAGGTATTTCAAAATATTAAGTAAAAAATGACAGTGTATACGCCATTAATCATTTAATGAATGGTGATTTACCACTCCTCTTGCCTACCTCTTTCCTTTACTCATCATCCCGTTAAATCCTCAGATATGTATACACCAGGTGGTACAGTTTGGTATTATACAATTACGTTCATAATTTCAAGTAATGGATAGACATATTACAACAGAAAAAGGCTAATATAAATAAATAAATAAAATAAATCATATCATCACATGTGTATGAAACGCAAAACATACATGAAAAATATATACACAACATAACATGATTAAATTAATACTTTGCTATAGTATTATTTGTGTTTGAACCGTCCCTCTATTCTTCGTCGAAACGTTACAGTGCTTGGGAAGGGGTTAAGAACATTTTCTGGTAATACATTCCATTCCATGGCAGTTCTGTTTACGTAGGAAAATTTATTGCTTTATTCTAAAATCCAAAACAGTTACGTCTTTTGAAATTCCTAACTTTAGCATAACAGCTCAACTTCCTTTCATAATTCAACCAGCTCCATATAAATCATCCTATCAACACTGTCCGGAGGTTGCTAATCCTTTCGGTGCTGCCGATTAATTTTCCTCTTTTTCCTCAAATCTTTCCATAGACCTCTCTTTATTCACTCTTCGAATCATTTCTTCATCGGCTACTCGGTTTATTATTACAAAGGCCATAAATGCATTACTTCCGGTCTTCTCTCCTAATTTTAGGTCCATAACTCTGAGGCATGAATATTATGTTATAACTACATTATATGAATATAATTTATATACTAATTATGTTTCCTTACATTCTATACTAGCGTATTTGCTGTCAATAGTAGTTTCTTTCGGTGGAGTTTCATCCTAGAGTGTGCTATAGTAATTACTGATATTCTTGCTAATTCTGCTGCTGATGATCTTTTAGTCTGTTTGTGAAGTATTCATCCCAAAGGCCGGTTGGTGCCTCATCCCCTCTGATACAAGCTACTAAGTGCTTGCAGAAGAGAATGAGGTTCACTAGGCATGATGAGGAGTGAGGTAGTTTGCCATTTCTACCCTCATTGAGCCAGAATGCTGAAAGCGGAACATGTCCAAGCAAGTGAAGCACAATGACTCTACGAGTAACACTTATTTTGTCACTCCATAAAGGAAGACATTGACGAATTCAATTATTCAATCATACCTCAGTAGCTTTCATTTCATCACAGCACAATCAAGACTGTGACAATCGCAAGGACGGATAATTAATTTTGGTCGCTTCTTCCCCAGGCTACTAGATAGGCTAATAGGGAGGAATGAATAATGGTGGTGTATTGCACCCCCTGCCATACGCCTCTGTTGGCTCGCAGGGTATTTATCTAAATCTAACTAGAAGAACTATTCGATTCATTTACACATGCGAGTTCTTAAAATTTAAAAATTATTTTCACTCCATAATTAGTTTTTTGCTACAGACCAACAAATCGGTAGAATTCGGTCGAAAGTTTCAATTTACAAGTTCATTTCATAAAAAATCATACTTATTGCATAGCGTTTGAAGTTCGAATAGTAGAACTTTAAACTCAGGAATTTCAAACACAGTTTTGACATTTGAGTTGGAGAGCGCCGAAGGGAGAAGCAACAGCTGACATGAAGTAATCAAGTAAGTTGTATCCGACGGATATACTCGTAAGCGAATTCCGTAACCATCCACCGAGCGAAGAGAGAAGCGGAAATGAAATCTTAAGGCGCGCGCTGCTGCATTAATGAACTGCACTCAGCGGAATGATATAAGTAAACTGGAATTCAATTGCATTGATTTCGGACTACGCAACAAGTAACACAAATCGCAAATTGCCTCCAATTCAACTTTTAACTAGGGCGAAACAAGGATTCAATTAGGAATTGTGCTAGTTTAAATTACTTGAATAATACACCACCGCTGAAATAAATTTTGAAATGTTCATCGAGTTACAATTTCAAGGTCCCTTTTCAAATACAGAAATTTTTATAATACAAAACTCATGTAATAAAATAGGCTAATATTCTTAATTGAACTGACACTCGGATATTTCATTCTATACATATTATTTCAGACATCTCGTAAATAAAACAGAATCGAACTTCGAACTCAACATATGACGGAATGAGAATCAAAGTAATATTTTTCAATCATGTAAGCACCCAGAAATTCAAAAAATGTAAATAAACATTTTATGCAGAATGAAATCAATATCTGTTATATCTCATGCCAATGATATGTTATCTAAGGTTTGTGAAGTCTTTTTAATTGAAATACAGTATTACTAGAGAGCTAGGTGCTCGATCGACGGCATTTGACGCTTGTTTATGAAGGTAAACACTCATACAGCATTTATTCAAACACTGCGTTGGTTTAGTAGGCAAAAATTTCATAAGTAAAGGGCACCTAAAATACGGCGGTACGTCTTATTCCGATAAGTTAGACAGTCATCCTTCAAATTTGGGGAATCAGAAAGATCTTCTCGTGAGTACATAAGGATTACGTTTTAAAGCACAAATAATAAGTAAAGAACATATTTGAAATACATATATAAAAGCTCCATCCGTAAAATATACATTCTTTGGAGACCGTAGCCACAGGCTGAGGAAATTTGTTTTTTTCTTAATATTCCTCCGAGTGCATCTCAACATGTGTCTCTCAAGGTAGGTGTAGGAACGATCCTTCGCTGTAATTATTTTGATTGCGAGAAGAGCCGAGGGAAATAAAATCTCTTCTGATACCAAGGGTAGAGTAATTGGAAAAATCAGAAATCTATGATAAATAATGGCGTGCAATCGCATGTAATGTGTAACCGCATGTAACAAAATTGGTAGCATTTGAGACGGACAGAAAAAGGATTTTGTTCAGCGAAATTGAGACTGGGAAGTCTCATCTTCCATTTAACCGATGAAAACGAGTAAATTATGAATTAAAAGAAATATGAAAAATTTATAATAATAATCTATGTATATATATATATGTATAATATCTCAATTTAAAGAATAAAATATTAGCAATCAAAATACACAATTTAAATATTCTAAGGAAATTATAAAAAAATACAAAAACATTTGAATAAGAGTCAAATATGATCATCAATGCAATTCTTCGGTAGAGTGAATTGATAGTGTATAGTGCGAAGCATAATTTTTTACAATATTAGTTGTTGAAAATTCACAAATAAAAAATGGTGAATTATTTACAAAATTTAAAAGAATTCCTGAATTATTTAATATGCAGGCGGCATAAAAACCCAATGTGTAATGAACATGAGCTAAGGGAAATGGAATTGTAGAGAGATACATAACGGCAAATGGCATATGATGCAACAAAATAGCATGTACCTTACAAAAAGGAAACAATTTAATTGAATCTCAATTTTGAATGAAAAATTGATTTATTTTTCCTTCCTGAGCTTATTTTATATATTGGTGGTTGTCTTTTATTCAAACTGTCCCCATTTGACATTCATGAAGCAAAGTTAATACCTCCATTAAAATCATAAACATATTGCTCAAAATGCAGCCTTACCCTTATTTATTCACTTATACTGTTGGAAAATTTTCAGCTTTCAAAGGTCTGGGATGAGGTTCTTTTGCTTAGTTATGAAAATCAAAATTTTTCCACCGTTTTGCTGATTTGTTAATGAATTTTCAAAGTGGCAGAGGCGATAAGGAAAACTCGGCAAAAACCTTTTTCTACGGAAGAAAAGGACGAGAGATTCATACTCTTAAGAGTATTGGAAACTCACTATCGATAGGTTCTCAAGAAGAATAGCGAACGAAGGTCATAGGGACGGACGAGTTCCCACCAACTTTTCTCGCCACGGAATTTCCCACAAGATCGCCTACGCAGGAGGTTCCCATTCGACCCTAGGCCAAGTTGACCAGTGGAGCGCACCCTTGGGAACCCATCGCTTCAAGGGGTCAACCGAAGATGAGGATGGTGAAAGGTTGTGAGATAGAGGAAAGAAATTCACTGCGAAATCTCTCTCCCGGAACAATGGGTACTTTCAGCTCTCGCTAAAAACACATTCGGAGGCGTATTTTCGCACAAACCCTTCTTCGATAGTATTTGGGTTTACTTCTGCGATAATTCTTCTATGTTCGGAAAGAGTTTTAACGCTTCCAGCGACTCTGAAGCTCGTTTTTATTCTCATTCATAAAACATGAAAGAAAGTTTTTGGTTATTGTCGTCCCAAGTATTAGGCAAACCTTCTTTATAATCGAAATATTCTTCTCCAACGATAGAAAATTATTTTAGTCATGTTTTACCAATGAAGTAGCCATAAAAAACCTAAAATTAATTTTTCTACTAATATCCATGCAATCTAGAGATTATTAAAAATACTTTCATGTATGATAAAAATTAGGTCAAAAAATTACAAATCTACCTTCAAGATTTTTTTAATTTACATTTTATTAACATGGAATTTTTTAAAATATTTAACCTTGTATTTATCATATGCAACTTAGTGTTTCTCTCTTAGGTTTAATGACCATACCAGTTTTTAAGTATTTCATAAATGCAATAAATGTTAAATCGATGGCAAATACTATACTTTTCATTTTTTCCAAAATAATTATGGTGATACCACACTCGCAATAAATTGCTTTCATCATTTCCGATTTCAAGACTGGAACGCAATGCAATCCTCAGAGCATTCTCTTTATTAAATATCGATCAAGAGCGAAGTCAAACAAATGGCCTTCCTATTCTTACCAAGAGTACTTCTCTGTTGGAGACGACGATAAGTAAGGAGGACTCTATCTAAACTTGAGGAGGTTCATGAAAAAGAGAGGATAAACATTCCCAGGTCACGAATCGGCTTTGCATTCCCATCTTGGCGGAGATGCGACATTTCGCCGCGGGAAGCAATCCTCTGTTTGCTTCTCTTTCTCCAAGGACTACTTCGACTACAATTTTCGATACAGTTTCGCGAGACACCGAAGCGGCGTTCCCCAGAGTGGAAATCAGCCGAACTTGTTGTGAATCAAGGACCGCGGCTTCGTTTTTTGTGTGGGGATTACTTCTTGCGGCGACCGACTGAGATCAGCCACGTCTTCCGCAGCAAAGCATAAGAATTTCGTGACGCACAGAGTCGTTTTGTTCAGCGCTGGAAGTTTTCCTTCGATTCCCCTCAAGTTCTCACGCGGTTTGGGAGGCGCATTCTCACGATAATGGATAATGTCGTAGTCAATTGTGCATTATCATTGCAGAAGGGTGATAATCTAGTTGATTACTTCGAATCTAGATACGAGTGAAAATCTAATTAAAATTTATTCGTCCTTATGAAGGCTAGATTGAGATTGAAAAGTGTCTTCTTTTATCTAAACTATCGGAAACGATATTAATAAAAACATAAATATAGCATAGACTAACAGAAACAGAGAGGAAATCTTTAGAAGGAGAGGAAGTAATAAAACCTAAGGTTCGATTCTATTATCTTTGGTCTTACTCCGTGGACCGACATTCTAAATAGAAAGAAAGAAAATGAATGCTGAACTCTTTATCTGATGATACCCTCTGAGCCTAAACAAGTTGGAAAATAAGATTCTTTTGAGTGGAAAATTAAGAAGTTCTTTTTATATCTATTATTTTTAAACCTAAGGTATTATCTCGGGAAAAAAACATACAGAAAAACACAAACAAGGGAGGTGAGAAAAACTGATTATAACGTATATATCTAAAAAATACTTTCACAAAAATAACATAAAATTAAATCAGTAAATGGACGCATTGGAATCATTTATCTTGAGAAAACAAAAGAAATCACAAAGGAGTTCGTTATTAAATATAATATAAAACATTCAAAAATAAAAATAATTCGAAAAAGCATGAGTGGAAATATTCAATAACAGGAATTTACGTAATATCGCGAATAAAAGATGAATGAAAATCAAAGCGACGGAAATTTAACTAAGTGATTAAATAAAGAACGGATATTTTTCCAACTGAATTCGTTTCATCCGTTCATTGATTGAACTGATTGAAATAATTGAAGATCACCGGAGTGAGAGGGTTCAATTGTACAAATAGGCCAAGTTTCAATCACGAAAGGAGATGATAAAATCAGCAACAAAATGAAAATGCTTACGGTTTCCGATCTTCAAAACTAATTTGTCAAAGATAAATCACACAAATAAAAACTCAACTTTATCTGTAAATTTCCAAAAACAAAATGCCCACATTTTGAAATCGTTTTAATTATTTCAGTTTAAAAACCATCTCTTTCTCTCTTTTAAAATGCCTTGAAACCAATCCGTTGGTTTGTTTATGGAAATGAGCTTATGGAGTCAAAATTTCGTTCACGCGGGAATTGGTCAAAGCAAGATCAATGAAAGCCATAGTTAGAAAACTAATTGGGAATGCTGTATGCTTGGAAATCAGGTTCGTCACGGATTTATCACTTTCGCTTGCTTTTTTAACAATCGTTAATTAATGTCCACCGCCGATATTCGGCAGAGAAACGAACTCATGAATGCTGAAAGCGAGCGCTAAACTTCAATTTGCATTTTAAGAACGTGCATATTTGACGCTTTTCCAACACTTGAATTATTGAAATCGATAGGCGTCATTACCAAACAGTTTTCCCTCATTCTCACTCTTTAATACGGTAGAGATCGGTTAGCACAAAATGAAGAGGACAGACCAATAAATTCCGTGTCAACCTACCTACTACCGTATTCCGCCACTCTCTGTTACATAGAAACACAAAATTTAAAGGCCATAGAAATACAGAATAGCAATATTTATCAATTATTTGACGAGAATTTAACTTGGTAGGGGAAAATATGTTGCTTATTATATAATACCGTACTTCCTATTATCCATAATGTTTTTGAATCAGTTTAGTGAATAAAATTTATTTATACGGTATCAATTTCACCCACATAAAATCACTTATAGTTGCTATATTATTTCCAATTATACTGAGTGAAATATTATCATTAATTTTGAAAATTAAGCAAAGCTATTGCGTAATCGGAAGATATTTAATTTGAAATTTGGTACTGTGAGAGAATAAATTTGATGGAATACGTGAAAATCATAGCAAAGAATTTTTTTTAATATTATCACATTACGAAGCAAGTAAAACCAGGATGAAACCGAGTCTTGGCCTTAAAATTTAGTCTGGGTTAATTTAACGAAGATACTATGCGTGTAGCGTCTCTTTGTTCTGGACATAAGTTTGTAAAATGTACTTTTCTGCAATTATTGAAATCTCCGAATCTGACATTGTATCGTTGAATGTTTCCATCAAGCTGGGAAAAACACACTACTGACCGGGACCAGGCGTTATAACAGAGTATTCAGTCAAAAACTGTAGGACTAATAACAGGAGACATAACTACAATAAAGGTGATCCTCGGTGGTGAGGTTAACAAATTCTCCTTAAATAATTCCATCAATATTAAAAAACCTTCCTTCCTAGTCTCGAGTGATACTGATCTAAGATAATAAAACCATTCATTGGATACTTTACGGGTTACATCTCAGTGACGTCCCAATAACGTCCCCTGCCTTTGAACTGCAGCGCAATTACCTGTCCGTTCGATTTCCGATGCATCCAACCCATTTCCTCTCCTGCCGTCCTGTATGTTGAGATGCCGTCAATAAAAGAGATGAAACAGGAAGTGCCCTCTCGGAGAGCAATGATACGAAAGATCGCCATCCGCAGACTGAGTCATCCAGCGATTCCACACGCACTCCCTTCGTGATCTCCTTTTGAACTTTCAAAGAGGTCAAGCAGCAGTCAATTACGCTCTCACTGGATTGAGTCAGCTGTGTGGGTATTGAGTGGAGACCGGGAAATGGTCCCGCGCTTTCACCAAGGACGGCTGGAGGAAGGTCAGTTTCCTCCGCTCTTTTCAGCTGGAGCTAGTGTCTATGGAGACCTCAGAGTCCGCAGAGAAACGGTGGGCAGTCAACTTAATGTGATTACTATAAGTGCATTTCTTCCGATAAATGGGAGTTAAAATAATAAAAAAACTACCACTCGAACTAAAGGAAGAGTTCAGTCTGAATCTTACGGTTTTTCTTGAAATTAAAGAATTTTAATTGAAGATAAAACTAAATCAAAACATTTTCTGGAATAATATCTATGATAAAGTAATGATAATTTTTAATTTATGTTTAAATTTCTATGTATGAGTATATGAAATTTTACTATACCGTATATATTCATTAAGACATGCTATAATATTTATGTTTTACCATACACAATTTTCATTTACTGATAATAATGCAATGTGGGGAAACCTTACATATAAAACAGAAATGTTTCTTGAGATATATTTGTTATTTACTGAGGAAGCCCATCTTATTTCTCTCAGGAATGCTTTCATATTTCAATTTATGGTACTGGAAAAGAATATTGTATAACTCA
This sequence comes from Sympetrum striolatum, assembly GCA_947579665.1. NCBI lineage: Eukaryota > Metazoa > Arthropoda > Insecta > Odonata > Libellulidae > Sympetrum > Sympetrum striolatum. The sequence continues at coordinate 44,905,256 of OX388351.1, read as the reverse complement.
GACAAAATAATGCCTCATTCTTTCATATCATCCAGTTAATTGTGCCTATACTTCTGGTGAAAAAATTAAAAGATATTGATGGACATAATTTGAATGATCCGTCTCTCTCCCAGGAATGTATTTAATTTGTAGACAACTTAAGAGAAAAATAACAAAAAATCTATACCCAAGTTTCACACTAACTTTTCTTTTCTAAGTAGATGACGGCATTTAGCCCGGAATACGGCCTTTGTGTGATATCATATACTAGAAAGCGTGCACTCTACTCATATACTCTTGTAAATCGATCCACATTCATAACTAAATAACTTTTTAAAGAAAATGACGTAATGGTCAATACATTGGGGTTTTATTCACTTCGACTTTAACAAATAAACATTATTATTAACGAATAAACGGTCCATAACTTCCATTTAATTTTTCAGTGAAAATTAATAAGCATTGGAAAATTGGTATGCTGTTTTGAGGTAGGTATCGGGTACATAGAATAGAATATGCATTATGGGGAAGAAAGTTAACCATATCAACGGGTCAATAACAAAACCAATCTTAAAAGACCAAATAGATAAATCATGCGTGAGAGACTAACATCATTTCAATCTATTATTTTATTTGATAAATACGCTTCAATAATTAGTTTTATTCTATCTCAAATTCAATAGCATAACTGCATTTCTTCTCATCGTACGAAATATGATATTTACGTTACAAGTGATCTGCACGAAATTTGGTGTCGATTCAAATTAAATTAAGATACATAACAAATTTTGACATTAATATTTTTCATCTAAATTAAATTGATTCATTTAGATGAATTCCCTATAAGGCCCGATAACTTAAAACTTGAGGGATCAAAAAGACATTAATTCACCCGGAGAACAGCAGCGTGAGTCTAATATAACCCTCACGGAAGTTTACGGCTAAAAATTACATTAAAACAGGATATGAGAATAGTTAAATTAGTTCCACATTAGACTCACTTCGAGCAAATTTAATGGGTAAATCTAGCTATGGCATTTATAATTAGCATCTACCAAAACTTTCACCCTCGCATTTTAGATTAAATCCATGATGAAGCAAAATTCGTTTTGGGGGCGAAAAAAAGGTCAAGAGAGAAGAGATAGCGAAAGGGTTTTTGGAGGGACAAATATGAAGAGGAAGGGCATAATGGCCCAGTGAGAAGATAACAAGGGTCGTCGTATGGAGCCGTCTGAATGGGGGAGTCAGCATATATGCTCACATATCCACATTTGGAAAGAGGCGTAAAAGAGCATCCACATACGCACTTCACAAGGGGAGTCACACATGCGCCGTAGGAAATAAAGCAGACCCATTTCCGCTCGGACAACCTGCGTATGATTCCGCGACTCCAAAGGGCGGATCTTTTGGTGGTCCATGAAGAGATGAGCATCCAGGGACCGCAGACGTGGGCTCTTTTGGAGGTGAAGAGGGGAAAAGAAATGAGTCTCCATCGACCGAATAATCTAATTGTGAAATCTTTGGAGCTTGAAGTTTGCTATCTGCCTCGCTCATCGGGAATAATATATTATGGATCCCAGACACATGTATCAAGATGAAATATGAGCTTCTCCGAGATTTAACGATAGAAATGGGTGTGGCAAATACTATTTATGGAATAATGTGAGTTATTATTATTACAACAACACTACAAGTAGATTAAAAATATGGTGACAGTGGTTCAAAATTAAATATCATACAAGCTTAAATTCATACAGTCGTGCATGGTCAAGCAATATATAGATAGTCATTGTAAATTGAGGGGTAAACACTATACCTGTCAGACCTCTGAAAGAAGTCAAGACATATACATAATACAAAAGTTACAAGTATTATCCCATCCCATTGAAAGAAAATATTTTAATTAACAGCTATTAAACAGAATCAAATTAACAGCTATTACAATTTGTTTAACTTCTCCTTGAAGGTACGCACTTGGGAACGAAATGGCTCAAATATACCTCCAGGGAGAGCGTTCCGTTGATCTACTGTTCTATTAAGGAATGAAAATTTAGCAATATTAGTCCTTTGAGGGAGGTTCAATTTTATAACTATGATCTTTCCAGCTTAAGTAAGCCGGGTTTCTAATTCTTCTCTTAATATCTGCCCATGATGTCTTGCCTGTATAAACGTTGTATAAGCTTCCTAACCTGTAAATTTTCCTTCTGTTTTCTAAAGTTTCCCAACCTAGCTTTTCCAACATTTCTGTTACACTTGCACTTCTTTTGAAGTTATTCTTAACATATCGTTCGGATGTTCTAAGTATGTGCCATCTCAACTTCTTTAATCAGTCCTATCGCTTGCGAATAATTCAAACATGAAATGGGCAGGTAGAAGAAATATGAATTAAAGTCTTTTAAATTGATATGAGAATTAAAGGTTTCTTAGTAACGGGTAGAAAAACAAATCTCATTATATACCATCAGAGGCTTACCGCTGACAGCAAAATGTAATAATAGGTTACAAAGAAGGGTGTCACACACACCTTCTTTGACAGTTTAAGGGGTTTGTGACTCATTATCTCATTATATAACGTCTATGTATGGTTCTTTCAAGACAACTTTCGGCGTGTGGCAGGAGAAAAAGCTTTTGCCTAACGTGGGGCTCGAAAGCACGACCCTGAGATTAAGAGTCTCAGGCTCTAACTACTGAGCTAGCCGTGCTGTTGAAATTATACTGGTATAATTTTTAGGTATGAAGTCGTGACACATATGTAGCAAAGATATGTAAAAATGAATGGAGTATATACCACCAGCATTTAGATAAAGAAGAGCAATATTACTGATCAGGAAAACTACATTTAAGTTCATATTTTGCTTTCGGCAAAATTAGTCGTCTGTGTTAAGCATTTTAAAATAAACATGAATACGTTCATAGAACACAGAATGAATTTTAATAAAACATTTTAGTTAAATATCAAAATTCATATCCAATATCCATTGTTGCTTCGGGGAATAAATTCTCAAAATATAAAAATTCTTTCAAAATATCGGAAATATGTCATTTACACTCAAAAGAGAGATAAGCAAACGAAACATGAAAAATTGACGAAATTTAAAAGACTGGATTTTAATTTCAGATTATGGATTAGAAAAAAGGAATGGATGGAGTATATGAATAGTTAGCGATTTATTTCACCGATTGCCCCGTCATTCTGGATGCTACTGCAGTTGATTTAAATTTGAATTTATATTGTTACAACTCGACATTTTATTTAGCTAACAAAGAATCCTTGAAAACCCCCGCATTTGAGAATATTTTTAAGTAATATGGATCGTAAAACAATCATGAATCATAAATACGTAACACCTGAAAATGAATTTTAAATTCAGCAGGATTATCGAAATCTGTTTGTAGAATAATGAGATCAACTACATTTCCAAGACAAAATAATAATTCAACTACCTTCAAGGCACTTTTGCTGATTGATAAAAATTATCTGCATGTATTCATGACGCTTGATTTCGCATAATCAGATTGAAATAGCAAAACCTAAATCGGAAATCGTATACTATACTTTCCTTGGGAAGAATTTACTTATGGAGAAATACTACAATTCGTTCCAAAGACAGCATTTATAATTTTAAGCAAAAAACGAAAAAATGAATGTCATTATATTATCCTACTTATCAATGAAAAATTAGGATCAACACATATGTAGAGTTAGAGGCTTAAAATCTACGATAACCGTTTTTGTCGGCATTCCTCTTCTCATTCACCGCTATTCCGAGAAAACAAGATAGGACACTGCACTTTTGAGAGCACTCAAATGTGTGTTCAAAACGCCCGTTTTCCAATTTTCCTTTCTTTACATATCCGTAGAAAAAAAATCCTATCTAGAGCTAGTTTAACAATACCTATTTATGGTGAAAACAAGAATGAAGAATACATTTCCCATAAAATCCGAAATTTTATGACAATCGTAGCTGGCCATATATTTTTGAGTATCCATTAATCTGTACCATAAAAATAACCTTTTTTGTTTACAGAAGTCTCTAGATGTTAAGGAAGCGATAGAATTTAAAATAGTGCCGATAATATTGCTATCCTTAGGAGGATGTATTTTCTGTAATACCATTATGTTCAATGTAAAATATTGCTTTTAAAAACTAAAAGTATAGTTATAAAGTCGTTTTGGATACATTTTCAACATAGAGAAGAATGAAAAAATGGAAAATACCAACATGGTTTCGAAACCTTGGACTTGATGATAATCCAACGGGTCAGAACTATAGGCATGTAGTTAGGTAAATAATTTTTGTAGTAAATGTAAAAATCGAATAATTTTATTATTCCTTATATAACTATTATTTCTTCCCGTTTAGTTTTCTCAAGCTTGAACTCCGAAAAGTAAACATACCTACTCAAGATACCACAAATCTTTTAAAATTATATTAGATAATATCATATCTCGACACTTACCAGTGCTTATTGAACTGCTGGGTCCACATTCTTCCTCCATATACTCTAATTACGACTCCTTTGGAGGGATCCATTCAATAATATTCATCGTCTCTTGTTTGCCGGTTTTCCAGAATCACTCCTCTCGACCCTCTCAACCCTTATCTTCTCGGAATCTCGGGTGCCTCCTCTTCAATTTATTCCACCAATAACCTCTCCCATATCACACTCCTTTTCGCAAAACATGAGATGGTCGTATTCAAAAGGCAATTCCTAGAAGCCCATCCTCTGAGTGTGAGGATGGGAGGTGTGAGGCTCTTGAATTCTGAAGAAAGATGTTCGATGCTGTTCCATGAAATTGATATCGGAAAATATTCTAAAATTAGCAATGAAAACAGGCATTTGAATCGCGAAACGAAACCCCATAGAATGTTCCCATGATTTATTGAAAGTATTATCATCGGTGTACTAGTAAACAGAGTCTTAACGAACTTAGTTCATTGTGAAAATCACGACTTTAAAACGATTCGAAAGTAAAGGAGCAGGACTTTAGTGGTAATGTATTGTCAAATCTAGAAGTAAAAATAATAAAAACTTCAGAGTTAGTATATATTCGCAAAACACTTGGAATAAAATTACTTCGGTAGAATGTACCCCAAAATAATTTGGAATCATACGACTACGGACTAAACAACTTACACAATAAAATATGGTCATAAAAATCAAATATAATAGGTATTGAGAAATAATGGAAAATGATACAAATAATAATAAATGACAACTAGAGTGAATGAGTTCTGTGAAGCACAGATGTTAGAATGAATGCGGAATAAAATCCAAGTTTGTTTTTTAGTATATGTTCCAAATGATCTTCCTAGCATTACGGATTCTATAAAGGAGATGAACTTTCATCTGATAATTCCTTCGAATACTGAGGATGTACATGGATGATTAAGCCTGGCATAATAAATGAGACACAATTAACGATACCATGAATAGCTATTACAGTGAATTTACACTTTCGAGATAGAGCATCATTTTAGCATAGTATCAGACTTATTAACATAGATTACACTAAGCAACGTTGCATGAAAATCTAATTAAAGTTTATCTGAGATGGAATCGACATTCCACTTTTAAATAATGTATACCATGTAAAATAGAAATTATTCACAGCGGATACATTTATAAAGGTGAACAGAAATGACTTGAATAAAATATTTATTTTGGGTACAGGTCATACAGCATATTTATTCCACAACCTATATCTTTTATCTAAAATAGTCTCCATTGATATAGTTATTGTATTATGTACATCTGTTCGTCACTATCGAAATTTATACGGAATTCCAGGTATATATGCAGAAAATACGGCTGGAATAACTCGTGTATCCCACCAATTAATTTATTTGATCTTCATTTCAAACTTTCCAAACATAAAAGCGCGAGTTTCTCTATTGCTTCATTTTTTCTACCTTTACCAACCTCAGAAAAAAACAAAGGGTTGGAAATAAGACGAGAATATGTATCCTTAATTTTGTCCTCAATGAAGTCGTATTATTAATTTATCTTTTTCTGTTTCTCATTCGGATATTTTACTTCTATTCTATTAATTCTACTATTTGCATTCCATCCCATTCTCTTACACCCTACTCAATTCTTTCTTTTCTCATTCTAATACAGTCTTTAATAGTCTACCATATGACCTAAGCTGTCGAAGCACTTTTAACAATACTACTACTACTAATAGTCTACCATATTCTTTTATACGAGTGGTTCCCAACCTATAAATCTCTCCTCTTTCTATATATTTTTAAACGTTTGCGACCTACTTACTCATCCAGTATATTTGATTAATAAAAAGCTAAGGGGCTCAAAAAATATATTTTAAGGTTTAACAAGGTTCCTGCCCCGGATATTTTGCCTGTCGCCCAAACATAAATGATTCACTTAAATTATAAAAAGTTTCCTACCATTATATTTTAATTTTAATTTAAAACCGGCAAACCTCCAAAAAAGACAAGGCAACCCCATAACGGGTCGTGACTAACTGGTTGGGATCTAGTGTATTATGACATATTCACCTTTTCTATTATATTCTAACATATTTTGTCAGCGTCCCTCACTTCGATCCAATAACATATTATCTACCTTTCATTTCCTCTATCTCTTTCCTTAAAAACACACTCTTCTACGATGGAAATCGATTTTTACCACGGAGACCTGATTTCCGAGAGCATCATATTTTTATGTTTCCCAAAATCAAGCGGAAGGCCGCTATTTGTTGCATAAAACATAGCCCACGTCGTCTTATTTTCCAAAGTCCAGTCATACCGGCCTTGGCAGAGTGGATAACATTCCAACTACTCCAAACCCCAAGATCCCGGGTTCGAATCCTGACGGATTTTTTCGAACAGGGAATGGTTGCGTATTTCCGTTATTTCGGAAACAACCTCGGTAAAGCACCCCTTGGCAAGTTCATCACCGATAAAGAGGATAAGTATCGGCTGGCCGAGTGGGCGTTTTCTGGACGAATTTGTTGTTTGTCTCATTATTATTCAAAGATTGAGGAGCTCTATGGAGGAAGTAAAATAAACCCTTCAATTCTCTCCATGCGAAAAACATTTATCGGAAAAATTGCCCGGGGCCCTGCGACATAAGTGTTGAAAATCCCGAGCTTTTCGAATGGAAATAAAACTAACCTCATTCTGGCCGAATTCCAACGCAGGAAGTGTGTGACTTAAGCGCAGTATCGTAATTCTCCGCTGAAATTGATGACGGCCTCTTTCCTCATTTGCAAATTATTATAAAGGCGAGTGGAGATACTTCCCTATTTCGCCCTGAGTTGCGGCGACGCAGCAAATTTTCTCGCTGCTCAACTGCTGCTATGACAACGGAAATGATGTAATTTAAATTACTGGGTGTGATATCTGCTGGTACAAAATCAATTATTTGCGACTTCAGCACATACATATAGAGGCATAATAAACACCCACGTAGCATCGATACAATATCGTTAAAACAATATTTTATCGTTTTTTTAGATTATTCATCCCAAAGATAGAGAGCAAGATGTCTTATTATTGGAATTCTAACTTATTTTCAAAGGAATTCAGAAATGCATGAATAAAAATTAAGGTAATAATAATAATAATAGAGAGTTATCAATTCCTAAACAACTACCGTGATGTTTTCATCGAATCCATCAAATGTAAGTACAGAAATTACACAAAATACCAATACCACAATTACGATATCCTCCAGGGATCTGCCTTGATTTTTTTATTTATAAAGGTGGAGAGCAAAATCTTTTGATCAGGCCAAAGTCAATACATAGATAAAATTCTAAACAAATAATTTCACCAAGCTCCGGAATGTTATACTTAAATACTACAGGATTGCATGTTTCATAGCAGGAGAAGAGCTCGCCATATTTTGCGAAATGAAGGAATAGATTGGTACTTTTTTCCAGAATTTTCTTTATTTTTTTATGAAAAACATTTTTTGTGGAAAAAGTACCAATCTATTCCTTCATTTCGTATGATAGATTTCCACCATATCTCGTCCGATTCTGTGAATTTTATTCGCCATATTTTCTTTAAATTACAAAATTTATCTTAAAAATTCAAATAATCCTCATCTCTATGCTATAAATTATTTCCATTTTTAAAATATCCTTATGATACGCATATTTACCCAGGTATTAAAATTATATACATTTAGATTTCCTTAACGTTATTTATATTGAAAGATGTTATTATTTCTAGTAACATGCAATACCATTAAAGTAATATATTATATAGATATATGATATGTGGTCCCGTACATCCATTTATTGGAAGGAATGTATATGTATGTACTTCTTAATAGACAAGAAGGCATCATTTTGACTGATCGTTACGATTTCAGTTAGTCATAGAGTTAGATTAGAGTTAGTCACATTATATCGCTAAGGGCTATAATATCTTAAATTTAATCCGTAATAGAACAGTCTTAATAAGCAACGCAGGCTTTGACGAACCCAAAATGAAAGTAATTTTCAAAAAACATTTTTTGTTGCTAATATTTGATCTTCTCGATTTACGTAATTTCTTGTAATTTTAGACTACATATGATTATTTCCTTTCTCAGTTGTAATTCCATCAGAATTTATTTTAAAATTCTACGAGTAAATTAGAAGTCTAAGGGATACTAAAAATGAAATGGGCGTATTATAATAGCAAAATCGATAAAATAGGAATCAAATTATATTCTTTAACAATTTTTAAGCGTGTATTGCACATGCCGTAGTCCTTTTCCTAATTCGAGCTGGAGAATTGTCTAGTGCCTTATTTAGTGGTAAAGATAACATTTGGCTTAACGTAAACTGTAACACCTTCATTACAAGTGCCAGAAGCAATTTCAATCAAGAACGAGCAGCAGGTTCAAGCTCTCAGAATCACCGACGGGGAACTCTAATTGACTTAGATTTAGTTACTGCTCCAACAATTCTCCGTATAGCGCTATATTCTATACTACTGTTCCGAATCGAATAAAATACAGAGCGGCCTTTTTCAATTACCCATCTCGCCTTGTTGAGCAAGAGAATATAAGGCTCCTTTCTGTGAAATTTTGTTCAGTCCTTGGGTGCCCCCAAAACGGAGCAAAGATGTGAAGCCTCCGATCAATCTTTCAAACGGGGCCTTTTCCTTTGCACTGCACTTCTATCTCGCCGCTCAGAACGTCTTAATTTCAGTTTTGCCGTGAACTCTTAACCTCCTTCCAATATCCCCGAATCGAGCCGGGGATGGGGTGTCGGAAGCTGGGAGTAAAAGAATTTAGACGAGGTCGAGAAACTGTGACGGGGGAACGGGAGAAGAAACAGTCCGTAGACAACCAAGTTTAGGTGGAATGGAAACCCTAGGACCTGTGTGAGTGCGGCGCGGAGATAAACATGGAATTTGAAAGAAAAAAGGACCTACTACTGAACCTTGGGGCACACGAGACGAACTGTTTCCAGACAGAGCCGCTGGAGGGCCGGAAGAAGATGAATTTCGCGGAGGAAAGAGACGAATGATGTGAGGAGGAAAATAAATGAATGACGCATTGCACAACGCTTCACAGATCGATCCTCTGTCTTTATCTCCTCCACCGCGAAGTTTTTAGCTCAGTTTTTCGTTAAGAGTGGTACCGAGACGAGTCTTTTACTCGGGAAATGAAAAAGGCGTGGGGTTTTCTAAGGGTTGGAGCACTCTTCACAAGCGGAGGAGTTTCCTTCTCGGTCGGTAAAGCATTTTGCTGTCCTTTTGGAAATTAAGCCTAAACCGCCGGCGCCTTCGAGTGGATGGATAAAAGAGAGTTTCATTTTTTTCTAGAGAACGAATGTAGAGCCACACGGGATTAGCGGATATTTTTATTTATCCCCTCTCTCTCTCGCTGAAACCTTGCCAAAATAGGAGCATGATGAGGGTAGGTTGGAGCATCTTTAAAAAAGCATTTCAGCAAGTGCAAAATATATTCAAAGGATTAATTATTTCGCCGAAAACTTTCTCTTTAAATTTACTGAAAAGATGATTTACTTAATTTTATTTTTCGAAAAATATATTCTGATATTAGCTGCATTATGCAAGATATAATCGTAATGTTTGCAAAACGTTCATATTACTTTTTCCACAATCATGAAACTATTTTTGGTTAATGGTAGTTATCTGGGGGTTTCACAATTACTTTTTTCAGATAGAAATTTGGACGTTCTCCGCCCTAATCCCGACCCTTAGCTCGCCTTCGCAGATACTGAGCGCCCGACCTTTCCATCAGGGGGGACAATAAAAAAACTGACTGCGTGGAATACGATTTAAAAAGTTATAAACAATTCAAATGAGCAACAATTTATTATCTTCGTCGTCTCGCTCGACCAAAGAGATATACAAGCGTCTTATGATCGACGTTCTACGATAAAAATTAAGATTTTTCGTGATTTTGCTAGAAATGACCCGTTGAAACGTGGCAACGTTGCCCGGGGATGAGTTGGGTTGGGTTGGGGGAAGGGATTTCTAGCAAAAATCTAGTAATCCTCCTCCCCTACCTAACCCAATCCCGTTGAGATATTTAAATCACCCGCATATCTGACTGAGCTGCGTTGCCGTGTGTCAACGGGTCATTTCTTGTAAAATCACGAAAAATCTTAATTTTCATCGTAGAACGTCGATCAAAAGACGCTTGTGTATCTCTTTGGACGAGTCAGACGACGAAGATAATAAATTTTTGCTCATTTGAATTGTTTATAACTTTTTAAATCGTATTGCACGTGGTCAGTTTGTTTTATGGACCCCCCTGATAGGAAGGTCGGGCGCTCAGTACCTGCGGAGGTGAGCTAAGGGTCCGGATTAACACAGAGACCCTCCATATTTCTACCTGAAAAAAAGTAATAGTGAAACCCCCAGATATCTACCATTAAACCTATTTTTTATAGTTGACTCATTTGTTACTGATGGGCTAATGTCCCGGTGGTTACATTATTTTTAATACCATTTTACATTAACAACTTTGCGTAATAGATGATTCTGTGTTTTAATGAATATTGATTAGAATTATTTTACGTTATTATCAATTATAGTACATACACAAACTACCGAAAATATTACAAATAATTTGACATTTAGCTTTTATTTGTAGATTTTTGGATCATCCGACAAATACTTATAAGGTAGAATTATTAAATGTATATTATTAGGCTGATTTTGAAGTGATTAATACGGAAATAATAAATATGTACAAATTAAGTTATTGATGATATTTTATTGGTTAAATAACTTATCGTAGAGAACTTGATTGAGCATGAAAAGATTTTCAGCTTAAGCGGCAAGTTTATTAAGGTTCTGATAGTCGATAGATTCATGATACGTTAGAAAAATAAGATATAGAAAAAGGGGTAGCACGATCTGTCTACCTTCAAAGCTATAATTGCAGAATCCTCGAGTTAAATAAATACAAATAACTTAACATTTGTAATATTTCAATTATAAACGGCCCTTCAATTAATATTTTTCGCCTTAATACTCCTATATTTATTTTTAATGAGAATGCTAAGAGGGTATTAATTCCAAGTGTGACATTAAAATATGCTATACTCAAACACTAGCAGTTAAACTAATATGAAAATATAATTCAGGGATACGATTTTATTTACTACTGTAATGCTATTTATGATTTTCACGGGATGATAAGACCGATTATAATTTGCATATATCATTACTACAATGCGTTCCAATTCTTTGTAAGTATTGGTGGATTATATGAGAATAAAATTCTATGCATTTTTCCTCTTTATAAGAATAACTTCACACCAGGTCCTATTTATGTGATTTTTATCAATCATCGATTTAAATTCCGATCTATTGCCCATATTAGAAGAATTTAAGTTCAGATTTCAGCTAATTAAATGACAACAAACACTCATACGCAATATCGAAAAATAACTACATCCACCGAAGTTTTCCAGACTTCATACAATTAAATCTAAACCAATAAAAAATGTAACAATGTTATGTAATTCATTGTTAAATACTTAATTTTAAATTCAACATATATTGAATGAAAGACTAAATACCCGGCATATCTGTTTGAAAACCTTCTTAAGGTATTCTCCGAACCCCTCATCCTAAAATCTCCTCTGTGCATCATAGTCAGCCTCTGTTGGACACCGTCAGAATGTGATCGAACGAATCAAAGGGCGTCTCCGGCTGAGATAAACAGAATGAGCAGGGGCGAGATTGAATAGGCATTTTCATCGTAGTCAAACAGGGGCGACAGTGGCTCCCTCAACCGGAGTGGACTGAAATGTATGATAGGGAGGGCACAGGTGACGTGCATTTGATTTGTGGGATACGTGCGCCAAAGGTCGTGAATCGCGGTTTAGCTCGAGCCTCTGTGACCCCAGACGCCTTCCAACGCGTGTTCGGACGCATCCTATTGTAGCACGCCTGCGGTATGCCCTTGAAATAGCCTCAAGGGAGAGATGCAATGAAATGCAACGACACCACAAGCCGCCTCTAAACAACTCATAGCAGTGGTATCAGAAATTACTATGATGGCAGCTATGCGATAATGTCAAAGTTTATATAAATCCAACTTCACAAAATGGTTTTTCTCCTCAAAATAGTCTGTTTCACACAAGTGGGTTCATAGACATCGCGTTATTCCGTTTTGGAGTTCACACATCCCAATTTTCGCATCACTTAATTATTTACCTTTCGCATCTCCAACTTTGTATATCCTATCTGTTCAGGATTAGCCACCGTTTTTCTCTCTGAATCAAAATACTCTTCCTTTTCAAGCATCATCAATGGGTTCTCGTGCATTTTTCAATACTCAAAACCAAAATAACTTCTACCGCATTGAACACGCAGAGTTTACATATTCAAAACTAATTATTATTGATAGTATTTTCTTGATTACATCTTATTGATTGTATTTTCCTGATTTTATTTTCTTGATTGTATTTCAAGATAGCATTTCATTAATTGTATTTTTTTAGTATGTTTCGTATTGCGATAGAATTTTATTACACTGTAATTTTTTTATAAACTGTCAATGGAATAACACTCGTAATAAACATTGTATTGTTATTATTATTAATATTACATCGAATAACAAAAAGATACATTAAAATGCCAACTATACTGAATAAACTTCCAAGTGATTTATGAAACAGAAAATATGAGTAGGTACTCTTTAATTTAAATTATTGGAATGGATATTCAATACACTATAAAAGTGTTATTTAAACGTATAATGCAAAATTTATGTAAAATGTAATTGATATTAACCTATTTGAGGGATCATATTCAATTTATTTGAAATTCTGGCACCTACTGACAAGTCCAATTTAGGACTTAGCAGTAAGTAACTTTATTCACTTTATAGGACCTATACAGGACCTTAATTCACTTTATGAATACATAACTATGCTCAGTATTTATCTCTCAGGAAATTAATTGCTGAGACTATTGAAGCCACACTGTTGTTTTACTCAGAATGATAAAAAATTGTATTGCACAGTATTCTTATTATTGTGTTGCACCTAGGAGATAAATGTATCATAATTGATTCTTATAGCTAAATTATATATGTTCTGTAGTAGTCAGTAATGTTGCATTATTGGAATAAGTATAGTATATATCAGTCACATAGCCAAGGGGGGGCGAAGGGGGCGGTCGCCCCCCAAGACTAAGACAATACAGTAGAACCCCGATCCATCGTTCCCACATTTGTCGTTTTCCCGGATTTATCGTTTATTTTCTATAGTCCCGACTTAGGCTCATAAGGAGACATGTAAAGTAATACCGCATTCATCGTTCATCGAAATATTATTTTCCCGCATCTATCGTTCAGATTTTTGGCCTAATCGAGGAAGAAAGACAAAGTATTAGGAATTGCGACAAAAATTTTCTTTGAGAGCTTGGTATGAACTTTTTTTAAGGCTGTCGTAGCACTTGCTCAAAACGGCCGATTTTTTAAACACATCCGGGGCTGTTTTAATACATTGTATCCTATTGGAGAGCTTTCACATGGGTGCGCGTAAGAGTCCTGTTTGGCCTTCTCAGTTTACCGGAATATTTCACCCTGTTACCGTCTCTAGGAGTTCAGTATGTTCTTTTTCGAAATCTTTAGGGGTTTTTCTTTGGATAAACTTTCGTTTTAATAGTGAGAGCTGAGTCTACATTTCCCGTTTTGATCGTTTTCCCGCATTCATCGTCTTTTTCTCTCGGTCCCTTCAAAAACGATAGATAGGGTTCTACTGTATTATGTTTTTTCCTCAATTCCAACGTTCACATGCTATTATTTCGAGCCCCTCGCCCCCCAAAGAAAAATTCCTAGCTACGTGCCTGGTGTATATATATATATATATATATATATATATATATATATATATATATATATATTGAATACACTATTGCATTAGTCTGTAGGAAGGATATGTATAAATGTAAACTAGTATTGCAATAAAAATACCATTATATGATGTAAATAGGCATCAGCCGATATGCAATGTCACGTAATTCATCCGAAGAGCATTACTTATATAATTGAATACGCCGATTCAAAACGTTTTTCTGATAAATGATAAATGTCATCCAAGCATGCTATAGTGTATGAGGTGTAAAATTTCATTCAGGTCCTTCCATAATATTAGGTGTTTCCATTTGGGAATTAAACCCCAATCTTCTATATGAAACAAATAATCGAGTCTCACAGTTACGAAAAAAAGATAAAACCTCATTAAGAATACATCTGTTTGTTTACCTTTGTAATTGCATGATACATTTGTTACGAATAAACGAGTCCTGTAAGTATATATTTCAGTTCTCGTGGGAAAACATATAGAACTGATTGGCAACTGATGACTTAGATTTCGTCAAACTTGAATATTTTATAACTAAAGAATTAATTAAATTTTTCTGCGTAAATTAATATCACAATAAATTACGAAGCTTAATTAATTAGGTTACAACACCCACGCTTCCTCTTGATAAGCAAGACACACCTCCATCATCAATATTTTCACTGTTGCAGCCACGAGAAGTAGAGAATTGGAACACTATGTTCTATTTGAAAATAGAAGGCGGGTAACCGTAAATAAATATCCTCGGCTTAAAATATATGATGACGAATAAAAGGAGTTTGTCACTAGTTATCAGTAGTTTGATTTACCGTCGGTGTAAAATGTTTTTAGCTCTGAGGTGTCCTCCGGGACTGTTTCATTTAAAGGGACGGAATGGATTGATGAATTTGGTAGCGGTTCATCGGGATGATCCAAAGCCGTTTTTCATTCGCTTGTTCATTCGCCGCTATCTCCACGGAATAAAAGAACTCCCGCAGCTATGATAATGAGGTTTCGCAGAATAAATGACCATGCTCACGAAAAGTTATCTGCTGCGTAATCATTTTCAAAATTGTCCAGGAATTTTCTCGTTTACCAATCGACGTGAGTGGCCAGAGGGCATCGCCATGGGTAATCACTGCGAAATATAGCGGACCTTATCTCGAACTGTTAATTGTTACGTAATGATGTAATGCGGGAATTGAGGGAACGATGATTGATACAACGCGGTCCTTTGACTGGTATCCTGATTATGGGAAGATAAATCAATTTGGATCTGTAAATGTGCTAATTTCTTAGCTTGATAGATGAAAGCTCATTGAGGAGTTGAAACAATGATTTTTCCAGACGGATATAATCATAATATATAATTAATTACTAATATATTATCGTATAAGTCGTTTTTAAAAATTTTCCGGCTCTTCAATATTTAAAAATATCCCAAATTACTTTTATTAATTACGCAAGATTTTCATGTGTAACATACTTCTAATGCTACTTCTTCTTAGAGAAGAAATTACTAGGTTGATGAAGTAAATTTCCCTTACTCATCCTTACGGAAAACTATTTGTTGTCATGTTTTCAAACTAAATAAAATATTCAGCATGATTGTAGCAATATCTTTGAGACAGGTGCTACATCAAGTTCAGATCTATCCTACGCAAAAATCATGTCAAGAGTTGCATCAGCAATACTGATGGAGGCGCTTAGCGCAGCGTGAATCTTACAAACTGACATGGGCACTGATGCATATCCTTATTAGAGGTGTAAAATCTCCAAAAAATTAAAATGTTTCAATGGGGTCCTTCATTATTCCTTCCTCTTTGTAATGTTATTGGCAGTATCCTCATTATGGTTTTTGCTTCAGCAATGGATATATTTCCACAAATAATCGTGTAAATAAGTAAACTACAATTATTACCATCCTGTATTAAAAACATTCAATATTTTACAGCATTTACAATCACAGCATTAAAAAATCTGATGTGGCCAACACATGACTTTCTCCATATTTATTGAAAACCGAAGCCTATGCCGGTAATATATAAATAATTCCAAAACAATGAGTGTTACAGGACAATGTTTCATACAAAAGTTGTAGTAATGTAAATTATCTATTACTTTTTTATTTAATTGTATACACCTACATTGCTTTTTGACAGAGTTATGTATGAAAAACTTCCATTTCTGGATAAACAGCAACTTCCGGTTAACCATTATTCAAGAATAACTCCTAAACAATCAGTGATACGAAAAAATATTTCATACAAATGTTGTAATAATGTACATTATCTATGACTTTTGTACGTAATTGTGTATACCTACAATACATTCTGACAGAGATATATATGAAAAACTTCCATTTCTGGATAAACAGCAACTTCCGGTTAACCATTATTCAAGAATAACTCCTAAACAATCAGTGTCAAGTAAAAATGTTTAAAAAAACGTTGTAGTAAAGGATATTATCTATAACTTTTGTTTGTAATTGTATATACCTGCCCTGCATTCT
Organism: Sympetrum striolatum; assembly: GCA_947579665.1. Classification (NCBI taxonomy): domain Eukaryota; kingdom Metazoa; phylum Arthropoda; class Insecta; order Odonata; family Libellulidae; genus Sympetrum; species Sympetrum striolatum. Next base: position 44,888,463 of record OX388351.1, on the reverse strand, counting down.
GACGGAGATATTAAAGAAATAAACTTTTGTTCCGGTTTAACCGGAACTTCCGGTTTAGCGATATTCACCAAAAGCTAATAAAATTTTGGCATTGTTAGGAAAATACTAAACATGAAGTTTGGAAATGATCGGATAATTACTTTTTAAGATAGAGCGCACACAAACTTTTTTACCACAGACAGACACACACACAGAGACACACAGACAGACATGTTCGGGAAAATAGCGAAAATGAGCTCTATGGGTCCCAAAACATCTATTTCCGTCAAAATCTGGAGGTCGAATTTTTTTGCGAATACAATACTTTCTCAATACTACGAACAGGGAGAAAGTAAAAACGGAATTAGTCATTTTTTTATAAATGAATCTAATTTTTGTATATTCATATAGAGATGAAGAATTGCTAAAACACATTCTTCTTAAATATTCTGAATGGAAATATTCAAGTTTGACAACTAAGAAGTGATACGCAGGATTAGAAATTTAAAACATATTCGAAAGCCTTCCATAATGATACGTACAAAATGAATATCATCTTTTTTTGATAGAAGACATAGCCTAACAGTTTATTGTTCTCTTTGAATACAACTAGAACAATAAAAAATTTAGATAATCGATAATATATTATGGTCAAATCCGAATGGGGGAAATATTCTTTCATTTCTCAATCAGCCTTCATCAATACTTCAAGAAAATCAAAAATAATTTCCATTTGCAATATAATGTACGATTAAAACAATTTATAATAAAACTCCATCATCTTTATGGTCCTTGCGAATAAGAACGCCTTACAAAATTTCTTATCCAGCAGAGAGACAAAAATTTAGCTTTAAAACTTCGTCTGACGTTTTATATCCAATATCATCCTCCATCTGCAATAATTTTCCTGCTGCAAAAGCGCTTACTCCATCTCACGAGGGAATGGGAAAAGAAATTAGGGACCCTCCAAACCTGCACCACGTATGAAAATTTATTTCTCCCCTTCCGAATTTTCTCCTTGGATTTCTCTTCATTTCGCAGCCTTTCTCATTACTCTTTCCCATTCATTAAATTCCTTCTCTCATCACCTCCATCAGTGCATCTCGGGCAACCGGTGTGAATTCCGCGTCGAAAAGAGAGATCGCGATGAATCCATAAATTAACCGCGTCGTGTCCTATTTTGCGAGCCGACATTTATTCGAGTCTTCGCCATAAGGTGAAGCAAGAAAGCCTAATGTAAATAACTCCTTGGAAACGAGTGTTGTGCGCTCAGCGCTGTGGTAAGAGATGTCGCTGTTTGTTGTGATTGGGATTTTCGCACTTCCTTCGATGTCTTACGAAGCGTCAAAATCGATGCGTTAAGAGCTAAGTAAAGAATATTACAGGCTGCGTAGTCATCCATCATTTCCGTCTCTCGTCGCTAAAGAATAGAAAATTCGTCTATTTAACCAAAAGCGTCCAAAATATAAACTAATGAGTTTTTAAAGTGCTCAGAAATTGTTCTAATGAAATGTCTATATTTATTTTGAGCTATCAATGACACTATACGTGTAATCCATTTTACGAAAGATTCCAAACAATTACGCTACGGATGCAATAATTTCAAGGTACAATCATTATGTTAATGACAAAATCTTGGCTTTGTTATTGCTTTTGTTTGCTGCTTCATTTGGAGTGTCTTGCCGAATGCAAAATAAATATATGGATAAGAATAAAGTTTTTACTCTATACTTTAGTCAATGAAAAGAAAGAAAAGCTGGGACACGGCTGTTGAGGAATTAGATGTTTAAAATCTCCAATGGCCGTTTTTGTCAGCGTTCCTCTTCTCATTCACCAGTATTCCGAGAAAACAAGACAGGACTCCGCACTTATTGAGAGCTCTTTCCTGTGAGAGTAAGGTGTCCTGTCTTGTTTTCTCGGATAACCGGGGAATGAGAAGAGGAACGCTGACAAAAACGGCTATTGGAGATCTTAAACTTTAGTCCATGTCAATATTTTTTTCAAATTTCCTACACTCATTAAGCTAGGATCCGGACGATTTTTTTAGCAATCAAATCGAGCTATCTGGCTTATTTTAGGGATAGTTGCTGTATTATATTTTTTGGCCTCATTATTTCAAACAATACTAGGAGAAAGGATCTTTAAATCTTTAAAAATCATGTGTGGACAGCGCATGATTTTCTCCACGCATAAGATGTAGATATTTTTCTACTGTAGTAGTCTACTTTCGAATTCTAAGTCGAATCTAAACTTGGAAGATGTATCATTGATTAATTTATATTATATTTGCTTTTTTGTCTCAAAGATGATAAATAATGTTTTACGGTACATGGTCAATGAAAACTAGTAAAATTGACCTTCTGAATCTATTACAAACACCAATATAGGCTGAATCACAAAACTGATTATTATCCAACTCAATATAATAGACGATACAAACGAAATCAAAATACAAAAGAAGAGCAAAATAATACACAAACAACACAAACGATTATTAAAAATGAAAACCACACATTTAAACAGTGGAAACCTAAAAAGTTACAAAGAATGACGAAAATTGTTAATATGCACAAAAGAAAACAAAAATAAAGAAGACAAATTGAGTATAAAAATCAAAGAATAAAATCTTTTAAACTTTATGAAGCAGCCAGAGCTATCATCTATAGCAAGAATGTGAGCAAAGGACGCTTTGCATTGCATTGTTCGCCATGTAAACAAACCAATAGTTACGAACTTTATTGTGAACGTGAAGAGTAATCAATAATGGCACGATACAGTTATAATAGAGTAACCATTTTGAAATAAATACGCATGTTTTAAATTCCAAATCAACTTCCAAATAAGAATTTGAAGAAATATAGTGATCATGTTGTATATAGCATTATTATAAAATGCTATAAATTAAAACGAAATTTTAACGTAAATATGTAACCAGAAAATTGGTTAATTATACTTCAACTTTTAAACGGTGATTGATACCGAAAGTTTTTCAAATCAAACTTATAGAAAATTAAAATTTTTGTAACTTTTGTAGATAATTGTATGCACCGAAATATCAGAATAATGGAGAAATTTAGCAAAATCAGAAACGAGCTTCGAAAAATAAAGCTCGATTTCCGGTGGACCAATTTACTCCAAAAACTAATCAACTCTGACGGCACCTATTAAAGTTCTATATATTAAGTTTGGCATTGACACGGCAAACAGTTTTCCGTCAGAGCGTCCACAATCACACACAGACATTAATCCGAAAATGTCCAAAACGGGTTCTAGGCACCCAAAAACATGTATTTCCGTTGAAATCACGAAGTCGATTTTTCATGAAAACAATACTTACTCTATGCATCGTATGTGGAGAGTGTTAAAATAACAATTTTTGATTCCTTTTGTTACATATATCGTTGTGCTTGTCTTTCGCTACCAATATTGCTTTACTTGATGCATTAATTATATTCGCCCAACTACAATAGCGAGTCATGAAGTTTTCAGTGTTGCCCGAGGCATTTCCTCACTCTCTGGAGCGTATATATATTTGAAGAGGCAAGAGATTAGCGATGGCTAACACGCTTAGGAATGTAATCCCATAATCTGCTCTGAGTCCAATATGGAGGATCCCATTTCTTTCAACGGATATTAATCCACTCCATCACGGCATTTGCACGGGATTCCCTCACTTTCTCTATCAACCGATCACTCGCTCATCGATTTCGAGATTTCAAGAATATTTTATTAGAATATGGAAACTAATAAATAAACGAAACCATCTCAGGGTTAACATTGTGGTATTTCTTAATTTAAAAAAAATTCATGATAAAAATGAACCATGTTACCATGAATTTTTTAGAAACTAATAAATGTTTGAAATTCTCATGAATCAAAGATTGTGCCAAATCATTGTTTTATTTAGAATTTCATCACAATTGTGAATTAATTACTCGGAACAAGGTAAAATTTTTGTTTGAACGTTTTTTATTTATTTACTAATAGAAACTTTTTATAGCTAGGAATGGAAAAATATTATTACTAGAGGAACAGTTTATTCCCTTACTTCAACGTTCTTTATCTCAAGGTGTTAAGAACATGACCTTAGAAGTTATATTGTATGAAATCAGATTCGCCTTTTTGGTCAAATATTTTAAAATCTTATTTAGCTATGAATTTACGGAGAGACTGCTAAAGTAAAAGAAAAAACCGCTTTATGAGAAAGAATCCTAATTGGATGGTTTAACTTTTCAATGATATTTATCGTTCAATATAGGACTAATCACGGAACATTTACCGGTTTGAGGGTCATGTACATATTTGACCTCCAAGCCATCTTTCGGCATGTGTCAGGGAGTGCAAGCACATGACTCAACATTCCTGATCGATTACTTACGCGAATTGGAATAAATTAATTCTCGTAACGACAAATTATTATAACTGTTTTCTTGATCTTTTCGCAGTGTCCGAACGGTTCATATGATAGCGACGATACCTAGTATCGGCCACATCTTCTTCGAACGAGAACCATACAACAAAATAGCGAAGCAATGCTACATGTCGATAGCTTAATTTCCATAGTTAATTTCAGCACCTGTTATAGAAAAAAAGCTACATAGTAGAATATACTTCGTAAGGACTGTACTATTTTAATATTTGAATTTTGAAAACGGCTTCGAAGTTGCAAAAGGAATCAACGCAGAGCTGGACCGGTATTTCGTTTATTATTGAATAGTGACAAAATGTATTATATTATGACAACCTGGAATAAGATAAAAATTTCCGTTGCAGTTATTGCACCAATTAGAAAACTGGCTTCCATTATTCAATGCTCAAACTATTACGCTTCAAAATTGTATGATAATATGCGTAATTTTGGTGATGTTTTGGTTAAAAAGCACTAAGTACACTTAAAATTGGTTCAATTAAAGTTCATATTTCAGAGCACAGCTTTTTCCTCCTGCAATAAAGGCACATTCCTCCAACTTCTGCAAACATAAAATCCAGCCATTTCGGATAACGCATTATCAATCAACCATGCATAATTCACAGGCGTGGGAATTCCATCTTAATTTTCTCAAATTGAAATCTCTTGTCTCTCTCATCGCGCGGTATCAATTCTCCTTAACATCTTCTGCTCTTGTTATCGTGTCGCCATCCATTCTCTTTGTGCTCTTGCCATGTCATGGAGCAACTGAAACCTGAAAGGGTCCCGTTTCCATGGTAGCGAGCTCACTTTTGTCTGCTTTGAAGCGAACCCAAAATGCATTGCGACTTTATCAGCGCTTTTTCTCCTGTTAAAAGACTTGATGAAACTGCAAATGAAATCTCTCTCAGCAGCCGCCCTTTACGCATCGCTACCTGATGTGGATATTTGCAAAGAGATCCTGATTCAGCAGCGAATTCATTTTTCCCTTACGCTTAAGCAAGGCTTCCGATCCGTCCAAATTGATTTCGCTTCAAGAATCCCCTAACGTCGTTTCTTACAGTGCCTAAATTGTCCTTGAGTAGCAATTTATTCGCTTTGTACACCGCTGCATACGTTGGAATACAACTTATATCTGGATTTAAATGCCGCTCTTTTTAAAATATGAACGAAATTTAGGTCAGTAATGACGTAGTATTTAAAAGAAATTTATGACCATTAAGCTCCTTGGATAGAGTTCCTATTTTTCGTAGTGCCAAAAATAACATCTGAAAATAAAGTTTCACGCATAAGGAATTTTTCAAGCTGAGAGAATCATACTTTTTCATAACTCTATAAATAACATCTTAAAATAGAGAATCAGACATGTATGAATCTTTAAAGCTGCCGCATTGATAGCTACTAATGAAATTCAACACTTTCTTCCCATGAATCCCTCGCATCACGGGTCCATCCTATTATAATGAAACGATATAACACACAATGCGTACCTAAATACATACCAAATAGCTGATATAATTTAATTTAGCTTCGTTACACGTTCTTTATAATATCCTCTTAATTTAAGTTTTTCTTTCTACGAGAAATTCTCCAATTTCTCGTACATCAAACGAATTACAAGTTACTAAGTTCGTTAGATTCATTAAGCTTGAGAATTAAAGTTAATTTTCGATTGTGGAAGTCGATGTAAAGATTTATGCAAAACATTACACGATTATGCTTGATTTAGATAGTTATTGTAATAATATTAGTATTGCAGTATGTAGATGTTTTTGAAAAGTAGCTAATAGTGCTAACTTTAATTATGTTGGCGATATTTAGAGTGCATAAAGATATTTTTTAATGTTTAAGAGTCGACGCTAACGGATTGACACGGTTAGCTAACAGTCCTCATAACGAAGCAAATTTTACTTAAATAAACAAAAAAGATAGAAGACTCATCATCAAAAAGTAATGAAAATGGGATTAAACACAAAAATTTGGGCCAACCGAACCAACTAAGGGATAGGAAGCTCATCTATGTATCCAAAACATCATGCAAGGGGTCTAACTACACGACCGCGGTCGGTCGATCTTCTGGGCAGAGAAAGGCATAGTTTAAACGAGTGGAATGCGAGCTTGGGACGAGAGATCGCCAATTCCTGCATTCCCTCCATCAACACTTCCCATTGCGAGGTTCGTCGCATAAGCGATCCTTCGGAAAAGTGAAAGTCCACAGCATGGTGAATGGATACCACTGAGGGATGTTCGAATGAGTTCAGAAACCAAAACATGTCAGTAATCACACGCCAAGAAGGAAGTGAAAAATTTACACACGTCAGAGGGAGGCGCTCTGGCAGTCATTTCCGTCGCTTCATCATTATTCAGAGGAAGGAGAGAATAATTGAATGCAAATATTTGCGGAGGCTGACGAAAATGCTCCTTCCTCACCTGGTGGAATTTCAAGGAAGGAAATGCGTTATTCTTAGAGATTATCCGCGGTGACGCTATGCATATTACGCCGGAGAATATGAAGATTTTGCAGGTGTTGCCATTTCAGGATAATAACTAATCGAAATGAGTTATCATTGTAATCCTTTTTATAGTTAAAATTGAAGATGGACTAATTCCCTGAATATTGCTGCTATTATAGCTGTATCAGTAATAGAATTTTAAGCCAATTGAAGGCTATATCCAAGACACTTACTGAATCTACTGAAGTTGTCAATTTTTAATAATAATTACTGAATTACTTTTATTAATTAGTAACTAATATGAATTGAATTACAAATTCTCTAAATATTGCTGCTGTAGCTATATTTATAATAGAATATCAAACGGATTTTAATGCTAAGTACACAAGTTCTAAGTAGTACTTAAGAAACAAACTGAATTAAATATAAAACTTCATATTCCCATCCAAGCCATCAAGAAGCACTTTAGAGATATAGTGCTATAATATATAATGTATTTAAATGCTACAATATCGAAATTGCACGGATAAACAAATTTACTCTATACGCAAACTAAAAACATATTCCCGTATTAATACCACGATGAACGAGCCTGAGAAACGAAGTAAATAAATACACGAGTTAATAAACATTTACAGATAGTCCAAAGAAAGTCCGATACGGGGCGCATGTAACTTAATGGACTCGGGTTCCCCACTTCTACCATAAATAGATAATATTTTGAGTGTGAGCTTTCAAAGTCTGCTACTGTCAAATTTCACCTGCTAAAAGTACTCCTGAGACCTTCTGCCACTTTTCTTTGCACACCATTTCTGAGGCACCAAAGTTGGGGTCCCTCAAATAATCTATAACACCTGAGGTACATTTACATATACAGTAGTACCCCGCGAGTCGCACTAAGGCGTATGAGGTAGGGTAGGGTAATACACATTCCTAAATCCTGTTGCTTGCCAAGTAGAGTTCAGTATGTTTAAATGTGGCAATATAGGGAGTTTATGGAAATGCATCACCAATAAGACAGCATTATTTGGTAAGTCTAAGACGTATTAAAGGCACATGATTCTCTCTTAGGGTATTTTATGCGTTCTAGTACTGCAGGACAATTAACTGCTGGATGAACTCTAATTTAGCTCTCACTGGTAATCGAACCAGGGAGATCATTCACCAAAGATGGTGAAGCACTTTTTTATCTGGTAGCCTCAAGCTTGCATTATGCAGGCAACTGTAAATTGTAATGAACGAATAGAGAAACTTGGAAATGACCACAGGATGTATGCTTTTCCCACGAGATGTTTACTTGCTATATAATTTTTTCCGCACCTCAAACCCGATGGATTACTTCTTCATCGCATTATGCTCGTTTGAACAATATTATTCCAAAATTTTTATCACACCGATACTGGTCAAAGCAAGCATCGCGAAATGATGTGGTATGCTGTCGAATGAAGCATTCGGACGTGAATAACACAGGGATTGATTTAGGCTATACGTCGCGTTCCTTCTCTTCCACGCAAAGGGATTCCGCAAAATGGCACGACAAAGGTGCCGAATATTCGGCCTTAAAGAGATGAAATCCGCGAGATTTATTCCCGTCCATTTGAGAGGCATTCGAGTGGGCGTGCAGAGGAAATTCCCTTCTCTTGTTTTAACCGTGCGCGTGCTTTTCCAGTGTGTTTGAGTGGATTGGAGCGCACTGCATTGCGAGACGAGGGAGATTGCGGAACAAGACGATTGTCATCCGGAGATAGGTGAAAAAAGGCTGCTTTCAACGAGAGATTTGATCTCAAATCCAAAGCAGGGATAAGGAAATTTCTACATCAGAGGGTTGTACGTATCACTGGACCACATCAGGAACGATTAAGTCGCACATGATAGTATGTTCTTGCATGGATTCCGGGTTCTGCCTAGAATCAGAAACTTCATCACCGGAATTATAAACTGGCTTTTAATTTAACTTCTGCAGATATCAAATAAGAGCATCTTCCATTTTTAACTGCTGCTGTTGCCCTTTAAATTAGGTTAAGTCCTCCTGAGCTTTACAGAGCTCGTTCTGGCGTTCGTTATACTGCCCGGGCGGCGGAGCTGGTGGCACGTAGGATTAACGAGGTAAATAGGGTTTTTTTAGGTTAGACTATTATCAGAGTACGCCACCCCAGGTAGTTTTAGAGTCCAATTCTTCCGGTTTAAATGAGAGCGATATAACGCAGATAGTGTTGCGAGGGAAAAATTTAAATCTTAAGGGAAACAAAAATATTAAGAAAGTACATTCAGCGGTAGGAATTATAGATAACACCCACGCAAATAGGCAAGTAGAAACGCATGATCTTAGTCCCCGAAATAGAAACAGTAGCATTGACAATAAAGATAAATTCAATTCAAAAATCGTTACGGTTATTCCAAGCAGAAATCCAACTTTAAAGCGCGAACTCAGAGATCTAAAAATAATAGTCGTGAATTGCAGAAGCATACGTAATAAGCAGGTGGAATTTCTTAACCTTACAAGGAGCACTGGCGCGGATATCATACTAGGATCTGAGAGTTGGTTAAGCGAAGACATTAATTCAAGCGAGATATTTCCTCCAGATTATGTGATATATCGCAAAGATAGACAGGGTAGAGTAGGCGGTGGAGTTTTTATCGCTGTAAAGAACCATTCGATTAGTCAGCGAGATGAGTTTGTAGAAAATAGCAGGAGCGAAATGATGTGGTGCTCGATTTTAAGACCTAACGGTAGTAAGATTTATGTTTGTTCATTGTATCGTCCTCCCGATGGCGAAATTGATTGTATTGACGATTTATCCGGGACGTTACAGATAATCGGCGAAAAAGTAAAAGATCCCATCATAGTTGTAGGAGGAGATTTTAACCTACCAAATATTAATTGGCGGAATTTAACATGCTCCAACTCTAGTAGAGAGAGAAAAGTTTCTCAAAAATTAATCGATACTTTCTCGTCGCATGCGATAGAACAGGTAAACATGACGAAGACTCGAACGACTCGTGCGGGTGAAGGTAACATCCTAGATTTACTAGCCACCACCCACCCACAATTGATAGCCAATCTCGATATAGTTGACGGTATTTCAGACCATGATGTCATTATGACGGAGATGAAAGCAGTAGCGGTTAAATCTCTTAAGCCACCGAGGCAAGTATATGTAATTCGCAAAGCTAATTTTTCGGAGTTTAGGGTTTATATTAACGAGTGCAAGGATGATTTTTTCCGCTTCTTGGGTGCAAATACAGTAAATGATAGTTGGATAGAGTTTCTCCGGATAATCAAAGAAGGTTTAATTAAATTTGTTCCTACTAAGAGCGTGCGTGAGCGTAAAGAGCCACGGTGGACGAAACCTAAATTACGAGCATTACATAGGAAGCAAAGAGTCATTCACTCGCGATGGAGAAAACTCAAAGCATGCGGAACGAACCATGAGCTCGAAGAACAAAACTATAGAGAAGTGCGAAAGTTAGTTAAGGAAGAAGCGCGAAAAGAATACCAGGAATATAGATCTCGAACCCTATTAGAATCATTAGGTGGCGATCAGAAAGAATTTTGGTCATACGTGCGTGAGACCCGTGGAGGTCAGTTTTCTGTGCCTAGCCTCATAAGCGCAGAGGGAATTACCGTAAATAAATCAGAAGATAAAGCTAACTTACTTAACAGGCACTACCAGAAATGCTTCACTGTAGACAATGGTCAAGTTAAGGATTTTACCTCGCGCATTGATTCAGAGATGTGTCCCATCGAGATATCGGTTGATGGAATTGGAAAATTATTGCGAGATATAGATAGAAAAAAGGCGCCAGGACCCGAAGGTATTCCCGCTGTTGTAATAAAAACTTTAGCCGATGAAATTGCTCCGCTTCTACAGATTTTCTATCAGAAATCATTGGATGAGGGAACCGTCCCAATGTCGTGGAAAAAAGCTAATGTCACTCCGGTGCCTAAGAAAGGGCGTGCGTCAAAACCAGATGATTATAGGCCTATTTCATTAACTTCAATTTTTTGCAAAATAATGGAGCATATTATAGCGAGCTCTATCATGCGCTTTCTTTCCGAAAAGGGAGCAATCAGTCAGAGCCAGCACGGATTCCGTAAAGGTAGGTCTTGTGAGACCCAGTTAGCGCTTTTTATGAATGACGTATCTAAAGCAGCAGACGGCGGTGTTAGATCAGACGCAGTTTTCCTAGATTTCAGGAAAGCTTTCGACACAGTTTCTCACGAAAAGCTTATCCAAAAGCTGAGTGCCTACGCGATCGACGAAAAAGTTATCAGATGGACCAAATCTTTTCTAGAAAACAGATCTCAGCGAGTTGCGTTAGATGGAGTTTTATCCGAAGAAATAAGTATCTCATCAGGAGTTCCACAGGGAAGTGTTCTTGGTCCAACCTTATTTCTAATTTACATTAACGACCTCGTAGATAACGTAAAGAGTAAGGTTAGATTATTTGCCGATGATACCCTGATATACAGAGAGATTTTGACAGAAAACGATTGTAATGTGCTTCAAGACGACCTGAACGTAATATCAGGATGGTGTAAAGATTGGCAGCTGGATTTAAATATAAATAAATGCGTTGCCATGAGTTTTACGCGCTCCACAAACATAATTCCCACGCAGTACCAAATCTCAGGTCATCCATTAGAGTTAGTTCACGACAACAAATACCTAGGAGTCACGTTTAGCAGTAACTTATCTTTTAAAGAACATATTCGAGATGCGATAGGAAAAGCGAATAGAATGCAAAGATTAACTGGTAGAACGTTGAGAGGATGCTCATCGAGAGTCAAAGAAATAGCTTACTTTTCTCTTATTCGTCCGAGTCTTGAATACTGCTGTGCGGTTTGGGACCCACACGAAGTAGGTTTAGTCTCAGATTTAGAGATGGTCCAGCGTAGAGCAGCCCGATTCGTTTGCGGGGATTTCAGGTTTGATAGCAGCGTTACGGCAATGATAGAGTCCCTCAGTTGGAATTCACTACAGATGAGAAGATCTGAATATCGTCGGAAACTTTTCGAAAAGTTCAATCGTTCAGAATTTATAGACGAAGTAAGTGAAATGTTAGTGCCAGTAAGGAGCGAACGCGATCTCCAAGAGGCATCGACGAAGCGTTATAGGGAAGTAATCGCAAGGACGGATAATTACTTTTGGTCGTTTTTTCCCCAAGCTATTAGAGATGCTAATAGGTAGGAATGAATAATGGTGGTGTATTACACCCCCTGCCATACGCCTCTGGTGGCTCGCGGGGTATATATCTAAATCTAAAAAATCTAAATCTAAACATGAATGAGACCATAGAACCAAGGAAGAATAATACTAGCTAATGGAATGAATATCTTTAAAAGAGTAACGGGATGCAAAAAATAATTAAATAACAAATATAGTACTCACCGCAAACTCAGAAATATTCCGAGTACACAAAGATGGTAAAGGTGCATCAGGGTAAGTGGAAAATATATGCCAACGAAACGGAAAAAAATGTTCGACAATTTATTTATAAATGTAAAGGAAAACCAAATATCATTAGATCTTTTTAGAGACGCATGGGATACTTTTCATTTATTTTTGGCTCGATCTTGTTTATTTCTATGAAAATATGGCAATTTGAATGTATGAGTGATGCCAAATAATGCATCAAATTTATAGCATGCTATGAAAAGTGTTATTAGTCGGGATTCATTTTTTTCACTTACATGTTCCACTTACAGTATTCTTCCTTGGTGACGAAAGTAAACTACCTCACTCCTCATCTTGACTAGAAAGCCTCATTCCCCTCCCATAAGTCTTGGTCACCAGTGGTATGGTGGCTGAGATTCCAATCGGCTTTCAGACTGAAACCTGAAACAGTCCAAAAGTTACCAGAAACGTTAGCTATAAGAATGATAAAAATTGAATAACTTATTATGTTTTTAAGTACGTATATAGCACTTCCCTTCTATTATACTTTTTTACTTTCTCCATATACGTAGTATAGAGAAAGTATTGTTTTCATGAAAAAAATCGACTTCGAGATTTCAACGGAAATACACGTTTTGGGGTCCCTAGAGCACGTTTTGACCATTTTCGGAATGATGTGTGTGTGTATGTGTGTGTGTGTGTGTGTGTGTGTGTGTGTGTGTGTGTGTGTGTGTGTGTGTATGTGTGTCTGTGCTTGTGGGCGCTCTAACGTATAAACTATTAGTTGTATCAATACCAAACCTCATATATAGCACTGTGGTGTGTGTTGTCAGAGTTGATTAGTTTTTGGAGTAAATTGGTGAACCGGAAGTCGAGCTTCATTCATCAAAGCTCATTTCCGGTTTTCAAAATATCTCCATAAATATGATATATAGGTATATTATATTACTTATAAAAGTTTTAGATAATGTAATTTACTATTAATTTTGTATTTAACATATTTTTGTATCATCGGTTGATTAGGAGTTATTCGTGAAATACTGATAAACCGGAAGTAGCTGATTATGTACTTTGTTGGCGCTCTAACATGAAAACTATTTGTCGGATCAACACCAAATTTCATATATAGTATTTTGATTGGTGTCGTTAGAGTTGATTAGTTTTAAGAGTAAATCGGTTAACCGGAAGTCGAGCTTCATTCTTCAAAGCTCATTTTCGGTTCTCAAAATATCTCCATAAATATGATATTTAAGTATATACTATTATTTATAAACTTTTTATTATTTTTTACCCCCTTTTAGATTTTAGATTTTACCCCCTGCCATACGCCTCTGGCAGCTCGTGGGGCATATATCTAAGTCTATGCTTCAAAAATGAATAGTATTTACATTTGGTGAAAATTGCGTTGAATCATGAAGTAAGCAATGCCATAGATCTTAACAGTATACTTTCATTTTCATGCGAATTTTCCACAGGACAGCATCTGAAAAACTTATAATAATAAGAGAAAGTATTAATTTACGTAACCATATGCGAGCTAATTCTATGAAACTGAAAATTACATTCCTCTGTCCCCATTTCGAGTTTAGGCACATGTTTTTGTGGTAAATGGATACTGCATTCGATTCTCATCCACTTAACTGCGTCGATATGTCAGAATCCAATCTTGCCAAACGATATCTTAACAGGAACAGTGCCTGAAAAATGGATGAAGGAAAAAACGCAAAACAAAATGGAACATTCTGACGCAATGAATTGCCATGAGAGATTGTGTTTTCCAGGAATAAAGCAATTTATTATGCCAGAGAGACACTAACGAGACAGTGTTAGAGATAGAAAAGAAGGTTCATGAGGTATAACGTGAATGCGCATTTATTGTAAATCAATAAAATTTTGGAATTGAAGAATGAAACCGTTTAGCAATAAATACATTCAAGAAGAATACAAAGACATGTGCCACCGATCTTTACCTTTTGTTATCTTACATACGTGGTCTGTAAGGTTTCCAACCCAACAAAGATACAAGTCAGTTTTACTTCAAATTTATTTTTATTTGATTGTCAAGCAACAGCATCGCGTCCAAAATGGCTGAAACATATTGAGTGGCTGAGGTGGCGGAGTGATTAGCCAACGCTAAGGTCCCGCGTTCGAATCTTGGCTAGTCGGATTTTTCTGGCTAGGGAATGGTTGCGTGTCTTTGTAAACAGTAATAATTATTGAAATGGATGTAATTGGGATCTTCCTGTTTACATTAGAGAAGTTATTAATATTAGTATAACACTTTATAACAACGAGATAGCATGATTAAAAGGATTGTCTATCCTTAAACACTAATAAGTAATACAAATAATAAATCTTATTCAATACAGGAACATTAAAATTTAATATTATCCTAACATAACTTTAAGAATTTTATAAATAAGTAGGGAATTTAAGCTATAAATCGTTCTTCGCAAGCAGTCATCCTCAATTGAAATTTATCAAAATTTTAAAGACCCACTGGAATTGAAAAAGTTGTTTAACCATTCGGATGTTTAATCGAAGAAATGTCACCGTTATTGGTAGTATAATCAACTTATAGCTGAATATGTTGCTATTGCACTGAAGTTCGTACTGCCATTTAAATTATAATAGAAAACTATCGAGGATTAAAAATTCAATTTATCCCAATGCCGTAGGATAACGGAGTTATCACCTAAGAATTTGGAATGAAACAGCCTTCACGCACGCCCTCTTCCATGTTTGTTCGGATAGAGCCATCAGTTTCCACCGTAATTGGAACATGGCCCATTGAATGCGATTAGCCTAAGACCGTAATCCGAAAATTCCGCATACCTCTCGTCATTCCATTTCTGCGAATACAACCCTCACCATCCACGTTATCGTCTCGCATAATGCATTCGCCTAACCAACACCCTTACTTCCAAAACACCTCCAACTACCTTTTTCTAATCATAACACACTTCTCTCTCTATTCCCCACACCGTCAAATCTTATCCCTCCCGAGCTTGATGGAAAATTCCGAGCAATTCGTCGATTCCTATTTCATTTTAATTTACCGATGCTCAGTATGATTTTGGAAACATGTTTTTATTTATAATAAGATATTTCCTAGTAATCTGAGGGCTCCAATGGAAATAGGCTGCATTCATGGCTAAAATATCAATTTATATTGATGAAAGTATTTATGAAAAAGTAAAATTCCTAGTTCAATATGATAAGAGCTCCTTATCATTAATAAAAATTTGCATTTTAAAATCTTTATTTATGTAATACTTCCACGTTCAAAAATTTCCCGAACTTATTCTTTACCACGAAAACGCCTACCAGGAGAATGGTAACATTTTGGCGGCAGATAGTGCCACATATTATGGATACAGCTACATACCACCAATGGTTTAAATTTCTCCTGCCCGGCGTTTTCGCGTGAACAAATAAATTTGGGAACTTTTTGAACGTATTAGTATTAAATTGAAAGTTCCATTTCCGATAAAGTAGCTAATATATCCTTCGATAATGTATCCCCCTGCCATACGCCTCTGGTGACTCGCATGGTATATATCTACGTATAAAATCTAAATAAATCATTTCCTGAAAATGTTAAATGAGGAGCACGCGACTTAATTAACGTGTAAAATTACAACACATACCTCCCTATTAATAATGTACAATATATTCTGTATAAGTGACTAGTGCATGATATATACCAAAAAATTTATTTTTTGAAATCTCCCTTATTTTTCCGTGTTAAAATATAAGCTTATTTTCTTGCTGTCCTTTCCTTTGATTGCTCTCAATGATATTTTACTTGAATTAGTTTTCTATCTTTCCTCATAAACTCCATTAAAGCATTAATGTTTTCAACTTCTTCGACAGTAAGTCCAAAGTACTTGGCCATCAGGGGGCGTGTCACTTCATAAAACCCATCCTTCAAGCGTTATACACAGGGATGACATCGATTGGGACCCAAAAATAAGCACACTAGGACCTAAAAATAAGATTTTTCAACAGAAAATTGGACACAATTGGTAAAGCAGTTTTATTCACAATATTTCGCATTGCCAATGATCTTCTCCAGCAATTCTTTGTCTTTCGAAAGCAGCTCATGTACCTCACCGCAGGTTTTGTTGAGATTTATAAATAATGAATTATCCTTTACACCATATGAAATAAATTTTTACGGCTTTCTGTCGCGAGAATGTTGCGAGTTTATACTCCCTCAAGTTCTTGCACAGACGCTTCTTATTACATACAATGTGAGACACCATTCGATTGTCTTCGATCTGGAGAAAATAAGACAAAATAAGCACATTTCTTAGAAATAAGCTCATTTTCATTTTATAAGATTTTCTCCTCTAAAATAAGCACGATTGTTAGCAATAAGCACGTTATGGCAGCTCTGGTTATACACGATCACTAATTTTGGTTTAGATAATCTGGTAAACGAAGGAACATTTTTCGTATCTTCTTGAGAGTATGATGTTAACGGGGGCGATGATAGTGCGGGCCAATATTTAATCTCGGTCTCTTCCAGCACGTATCCGTAATCCCATCCAGTCCAATCCAACCTGATCCCACCTAATCTAATCCCAATCTTCTCCATCCACTCGCATATTTTGGAAGCTATCATCCACGCTGGGACGAACGATTTTAAATTTATAACTGAATGCCATCTGGACACCGGGGAACGCCGCCCTCGGGTCCTTGTTATTCCGGTGGAGATGAAAGGATTCAAAAACGTCCGCGTTGTCACTACCGCCAGCTCTTCAGCGAAAGGTCTGTCAGAGATGTGTGGGAGAATTTATTTCCCCGACTTTCAACTTTTTCCAACATAACTTCCGGGCCTTGGCTCGATGTTTGGAGACGGTCGAGGAAGCGGTCAGTTATGTATGAGTCTGTCCAAAAAATAGCTCAGGATTGCCGTTCCCGTGTGATGTAATGGGTCGAAATCAGCCCTCCTGTTTCCTGGGTCGTCCATAACTCTAGGGATAGGAGCCGAGTCATCAAATTTAGATCCTCTGCAGGTTGGGAAGCGAAACTCATTATTGCGTGGTTTGAATTCAATATGACATTGTGCCCCTAGGTTGTTTCTTCTCTCTTGACAATTCCCAATTTTTCAGGATCTTATCTGCCCTTGACCTTTAAAGGTTGCTGATTTTCTACAAAAGGAGGTCAATTTTCGATAAAACGCTATTCAAGATCCTATATCTGAACTAATTGGCTAGTTTTAGTAGCATTTCGTAGAAGAATACAGCACTTCGTTTAGCGTCAAGTTCACAATATTTAATAAGAATCCAAAATTTCGATTTTTTTATTAAAACCACATTTTGATTGCGACCTTAGGTAAAAATTTTAAGATAAAACTTTCCTCAAAATGTTATAGAATTAATTACCTGTATTATCAGGAGGATACATATATATATATATATATATGGAAACATACAATAGTAACTGCTGGAAGAAATTAATTCAAAGGTATTGCCATTGTAATACAATCTTGTTTGGTAATTACGCACTCACTATTACATGCTCATCACCTTAAAATCTTCCTGTCTGTTTTTCAAAAGTTTTTTCATTCTATTCGAATGGTTATCAATGTTATATGTATATATGTAATGTTTCACATTGGCAGTATTATAACTATTACAGTTTTATTTTAACCGTTGCTTCTAATTTTTCACTCCTATTTTTGTTTCTAACCTCCATGCAATTTTGATTCTTTTTGCACAAAGTTTCGCATATAGAGCCAAATTCAAATGAATATATACAAAAAACAGGTTGGGTGCTAAAAATGCATACTTTAAAGCTATATAAAATAATTTTATCTCCCTTTCATTCTCAAGATTTCAGAATATATGGGCACAATAAATATACTGCACATATTACTGGCAAAAGATTTGGGAAGCTGATTAAACACTTTGATCCAATATTTGCGGCTAATTTTACACTATTGACTCCACAATTTTAGCTGCCTTCTAGCCACTTAAAAATTCTATAAGCCAAACGAACGAGAGCAAAGGATGCTTCGAGGGAATTCCCGGAGTTTATTCCCCTAACCTTACAACGAGTTTCATCATCCAGAAGCGTATGATATTTATATAGTTCCCCCATACTGAAAATCAATGCATTATACCCTGAGTGATGGAGTAACAGATTGAAGATGGATCAAATTACGGGCAGACATAAATCCGTGTCACAGATTTCCATTGAATCGCGGCGGAAACTGTTTCTGAAAGCGGCGTTCGGTGCCGTTGGGAGCCACTGTTATTTATGCTTCCGAACTCTTACGGAGCGATGGGAGACCAAACGGAGGCCTAAATCATTGCATCTTCTCCACGTTGGAGCACATTTCTCCATAAAGTGGAGCGAATCTGCTGCCATCTATGAGAGAGACGTCGCAGCGAAAGAGAGCCAATCTATCTAGGACGGAATTGGTCGTCCGGAACCGTGCTCGATAAATCACGAAAGAACTCCGACGCCCGCGAAATTTCTGTCGCAGGCATTGGCTTTATCAAGGTGCATGGGCGGAAGGTTATGCGTGCTTTCCTTGTTTTTTAAAGTTAAATTCCAACTGTGTATGCAGTTAAATCATTTGCAGTGTTTTTAATTGGAGATTCTAGGTTCTTTTAAGGACCTGATCGCCGAGGCTTCCCGAGTCGAGAGTGAGTCGGGTGTCCGTGTGTCGCTGTCATTTTGCAGCATAGTTCCGCGGTCGGACCGTGGTTCTGAGGTTTGGAGTCGCGTTGTCGGCCTGAACCAAAGACTGCGGGACTTCTGTAGGAGCAACGGGGTCGGGTTCGTCGATTTGAGGCCGGTTCTTGATTCATGTCGGCTACCTCTTAATCGTTCTGGCGTTCATTATACTGCCCGGGCGGCGGAGCTGGTGGCACGTAGGATTTTCGAGGTAAATAGGGTTTTTTTAGGTTAGACTATTATCAGAGTTCGCCACCCCAGGTAGTTTTAGAGTCCAATTCTTCCGGTTTAAATGAGAGCGATATAACGCAGATAGATTTGCGAGAGAAAAATTTAAATCTAAGGGGAAATAACAATATTAAGAAAGTACATTCAGCGGTAGGAATTATAGATAACACCCACGTAAATAGGCAAGTAGAAACGCATGATCTTAGTCCCCGAAATAGAAACAGTAGCATTGACAATAAAGAGAAATTCAATTCAAAAATCGTTACGGTTATTCCAAACAGAAATCCAACTTTAAAGCGCGAACTCAGAGATCTAAAAATAATAGTCGTGAATTGCAGAAGTATACGTAATAAGCAGGTGGAATTTCTTAACCTTACAAGGAGTACTTGCCCGGATATCATACTAGGATCTGAGAGTTGGTTAAGCGAAGACATTAATTCAAGCGAGATATTTCCTCCAGATTATGTGATATATCGCAAAGATAGACAGGGTAGAGTAGGCGGTGGAGTTTTTATCGCTGTAAAGAACCATTTGATTAGTCAGCGAGATGAGTTTGTTGAAAATAGCAGGAGCGAAATTATTTGGTGCTCGATTTTAAGACCTAACGGTAGTAAGATTTATGTTTGTTCATTGTATCGTCCTCCCGATGGCGAAATTGATTGTATTGACGATTTATCCGGGACGTTACAGATAATCGGTGAAAAAGTAAAAGATCCCATCATAGTTGTAGGAGGAGATTTTAACCTACCACATATTAATTGGCGGAATTTAACATGCTCCAACTCTAGTAGAGAGAGAAAAGTTTCTCAAAAATTAATCGATACTTTCTCGTCGCATGCGATAGAACAGGTAAACATGACGAAGACTCGAACAACTCGTGCGGGTGAAGGTAACATCCTAGATTTACTAGCCACCACCCACCCACAATTGATAGCTAATCTCGATATAGTTGACGGTATTTCAGACCATGATGTCATAATGGCGGAGATGAAAGCAGTAGCGGTTAAATCTCTTAAGCCACCGAGGCAAGTATATGTAATTCGCAAAGCTAATTTTTCGGAGTTTAGGGTTTATATTAACGAGTGCAAGGATGATTTTTTCCGCTTCTTGGGTGCAAATACAGTAAATGATAGTTGGATAGAGTTTCTCCGGATAATCAAAGAGGGTTTAATTAAATTTGTTCCCACTAAGAGCGTGCGTGAGCGTAAAGAGCCACGGTGGACGAAACCTAAATTACGAGAATTACATAGGAAGCAAAGAGTCATTCACTCGCGATGGAGAAAACTCAAAGCATGCGGAACGAACCATGAGCTCGAAGAACAAAACTATAGAGAAGTGCGAAAGTTAGTTAAGGAAGAAGCGCGAAAAGAATACCAGGAATATAGATCTCGAACCCTATTAGAATCATTAGGTGGCGATCAGAAAGAATTTTGGTCATACGTGCGTGAGACCCGTGGAGGTCAGTTTTCTGTGCCTAGCCTCATAAGCGCAGAGGGAATTACCGTAAATAAATCAGAAGATAAAGCTAACTTACTTAACAGGCACTACCAGAAATGCTTCACTGTAGACAATGGTCAAGTTAAGGATTTTACCTCGCGCATTGATTCAGAGATGTGTCCCATCGAGATATCGGTTGATGGAATTGGAAAATTATTGCGAGATATAGATAGAAAAAAGGCGCCAGGACCCGAAGGTATTCCCGCTGTTGTAATAAAAACTTTAGCCGATGAAATTGCTCCGCTTCTACAGATTTTCTATCAGAAATCATTGGATGAGGGAACCGTCCCAATGTCGTGGAAAAAAGCTAATGTCACTCCGGTGCCTAAGAAAGGGCGTGCGTCAAAACCAGATGATTATAGGCCTATTTCATTAACTTCAATTTTTTGCAAAATAATGGAGCATATTATAGCGAGCTCTATCATGCGCTTTCTTTCCGAAAAGGGAGCAATCAGTCAGAGCCAGCACGGATTCCGTAAAGGTAGGTCTTGTGAGACCCAGTTAGCGCTTTTTATGAATGACGTATCTAAAGCAGCAGACGGCGGTGTTAGATCAGACGCAGTTTTCCTAGATTTCAGGAAAGCTTTCGACACAGTTTCTCACGAAAAGCTTATCCAAAAGCTGAGTGCCTACGCGATCGACGAAAAAGTTATCAGATGGACCAAATCTTTTCTAGAAAACAGATCTCAGCGAGTTGCGTTAGATGGAGTTTTATCCGAAGAAATAAGTATCTCATCAGGAGTTCCACAGGGAAGTGTTCTTGGTCCAATCTTATTTCTAATTTACATTAACGACCTCGTAGATAACGTAAAGAGTAAGGTTAGATTATTTGCCGATGATACCCTGATATACAGAGAGATTTTGACAGAAAACGATTGTAATGTGCTTCAAGACGACCTGGACGTAATATCAGGATGGTGCAAAGATTGGCAGCTGGATTTAAATATAAATAAATGCGTTGCCATGAGTTTTACGCGCTCCACAAACATAATTCCCACGCAGTACCAAATCTCAGGTCATCCATTAGAGTTAGTTCACGACAACAAATACCTAGGAGTCACGTTTAGCAGTAACTTATCTTTTAAAGAACATATTCGAGATGCGATAGGAAAAGCGAATAGAATGCAAAGATTAACTGGTAGAACGTTGAGAGGATGCTCATCGAGAGTCAAAGAAATAGCTTACTTTTCTCTTATTCGTCCGAGTCTTGAATACTGCTGTGCGGTTTGGGACCCACACGAAGTAGGTTTAGTCTCAGATTTAGAAATGGTCCAGCGTAGAGCAGCCCGATTCGTTTGCGGGGATTTCAGGTTTGATAGCAGCGTTACAGCAATGATAGAGTCCCTCAGTTGGAATTCACTACAGATGAGAAGATCTGAATATCGACGGAAACTTTTCGAAAAGTTCAATCGTTCAGAATTTATAGACGAAGTAAGTGAAATGTTAGTGCCAGTAAGGAGCGAACGCGATCTCCGAGAGGCATCGACGAAGCGTTATAGGGAAGTAATCACAAGGACGGATAATTACTTTTGGTCGTTTTTTCCCCAAGCTATTAGAGATGCTAATAGGTAGGAATGAATAATGGTGGTGTATTACACCCCCTGCCAAACGCCTCTGGCGGCTCGCGGGGTATATATCTAAATCTAAATCTAAATCTAATATTAAGTTCTTAAATATTTAGTAGCAAAAGATAACCTCTTACATAGTTTACTTATTTTTTGGGAATTAGATAGCTCGAATCATTTTCTATAATGCCTCTAGTTACCGTCGCTATGCAGATTATGGAGTGGAATAGATTACAGTTCCAATGAGTCATGTAAGATAGCTAGTTAGAACTATAAACCATGCATTAAAAAGGTGAGTTTAAGATGGCTACTTTTGAACAATCTATATGAATATATTTTATCGACAGAATTTTTAAAACCCTTAGAAAGACCGCATAAAATATCATCATCACAAGGGATCAATTATGTTTATGCTGTACAATACTATGTATGGCATTAGAAAGCATTTTATTCTACAGTCAGTTAGCCCAGTAATCTGGATCAGATAGTATTATTTACATACATTTTCAATCTGTATTTTAATCACGTATTAATTAACAAAATGATTCGCAAGTTTTCATAGCTTTCAATCCGTTACGGTGGCCGTCAACCTAAAGACACAAAGCTATCTTACTTTCACCATAATGTTTCCATTACAAGATTATAATTACAGACTATGCCCTTTATTGAGGATGAATTTAGACGAATGCAAAGAAAAACAATTCAATCTATCCTTTTTAATATCCATATAGATAAAATAAATTTAAATTGCTCTCACGACATAAAACTTAAAAATATTCCTGAAGGCATTCTAATTAACTTGACGATCAGCTACATTGAACTAATGCTGCCTGCCATACGCCTCTGGCGGCTCGCGGGGTATATATCTAAATCTAAATCTAAATGCTTCTTTCATTATCTCTTTCAATTTGAATATGAATAGTTACACATGTAGCAATCAATCAAATACCTGGTTTCCTTTCCAGTTTTTTGTTTACGTTAAATGTTCAGCACATTAAGCGAGAATGTAAATAAATTTGTTGCCAACTGAATTATGTTGAGATAAATCATATAGGGATACGGCGTATTTCAATGCATTCATTTATTTCTATGGACACTATAATAAAATATATAAATGCATTCTTTGAGTTTTAAGATGAGATTTACCCTACCTTTATACTGTACTAAAGAGCAGGCAGGTAATTCAGAATAGCAATTCGAAATTTTATATCTTCATCAGGCTAAAAATTGAGAAATGTTTAAAAAAAAAATTCCCGGCTTCCATTTACGAGTAGCAAAAATTTCTGCTTCTAATACACCTCCTTTGTACTGCAAATACTTGGGCTCAATAGGATAACGATGCAGCAAGTTTGATGATAGGGCAAAAGAAAACAAGTTGGTTTTATCCTCTCCAATTTAGCAGTGCTTGTAGGCAATCTTTCCGCATCCTCCACAGATTTAATTTATTGTTTTTATGTCATTTTGTTCTCCAGCAGAGAGGATCCTTTTTTATAAGTGCAATACAGGATCTACAGCAATCCATTTTTCTGATGAATAATCGGTTTTTGAATCTGTTTGCAGATAAAATAATTTTATGAGTAAACTTCACCATAATAAAAATATGTTTAATACAAGAGAATTAGACATTGTTCGAAATAAGAGTCTAATTAAATGTGTATGCTACGAAATTTGGCGGTGAATATTATGATTTAAAAAGTTCAATTTAGTCGCGTGATTGCAACGGCCGAAAATGAAATCTTTCTCTCTAAATTCCGTTTTCCAGCAACCAAACCTTCAAAGATCTCAGTGAACAATAGGACAATACAACACACAAGATCAATTCAAATGTTATGTAAGATTCTGTTGTGATTAGACTACTCACTGAATATATCATTTCATCTGGGCATTATTTAATCAATTCAAATTTGAGGGCCCTTTCAAACTTTAGATGCTTAAATATGTTATTTAGATTAGAATTCTGTTTAATAAAATGTATGCAATTTCACAATACCAAATACTCAGTTCTCACTACCTAAATTATCTACAAATGGTAATACAATTTTTGTAGTATAAAAAGCACTTTATTTGATGCAAATAATTTTGAATAAATATAAAAAACTCTTATAAAAGTAGTAAAGCATTGTACTTTATAAACACCAAACTGAATAAATATACCTTTTTCTTAAAATGCAATCTTCCAAATAAAATTGAAAGATATATAATATTTGATGATGAGTATCGATACATCTTCTATTATAAATACAATGCCTTAAGGATGTCTAAACTGTACAATAGATAGAGATGCTATGAAAGATGTGCTAGCAGTTATATCGATAAGAAAGAATAAGAGGAAACCATAATAATTCTTTTAAATATACGTGGCCATTCCACAGCACATTCGTGAAGTCCAAAAATTAGAAAAAAAATATCTTAGCAGGAATACTCGTCAGTGTACTCATGGATAGCGATATCTATGATTAGATAAGCAATATTTA
Source organism: Sympetrum striolatum (assembly GCA_947579665.1). Taxonomy (NCBI): domain Eukaryota; kingdom Metazoa; phylum Arthropoda; class Insecta; order Odonata; family Libellulidae; genus Sympetrum; species Sympetrum striolatum. Next base: position 44,863,767 of record OX388351.1, on the reverse strand, counting down.
TGGTTATCTATCTATAATTGTCAATTGATATTGTATTAGTTATCAATAGTGCGAAGAATTTTGTCACTCTCGCGCAATAGCTGTTATTTTTTGTTAGCTCATAAAAATGGCGCTCACAAAAATAGGAGATCGAGCTCTCATATTTTATGGTATATTCATTCAGTGCTCCTACCATTTTACTTAATAAAGAAGTGGTTTACAATTTGAACATATTATATCATTATTTATTTTACAAGGTTTAGTCTAAGATTTAGAGATGGTCCAGCGTAGAGCAGCCCGATTCGTCTGCGGGGATTTCAGGTTTGATAGCAGCGTTACGGCAATGATAGTCCCTCAGTTGGAATTCACTACATATGAGAAGATCTGAATATCGTCGGAAACTTTTCGAAAAGTTAATTCGTTCAGAATTCATAGATGAAGTAAGTGAAATGTTAGTGCCAGTAAGGAGCGAACGCGATCTCCGAGAGGCATCGACGAAGCGTTATAGGGAAGTAATCGCAAGGACGGATAATTATTTTTGGTCGTTTCTTTCCCAGGCTATTTGACATGCTAATAGGGAGGAATGAATAATGGTGGTGTATTACACCCCCTGCCATACGCCTCTAGTGGCTCGCAGGGTATATATCTAAATTTAATTGGTTTAATGGAAGGACATTCAATGCCGGGCAGTTAAACGAAGGATGACCATACTTGAGAATTGAATTTTCATCACAATAAAGTTTCAGTGAATAGACAGTTTGTTTATTCATTTAACAGGTTTAATAGTATCTTTTGAACCTGCGGATATTTATATCCCGCAGTATATTTAACCAGTAAATTTAAGATGTTGACGCTTAGAACCAAAGTTGTTACTTCATTTACTTTAAATATTTTAACACAGGAATGGTAGCTCAACATCTCTTTAATCATGCTTTATGGGGCTTGAATGATCTGATTCATGCTTTGTTTATATGTTTTTCCTTGATCCACATGCGTCTACTCAAAATTCGATGACACAATGGGACAGTAAAAATACACTTACAAAAGTATACGTTAGCATAAGAAGGAAAAGGGCTAAGGTAACTTCGCACATCCGTTTCCCTGCTCTATTTCCGTTTCAATACCCGGAATATTTTAACATCACTGCAACTATCAGCTTTGATACAGCAAATGCGTTAAAGGTTTTACATTTATGATTATTCATGTTTTCTAACTAAATGGTAGAGCTAACACGAAAAAAATTGTGCATATTGTTGAGGTTGTCAAATTACTGTAAAGTATTTAGCATTATGTAGGTAAGAATACATGAATATTGAAATGATGATATCTGAAGTGTATGTTTGCAAGAATATGGCAATTTTGAAGTCAGATTTCACCTAATTGCAACTAATGAATGACGAAATTCAACTATTTCTTTCTTAAAAAAATACGGCTATAAATCACTCTTCGAAACAACTAATACAAAATCGTTTATATGATAAAGGAAATTTCATCTGTGTTGATTTTAAAATTTTTTTATGGATTTAGACCACATATTGTTAATATTCGGAAAGATCGTCATATAGGTCATATTTTTGGATTGCGTAATAATGCATTCAGCGCAGTTCTACAAAACGTCTTCTGCTACCACTTTTGGTTGATCTCATTTTAAGCATTAGTATTATCTATATTTCCCTTACGATTATTACGTCTGCTTCCCGTAAATATTTGTTTTTTCCTTACCCTAACTATCGTATCCTCTATTGATATCCTCGAAACCTCTGGTCCGCCCCATCAAAGATTCTCTACCTCCGTCTTAACCTTTTCGGTTTGCAATATATTGGGCACAATTTTCAGTGCTTATTATCTATGTTAATATCATATTAATTTGATATTATTTTTTACGACGTAATTTCTTATACTTGAATATTATGCCAATCCTATATCAAAGGAGTTCCATAATAAGATTCAACAGCTTATTGAATAACGAAATGTCACGACTTTTTAAACATTATTACGTATATTATATTTTCATTGTTACTCTTATTTTAAATATTTTTTCAACGTTGCCACGAGGCAATAAGGGCAGCTTGATACGTAATTTGAATTGATAAATAAATTTCTTAGAACATATTTTTCTAGTGTCCTATTTGTGGGCCATTGAATATAAATATTTTAATTCATTCATCATAACAAAAATTCGTAACTTTATCTTTGAGACAGTTTAAAATAATGTATATTGGATATCTGGTCTGAAAGCATATTTTTGTTTGTACCCAAAACATGTTGTTGAGCACATCACGTTTAGTATCCGTTTAGTTAGCACCTTTAGTTTAGCACCTTTAGATGTTTTATGAAAATTCGGAATGTAAATTAAAATCTCATTTTCCGACCTCATTATCTCTCTATAAGCTTTTTAATGTCCTTCTTTTATACTTCTATAGATGTTTGTCAAACTTAAATCTGTATCCTTTATCTCTCTCATTAAAAAACCAAACTCTCCACACATACTCGTAGATCATACCTGCCCTCACAGTAGGTGGAGGTCATTAGGGTGTCATGGAACAGGCATTACAGGATTGTTTGCGCACAGCAGGGATTTCCTTTGACTCCAAATCTTTCAAACCTTTCGCTTACCGAAGCTGACGCAACTATTTTGAGACTTTCTAAATCTCACGATGCTGCTATTGGTTGGTACTGTAAGCTGATATCCAAAATTTAGTATAAAGGCAATGAGAAGGAGTTATTTTATTCACTTCTCTCCTTGGACACACACAAGTGACTGTTCTCTTGAGTGTTTATCCATTCTAAGAGAGAATATTGTCTGCAGCATCCGGTTAGAATTTTGGAGCGTATATTGGTGAGTTTGATTTTGTATTTATATGAAACCTTTTCTAAATACGTTGTTGGCACATAGCAGTATTCACCATAAAATATTCTAAAAATTTGAATGCTTTGATTCTGCTATTATGTTTCACTGATACATGTACTTTTCAAAATTGCAGTTAATTGAAATATAACATCAGATGGATTCGAAAGAAATTGCTAATCTATTAGATGTGATCGATATCGGAGAGTCAGATAGTGAAATCTCAGGTGATGATAACGACCAGGAATGCTCACTCAATACCTTAAAACCTACTACAAGGCAATCCCTCAGAAATGTGCCCTCTAATAAACGCATGGATATATTAGAATATAAAAAGGATGCGGCAGAAAGTCCAGCGAGGGGCAGGACAAGGGCCGGTGTAAAAAGAGGGAGACCTAGCGACGAGGCAATTGAAGCAAGAAGTAAAAAAAGGGCTCCATCCGTGAAAAGACCATCGATGGAATTGCGGCATGATGGAGTTGACCACTTACCAATTGTGGATAAGAGGAAAGACGGAGGGCGATGCAAACATGACAAATGTAAAGGGAAATCAATTTTTCTTTGTAAGAAATGCAACGTGCATTTATGTTTGAACAAGGACATAAATTGCTTCCTTGAATTTCATACTAAATAAGGTCTCGTATTTATTTATTTAACTTAATTGTACACCGATTGTAATTTGTTAGCTTAAGTGTATTGTGACTATAATTTATTGTATGATTTGTAATAAATATTTAATGTTTAAAGAGAGTTGTTGAGGCGTAATTGTTCTTCCCACACTGACTTAAAATTTGTAACGAAAACCAGTGTCCATTAAATTAAGAAAATATGAGACATGGAGATAAGAAAATCAAATCAATGTTGATATAATTCCCAGGGATTATGCGTTTACTTAAACACACATTAAGCTACATAGAACGTTTTCCTCAAGTGTAGGTTGGTTAGTATATTTCAAACCTAATTATGGAATAAGTTTAAAAAATCATAAAATTTTAAGAAAGGTTTACATTATTTTCTTTTCGGAAAATAATTTCAGATCTGGATGGGTTAGGTGCGAGTTACGGAAGGCACTGATTCCTATTTCTTTTCAGAGTCTTATCATGTCCGTTTACTTTGGAGATTCTCAGAAAGAGTACCTCTATGTCGCAAAGTCGTTTCATACAATTTAGTATTACATTGGTTACGCATGTACATATTTGAGTCGCGATTCCATCAGATTCCCAATCTTGATGTATACTGAGAGAATATTTAAAATGTTATTCATCATTGCTTTCCAAATAATTCATTCATGCCCGTAAAATTCGTGTCCTGTAGCCGTGTTTCATATCCCGCGTGACTGCGATAGCCACCCTCTGCAAACGAACTCTAAATCACGTGGCCCTTCGACATTCCCGGGTATGCAACAGCGACTATTTATTCCCTCCAAGAATTCCCTGCGCGGGTGTAGCGCGGGCTTTCTGTTCCATTTAGGCCTAAATTATATTCCCCGCGTGTCTCAGTACGAACACGATCGTGGAAGCACTAAAGCAAACCGAGCCGATTGTAAGTCAATGCCTCGTGAAGCAAGGAAATTTACGGTTCGTCCGGAGAATGCTTAAGGGTCAATAATTAGGGATTAATGAAATTACTGCTCCCGAGGATACGCAGTGGGTATGACAGGGAGTAAATTACTATCGAAGCAAAAGTTTATCTCCTTTAAGGACAATACTATTGATCCATTTTTAAAATTTTCGAATATTGTCGGATTAAAAGTAAATATGTATTTTTTAAATTCTTTTAAGATACCCGTTGGCGAAGTCGGGTGCAATAATTCCATTGTGAAAGTTACTTATTCTTAGTGTCCCTTCTTTTAAGAAACATTTTAAGAATTATTTTAAATCGACAGTATTAAATTATTATTTTCATTTTAATACTTTAAATTAATAAAATTTCATTAATGTTTTCATTTTATTATTTTTTATAATTTTAGAAATAATTTCTTTTATCATTATTTGAAATCTTAACCCTTATTATTTCGATGAACACATTTATTTTAAATGATTTATTCTTTCTATGAGTCTTCATCACTGAGCTTTATGGTGCTGAAACTTTACTTAGTACAAGGTTATTTATTACTTGGAACAGATATTTCATCTAATTTTCTCTAGCTTTTCGCGCACTTTATTCTTATATTCGAGTTGGAATTCCATTAGGATGAATTGTGGTTCCTGTTAGTGTCTGCTCCTGAAATAGTTTCGCAGTAATTTATTTAATTTCCAACTCCATGTTTAACTAAAATGAAGTGTGCTTGGTATCTTCTTTCGTCCCTGTGTATCTTATTCTTTATTAATTCTCAAAAATATCGATTTCAAATCACCAATTCATATACATCAGGTACTTTTCAATACCATAGGTTTAAAATGATATTTATTCCGGAGATTTTATTTCATTGATCATCAAAACATATAATTGCATTACACGTCTGCCATTACGCTCTCTAACATTCCTCATGCTGCAAACATTATGTGATCAAGAATAAATGTTTAATATCATTATTCCTACAATATTTTATTTATTATCTACAAATAATGCTAGTTCCTCTTCTTTGTGAGCATTCAAACATAGCTAGTTCAAAGAGTTAGAGAGATCGGCAAGTAAGCAATTAGAAGTCCAACCACTACCTTCGCTACCTAGGAGTATTCTCTCTTAAAGTTAAATTTAGCATCGCTAATATCTCAACCGTTTAATGACCTGCGACGATGGCAATGATTTTGCTTCGACCTGAGATAGGAATGCAATGCGAAGAGCATGAATCTGCAAAATGGCATGCGAGTCATTTGCCTGGCACGACATCGGATCGCGGAATGAATCTTCTTTCAATCTGCTTAAGATAGCTTCGAGATTTTATAACTCATGCAGCCATCGATTTATATTTTCCGATCTAAAATTACATATATGAAGCAACTTAGATTATGATAAAAACTGAAAATCTCAACTATAGTCCTGAAATATGGTGTATACGGTATGCTATTAAGTTTTAAACTGCTTCAGTTAGATAAAATTCGGAAGATTTCTCATATAAGTTCGATTCAAAGACAAAATATTTGTTTCTTTCTCTTTAAAAATGCATGAATATGCTGATGTCTGTAAGTATAGTACAGCACGAAGACTATTTTGAGCCTTATTCTATCCAATATTAAGGTTTGAGGTTTGTGTGTTATTTATTATGGGCAAAAAAATCACAATAATAATATTGATAATTCTACCATAATTTTGGGAAGATTAATCGAAAGATCTAAATTTAAAGGACTCTTCTTTTCCAAATTAAGATGTAAGATCGATAAGAGCGTTTTTCCATCCATCTTTGCATATCAAGCATCATTATTTACCCCTGTTTTTTTATTTTAAAAGATCAATATAGAGCAAGAGAAAATTGACTCATTTCATATAAGTAAATAAATTTAGGAAATAGTTTACGATTTATGTATGTAAATATTCAATGATTTTAATTTTAGCAATCCATGAATTTAATTACGGATGGATGGAGTTTATCGTATATTCCTCTCATTATGAATTCAAACAAGTGATTATATTCTGTAATCAATTTTATATATAATTCGCTATCATAAGCTAGTGGACAGGGGTTAGTCTAACTAAGCAGGACGTGGAGTGAGTTAGGAAGTCCTCACCAAGCCACAATGTTAAAAATCTAACATGTCCACGCAATAAAAACTCAATGACTCTACGAGTAACACTTATTTGGCATTCAATAAAGATAGATCTTGATCAGTATTACTATTCAGAATCACTCATACCCCAGTATCTTTAATATCATCATAGCCATGAACAAGACTCTGACAAAATTATTTTACACAAACATATTCCTCCAACATATACCAAATTATAAATGAAAAATTCATTGGGGTGTGGCAGTAGGTACGATAATAAAAGAGCGAATCGTAAATACACTTAAGCGTTATTTTGAATAAATTGAGTTAATGACGTCACACCCATTGAGATTGAATAATGGGTTACTAGTCTATTTTTAAGGTATACACCCCGAAGGCCTGTTCAAGCCATAGGCATAACTAACATGAGGTAGTAGAAGTGACTTACGAGGCAAGAACAATATTTCATTCATTTAGATAATTCACATAAATAGACTTAATTAAATATATATACACATACGTTTCTCAATTCCACATGCCTATAGGAGCCATTCAAACTATCAATGGAGATGTACATGTATATATACAAAGTCCTGGAATAAACACCTACTCAAGTCAGGAAAAGAGCAACTAGACATTATCCCCTTCTCTCACAATAAACCAATTCCAAGATGAAAGCGTTCACAACTCAATTTTAGCCCGTCCACCTCATACAGAAGGAATGCGATTGTGGCTGTATACACCAACGCATCCGCACGCTTAAATCGCTACCAATCGTATTACTCAACGGCAAAACATTTTCGCCCACTCCTCGGATATATTTTTATTCCTCTTCTCAATCGATCGGAAGAAATTCGCAGTTTGTTATTCGTTTCCTCCACGCCCCGATGCCCTAGCGTGGGCGAGCGTTACCATGGATGAAACCCAACAAGAAGCAATCAATGAACTCCAGACGGGGTGATGAATAAATCGGACTGTATCGGAGTAAAACAAGTTTTTAAGTGGCGACGTTTAACTTAGGCCGCATCAGCGAAGTTTCGAATTTTCTCTCTTCTCCGACAATATGGGCAGGATTCCCAGTTGGCAGCGCACCCTGAGGGTTGAAGAAAAGACCTGTGGGATGTACGGTAATTATAATGAAGAGGGGAGAAGACAAAGGAAGGGAATGATGAGGGATGGGAACAGGATGCGAGGAGGAAGAAAGTGTGACGTAGGAGATGGATGAACGTGTTAGAACGGGAGAAGAAGATGGGATTTCTGAAAGCTGAGTATGTGGATATGAATATAGAAGATCCGGGTTCATGTCTCAGTCTAGTATGACTTTCTAAACAAGAGTTTTTCATTGGAATTATTCTTAGATGTACGCCACGACTTAATTAGTCTTATAATATCTTTACCTTGAAAATAATATGGTCTTATGGGCTAGAATACGTGTTGGGAATCTGCTACTTCGGAGTTATTGGCAGCAAGTATTTTTGGAATAATTTATGGCACCAGGTGTACATAAAATACACAATATAATGAGGGCTTTGACTCAAAAATGTTTACCTGCTTTTTTCTATTACTATGCTTGTTTAAATATTTCGTTATTCTGCAATTCACAGAAAACAATTTATACGCATATATTTTCAAGGTTGTTTTGTTTCAAGATCATCATGTTATTTTGTAATTATTCACCCACAACTCATTATTTACGGGAAAGTATGGATGCTTGTATTGAATAGTTAATGGGTTTTATTGATTACTCCGCTGATTTTTTTAATACAGTCTTCATGAAAATGTTCTTCATATCTTGCACTTTACACATATATAAAAAATAGCTCTTTTTGAGAAAAAGGAGGCCAAATCCTAAAATAGATTCCTGAGACTATTCTATTCTACTTGTGTTTCTAAAAGCGTGTTTTCCTGTAATATGCATGGAACATGAGGCAAAGAATGCGATTATTTATGCAATATTGGTTTCTCTTACTATCCTCTGTTCAATGAGAAAGCCATCCTTCAATATTCATTCATTCCACAGAGTCACGTTCACCATAGTTATATTGAGCTTATTTCCTCATCATAATTCTGACAGTTGACGTCGAACCTTTAGAGTAATAGCTTTTAATTATTCTATTCAACTTCTGTACGATGGTCAGTAAAACATGAAAAAAGCTGTCAGCGGAAGCTTTGACTTATTGCAAAATTTAAACTAGAAGATCTCCCTTACTAACTTCTAATGAGAACCAAAGTAAAATGATTTGAGAATTATCTATTATTCTTGCAAGCACCTGCTGTTTTAATTTGAAAATCGCAAGAGCTTCAGTGAAACTTATTTTCTAATCTTATAAAATTAAATTTTAATATTTGAAGGGGAAAATAAAAAAGCCTGTTAGAAAATGTCAAGCACGATAAAAGAAAAGTCATTTTCGTTTTTCTAATAATTGACTTTGTATCAAATATTTTATCATATAAGTGAACAGAATATCCAGGGAGTAACTTATAAGTACCACGGTAGTTCTTTACATCAAAGAGTTACATTGTGGAATTCTCGTTGTTTTAAGTTGGCATTATTTCCAGTCTAAAAGATGCGAATGAAAAGTTTCGTTAAAATTAGAATTTAGAAACCAATGAACTTTTTTCAGGAACATATTAATAATATTCTAAGCTACATTAAATTTATTTAATTCCTCTAGGTTCGCTTCAATGCACTTCTCACGACACAACGATATTACAAAGGCACAACAGGTACGTAATGAAGAGATTCATAGTTTAAGTGGAGCATTCGCCAGTTTGAAATTTCGGCTAAATGAAAATAGAAGGAGAGGAGAGAATGCCCGGGTGCCGCTTATTTCTGAATGCCGAGATTTTGGGATTGGAATCTCTAATTGGATAGTCTCGGCTGACGGCGACGGTGTCTTCGAATGTTTGCTTAGCGTCTTCTTCTATGAATAGCAAATAGTGACGGCACCACTTCGAAAGAAGAAGAGGGCGGGTATCTCTTCGGAATATGAGAAAATCTAAAATAATCATTTTGAAGAAGTCACAAAGATGAAAAGAGTGATATCGGCACAATTTTATAAGCGATGGATGATGATGAGCTCTGAAGATAAGCGTGACAGCTATTAGCTTTTTTACACCCAGATGTCATCTTTACTTCGCCTCATCTTCTTTTTATAGCTTTTCCCCAGTCTTAAAACCTTCTCCCTCGCCGATTTCAATAACTCCTTTATTTTTAAATACATAATTTAACAACTGCAAAGTCAACATTAGTAAATAATCATGCCCCAAAAAGAAAATGCAAGTAAAAAATTAAGTCTCAAAATTACCAGTATTGCTACCAGTAATATATTTCATGTTTTAAATTAAGCTATACAGAGTGTAAAAGTAGTGTAAATTGTAAAAAAGTCATAAAGTAAATTGCATCATTTAGTAAAATATTTTAATTGGTTATTCACTATGTAAATTATTTGAATACGGGAGCCCCAAGCGTAAGGCCATTGCACTAATTTTAGCAGGTTTATAGAAAACTTTTTAAGCTGATGGCTGATAGTGAAAAAGCAATACAAGTCTAAAATAGGGGTTTAAAGTAACTGTAATTGAATTTAAAAATAGACAATATTAAAAACATAGCAATAATTTTTGCTTTTACCATGTGAAGGCATTTATGTAAGGAATATGGAAATAGAATTATATAAAGTTACTTGTAGATAAAAAATTCTTTTCAATATACGAACAGACTTTAAATTAATTAAATTAAATATGTTTAAATTCGGAATTGAAGATTTGCAGAGCGTTGATTTCAACTAGGGCTATCATAATGCTAACATTCACAGTCTGGTTAAAATATTCTGCTAAACTCTCATATTTTTGGGTGAAGATATGATAAGAAAATTCAACCTACTTTCAGTGTGCTTAATCTCAGGAAGGATTTGATTTGTATAATCCGTCTCATAGGTCTCTCAATTGTATAAATACGAATTTTATTCTTTTTCGTTCAATTCGTATCGCTTTTCATTCCCATCAACGACAGACACGAATGTATCTGATGAAGAGAATTTAAAATGATTTTGCTAACCGAAGACATCCTTCTATCCCAGCACCCTCTGTTTTCTGGAGAATATTTCACAGGGCACCAATTCTATTTTGACGGTCGTCTCTCTTAATTGCATAGATGTGCCAACCCCCCTACCAATATTTCTCTCAACTTCTTGTCTCCTCTTCACATTTTATTAACTGCTAAACTTCGTCCTTCTTATTATTTGTATCCGGAGTTAAATTGAGCTTTTTGACGTTATTTATATGAAACACTTTAGAACAGTTTGGGTAAAGATGATACAATCCAATAACTAAGTGGTAGAATTCTATCATGAAGATAACCAGAAGCAAACTTCTACGCTAAACTCACAACATTTTTATTATACGACCATGGTTTCAAGCCGTTGGGTAATCCTCAGGCATGAACAAATGTCATCAAAATACATTTGTACAACCAGAAATTTTGCGTGGAATAACGTAGAAGTTTGTTTCTATTTATCTTCATAAAGATGATGCATAAAAATCACTCTTCTCCTGATTTGTTAATGAAGATATGAAGTTAAATAATTGCGAACGATTGTGGCTATACTTGTATCCGGCAATTAGATGAACACGACTATATACGTATTGGCCATATGCCAAATCAATGTTACAAGCGCATTTTAATGTTTGGAATGAAAAAAAATGTTTTATAATGAAGCACCGTAGGATTTAATTTTTCGGCAGAGGTAAAAACTTTTTCAAAGTACAACATTGGTACAATTGTGCCCTTTCGATGTAAATTTCCTTAACTTTGGTAATCAGAAATGGTTTTAAGACACATAAACAGCATTATATTACTATTTTTCCAAGATTTTCGGTAAGTTCTAACTGTAAAATTTGGTATGTTGAAATTTTGGTTAAGACAAAATAACTGTGGTGCTAAAGTGATGAAATAATTTTTTTGTTATGAGAAACTAGTCCGCAATTTCTCAAGCATTTTATTAAATGACTTGCGATTTTACTGTTGTGTTTGTTGTAAGAATATCTACCAGGTTTCCATTCAAATAATTCCAGCATCACAGTATTTATCTAGTTGACTGTTCCAGAGACCGTCATAATAGCGCCTTGCTGAAGATTTTATTGTTTCCTGAAAGCGCGATTTACTTTCTTGTATTCAAGTAGGCTCATTGCCTTGCTTTGCATGTCATTAGTATGTATAATTTTCGAATACGAGGTTAAAGATACCAAATTATCGGTTTGTCACATATCAAGTTTTTAATAATAGTGTTGATTTGAAAACAGACAGCTTATTCGACGGGGACATTTTGGATGATGACCTTTGAGTTTGATCTCAAGCAAATGTTTCTCCTTTCGCGGCTATTCAACGTTCTAATTTACGGCTCACAAGAAATTTCCGACAAAAATCCGAATTTATACGATCCCGAGGCAATAAAGCTTTTACTAAGTTCGAGAGTACCCCACTTTAGGAATTTCAAGATATTCATCCTATAAAAGGCAACTTTTCTGGTTCCGGAATAAAAGAAATGCATTACACGCTAATTCCCTCGAAAGAAATGTTTCCAGTTCCTAATTTATTTCAGTTACTTCGAGATGGATGCAATTTTTAAGAAGCGTGTGTGAGCATCGAGGCACGATTTACACGATTTACACAGCTTTACGATGTAAGCGAAAAATCTTCGGAAATGTTGAATAAATAAATTTATAAATAACGTCTTTATTTCTGGCAAGTATGAGACTATTAAAGTAAAAATGATTCTCGGGATTAAAAAAAGGTGACAATGAAGTCACTGAGACCTATATTGCCATCGAAACGTAGGTGGCTTTTACTAAATCTTACCTGGTTGGAAACCCGAGAATCCTTTTTACACCTAACCTTTCCCACCAGGTAAGCTTACGGTCACTTGATGAGATTATTACATTACCTCTACCATTTAACCTATAGTCAGTGAGAGATATATCCAATTGGTAAACAATATTAAAATTTAATTAAAATTAACATAGAACAGGAAAATATTAATTACGGATTTTAAAAGATTGGAGGTGTGATAAACCTACACAAACCTTCATATGATAATTAATACAAGATGTTAAACAGATGAACGAGAGCTAACAAAAACCTAGCGAAAATAATTAAAATAAACCGATAAATTCTACAAGAGCTATACACCACCAATAAGATACAATCGGTATCATGCAACCCCCCTGTTACCTCGGTCGATCCGATAATGAACGTAAGTTAAGAGAAATAGATGCTAGGACGAATCGTTTTAAAAATTCATTCTTTCCGCGAACGATACGTGACAATAACCGAATAAAGTAGTATAGATTCAACTGGTGTTCACACCCCCTGCCACACGTCGAAAGGCGGCTTGCAGGGTATTAATGTAGATGTAGATGTAAAATGAACAAAAAGTAAAATAAACTAGTGCTACTAAAATAAACAGAAAGAAAACCATGGAAATGCAAGTAAACGCTGAGAGAAAAATGGAAAAATAAACGTAAAACATATCCGATGGTATTTACAAATGCTACCAATACTTACAAGGAAACTATTTTCACATAAGCTTGCAAGATACCGTTTCAGTTTTTAAATCTAATACTCAAAATTGAAATACGCAGTATGCGATTGCTTCAAAACTATACTTGTTTAAAACTAACCAGTCGCATAGAAATGAAAAAATGGAAATTAGCCCATTTTATTAAAATTACGTAGTACGTATTTTATCTGGAAATCCATATATGAAAGAATTGGAACTGACAAAAGCTCAAATTTCTTCAATTTGTTTTCTTAATATCAGAACAGCTTCAGAAGGAGCAAATATGTTGAGAATCATCTCATTATCTCATCTGTATTCAGTTTAAGAGACTTCAATCGTTGTTTGGATCACGGGATCTAATTAACTCAAGAAAAGGCAATTTGCGATTTGTTTAAATAACTAATTAAGTTCGATACTAAGGATTTAAATATGGCGCAGTTAATTGCCTCCGGAATGGCTAAAAAAAGTCTGGCAAGACAGCTGAGTTATTTTTTTTCTTCTCCGATGTCATAAAAGCTAAAATTTCCTCTCTTTATTCATAAAACTCTCTTTATTGCTCCTCTGTGAATTCCTTATCCGATCGTATACGCCCTCCTTTATTTTTGATCCAATCCTTGTTTTATAACCTATCTCCCCTCTTCTCCATCGGTGCCATATCTTATTCCCTAAAGAGTAAGATTCTCCCAGAAATCAGAAGCAATATGGTGGAATTTTCGTAATTACGAAGTTCGGCAATCATCCCTTAACGCTTCAGATGCTTTTATTTAAAGAATTATTTCCAAATATTTTGATGCAATATGACGTAAAATCAAATATGACGTAAAATATAAATATGACGTAAAATCGTAACATGGCCTTAAACGTAAATCTAAGCCCACATTGTATAATTGTCCTTTAAATCTAAAATATACTTATGCTTTCCCTCCATATCTTTTCTGTCCTCATTTCATTCATAATTCCATTAGAAAAATGTTCAATTTTTTTCCGTAAGAATACAATGCAGCAATATTTAAAAAAATCTATTTAACGCTATCCTTATTATAACAGTAAGGCAAGCTTTAGTGAGTCTTGAAAAGGTCCAATATAATATAAGGTGGTGACATTTTCATTTTAATTACAGGAAAATTTTAATTTTATCGTTTTCAATCTTCTCTTATTTTGCAAATTTTAGTTATAAATTGAGACTGCATGATCTCTGTAGATGAAATATAATACCATGCTGCTTTTTTTCCTTGGATTATTATTTTCGATTCATATTCCCGGCAAAATTGTAGTCACTGGTATTTGCCTAACTGAAAGAAGTAAGCTCTGTTTTCAGTTATGTTACACGAGAGAATTCCTTTCGCTTCAGAACTTTTAAATAATTACTAAAATAACGTTTTAAGGAATTGCTGTGGTATGAAATGACGATTGAAAAATAATCATTAACTAATTATTTATTAATTATCTATAGTATACAGATGATTTATAAACTTGCAATTAATCCACTGACTTAAAAAATTGCTGGATTTCATTCCTTTGATATTTGCATACGACTGATAAACAAGAGCATATAATAGTGTTACAACTTAGATAAAGCAAGCCAACTGGACATTTTCAGACTCTGCGTTTAAGTGGAAAAAGCTTTTGTCTCTCAACGAAATAAAGTGATAAATTACTCGCACGTGCGGAATCTTCGAAGTTAAAATTGAGCTGAACGGAATGCGATGCCATTTCCATAGAAAATTAGAGAGTTGGATGAGAGCGAGGTACAAAAACGGCATAGCGGTATTTGTCCTCTTTCATGCCCAGCTACTGGATAATAGAGACCGTGAAATCGACGATGTGGAAAAAATAAACATGGAAACATTTACGCAGGGATTGCAATTTGGCGTACATTATCCACTTTCCATGCTGAATTGCAATTCTCCATCATATTCCCATCTGCCAAATCCATTTCACTATTATCTCTTAATTCACGAATCTTACTTTTTACGAAGTGTATACGACAATTAGTATCACAAAAATCCCAGTATAAAACAAATATACATAGTATGTTATCGCTGTGTTACTATGAATTAGCTCAGTTAAGGTTAAGTTCATAAAATTAAGTGACAAAGATATAAAACAATGAAGAATAACAGAAAATGCTATTCATTTTTAATTATAATTAAACTATACCACGAATATTTTAGAAATATTTCCTGAAATATCTCCAACTACTTTTAGTCCAACGTTTTCTATATAAATATATTCTTAATTATAGCTTATTTCCAAACAAATAGCTAACTTTATCGTACTTGTGGAAAATTTTGCGTGCATTATTTTCTATAAGATAACCATTCAATTACTAAACTTGGAGATATTATTAATTAGATGATGCAATATAACAGACAAGTCGCTTCGTTCGGCTTTGTATTGCAATGTCAATAGTTTTAAAGTAGACGTATAGCTCAAATTTCACATTTTGTTTGAAGTTTGTGTTTAAGAAATGTGGAATTTGACACGCATAAAATATTACCTCTACTCATCATTCCGTTTGTTTTTACAGCTTATGATAAAAGGATCTGTCGAACAGTTACTTTTTATCACACATTTGTGTGATTTATACAATTTTTATTTCTATTTTTTGCGTATGTTGCTCTGATGATAATGAAAATATGTATTATGAATTCGTGTAAACGGATAGGCTAAATGTGTAATCAATGACTATTGCCAAACCAAAGGGAAAATTACGGGACTATATAGATTGGCCATTTGTCAAATACAATATAAATAGCATAATTCGAAAAATAATGCTTATATATCGTGCTAAATGCCTTGTTGGAGATAAAATATTTTGATCACCTTCTTATTGATGACAACTGATAATCGGTTAAGTACAAATTTTTTTCGAAGTTTTCATTGATTGATATTGGCAAAGTTCAATATGTGATCCAGATATATTTTATGGTGTCTCTACCAAGCTCTTGAAAAGGTATTTCGTTCGCTTCATCTGTTATCCCATTATTCAGTCAGATCCGTTCGAATAAAATGGAAAATATCATGGAGAATTATATCGAGGGATACTCTTATCATTGTCTGCGTCAGCGCGTTTAATATTTAAAAAAATACAATTAAATATGCATGCACAAACAGTTTTTTATATCAGAAGTTGGTTTTTGTAAATAGAATTCATGGCATAATAAAGCCTTATTTGATGTTTAAAATCTCCAAAAGCCCTCTTTGTCGGCGTTCCTCCTCTTACTTCCCGGTAGTCGGATAGAGCAAGAAAGGTATGCCGCACTATAGTTGTACCCAAAGCCCTTTTTTATGACCTCTGAGGAGGGTAGCATTACTATTGACAATTCCATCTCATAATTATGAATATATTCCGCTAAACAGTAGAAGAAAAGAAGTATAAATAGTGAAAATAGTGAAAAAGGCGGTTGCAAGACCTAATTTATTACACATTGAAGTTATTTAACGAATAACTAACTAACTTTTTCCAAAATTATGGAATTTCAGTTAGTACTATAGAAAACCTAAAGCCATGAAATTCCGTGCATAATCAAGTATACACACAGTTATTTCCATCATGATATATGTTATGATTATACAAAAGGGCAATGTCGACGGAAAGACCGAGCCTAAATCCATATCAACACGCGTGCACACCATTACTACACGCACTCGTGAATTTTAGAGGGGACGATACAGCCATAATAATGATCGGATCGAACTTCGAGCATTTCCAAAAGCACACGTTAATTCACCCATGCGAACAGGAGCCAAATGCATTCGAATCATCGCCGCGAACCGCTCATCCCCACGGGCACACGCGCTCGCTCGGGCGGTGAGATTAGACGCATACGTTCCGAATGCTCGATTAACAAAATTGTCGCATGAAACCCAATAGGGCGAACCGTATGAATTAAAAGAAAGAAGCGGGATCCTCTTTTTTTTGCGCTTCCGGCAGAGGGATTTTACGCGCGTCACGTGCTTCGAATGCGTTCCCGCGACCGCATAATGGTTTCGGAGCGTGCTTGGGATGTAACGCGTGCATTGCTCCGAATCACGCGGACTGAACGGCGTATCAACTGCGCACGTTTTTGCTGCGGAAAAGGCTCCGGATTTGAGCGAAGGTTTTGTTTGTTGTCAAGGACTGCGGGTACGTAAACAGAATCGGAATGGAATAAAAACAAGGTCCCGCGCGAAATAGGCTATTATGATAAGAGTTCGGCTGATTTCAATGTTGACCGAAATATTTGTAGATAATGAATAAAAACAGTGTAATTTTCCTCACTTTTATTTAGCTGACGACCGATTTCGCTACCGTTGCGAAATATTTGTAAGTAAGAACTACGTCACAGCAAACCCATAAGTAGTGTCAACGCGGTGAATTTCCGTTTAAAGGTATGATAATGCGGAATTAGTTAAACAGACCCCATTCACCAAATATAACCAATGACGTGCTTCGATGAAAAGAAAGGAAAGTTGGGACACGGCTGTGAAGGAATTAGAGGTTTAAATCTCTAACGTACTTCGATGCAATTCTGATGACAGCAAATTTCGCCAAGACAAATGATACCGTAGTTTACATAAGGAAGAACATAGATATTGCCCAGTTATGTAGTGATTACATACTGTCCAGCATTCATAATCAATTGCAATAAAGAATGATCGTCAATGAAATGGAGCTAACTCAGATTTCGATTGTAAATTTAATTAATTGAAATAAATTTAAGCCTAAAATATATCAGAAATTCAATTTTAGCGGCTACACTGAAATAAAAGTCACAGAAAATAATTTTTTTTGGTGATAAATATACAAAAACAGTATAAGAATTTAAAAAGTTGTTTTTCAAATAACATGACCACAAAACTGCCTTTCCAACGCGATATTACTTAGAGACTATACAGCATATTTCTTTAACGCAAATGAAACTTACGTAAGGACAAAAATCAGTACACTGTATTTATTAATTACAGATTTTGTTTTTTTTTATTCCCTCCACTCAAGTCGATGACAGCTTGGCTGTTAAAACGTACTTATGTTGTCTTATAGTTATCGGTAATCCAGAAATTTCCATTACTTCCAGAACTAGTGGCAACGCAAACACGGAACGCTAACAAAGACAGCTTTTGGAATCTCTACATTAACTCGAAATTAGTTTTATTTTAAAGGATTGTTATTGGAGGAAAGATACATATTTTTATACGCCAATTTGAACGCTATTCCCAATAATCCCGGAGGGATACGTATTTGCGGTTTTTAAAAGTTTGCAATTATGAATTTTTAAATTTCAACTGAAGAAGAATGTTATATAAAACAGATTATGAAGAGAATATCTGTGGGCAGTATAAGGGTTTCAATTGAAGATATGAGGTCTAGGAATTTTAGACTGTATACTTAAGGTATTTAACCGACGAATGTAATATACGAATCCGGTTTAAAATGAAATCAAATATTTATTGACGGGTTTATGCCTTATAATTTATGCCAATTATAGAGATTGGTGAATATAGAGATAAATAATAAATAGGAAATAAAATAACTGTCTGCGTCCACAATTTTATTTTAAAAAAAACACGACCGGTTTCGGGTTCAACCCATCATCAGGTGATTTATGGAGAAGTTCCACCAGGTATCGCCAGAAAGCATCAACTAATCGAATATAGAGAATTTTTAAGAAGACCCTTGCCGTAAATACAATATTTTAAACTAATATTAGAGATGTGGTACATGGAGGAAAATATCTAAAATATAATTTATGTCTAAAATGGAATGGAAAATTAGTTGACGGGCTTGAATCATTTTACGTAAATTATATACATTCATAAAGTTACTAGATATTTAAAGAAGATCATCAAAATATTATTTATGATCTAATTTTTAATATGGAGGAGCTTCAGTGAAGAAGGATATGAAAGGATTTAACCCCTTTCAAGACGATACTGCGGATTTCAATTGTCTCTCTCTTGAGCTTCCTAAAGCGTTCATTAGCAAAGAGGTACTGTACATTATAGACTTTTAGATTTCCCTATTAAAAAAATAGAGCTTTCCAGGTAAGCCAAAGAATCAATGACTGGAGATTAGGAAAAGTACTTCCCTAAATAAATAATTTAGATACATTACAAGGAAATATGATTAAGTTGGAGCAGCGTATTCATGCATCTTTCATTTTCGGATTATTTGAATTGTAGTAGATTCTAGTGGCTGTTTACCGCGATAATGCCATTTTAAGAGGAGGATTGCCAGAGAATAGTCTGGCCATTATAAAAAATCGGTCCTACCAAGGTGGGAAATATGAAGGATTTTTAGAAAGAAAACCTCAAATAAGCCATGGTTTTCATGAAGTGGATTTAATGACTAATCATCCCTACATAGTTCAAAATATATTTTATTCAATAGTTTATTGGAGAATTTTCTATTAAGTCTCCAAGATTAGAATATCTGAACGTTCTACCAAGATAGCAATTGGCGAGGGGAGAAATATAAAGAGTCTTATTCCAGTTTAAGCCATGTCAGACGTTTTACATGCCCGCTTATATTCATGCCCTTTTTAATATTGTTTTAATTGTAAAGATTACACATCAATAATTAGACCATTAGCATTTTAAAGCAACAAGGGCGTAAAAAATAATATAAAAATACCATTACAATATGCACTGTAAGGTTGTATATAGCGACTGTAGAATTTAATAAGAAAAAAGCATAGGTCAATGAATATTTGAGGGTAAAATAATGAAGACGAATAAATATCTGAGTGAATTAAAATCAACGCTATCGACAGCTAGTCCCTCAACGAGTTAATAAAAGCATATGTTTAATCAACAGTTTTCTTTATGCGTATAATCTAATCGATTAAGTTCTTAGTTATCAGCCCCGGTGAGCGCATATACACCCCGGAAATTGGTCTATATCGGCAGCGGTAGCACGCATTCTGAGAATGACCGCTCCTGGATTGCACGCATCATCCTTGGATTTGCATATCACCCGGAAGAAGACGCGAACTGCATTCTGGGAGCAAATACAGGAAACAGATCAAACCATCAGTTAACGCGCGTATCGTGGAAGCGATTGATTTACAATCGAAGCCGTCATATTCAATACAAACTATTCCTCGTAACGTACACTCAGCTAACAGAAAGGACACCTATTATACATGCTAATGGCAAACAAATGAGCAACGCTACACGCATTCTAAGACCGGCAAGAATAGAAAGACGCCTTAATAGTAAGATGAAGTTGCGAAAATTTTCAAGGAAAACTTATACATCGATGGAGAAAATGGATGACAGTGTTCATTACACAAAATTATTCGCTAATATAATCGATATTAATAATGATTAGTAATGGTCGAAATCCGGCCTGTTATCTTTATTTGTTTTCATCCTCACGTCTTTGTTTGTGAGGACATTGTGAACTTTTGATTTCGTATCACATTTAAACATCTTCTAAAGAATTGCTTACTATCATTTTTCATTGTAAAATATGACATAATGTAGTATAAATGAAAGAATGTTAAAATTATTTCAATTTTAAATGCAATATAAATGTTCAAAGGTACTAAATGTACCATTTACGTATATTTGATAGGTATGCATACGAGATAGAATAAGGAAGGAGAAAATAAAGAATAAGTTCGCTGCATGGATAATAGTAAATATTAGAAAACACGAATGGGCAAGGAAATGTAAGGTTCGTTAGGGGTACATAGGGATATAAGGTTAGCAGTCCAGTGAGTGAGGAGTAAAGGATTCATTGATGTAATTATTAAATTTACTAAATAACTTCGGAGATAGTTTTAGCTATTGGAATATGTAAAGATACTGTGTTAACCCTTCTACATCGACTGTTCAGATCACGAACTTAGAAAGTATAGGACTGGAAACTGCTGAATTTTTTTGGCTCCCTTAATGTCCGCATCCGCGAAATGGCAGCCGCAAGATGGCAGCCGCGAGATGGCAGCCGCGAGATGGCAGCCACAAGATGGCAGCCGCGAGATGGCAGCCGCGAGATGGCAGCCGCGAGATGGCAGCACTGAAGTTCGCCCTTTGAAACCATAATCTTATATGGAGTAAACGGTGAAAAGGCACGATTATGATACATTTGTAATAAAGAGCAATATTTACCAAAGATGAAATTAAGAGTAATTGTTTTATCCATCAATAGGTACTTTTAAATTGAATACAAAACGTTTGAATAAGACGGATTAATTAGCAAATCCGAAGAATAGGTGCTTGCCTTATGTGCAAAACACAGGTAACTTTGATTAGGTGTAACGGCGAAGAGGTCAAATAAACATAGTGAGTATGATTAAAATAATGTCAGAATAGCACAGGTAACTTTGTCGCCGTAAAAACATTCTCCGTAAATCACTGAAAGGCGAAGAACCGTACCGTAGAATGGGGTTATTTTGGCCGTTTTTTAGATTAAAAAAAAATATTTCTGTATTCAATTACATTCTCTATGCTCAGAAAATTTAAATTACATGATGGTAATTCTTATTCATACAAATAGTATCTAAAACATTTTCTTAAGCAACGGAATTTGTTTAAAAAATAAAGAATAGCTGACTAGAATGGGGTGACTTCGGCCACTAAATATGTCTCCCAAATATCGCCTATAAAATTAACTATATGACTAATATTACGACCATTAATATATTTTAAGATCTTTACATTATTATTATATTTAATCTTTGTTTAATAGGTACTGAGATAAGAAGTTATTGGCTCATTATAACGTTTTTCTACTTTATTTATAAATTTTCGAAAGAAAAATAATTTTTTTACATATTTTAATTTTTTCTCCAAAAACATAAAGAATGAAAAATTACTGTAGAAAACTTCTACTCACAGTCCCTTGAACCCTTTCAAATTTTTTTCAAGCCTTAGAGTCAGTGTTTTGTTTCTACTAATGAATCTCCGAACCCAAACAATTTCTGGAATATTTTTCAAAGCACTGAACATTTACTATTTACTGCTGAAATACGTTTGTACTAAAATTTGGATATCGCGACTACTCGTAAAAATTTTAACAGCACTTCCACTAATTTAATCTCTTTTTCACGAAGAAGCACTGTTTGGCCTCCAATTGTCTTCAAATGTTTCCCATCTTGCTGAGTGTTACTGAGAGAAGTTAACAGACTGAGGTTTCGTAGACTTGTCTCGAGAATGCACGATTTTCAATTTAGTTCCCAATGACAATTGTACTGTCAATGTTGCAAGGAGCAAGACGGATTGGCTGACGATATGTCAAGACAATCTAAATTCTAAAGGGCAGGAAAAAAATAGTTACTTCGTGAAATTTTAGTACTACATAATTTATTGTACTACAAATTTACAATTTGTGGAGCAGTGCACGCGTGGTCGAACTCACCCCTTACTACGGTAACGTTGATGTAAGTTGGAAAGTGCGACCACGTTGTGTGAGTTGGAGATCTTCATTGTCGTTACTGCGCTTGAAGACTTTTGATATATTTTAAGATATCCTTAATCTTAAAAATGCCTGGTCATCGTTGTATTGCACCAGATAAAGAAACACAGCAAGTGTGCTGTTTGCCAGGCAGCATTAATTCATCCGGGTCATTCTCTTGCCATCCAGTAGCAAAGTTAACAAATCTGAAAAGTATGCGGGTTTTGGTTCATCCTAATGTAAACCTTCGTACTTTCATCCTCAAAGTGGAGGAACAATTTGTAAAGCACTGTGAGTCAAATGATGCGCTTGAGTGCATAATTACAGAGTTACTTGAAGGTGATGAAGAGATAACTTTCCCATGCACGGAAATGAAATCATAGCATATATGATAAAATATTATGTAACTATGTGGATTAGACAGCATGCAAAATTTATAAATTTAAAGAAAGTGCATCGAAAAGGAAAATTGCGAAACTGTCTAAAACTTAATGTTTTGTCAATACATTTTTTATACCACTCTATCCTTTATGTTTGTATATTGTATAATCTAACTTCACATTTCAGCCTCCCCAGGATAAAATGAAGTCCACGCCAGTCATTAAAATTTAATACTTTTGGATTTATGTATGTTTCAACAATATTTGACCGTTTACTCATTCCCTGAAGACTATTTCTGGGAACCTCGATTTTTTTTCATGAAATGTATATACGAGGGTGGTTTGAAAAGCTTCCGACCCCAGATTTTTCAGACTTCTTCAGAAAATTTTCAGAAATTTTCAGAAAACATGTCGAGAAATGTCGGAAACTTTTCAGACCACCCATGTGCATACATCCTGTGATTCTAGTTTTAAAAGGCTTAGTTGAAAGTAGATGTAAAGTTGGTAATTTATTAAGGATCAATTATTTTCCGTTTATCCAAGCAGAATACATTTACACTTCGCTGATCTACGAATAATGTTTTCACAGCGACGAAGTTACTTGTGGTGTGCCCTGAAGGCAACCTGCGCTTATTCTTCGGATTTACTAATTTGCCGATTTTATTCAATTGTTTCAAGTACTTTTAAATGGATAAATCACTAACTCTGAATTCCATCTTTGGTATATACTACTCCCGCAAAGAAAAAGAGGGAAAAAGTATCATAATCGTGCTGTTTTCTTCCATTTACTCCATATGAGATTATGGTTTCAAAGGGCGAGCTTCAGTGCTGCCATCTCGCGGCTGCGGACATTAAGGGTGTCAGCCGATTGTACAGTCAGCATAGGGGAGCTTCAGGGGCGTGGTTCAGATACAGCGAGAAAATATGCAATAAAAATTTGGTGCTTCTAAGAATATGTTGTGTGGGTTATAATGTATAAATTAGTAAGTATTTTTAACGTGCTGGGACCGCACTCGAATCTCCTTCCCTAATCTTTTAAAATCAATTCATATCATTTCCACCAAAAGCAGTATTCATTTTATACCCGAACAGCTCGATTTCCTCTCCAAATTACAAACGATAAGTATTGCTTAATTCATCATAAATTCTATCGCTCGGATTTGATAAAATGAATTGATTAAAACAACTCCGGTGTCAGATCAACAGGATTATATGAAGCTCTTAAGTGATCAAAATACGCAAATAACTCGATCATTAACCGTTAGAAGTTTATATTGGCGTTAATATAATAATTAATCATACATTCACATAGCCGTTATATTTGAATTAATTGAGACTATAACTTCACGCCAGTTAACTTAAATAAGGGAATGCGAAGTAGTCTCAAATTTAGACGCTGAATAATCGATTCAGGTGCAACGGCAGTAAAAGTGGAGTAATTATGGTGATAATATAATATTGAACGAGCCTCATCTGTCACCTTTGAACTCAGAATTGGAATTTTATCGCATTCGCAAACGGCTCTCGTCATTAACCGGAGAAAAACGAGAATTCTACCAAAATTAATACGAAAAAGTGGGCTTAATTTGATGTTATTCCCCACTTTCATTTCCCATATATATATATTTCAGGTAGAGCCGTTTTACGGATGAAAGACTTCAATGGATGGGGTAATTTGAAAATAAGGTTTCGGCGATTAATAAATGGGTAACTTCTGAAATTTTAATATGTACGTTTAATTAAACAGCATAAAAACATCATGCTGATTCAAATTATTTGATTTATCGCTGTTTTTATCATTATTTGCAAAATTGCACAAATCTACCGTAAAAGAGCAACGACTAACGACAATAAATTGATTGATGTGATTGAATTCCATATATTATTAGTACAATCAGAAATTTTAAGCACGGAAAAAGAAAATCTCAGTAACAGGTGGACAAATCGACTAATCATATCCAAATTCAATAAAGCAATTTCTGTGATATGATTATTAAGCCTTAGTATTTCGAAATCAGTATTTTGGAATGATTCTGTGGTACTCACGTTGAAGATGAAAGGGGGCGTAACTCGATAACCAAAATCACTGCCTTTCCACCAATAGATTAACGATGCACTCAGAGTAAAATTAGCTCATAAATGTCAATTTCATGATAATTATATCGCGGGAATACATCAAATACCTTTCATCAATTAAATTTGGAACCATCCTGAGCAAGTTTAATTTTAGACTTCCGAGAAGGATTCCCCGGATATAGATACTCATTTTTTTCTTTTTTTAAGTATAAAATTCACAGAATCGGGCGATATGTGGTGGAAATCCATCATGCAAAATGAAGGAGATAATTGGTTCTTTTTCCAATATTTTTTTAAATTTAAACCGGTAGTACAAATAAAAAATATTTTGTGGAAAAAGTACCAATTATCTCCTTCATTTTGCATTTTTTAAAGTAACTAGACGAAAAAGACCAAGATAGTGATTGAATGTAGTAAAGCATTCATAATAAATTGTGATAAGGAATGATAGTTATTAAAATTGAGCTTATTCAGATTTCTATATTAAATTTTCACAAGACAATTTAATTGAAATAAATTTACACCTGAAATATATTGAAAACGCAATTTTAGCGGCTTCACTAAATTAAAATAAAATGGTAAGAAAAATCAAAATATCAAAATATTTAAGGTAATGAATATACAAAAATAGTATAAGAACTTTGCAAGTTATTTTTCAGATAGCATGACCACAAAACATTGATTTTCTACCGCGATATTTCCTATAGATTGTTTATGCATCCTCTGTGAGTCTGTAGCAAGTAATTTTCAAGACCACGACGTATCCAATCTCAAAATTTATTTACATGTGTTTTCAAAGTCTAACTAGAACTCCTACATGTAATCATTTCCTTCATGTATCTCCTTCTATTATATCTAACTGCCGTTTACCTTTCTCTCTTTCCTTTCGCATCTTATAATTCGCTTCTATTTTATTCTCATTCTTATTTATTCCATTTTAATACTCATTCATTGCCTATATTATTCTACCAAGTGCTTTATAGTCAACTTATTTCCTGTATTTTGTTCTACGCTAACGAATAACTTTATGACATCTAGTCTTTAAAAATATATACTTCCCAGGTAGGAGTCTTTTCCTTCTTGAGATATACATTTAGCAGAAACAAAATACTAAAAACTAAGATTTTACCCCTTTTTCCTAATATACAATACATCACAGCTTTTCGATTCATAAAGGCTTCTTCAGCTATTCTATTCTTCTTCGAAACTCTTCAGCGTTCTACTCAACAAAAGAAAGAAAACTCCGAGAAAGAAATCAACCCAGTTTTCATAGTTTTCGTCTGTATATCTTGTATTTTCAACTAAGATAGCTTTCCTTTCCTTGTGAATTGTGACCTGGTGAATTTCATAGCTGAATTCTTATTTCTCAACTGCTATCCTCGAAAACCAGATCCTTTCAAAAAATAAAAATAATGAAGGATAACTGCATCTTATAGGAAATGCAAATTGATTACCTGTAGAGGGACTTGTCACACAAGATAGTACTAGTAGCCCATAACCTGTACGAACGAATATTCCATATATAGGGTCCGGCTGGGAGAGTCTGACGTATTTGGGAAGTGTGCGGAACAGGGAGACCATCTAATGCGGCATTGTTGGTGGCGACAGTGGTAAACTCGGGCTTGAACGACCGACATTAGAATGACGTTTCTTTCAAAAAATAAAATCAAAGTTTCTTATTTTTGTTACATTTTTCTTAATGGAATTATACACGTACTCTTTTAAAGCATAAATAAATTATATTCATAAAGATAACATGTGCGTTACTTTTCTGAATCATATATCCTTGTTGGGCCCTATACATAGAAACAGGCGCTAAGTATTCATATAAATACGCCTGCAAATTATATTCCTCCACCAGAATAGCTGTTGACAGGAATTTGAGTTAAACGGGCACATGAATCCAGAGATATAAGAGTCAATGCATTACAATGCCACTAGTTATACATGGATCTTGTTACATATATAGACACTGCATACACAAGAAATATAATTTACGCTCAAATGCAATGTATACTGCTAAAGCGAGGTATAAATTGAAAATTGCGTTTTACAGACTTTTCCCAGAGTTGATTATCTGGAAGCATGAAATGAAAGACGACACAGTTCATTTCATTGTAAATTCGATCTGAAATTCTTTTTTGTTGATTATTAATGGTGTTTCAAAATCTTAGGTCATTTCGCTCTTGGGTTCCCACCGGTAATTGAACCGGGGTCTGCTTACACCAAAGCCTAATGTGCTACCCACATGGCTATCTAGCAGCCCTCGGACTCTAATTATCACCCGATAATCACCTGCTTTATCATCAGCACCATTGACATGTCATCATATACCTCTCGTAATCCAATAGTGTGCAGCAGCTTTGTCTTTTATAAGTCTTTCTAACTGATTCGGCTGTTTTCACCTCAAGTAATTCTTTCCTTAAAATAAGCGTTATTGCCATAAAGCTGCATTACTGTCTCACTCATTGATACAAATTCCTGGCCATTTTTAATCGAGCTTGAAAGCATACATTTTCAGAAGAGATTCATAATTCGTAATAAAATCAGAACAAAATCTAAAATCCCGATATATCGTACTAAGGTTGAACCCAGAGAGGATTACAGGTTTCAAGCTGAATAAACGAGGGAAAACTATAAATGACCATGTAGAGCACATTTCCCTCGCTCTTTGAAATATTGAAAATACGCGGAAAACGATGAATCTTGGATTATATCACATCTCAAATACCTATGTTTTCTTTTCTTGCGAATACTACCCTCAGTACTGACCACATCAGAGCATTTGGTGAATTCCTCCCAAAGGAGTCTTAGCATATATCCACTGAGTTGACGTCGAGTAAGATTGAAGCTCTGGAAACTTTCCCATTACCATGGAGTTGCTGGCGAACATGTAGTAAGAGCGATTGCTTATTATCCAGGCAGCAAACATAAAGCATCTAGTAATTGATATAATAATTAAATTATGGAAGTAATTCGCTACCTTATATTATAAAATCTTGAATCAGTCGAACGCAAGTTTCTTTTTCGTTTTTTGCGTTTCGAACCTAAAATTAAAAAACGCGCTTTTGAATTATATTTGACGGGATTACTACCAAGTTAAGAGGATAGCCAATGTAATTATAACCACCGAATACCAAAGGATTCCAGAAAGCTATGTTACGAACCTTCATTTATCATACTTCAAGTGAGGCTCTCCGTCATCGAAGTTCATTTTGTTGAAATAAGATTATTCGATCGGATATCGAGTGCAAGAATGAAAATATTGCTCTTAAGTCTATCAGTGAGTGAAAAGGAAAGTATATAATTAAAAAAATGAAAATAATTAGAGATAATATTAGAGAATCACTCGCAGACAGCGGGTTTTGCGGGTGTGTGACGTGGGGTTACTTATACTCAGATTATCAATTTTCAATTAATTATTTGCAACAAAACAAAGGGACATTTAGACGAACGCAACACAGTTTTTCATTAATCTACTTCTGCATCACCATAAAAATGTTCATCAAAATCCCCGGACAAAAGTAAGAGTCTCCCCTTTCTAGAGTCTCCCCATTACGTAGAATCTTGGATATTGGTTCCAATGAATAATGAAATAGCTCACCGCAGGAAAGAAAACCATATCGGCGGTATTTTCCATTCGCTTTCTCATTCCTAGCTACTGCACGAGACCTTGGCAAGGAGAGATGCTAATCTCCACCACCCTTTCCTGTAAAACCGGTTTGCAAAATACTTCGCAGAAAGTCACGGCTTCTCCAGTCATCTTCACCATTAACGCAGTCGCGTTGTTTCCGCGTTTTGCTTGTTTTGGTGCAACGTACGTCATCAGTCGAGGAAAGGGGACTTTGCAAGGAGAATTTTCATTTTATGGAATCTATTTTTAACACCAGCCTCCGGTCGACCTTCTGTCACACACTCTAATGGACTTTGTAAAGAGAGAGAGAGTCCCGATTTTTCTGCAATTGATCCGGAAACCACATCTTTGCCATTTAAAATACGAATTCCGTGTTGTTTCAGAGCAGTGCCAATCAACGGTCAATGCGAGAACTCCGATATTATAAATAAATAAACGGCATTTACTCAGCCTCGTAGCAACGGATGAACTTCTGCGGTTGCCGCCCCCAATCGGAACCTATTTCGAATTTCTGCATTTAAATGGGAGACGGAAAAACTTTCACTTTTACGAATCTGTTATCACCGACAAGATTTCAATTCAGTTTCGTCTCTAACTGAAATTGAATTATAAATTTTTGATTTTTTTTTCGTTTTGATGTTTGATTCATTCTCTGTATTGCATTGTTTGCCTTTCAGATCTCCTTAACCTGCTTTTCCATAAGCATTTATTTAACTATCAGTAGGTTTCGCAGCTTTTTCACGCCACCCTTCTTGCGGGTGATTTCCTGCTGCGGTGTATATTTTTTCTAAGCAAAACCATAGGTTTTTAAACCCGAAGTGTAGTTTTCTTC
Organism: Sympetrum striolatum; assembly: GCA_947579665.1. NCBI lineage: Eukaryota > Metazoa > Arthropoda > Insecta > Odonata > Libellulidae > Sympetrum > Sympetrum striolatum. The sequence continues at coordinate 44,834,432 of OX388351.1, read as the reverse complement.
TGTGTACTTTTTTACAAGCTATCTGTTCTTTTAAATTTATATAAGGAAGGGCTAGATGTAAGCAGCAAGTGAGTAGTATCAATCTCGCCCTAATAAAATACGATTTATTATTATATAGGTAGGCTCCCGGATAGTTCATGTGGACATCGCGTTTGCTTTTGGTGAAAGCGGTCCCGGGTTCGATTCCCGGTGGGAGCCAATGTGCGAAATGACCTAAGCTGTCGAAGCACTTTTAACAATACTACTATACTATTATATAGGTATTATTATAATTATCAGTTTGTGTGGTTAGAAAGATATTTGAGCAGATTCAATGTGAAGTTATCTTCAAAACGTAATTTCTTTGACTGAAAACGTTACAAACATGCGTCAATAGAAAAATTCAAGGAATTCTCTAGTTGTTCTTAGAAATTGCTATATAAGATTTTGGCATTTAGATAAACAGCAAAAATTAACACCATCAATAAAATTCATTGTGAGGTGTTAATTTTACGGAAAATAAAATGTAACCAAAAACACAGACTTACTACTATTATACATACTAGCATAACTAAGAAAAATAAATAGTAATTAATTCTATAAATTAAATAAATAAACTGTGTGAATTAGCCCAGAGTACGATAACTTAATAGTGATAACTTGATAATGAAACAAAGCGTGTTAAAATCAACCTATTGAAATGTGTTTACATTTCCTCTTTGAATAAGTAATGGTAGTCAAGTGGCAAGTTTATAAATGCTGATTCTTATTCAATAGTAACATCACACACACAAAAATATTTTAATTTTCCGATTATGTTTCAATAAATAATGACATTATTCAAACGTACAATAAATATACAGGTACTTTATGCATAATAGTGTCTAAATTGAACATTTTTATCGGATATAACCTATTCGAGATAAATTCCATCTTTGATGCAGGACTTTGAAGTACGAGAGGGTGCAATTTACTTAAATCTCTTTGAAAGAAACGCTGCGGTAATGCATGTTTCCTAGCTTTGGCTCTTTTTACTTACTCCGTGAATTTACACAGCACTTTTTGCGCCTCCAACAAATAGAGCAAAAGAAACGTATTTTTATCCACCGTCAGTGACGTGTTTACATAAAAAAGACGCGCTTTCTGTTTTACAAATGCTTTAAATAATTTTAATCGTATTTTGTGTGGATTACAATTTATAAAAATATGAAAAGGCCAAAAAGGATGTCTGTTTCATTGATTAGGATTAAGAGTTATCGACTGTGGTTTCATTCAGAACAAGGCCGTCACATACTGAGTGTAAGTTAAACACTTCATAAAATATTTTAACTTTCCCTTGCTATCTTCAAAGGTGCCTTTTTCTTGGTCAAAGCAGTTCTGTTATTTTTTAAAAAGACTTTGTTTTCCTAAATTTATTAAATTTATATTTGATTCCGTTAAATACCTAATTCATTAGGATATTTTAGGTTTAGATATATATCCTGCAAAGAGGCGTATGATAGGGGGTGTACTGACACCACCATTACTCAATCCACCCTATTAGCATCTCTGATAACCCGGGGAAAAAACGACCAAAAGTAATTATCATTTTTGTGATAACTTCCCTATAACGTTTTTTCGATGCCTCTCGGAGATCGCGTTCGTTCTTTACCGGCACTAATATTTCATTTACTCTGTCTATAAACTCTGAGCGAACGAACTTTTTGAAAAGTTTCTATCGGTAATCAGGTCTTTGTAAAAGTTAAATTCGTCCTATGATTTTTAGAACAGTATTAAAGCATGCCATATTTCAACGATGGTTACAAGGGTAAATAAGCATCGTTTCTTTACCCTTACGTCAGAAACGACGTTTATTGATAGAATGAGTCATGAGTTCAACCCTAACAATCTTTGTATTAATTACGGTTAGCATAAATTTTCCCGCTATTTCCTGTAATTCTTCATTTTAGACGAGGAAAATTAGAATTGGTCCCTTCAATAAGCCAGTAATTGATAGATTTTCAGTGCAAAAGGTCCGCATTTAAATTACTGTCGATCACTTCTACTGTTTTCCAAAATGACGAAAGGAAGCAAAAAGTTCTGTTTGAGCTGGATTCAAACCCAGGATGTTACTATTATCATAATGTGTAAGGTACGTACCATGACATTTTTGTGGATTTTTTAATATTGACCGTTCTAATTGTCGCTATTTTGAATACATTTCTTATCGAGCTAGAGATTCTTCTACTCAATTAACGATTTGGTTGTCTTCCAAATCCCAACAGGTCTGTATATATCACCCTAAAATGTTTAAAGACCCTGAGATTATATCCCTTATCCTGGAGATTTCCCTATAATTTGAATTTCTTTTTTTACATAACCTCTTTTATAATTAATACGTACCAGTCATCTTTGAAGGTTAAGTGTAAGAGAGGCCCTTATGGGCCATAACTCGCCAAATAAAGAGTTTTATAATAATAACTTCTCTAATGGAAACAGTAATATCCCAATTACATCCATTTTAATAATTATTACTATTTACAATGACACACAACCATTCCCTAGCCGGAACGTGGAGTTGGAACGATAACGTGAGAGCACGCTAACCACTCGGCCACCACGGTCGGTTATTATTATATGGATAAGATCGGTCTTTTAATTCAAATTCTACCAATACTAATTTATTTTATTTTCTATTCCTACGAAACACGATGTAAATATGAAACAAAACTCACGACTCGTAACTCTCTTTGTATTTAGAAAGTAAAATGTTAATTACATCAATTGGCTACGCAGGAAAAACACGACGATCTCAGAATTCTGTCCTCCAGCTCGATTATTAACATTGAGTAATTAGTAATGAATTTGCCAAAGGAGTTTACCATCAAAGCTGTAGGCATCTTACTAGAGGCGAGGCATAGGATAATGTAAATTTCTTTTGATCACAACTACTGGCTAGCCTTCATCGGTTAGCCTAAATACGCTAGCCATCATCTATTTTATTTTCCCCATAATATAATCTTCTGATAACAAAACTAAATATAATTCGTCCACAAAAATTGCTTTGTTAGCCTCGATTACCTCCTGATATAATTTTTTTTAAGTATAAAAATTATGATGAGGAATATTTTAATCTAATTAACTTAGACAGCATTTCTTTTCATACGAAAAAGTTGTAACTGTAGGGTGTTGCAGTACTAAAAAATTCTGATGGCGTTACAGGTTTAAAAACTCTTAAAAAGCTGTCTTCGTCAGCCTTCAGTACCGCATTCTAACCGATTCTGGAAACAATAGAAGAACATTACTGACGTTTTAAAAAACACTCATGTACAACCTATTTTTGAACAGCTACATTATCATATTTAATGGAAGAAGAAAACCTCTCTTTGAACCCCTTACTCATTAACAACATTATTCCCGTTTTCATATATTCAGGAGGTGGACGAGGCATACCAACCCTCATGTATCTGCATTGATATCACTCACCGACAGCGGTCAACATCCGCGTTCAATTACCCAACAGAAGGCGTAATGTAGACGGAGCGCCCTCATATGTCCAAAACCCCGCTCTTCGCTTCCTCCCGTTGTCGAATTCAACTCCGAAGGCCGTCCATAACTTCCTCAAATCACTCGGCAACCCCTTTTGGGTCTGGACGTCTCTTTTTTCCTGACACGAGGAAGCAGGTGATCAAAACAAATCAGTAAGCGGTCGAGGAGGGAATGATCCCGGTGTTTCGGAGGGGCTTGGAGATAAAATAGGATGAGAGTGAGGGAGAGATAGGGCAGTCCATTCTCATTCGAGGGGGAGGACATGTCGGTGGACATAACACACGCAAATCCCTTCCGAAGGCCTTCGCGTGATGAAACGCTCCTCGGCGATTTGTCGTAAATTTTCCGCTCGATTTGCGGAATGGAAATTTCGGAAGATTTATCGAAAACGTAGCTATCTCTATGCTTGTTTTCTTTTGATCAGTTCAATCGTTCTATCGTTGAAAGGTGCAAGTAGAGAAGAAGTTGTTCCTTCGAATCTGAATGGAACAGATAAAACATTAGAATTATCTACTGATTGGAATTTAAGAAATGTCTTATTAAGGCTCGAAAAAACATACTTTATCTTGCCTATAAAAACAGATATTAGTTCTAAAAATTTTTAGTGAATATCTTGATTTTTTTAAAGGTGATAGCATATTTTCGTACTACTTTTATGGTATTTTAAGGATTAAAAGTAGAAAATTTTTATGAATGTTGACTTTATACTAAAATTTGATAAAAATTACTTCGTAAATTTGATAATGGCCAAATTTATTCGAAATTCATCCAGTAAAAGTCAAACCAACGACCAGTCAGAAAAATGTTAAATTATTATTCACGTACAATTGACACCTTCTAGCTTAGAGGGACTAGAGGTCTACAGTAAAAGGAAAAGTTTAAAAATAATTTAAGTTCCGTCAAGATTGACGATGGAGTTTAATAGATATTGCTAAATACAATAGTGATGAAAGCGGAGATTTTTGGGAGACGAACAAAATTTTTACGCAGACGAGGCTTAAAAGCTGCGGGTTTATATAATTCTCACAAATTTCGTAGTACTCGAAGAAATCGAATCTATAATTTTACGGAATTTCGCTAATACTCTTAGGTTTAAATTCCACCCTGATTAGTATTTATTAAAAAAATAGGGTATTGATAAGTTATATATTAAATCATCTATATTTATATGCTTCATATTTATCAAAAAATTGAAATTAAAAACCCGTTATACTTGACGGGGGAGTTTACTAGTTAATCATGAAAATTAACGATGTACTGATTGGCAGCTCGCATGCTCTCACTGATTAATGTATCACGAGAGCTGAGGGATGAGAGAGTACAAACAAAATTTACCAATTGCGAACAAGATATATGTAGTGCTTATTGGTAACCCGGAATAAGGGCAAGGGCTATATCATGCCTTAACGTTATCTAGGCAGTGTTTGAGAAATTATTCGTAATAAGTTTCGAATGAATCAAAATAAAATTCCAATCAACATTTATTTCTTAATCTGTTAACATGTTAATGATTTTATTTCTTAATATCGCACTCAAAATTGATTATAAATGTGACTGGAGTATTTCTGAAATTATTTAAGACCTAACACTACTGAAAGAAATATCATGTTTGATTTCTTTAGCATCGCTTACTTTCCAGCATTGGGTGGAGAAAGGATATATATGCTCTAATGAACATGGAGCTCTGAAATTAAACATATCACCAGATATATACTCTAAGATAAAATCTCTATCATCAAGCCAGAATTAACGAAAACGCGTATCATTACTTATAGTGGAAATTCATTCAACTACTCTTAATAATTAGACGATATTTTCTCAAACAACCCTCATTTTTTCTGTCATGGATCATTTATATATTTTCACATTTATAACATATAGCCTTAAGTGAATCAATTCAGTGAAAGCTACTACAGGAAAAGATTTCCTTGTAAAATCCTTCATCAGTTAACGAACAAATCTATTATGTAATCACCAACTGAAATCTAAAAAGAGGAGCTATAAATATCCTACTCCACCTGATCTACTTAAGCGTAATTAAGGCGCCTTTAAAATTTCACCGATTTTAAATATAAACCATTGAGTCATAAAAGCGAGACTTTGGCCATAAACTGCCTCGATCACTTTTCAGAAATTCAAGCGATTAGTTGGCCATTTAATTTTCCAGAGCCGTAAAGCAATACGCGTTAAATGGCGGCCTTGTGATTGAAAAAGGAATGGCTGTTCAGAGTTATTTTCGTAGTTCCCCAACGCGTGATTCTGTTTTATCTTGGATGATTCAATTTTGAAGTCCGTTGAAGTATAGGAGTGATAAGTTATTGAATTTCATACGAAAATAAGGGTTTTTCAATAAAAAATGTATATAGTATAACACTAATAATAATTTGGCAAACAAATGTTATTAGTAGATAACAAGATTTCACCGTACTACGATTATGACCCTGATTCTGTTTTGGAAAATAAAAGCTATAATTTATACTTTGACCGCACAATAATGACAGATAAGTCAATACACCACAACAAGCCTGATATGACACTAACAGACTAAGAAAACAAAATTGTTTTTCAGTAAGATATAGCAATCCCTTTAACGGATAACATACGAAAAACTCTTCATGAAAAAAGAACCAAAAACCTAGAACTAGCGAATAAAATGTTAAAGATCTGGGGTATGAAACAAGTTTTAATAGTGCCCATAGTGTTATCGGCCACAGGTATAATCCCAAAAGACCTCTTTTATAGCCTGGAAACTTTAAGTTTAAAAAAGAACATTTATATAAAAATTAAAAAGGCTGTTATTATTTAGTGCTGACAAAAAATGGAATAAAAAGGATAATAAGAACGTCCTTATTCGGGCGAGATTGAGACTAAAAGTCTCCTCATACATCTAATCCATCGTCATACAATATCAAATAATCAATTTAAAAAGATAGTATAAGTAAATATGAGAAGAATTGTGGATATAAGAAACCTAAGAAATTCTTAGGAAAAATATCATCCGCTGCAGTAAAACACCCACAAAGAAGGGGTTGTGTGAAACCGTGTAGTTCTATGCTTTGAAGAGGACACATAATAAATTGTCATGCATAAATCTTCATTCATGGCTGGGGCTAAAAGAATTCAATAAACAAAAGGTGAGCAACTACAGTAAAATATATTAATTACAATGATCTAAATTGTTATGAATTTATTTAGCTTCAATCAATAAGAGTAAATCTGTGGTCCAATTTAGGAAACCACTAGTACAAATTAGGAGAGCAGTTATTTATAAATTCTTGCAGATATTTATAAGTTCAGAAATATTTTTCATTTAGCTGTGTGATTTTGAACATTTCACTATCAGATTCTATGTAATACTTCACACTGAACAAAGTAAAATAGTCTCGATCACTATGTAGCTTACAATTTGAGCAATATATGAGTTTTTATCCACAACCCAAATATTTTACATATAGTTTATATGTGCTTAGCATTAGTACGAAACTGTGTAGGTTGTTATCAGTAAAATTGTATACTTCTCTGTTTGCCTATCTTGTTAGTCGTAAGTTAATTTAGATAATAATTTTGGATTAATTGTATAAATATAACAAATTATCTATAAAGGTTGGGTGTTAGAGAGGCCTTACTGGCCTAAACCCGCCAAAAGAGTTAAATAAATAAATATATAAAATGAAATGTAAAGAGTGGAACAATGTAGGAAACTCTCCCCAATAGATTTCATTTGTATGAGATTTTCTATGATATTTTTCGTAACAGGATAAATTTGAGAAACTTTAGAGAGCACATCACTCAAGACCGTCCTAGAAAAAGGACTTCCTAGAATCTACATAGATCTTTTACTATGAGCAGCTAAACTCACCTCGTAAATGAAGCGGCTTAAGAAGTTCAAAGAGGGAGTTCATGCTGTGATCACCCGAAAAAAGACCTTACACCCCTCATAGGCCAATCGGATTCCTCCATTTTTGCCCGTTTCCAGTCGAACTCAAAGAGCGTTACGTTCCCATGGCTACCTTTCATCTCCTCGGTTTAATTCCACATTCATAGGTCATCCTCTCTTTGTATCCGTTTCACACATTCCCTCATGGCACATGTCAAAGGGGGATTTCCACGCTAGCATCTCCATCAACGCACTCTTTTGCGAGATTTCACTCCCTTTAGCTGATAGTTTCTTTTCCGGACGATGGTTTTGAGTGGGAGAAATCCTCTTTGGCGATATTCAGCAGGCGTAAGATCGATTATAGTTGCGCGTGAAAGTTCATCGCCTCTTCGATACATCTTGTTTAGACATACGCTTAATTTGATTCTTTTCTGTGATAGTAAGCTGCTATGGCTACCTATCCCTCACATCAATATTTCTCGCAGATTAAAAAATCCACAGCTTATATTAAATACATAAGATTCAGGGATGCAGCTGTATGATATTGCACGAATGCGTGTACAATGTACAATGTGTCTATTGAGGGGAAAGAAAGTTTTTATCAACATTAAAATTTTAATCGCAGAGATACTATGTGAGTACTTCCCCTATACATTCATCACGAGTGTTCTACCTTTTGGTAGGTTCATGCTCAACCAAATTAGTTTACCCCACCCTTTAAGTTATCTAACATCTTCTGTCTTTGTCTTCCCTTCTGTTATTTCCCCTGAATTCTGCCTTCCATTACAGTCTTCACCAACCCCTCTCCCCTTAATATTTGACCCATCCATTTCTTCTGTCTATGCTTAATCACTTCGATTAAAACCCTCTCCTCCCAAACCATCTCCAGCACCTCCACGTTTGTCCTCCTCTCAACCCAACTCACCTTTTCCATTCTACCACCTATACATTACTTTTGCTTAATTTAGTTAAGAATGATATTAATATTCGCAACATGGTACTTCCTTGCTGCATAATTTAATTTGTTTCCCTTAATACAATAGAAAATGTTTTACAATTAATAACAATCATTACTCAATTAAATCGTTAAGTACAATCGTCATTGGTATATAAAGAGCATTAGATCTACTCTTTGAATCAATAAATTGAAATTTTCATAGTAGTTGTAGAGAAAAATTAGAAAAATTAATTACTAATATGAATATACATCTTTTCATGGGTGAATCAACTTTTCCGAGTACATATTCCGCTAGTTTCCTTTGCAGCATCCGATATGCTTAGTGCCTGATATGTTGCTGGGTGAACGTAGAGTATCTAATGAAGATTTTATAGCATTTTATGGAAGGATTTTGATGCTTCCGATTTGTTATAAATCTGAAAATAATTAATATATATTTTTTCATTCGACTGAAGTAATTAAGCCAAGGCAAACGGAATGATAGGGTCAAATACTGAGACGAGAAGGATTTTTATTAAAGTAAATGAATACGGTATTGAAGAGGAAACAAGTGAAAACTAGATAAAGGCAAAAAAGTTTGAAAGGGATTTCTAACAATAGGTCATTAGGAATAGGGAGTATTGGAGATAATTAGAACCCTTCGCTTTCGACAACTGATACCATAATTCTTCCTGAAATCTCCTCTTCAAAATCACTTCCCTCAGCGTATTCCATCACCGGAACATTTGTTGAAAGTTCAAAGTAAAAGAGTTCACACAGCGCGAGAAAACAAAACACGAGCGCCATTAGGAAAATATTCTGCGCCATTTTGCAGCGCACAGTGACGTCTGGCTCTGAAACCGCGTTTTTCCACTCGAGACGTCCTAATGAAATACCCACTTTCCCTTCCGAGTGGACAGACGGGAATCAAAGGAATGCGTGCAGTGGATTCCGACAGAAGGATGCATCGCCAAAGGCTATGATGGATGCCGTTTCTGGGGCAATGCCGCCGCACGGCCTTGGAGATTCAAGGTCCCTGCCCCATTTGATTGGCGTCGCTTTTTACGGGAGGATTCACTCCCCTCATTTGAATCAACTCGCGTCTCTTTCAGTTTCATGGGTGACTGACTAGATGCGCAACGAAGTGAATTAACTGAAATTCTTTCAATATTTATTTGCAAATTTTGTAAACGATGTTCCTGTATTGAAATTTTTCATCTCAATATTACTCTTTCATTTTTTCCCCTTAGCTTCATTAATCCCTTCATTTTTGGGATCAAAATAATGTTTAATATAAGTAACGATACACCAAAACTAAATAAAAATTGTCCTCTCGCCGATATCCCACTGACAGCTCAATTGAGGATCGTTAACAACTACATATACAGGTTTACATAGAAATTCTAACGACAGCTAGCAATGTAGTCTTGTTAGGAGATAGATAATTATTTTTATTTTAGAGGATATTATTATTGCATGTTACAATATAAAGTGCAATCTTGACATTTTATACCATGTATGGTAGTACCTTGAATTATCTCAGAACTTAAAAATCTGATGTGGCCAGCACATGACTTTCTCCATACAAAAAATGTTGATATTTTTCTTCGATAGTATTGTCGAAGTCTAAGTCAAATCTAAACTTGGAAAATATATTTTTATAAAGAGATAATAGATTATAAATAATGTTTTACGGAACACGTTCGATAAAAACCGGTAAAATATGCCTTTTGACTCTACTAAAAGCACCAATATAGATCACAAAACTGATAACCAACTCAATATAATAGGCAATGGAAACTAAATCAAAATGCGAATGAAGAGAAAAATAACACACAAGCAGCACAAACGATGAATAAAACTAAACACCAAACATTTAAACAGTGGAAACTTAAAAAATAACAGATAATGACGAAAATGGTTAACATACACAAAAGAAAAAGATAAAGAAAAATAAAGAAGGCAATTGAAATTAAAAAAAAAACAAAGAAGAAAACCTTTTAAACCTTATGAATCGGCCAGAGCTCAATCTATAGCAAGAGTGTGAACAAAGGAAGCTTTGCATTGCATTATATGCCTTGTAAACAAGCCCCATAGTTACGAACTTAACTGCTAATGTGAAGAGTAATCGATAATGACACGAAACAATAATAATTGAATAATTATTTTGAAATAAATAAGCATGTTTCAAATTCCAAATCATTTTCCAAATAAAACTTTGAATAAATATAGAAATCATTTTGTATAGAACATTATTATGAAATGGTATAAATGAAAACGACATTTTAACGTAAATGTGTAACCATAAAATTGGATAATAATAATACCGGCCGTGGTGGCCGAATGGTTAGCGTGTTCGCACGGTATCGCTCCAACTCCACTGTCCCGGCTTCGAATCCCCGCTAGTCGGATTTTTCCGGTTAGGGAATGGTCTTGTGTGATTGTTGTTGTTAATACCTTATTGTAAAAGTACAGAAAATGGATGTTTCTGAGGTATATGAAAAATAAATAAATACGACTCCTTAACGGTGGTTGTTATCGAAAATATTTTTCAAATAAAACTTATATAGGGTTAAATTATTTGTATATAATTGAACATACCTAAATATCAGATTAATGGAGAAATTTTGCAAACACGCAAACGAGCTTCGAAAAATAAAGCTCATCTTCCGGTTAACCGATTTGCTCCAAAAAATAATCAACTCTAACGGCACCTACCAAAGTGCCATATGTACATGGAAATTGGTGTTTATACGACAAATGATTTTTATGTTAGAGCGCCCACAAAATAAATAATCAGCAACTTCCGGTTAATTGGTGTTTAACGAATAACTCCTAAACAATCACTGACACAAAAAGATGCTTCTTTAAAAGTTGTAGTAAATTATATTTTCTGACACTTTTATATGTAATAGTATATACCTAAATATCATATTTATATTATATATGATATTATATGATATATGATATATTATATATGATATTTTTACAAAAACGGAAATGAGCTTCGAAAAATAAATCTCGACTTCCGGTTGACCGATTTACTCCAAATGCGCCCACAATCACACACACATTCACACACAGATATCATTCCGAAAATTGCTGAAATGTGTTCTAGGGATCCCAAAACATGTATTTCCGTTGAAATCTGGAAGTCGTTTTTTTCATGAAAACAATTCTTTTTCTGTACTACGTATATGGAGAAAGTAAATATTATTTTCTAAACTACCACAATTAGTTGTTCAATTAATTTTGGCTAAATTATTTCTATATAATGTAAGAATGTATTCAATAAATTATTATATTAACTTTATTAGATGATTAAAATATTCCAATAGCCATCTTTGTCAGCACACTGCACCGCGTTGGTACCAGTTTTCGGAAATAGCGAAAAGCCCCGGGTTACTGACCTTCTAAGAAGGTGCGGATCACTGATAAAGACTTGGAGATTTTTAAATGATAAAACATTAACAGCCGTTTTCCAGTTTTCTTTCCATACAGTGCAAAATGTTATCGTAAACATTATTCTTATACATTACCAAGCACCGAACAAGATAATCTTACTATCATTGTAATCAATTATTCTCTTCTCTTTGACAAATAACCCTATGGTTATTCATTACAATAATAGAATAATATAAGCAATAATAATTACTACAATAAAATATCCGTGACTATTTTTTTCAGAAATCTTCTAGCTACATCATCAACCTCTCACAATGCAGATTACTTCATGAATGATAAAGTTACAGATAAAAACTAAAAGCTATTCACTGTACATTTACATGTCGATGTTTTATAAAACTATCCAGATCTTGTCTCCGAGTTTAGATTGAAAGAGATTTTCCTTGATTTTATTGATCACTACGCAGGTGAACCTTACATCGCATTCTAAAGCTTACTTCCCAGTGAAGGGAAGAACGAAAATGTAGTGAATGTAGTGAAAATGTACTGAATGCGTCCCTCAAAATACTTTTGCGGCGTGAATTTAGATTCCCTATGTTTTACACCTCACCTGAATCAATCAACTACCGTTATTGTCCTTAAAATGTCCTTATTGTCCTTAAGAACTGTACCGCAATACGTGGACACAATCATACTAAGAAACAAAAAGAAGTATACGATACTGGTAACGATAATTTCCTTCTCGTACTCATAATGAGTTTTTATGCTAGTTGAAGTATGTTTACATATAAATAATTTCACTGTAATAGAATTTAATAGTTGTCCATAACAAAGAATTATATGAGTCATTATCAATGAAATCAATAATGTCTATGTCTATGTAAGAACCCTGCAAGCCGCCTTTCGGCGTGTGGCAGGGGGTGCAAGCACCTTGACTCTATTTTCCTAAACGGTTGCTTTCGCGTATACTTCGCGGAAAAAATGAATTTTTGAAACGATTCGTTTTAGCATCTATTTCCCTAATCTTTCGGGCAGTATCAGCACGGCCCATATAACAGGGGGGTCGCAATAATGGATTTGAACGTTTATAGGAATTAGTTATATGATACGCTGAAGTATGTAGGTATGTGAGAACAATAGGCCAGATTGAAAAAGGTTTTTTTCGAAATCTCTCTGAGGCTAGTGGTTAAATTTTCAAAGTTTGTGGCCCGTATGAGCCATAGAATATATCAACTCCATCGGTTTAATTCTTCATGCTGCTCTTTGTAGTCAAAATCTACAATTTTTATTAGAAATTTCAAATATTTGTAATTTTTTCTGATGATCTCTCGATGTTTCCGGGATGATTTAATGGCACACAATAAAATCTTGTTCGTTTGTGCTAAATATCAACTATTTAGTACATTTGAATCAGGGAAAATGGTTCCTTAGTTAGCCTAAATTCGTTAAAAAAGGCAAATATACAGAAATGTTAATGATATTGGCTAGGCAATAGACCAAGGCCACTTTTTAATTTCTCCATATATATATTATACAGAATGTATTGTTTCTGTTGTAAATATAATACCCGGCAAAAGTGGCCAAGCTACATTACGGATATATTTTTTGCTAATATAAAACTTATCTTAAATAAATAGGTTCTGTGTTAATTTTTGCCTCGAAATATCGACAAGAAAAGCCAAAATTAAGAATAATTTTAGTTGGGATAAAGCGAATATATTTTGGACATTACACACGTACATTGTACATAAAAATAAGATATAGAGCTATAATAAAATAAAATAATTTAAAGAAGAATTTGGCTGTTGCGAAAGAAGTATGCACGGATAGAAACGTTTGGATAAGTATTGCAAATTGTGAATATAAAAAATAAATGATAAAAGGCTGATGTAATGTATACTTTGTCCTCTTTCGCAAAAAAGTTGGCGAAATTGCAGGGAGGGAAAGAATTCTTTTGTATGGTGAGGGCATAGTGAAGAGGGCTTTCCAGGATTTAGTGATGAGCGATGAAGGAATGTCATATACGAAGAATGGAATGTAGGATATCAATCACCGGTAAAAAGGAAATTCTTACGTCGAGGAAAACGTAAGGGCTTTTCGTGTTCACCTTTGCGGACAAAATTCGAGGGTAAGATGCTGTGTATGATGTTGATAGAAGAAACTCAACAAGTAATACATCGTAAAGAACTTTCACCCGTTTTATGAAATTCAAAGTAATCATGATGCAAGCGTAAAATGATTCTCTATTTCATTGTGCAATATTCGCCGGGTGTTTATTTGATTTATAGCAAAATGACTATTTATCATTCACTTGCTTCCACCACAATATTCGTAAAGGTTTCACAGACTAATAGTTAATAATAATCCTTAAATAGTTAATGACCACGTAATAACGAAAACTTGTAGTAAAATGAAACAATTGAGAATAAAATTAAACGCTGATATTTTTTTAAAAGTATCATATTAGTGCATTTCCTCATTAGTTCATATTCTTCCTCATTTCATATTCAGTTTAATCAGTACAGATACAGTAATTTGTTAATCCTAGATCAATCGGGTTTTGAAATTGCATTTTTGGATTAAGTAAAAGATGCAATTCTTTATCAAAGAAAGATAGTAATATACGGTTTTGGAGGGTAAAGACTCCTAACCACTCCGACATACTTTCACTTGGTAAGCTTAACGATTTGAAGTCTAATGCAAAAGATTCGAATTGAAACCCTGATTCACCATGAAGAAACGTACGATTTACTTAATAATTCTATCAAGTCATTAAAAGTGTATAATACTTTGAAAAGTTGAAAGCTTTGTTAAATTCCATAAATAATTACAAAAATTATCTTGCTCTATTGTCGTATAAGTTTTTGGAAAGATATTATTCAAATATGATTGAGAAACAAATAATGACCTAAAACATAATAATTCAAGCATTCCTTCCTGCGGGTGTATCTCATTCATTTTAAATAATTCCTCTCCTTTTATTAAATGTGATCACTTCTAGCCACATTGGCACTAGATTTAAGCTTAAAAGAACTGTTCAATTAAAATGAATCAAACATATTGTTTCACGTCATTCCCTGCTCCGTTGAATTCTCATTAAAAAGGAAAATATGGCTTTATATCTTGTGAAGAGGGAGGCTTCAATTTGGAAACATCCCCATTCAAAACCTGCCCTTTGATCATAAGTAATTTTTAGATCGAATGAATTTGTCGGCTACAGTTGTTCAATGTTTCTTAGAAAAGTACCATTGAATCACCAGCACTGTTCCTACTGATAAACGAACAAGTTTCCATCGCCATGCTCACATGTACTTCCACGGGCTTTGCCAACTTTACGGTTATTGAAGGTCGTAAACGTGATCGGCTTTCGTAAGTGCTATATCACATCGTTGGCCACATTTTGAGACGAAAACTAACTTCGAAGGAGCCATTGAAAATCAATCTATCCATAAAATCCACCAAAACTAATCGTCACGAATTTTAATACAAAAAATAAAAGCTGTAGCGCGTAGAAAATTAACATTTCTTACACACTCGAAAATTAACTATCAAATAAAGAATTGATCAAACATACAGTTGTACATTAAAAGAGGTATCTGTCAATATATTATTCATCCCGAAGGCGGGTTGGTGCCTCACGTTCTCTGACATAAGCTACTAAGAGGTTGCAGGGAGGAATGAGGTTTAATAGGCAGAGTGAGGAGTGAGGTAGTTTGCCCTTGCTTTCCTCACTAAGTCAATAAGCTAAAAGGGGGACCTGTCTACGGAAGTGAAGCATTGTGACTGTACGAGTAACAATTTTCTGGTCAGTCCATAAGAAAAGACCTTGATCAGTGCAATTATTCACTCATCACAGCCATGATCAAGACTGTAACAAAATTAAATGAAGACACACAAATAAAAGAGTTAAGGTATTTTTGCACAAAAGGGCGTGCACCCAGAAAAAATCCCGAAGAATATTTTTTCCCCTTGGGATTTAAATTAAGACTGTTACAGAAATAAACGAAATATACATTTTTCTCTTCCCTGTACCAAATGACAAATGAAAATATTCCATTCATCAGAAAATGGTTGTAGGAAAATAAGGGATTCGAACATGAGGAAATGTATTCCTTCCTTTCTTTTTTAATAAATATTTCATCAAGCGCTCCTACTGTTTTGGAGAGCGAACGTATCCCCACGTATACGTGAAATAATTTTTAAAAAAGTATACGGGCATGTTCTGCCACTACTCTAGCGACCAAAAGAAAGAGGTTAAAATGTTTGTTATCAGGACGTATGTTGCAGATTTGAAGGAAAGCAGTCGGGGGTGAATTTTTTGGAAGTTCAAGCAAGTGAGGGAAAGAGATGGAATTGTTTTTGAAACTGAGGCACCAGAATTGAATAGAGACAGCCTCACGTAATTGGCAGGGTCTTGGAGGTTACGGAGGCTCAAAGGTTCCCGGTCCAGCAAAAATAAAAAAAAATTCTTTTCGGGAAACTACCCAATCCGTAATCCACCGCTACCTTCAAGACCCTTTCGATTGGGAAAGGCTCTGTCTTTATTCGATTCCGGTAGCCTCAGATCCTAAAACTATTCCTTCTTTTCCCATTACTCGGTTGAAGTTCCAAAAACTTTGCTTCTAGCCAGCAAATCATATAAATTCAAAAGGAATCATAACTGTTTCATAACTGTTTTATTACTGCCTTAACTAAATTATAAGAGAGAGAGAGAGAGGGAGAGAATATAAACGAACATTTACGTGGATCAAAATGATAGATTATATTCAATTATTTTATTTATAGAGAAAAAGTCACTGTCCTTCAAAATGTACGACTCAATTGAATGCAACTCTTCTACTAGTATATTTGCACTTTGAGTAGCATAGAGAGCATTGCAGGCGAACTTAGGATACTCATCTTCGAGTAAACATCGCCCTTTAAGCAGCGGTATATATCCGGAAGTTCAACTCAATGTGCCTCACAACGGGCTTTGAGAGGAACTATTGGCAATCAAGAAGGAGTTCCCCTGCCATTTCCTCAACAGGAGCAATCAGAACCCAAGTCGTAACTCAGTAGACAGCTAAGACAGGACGTTAACAGGAAGTGAATTTGCTTGATGAAACCTCATTGTCGTATTTGACTATCTCCCCTGCGAATTTAAATCCTATGGTTAGCACAGAACAGTTGATAAAGGTTTTCCAGTATTCGGAATAATGATCTGAAAATCAAGCTATTATCAGTCTTTAGAGTCGCAGTTTGTGATTGGTTGAAACATGATGGAATTGAATGGAATTAAATGGAATTACTTCCAGTAATCAATAGGTGGCTTGTTCATATAGTGCACATTCATTTGAAATGTTATTACAAGTCAGACTTCATTGACGACATGTGCTTTCTGCAGCAAAAATTCAAGATATTGTTCGTATCTACCGGGAATTAATTTATAAAAGAACTGTTAGTTGTTTACTTAATGCAAATATGTGCCTATGTTTTGCATTGATTCTGAGAAAAAATAATTGAAACAGCATTTTTCACTGATATCATCCTATTGATCTATACGATGATATATACAATGATAATTGGATCATTTAATAAGGGTTTACACCATATCGCTCCAACCGAAAAAACGGTCCTTGTACCACATGAGTAAATGAATGGGAAAGATTCCCAGAGAGAATTGCGGAGGAAGAATTTTGGGAAGGAGTGATAAAATACGAGGAGACCTCCTAGGATTAAACGAGTTTAGGGTAATGTGTGAGGTAATGAGAAAAAATCTTCCACTGTCGCATTAATATTAGGATTATTGCAAGCCGAACTGATGTAAAAAAATTAATGGATTTTCTAAACCGACTCTGGATTATACTGCATCAGTTTGAGATTTAAAACGCTAGCTAAACCAGTCACGCATTAAAGCACATGTGGAAAATTTATATGCGTCTTTTAATTCTGATATTTTTTTCTACGAAGAATCCTTCCTTTGAATATCAATTGAACCTATTTGAGATGAGATTTAGAAAAAAATCTTGTATTATTTAAGAAATATCTTATTTATTCAATCTTATTGAATTTTTAATATGAACTTCATTGATTAACTGCATGTAATAGGGATTATAATTCAATGATTTGTGATAAAAGTAAGAAAATAATCCACTTTCAGGCAAAATCGAAATATAAGCAATCCGTTTGTATTTATTTTTCCAGCGGTTGATATTGTATAAACGCTTAGGTAGTTTATAAATAGTGCAACGTGTCGTTTATACATGGTTACAATGTTTTATTAAAATCTTATCAATATTATTATATCGATAAAGTATTTATTCCTGATAAATATTATTTAAGTTAAAGAAACTTTTATGTTGAAACTGTTTCTGAGAAAAAGTATTTATTCGTAAGAAATATTATTAACGAGAAAAACAGCTAATACCTTTGCATTTGAATCACATGCCAAGTTAATTTTTAATTTTCCTGTCTCCATAGATAACATGTGAATCTAAAGGGAAGCCTTATATTGCATATTAGAAATGATTATGACTAAGGACATAGTGTGACTTTAATACCGTTGAATTTGTGTTTATAACGTTTATTAATAGAAATATTTTATCGATTCTGTAACGGTTTCAGCCTTGTGGTCAGTTGGCGACTGACTCTATTAAAATATTTTATTTTTCCATCGCATTGCTATACATTATCGTAAACCACAAAGAACCGCTATAATGCGTACGGAATGAATACCAGATTTTATATCTAAGGTATAAACTAGATTCCTGGCAATATTCCATTGAAGGACATTAGAATGCAGAATTGAAATTTCCCATTCTTGCTACCATAACGGTATATGAACATAAATAGCTCAAAAACAAGTATTAAGAAATTAAAAGACTGAGCTATAACACGTAAGAGATGTGCGCCCCGTGACCTCTGGTTAGGATGGGGCTCTCAACACACAATTAGCCAACCGCGACCGTTCATCCATATCTAAAACGTTTATTCAAATATTTTCGTTAACTCTCTATCATTAAATCCACTCTTTTTTCCTCGTGTTTTGTATAGTAACAAACTAGATTTATAAGAATGAGAAATAAGAGATAGAACGTATAGAGAGGTAAATTTTCAACCAATTTGAAAAATTCGTTTTTCGATTAAAATAAATATTTTCGACGAATTTATATGCAAAATGATTTCTTATCCTAGTTACTTATTTAATATCCTAGATACCCAGTTATATGTGTGTCGTGTGCGGACTTTTACGCCCCGGACATTTGCGTCCCTACGCTTTATACAGTGTATTATTTAGGTTTAGTTGACAAAACAGAAAACGCTAAAAACTACTAACTACTACTGAATATTTACTCTGTCCTTTGCTTCGTTCAATCTACGCCGCTGATAAAAGTTAATTATTTGTAATAGTCTATCTTCGGTTTACTTGAAATTTCAGAAAATGAATGACGAAGCGATAAAAATGTGCAAATGTCGGTTATCTTCATAAATTGAAATTTTCTCGATTTTAAAATATATAATGAATATTGCGAATGCAATTCCTATAGTCGAGGGACACACTTATCCTCGGGACGCAACTGCCCGGAACGCAAATGTCCTAAGGCCAGTGTCTGTTGGTGCATTAAGTAATAATCACGAATAAAATAATTTCTGTAGATAAAGGAAAATTAGAACACGGTTGATAAGGAATTAGAGGTTTAAAGAAAGTGCGGTTTTCTTTCTTCTTTACTCAGAATAGCGGGGAATGAGAAGATGAACGCCGACAGAAATTTTAAACCTCAAAAATACTTTCTGTATTTATTAAAACATCTGATAAACAGGTTAAGATGTATTTATAAGTGTATGGTTTAAAAAAAATACTTTTCGAGGGACAAAAGATTTTAGGAAGAGATCATAATAAAAAATAAAGCTTATGCTACAGAGAACTAATATCGCCATACACTTTTTATAATAGCAGAATGGAATAAATTGCGGTAGGATCGCTATTCAAGAACTTTCCTTAAAATATGAAATCCTTTATGAAGAGATATGCTTCCGTAATGAGGTAATACCGTAAGCTAATATACTACCGTGATTTTTCAACAATATTAGATAACATGAAAATATCGACAGAATATTTAATAATTACCACAAAACGTTAACCTCACAATTATCATTAATGGATAGTAAATACATAGTAAATCATGCAAGATATTTCAGGATTCCTATTAGAATTTCAACTAGGATAAGATAAATATCATTTCATTATTAAACTAAGGAATTGATAAGGGGAGATCTTCAGCATATAAAAAAGACGAAGAGAGATGAAAAGAAGAGAGTAGTTACTAAGAGAGACGTGAATTAGTTAGAACCCTGGTCACCCATTTATGTATCTGTATATTGTGCAGTGGATCATTTTATTTAAGATATTACCTTAGGTTTAATTTTCATCCACTCCTTATCAATTCTTCCAATAAATCTTTCTTTACCTACACATTACTTATATTTTTAGATCTTATATCATAGACGAAAGGTTAGATGGAAGAAGAGACTTTTCAATCCAAAACTCACTTTAATAAAGACCTTATATTTCAGCGTATTAAGCAATAATCATGCATAATACAATATCTGTATTTACGAAAACTTAAATCAATGCGGCCGCGAATGCATGAAAATTATGTCATATGAACCTTGAATATCAGAGGTTTTGCACCGCAATACCGCGTTATTCCCTTGGGCATGGATAAGGAAACGTTGCATTATACTCTTTCGTAGCGATGAAAAGCAACGCAAAAACCTTCCAACCAAAATGCCGAAGAGCATCTACATCTATGCACCCCGGTGCGGTTCCTTAAAAAAAGAATAGTTTCCAAAGCGAGTTGCACATCAGTATTCATCGCAGACAGACCTTCACGTTCGCAGATACGAGAGCTATTCCTCTGGCGACAAACCCGCTCCGGAAAAAATGCATTCAGACGTAACGGCCGTAGTCGCGTGACATCTGTACCAATGCGTGTGAAAGGATACGGAAAAAAGTGAAGGAAAAACGCGAGTTTCCGGCGCGCAATCCGCGATGAATTTCCTGGGGCGCGCCGACAAAGGACGTGAGTGAACAAATGAAGACTGCGAAGCGCGAATTGCCACGAAGCCAACACCGCGTCTAATAAGAGGTACGTTTAGAGTCTCCGCACAACTGTGTTAACATGAATCGTAATAAACAACGGACTTAAACAAATTACTGGATATGTGAAGAATCAAAGTACATTTTTCTGAAGTGACGGTGTAGATGAAATAGCAAAACAATTCTTTTTTATTAATGTATCACCTTCGTTTCTGCTATCATATCTTTATGAATGGAATATATTTCTATTTACTTCTGATGAAAGATAGAGATAAATAAATCTTCCATCTACTTCTGTTACAGTCTTATTCAGACTGTGATAACATGAGAGTTACTGAGGTTTGGGCGAATAACGGTTCTGACTAAGTTCTTTCCTTACGGAATGCCAAGAAAAGTGCTACTCATACAGACACTGTGCTTGAATGAGGTGGACATGTTCCACTTAAAGAAAATCTGGCTTGTTGAGGAGAGCAGCTGAAAACTATCTCAATTCTTATTAAGTCTAATAACCAGCATTTACCTTTACAAGCTCTTTGTGGCTAACGATAAATAAATACTAATACAATTTATTCTTTGACTTCGTAGAGAGAAGAATAAAAATAAAATCCATTAGTTCATAATCAGTTTCATTATAAAAGAAATATGAAAACTTGAAATAGTCGAATTGTTAAAAGTGCTTCGACAGCTTCGATCATTCCGCAAATTGGCTCCCACCGGGATTCGAACCCAGGACCGCTTTCACCAAAGGCAAACGCGCTGTCCACATGACTGTCCGGGAGCCTAAAACTTGAAATATTTACATACATTAATCATAGACAATTTCTTGCCATCATATACTGATAATCGATGGATAATTCCTCTAATAGCATTCTGACTCATTGAAAGATCAAGAGCAAAAATCACTGGTCATAAATTAATGGAAAAACTCTCAAAAATCACATTTTCCTGATAATCTTTTATACTTAAAGTGACCCTGATACCGAGGTTATGTTTGTAACTCGCTATCGATTGAAGTGTTCACTCTCTGCCCTTTGGGTTTCATAAATGGATATAACATTTACAATAAACTAAAAGCAATGAAAAATAAACTTACGTTTACTGGAACAGAAGATACCTCTGCAAGAAGACGTCCATCAGACCGTTCGTGCGCCCAATAGAACTGCCAAACCGACCCCAAGTTTGAGGAAACAGCTGCTCGCAAACAAACACTTTCTCGGGAGAAGTTGAGGAATCAAGAACTTTCGCAAAAGTTCACCGCTGAATATTCCAATAAATCTTGCAGATGATTCACTTTTCATTAACAGCTTTGTCTCCTAAATCTTCTCAGCACACGGAAGCCGTCGACGATGTCCTGGCAAGCATTACTGAGTTGCTTTAATCACCTAATTGAGCGAAGTCCTTTTTATTGCGTTGTACCTGTTAAAAGACAAAGAAAAAATAAACGCAATTATTGAAATGTTTCAGCAGGGCACGGTTTGAGGTTCAATAAAAATATACGTAAATATTTCTGTATCCATGAGGATGGGAATGGTTCTTAATGATACATTTTTGAGCAATGCTTTCACAATTAAGCGGATTAAAGGTATTACATTGCAGATGAAGAGTTACTTTCGTTGGAAGATAATGGAGATTATTAACTTTTGGTTGACTGTGAGGGAAAGTTGGAAAGATGATTGACATCTGAAAATTTTCTATTCTTAGCGGATACTTCATCTGGTGTGAACATGAAATTCATCTGAATTTCTGAAACAAAAATTCGAAGAACTTCAAGTGGTGCTCGTTGGAGAAAAATCTTATTTTTTACCATCCCATTCATTCTTTTCGTGCGAGGTAGAAAAGTCCCTGCTTTGGTTTGAAACTCCTTTTTCTTTAGACGAGTGATTTTGGAGGTCAAGCATGACAAATAAATAAAGAATCATTCCCTTGTCAACTGAAAATTAAGCATTTACTCCATTATTTATTTAACGTTAGTCGCATACTGAATCTTAGGCTTACTATTATTATTCTTTACTGAAAAACTCTGTAGATTGGTGTAAGAGCTAATTTCAGCTGTTACCATGTAAAGAATATACGTATGATAAATTGCAATACAACTAAGAGTTATAAGAGATCTTTAAAAATAATAATTTAATACTCATAAACTCAAAAGAAGAAAATAATTGAATGGATATTGATTAAGAAATGTATTTTAGTCTCCTATTCATTTCACTATAATTATTTAGTAAGGGTAAAAATAATCTTTACCAATATTTCCAGAATGTCATCCCATTGTAAAACTCTAATTAAATTGTATTCTCTCATTTCTAGCAGAGCTCATCAAATTCATTCAGAAATGAAATATGTAAATGCTGGTAATTAATGTTAGATTTTCCATAGATTCAACTTCGACACAATTGTTACTACAGACTCCTTTCGTATTTTTCAGCAACGTAAAGAAAGAATTTTATTTCTCCGTCATGAAGACTGGTAAAGGAATATTCTCACGTATCTAAAATTTGAAGAAATTCTACATCAACGATGGGAGTTTTCCTCAACTCGTCCAGATGCTCTGCAGAACTGAATCAAAGTTAGAGGGAACAGCTGTCCACAAACAAGCACTTCTTCAGAGGGTAGGAAAGTTAAAAGTTCCACCAACACTCCCGCTCCTGTCAATACTTGCACAATTCCCTTTCCATCTATGACATATGCACTAAACTTAACCATACAGGGATATTCAGAAGAGGTCGGGAAATATATTGGTATGCAATTACGGTTAGAGTAAATAAATGTTTGGTCAATTAAATTCATACTCATCCAAAGCAAGACCCAAAAATATCTGTGAAAAATAATTAACTATTAGAGGTTTAAAAGCTCCAATAGTCGTTTTTGTCGGCGTTCCTCTTCTCATTCACTGGTATTTCGAGAAAACAATAAAGGACACCGCACTTTTTGAGAGTACTCAATACGTATTTCGAATGCTATGCTTTCATCGTCAGAGGTGGATAGATACTATCTATAATTATACGATATGATATACGATCGGATTCACTCCTGACGAAGAATTTATCGCATTCGAAAAACGTATTGAGTGCTCTCAAAAATGCGGTTTCCTATCTTGTTTTCTCGGAATACCGTGGAATGAGAAGAGGAACGCCGACATAAACGGCTATTGGAGATATCAAACCTCTAATTCCTTAACAGCCGTGTCCCAACCTCCTTTTCTTAACACCATAATGCACTTGTACCTGTAATATCCTCATATAAGAAGGAAGGGAATGCAATACTTGTATAATGTAACAAGGAAGCGATAGATCACATTTTCAATCGAACTTCTTAAACTAGGTTCAATCTAAAAGGTACTACATGTTTCCCTTCTGCTTATGTTTCGATTGTGATAGCCGTCACTATCGTAACCAATAACGTAAAGGAATTTGAACTTTCATAATTTTGATCGACTTTCTTAGTCAATATCTTCCACAGAGTGAAAATTTGGAAAGTCTTTTATGAGATTATTTCTCGCTGAATCAATCGGCAAAATTTATAGATTAGAAATTAATTTCCCATTTGTTAGTTTAATTGCATTTGTCGGGTCATAAAAATGATTAAAGCAAAGGGAAAAAGAAATAAAACTGAATTACAAATGTTAATATGATATAACTTAATATGAAAAAAGTCCTTCGAATAAAGATCAGAATAAAAATTGGTGAGTAAAAAATGATATTGATTCTGGAAGCATACCGATTGTTTTAGAGCGTATCTAAATCTCCCCCACGAATGTTCTCATTATGGTAAACTCACTAAATGGCTTTTTTTTAAGAAATGGGTTAGTGTTACTTTGTACATAAGAGCGTGAACCCAGGAGATATTTCAAGGAATAACACTGACTGGATAGCTTAGTTAGCTAAAGCAGTCACCCCATATCGTCTGCCTATGTAAGATCCGTGCAAGTCATATTTCGGCGTGTACGAGAGAGTGCAAGAACCATGACTCCATTTTCCCTATGGATTGCTCTCGCGTATCGTGGAAAAAATTAATTCTTGAAACGATTCGTTCTTATATTGTGGAATCTGCCTGTTATTCGAGTTTCATATCACATATATGTACAAAGAGTATAAATTATTTCTTTGTCTCTAAGCATTCGTGGGTATATGCATTCTAATCAAACTGACCGAAAGGCGATCTGTAAATCAATCATATCAGGTAATTATTCCAACCAAAGGTTAGAAAGGGAAAATTGATTGAAAAACGAATTCAATCAAATGAGGTTTTCGAATTCAAGAGGAAGAACACAAGCTTGCTTTCATTAAGAGAGTTTTAATTAAAGTCCATTTGTCACAATCCTATTCTAATTCTGTAGGCGCATGTAATGAGTCGCTGAAAAGCTTGTTAGATACAGGTAAACCCTTAAAAGATTTAATCCTTCCCTTTGAGATTTCTTTCTATACCTTTTAAAAAATAGTGTAAAATGTCATTATAAACGTTTGGAAATGCTCGAATCGAAAATTTCCCTTGTAAATTAGTCTGGGAGCACGTTTTACTCGCGATCAATACCTTTGAAATGAATATCGCTTTCTTCAAAAGGATGAGATTGGGAACGCATGTGGGGTTTTAATTAGCGGTGTCTTTGTGGTGGGAAAGAATTCATTTAAATGGAGCTGGAAAATTGGATTCTGATATCTACTAACGAAAGAGATTTGGAATGGAATTGCGAAATTAACTGAAGTAGCTAATTGCGTTGGAATACATCAACCTTCACTAAGTAAATATTAAATTAATTAGTGGCATAGAAATATTTTAAATCCGGAGATGAATATTTTGTACCGGATAGAAATTCAGAGTTCTTTCTGGCATGTCTTACAAGTTAAAGAATCATTGCAAATTTTCCGCACCGTTTAATTTTATTGACCAAATTTGTTACCGTGTTACAATCATCCTACTTTTTCATTTATAACGTGTTCACTAGCACTTCTACTCTTGATGATATTTTCTAGTAGCCACCCGTATTCAATTACGCATTTTCGTAGACTCTGAAGTTATGGAGCATGTGCTGATGAATTACCGTCACAATGAATCTCAACAAAACGCAAATTTTCGAATAAGACTCGTTTTAAAAGAATTGAAGAAAACCCTCGTAATTTTCCATGAATAATATATTTTAATTCACAACAGTTTCCGGCTAAGTGGCATCAACAAGACCATGCCATGCCAGGATAATACTTAATGATGGCATGCAGCCGAAACCGGTAGGGAATTATAATATGTTAATGCTGAAATCACAAAGGTCTTCTTCATTTCCTTAAGTATGATTCTCCACGAGGTCCGGCCTATCATGGTAGATTATACTGCATCATTCTACTTTTATTTATTACAAGGCAATGACGAGAATGAAGTTAGGCATTTGATACCTGATGTTAGCGAGTAATACCCATTATCTGGCAGTTATGCCATGTATCAGAAACAACTATAACTATCATTTGCTAAAACTATTCTTCCACAAAACTTTTCACTAGTCGCTAAAAAAACTTTTATATCCGTAGATGCGTAAAATATATAAAAATGACTTGTTTTTTACTTTATCTTTCAAATAAAACATTCCGCGTAAAAACTAAATCCTATAAAGTGACGGACTCCGCGAATTTCAGTTTAACCAACAGTTAATTTCAGTTTGCCAGTTTTCAGCTATACCAACAATATGTGGCACTATTTACCACCAGAATTTTACATTTCTCCTGATCGGCGTTTTCGCGGGAAAAAGTAAGTTCGGGAGCTTTTCGAGCGTAGTAGTATTATCAATGCCGAGGA
Organism: Sympetrum striolatum; assembly: GCA_947579665.1. Lineage (NCBI taxonomy): Eukaryota > Metazoa > Arthropoda > Insecta > Odonata > Libellulidae > Sympetrum > Sympetrum striolatum. The sequence continues at coordinate 44,807,846 of OX388351.1, read as the reverse complement.
GAACGATCTGTAAGTGATTAAATACCAGGTAGCGTTAAATATTTATGTGCAGGTCGTTTATTAGGAAGCAATAATTTAAACTGATCTGAAATCCTTAGTCTTGAGCCGTTAACTGATTCCAACTTCCAGAAAACCTATCCTCAACTGATTAGAAGGATCCTTCACTTTATCTCTACCAGTTGGTTAACACTAGAACGACTGTTGCTGTCATTCGACCATATTTCAGTGTTTTACTTCACGAATTTTCAGGTTAAATATTTTTCAATTTTTTAAAACTCATTCACTTAGCGAGATACCATCCCAAATTGAATTTGGACGCGTTAAATTTTGCTAACATTGATGTGATAATTTACACATCACGTTACACCTAGAAGGAATGCTGGTGGTCATTTGACCATATTTGTAATATTTTCCCGCTGACATTTTGTATTTGAAAAATTTGTAACATTACCAACCAAATAAATAATGTTTCAAAGGAACTTCAGAGGAGCGTGATTATCATTCATGGACTCTTCGCTGTGTCTAGAAATTTGTTTATAAACTATCAATAGATGGAAAAACAGCAATTTAATGTTGCTGTACTTAAGTATATAGGTACATCAAAAATAAAAAATTAAACGCCTCTGAGATGCATAGAAGCAATAAAATAGTTGTTGAGAGGCGAAGTAGCCAAATAACCAATTCCCGTTCTAGGTACAGCGAAACTCCCTTCCTTCTATTGTTTATTCTTCCATAGCAGTGATTTTCATTACGTCCACTAGATGGCGAGATTATAAACCATATCTTAAAGAACATATCAAGTCTTACAGTTGTCTTTCTATGCATACTTTAATTTTTCGAAACAAACTAGAGCACGACGAGTTTATTATGGTACAATCAGTTCTACGTCATTCGAAATTATGTTCGCGTAAACTCCAGTATTCCTTAACTCAGAGTATAAAAATTTACGAATTAAATATTCTCTTTTGCATACACTTCTTATAGACCCTTTTTTATTTGATATGCTACAGGTAAGAAAACTTCACTTTATACTAATGTCACAGAATTTTTGGAACTGCGGAATAGACCGCGGTAAATTTATATAAATCGTATAAGGGAGATATTTTTAGATAGAGTGTACTTATATATTAACGATAGGTAAGACAGCATTGTGGAATTTCTATACTGATAGGGTCAACTACGAGGGAGATGTTACAAAAATCTACGAAACTACACCGTTTTAGATCTTTTAAACTGAATTACATGTGCTGAAGATTGTTCTGCTGGTGTCATTCTAATGATGAATGTATTTTGAAGATGGAAGGAATTTAAATAACCCTCTATAAATAAGTAATACATATTAGAGGACAATAATAAATGAAGCTAACTATTATAGAGCGAAGAATGGTAGGAAGCGCTTGTTAGACAAATAAATGACTATTTAATTCTTAACCGTAATAAATTCGTCAATTACGGAATTGGAAGGTAGCTTGAATAATAATGGGAAAATTATTTGACTAATTTTTAAGTCGGTGGACAACTATTACAATTAGCCTTTTAGAAGTCACGAATATACAACCGTGCTTCAAAGAAGATTCGATCCCGAGACCCCGAAGTTGATAAGCTACGCTGACATTTACCTTATTATTTTGCGACATTTACATCCCACATACGCATTAATTTCTGCGTTATTTTTGAGATTTTGGTTTTACTAACAATTTAAATACCAGCAATGAAGCTAAAAATTCTACTAATGCTTTGCATAAATATTTGAAAGTTATTTATAGGAATATAATGGCGGTACATTCAGGAATGTCAGGCCGCAGGAAAAATTCCATTACGTTGAAAAATGTCCTTTAATGTACCGAGAAAACTGCAAAACTGCTCTTTTATCACATCCAAATTTTTGTCAACTATTTTTTTGTCCCATTATTACAGTAGATTTGACTTTAAATCACACCAATACATTTCTTTACATTCAAATAAGCTGCCAATTATTATATAACTTTATCTAAAAATCAGATCTTTCTGTAGATTACTACCGTCTTTCAATGACGAAATTCATCTGTATTCAATATACACATATAATATCGCTGTGTGTTAAGTGTTAAAGGTAAGAGATAAGTATTAGGTTAAGCTGATATGTAAAAATTGCTATAAGAGTAGTACAGACATTGTAATTAGTTCATAGGTTCAAACATTAATGACTTGACTTAAAACTTTAATATGTACATTTCAAGTTTTTATGTAATTGAAAATTAGTAATTCAGTTGCGACAATCCTATCTATATTCCCACTTCCATTGTCCTTCAGTGGAACCTTAAGATAAGACTATCATCATGTCGAAAGCAGATCTCATGCCAAAATACGTATATTTTTATTATTTGAACGATACAAGGAATGCTGATAGAAGTATCTAACCTTAAGAGGATTTAAGCATCATCTCGATATGATCGCCATCTTTTGAAAGAAATGCTAACCTTTGCTTGAGTTCAAATGAAAAAATTCCTATAAAATACAGCCAATAACTTATTGATATCATTATATTTCTCGTGTCGAATGTTTCAGTAGACTTTACATTTAGTTGCTCTTCGTATTTATTTGTGTCATAGAAAATTAAAAAAATACAAAATATGCAAAATTTTTCTTAATTTTCTCATCGGTTATAAGAGTGATAATTTCATTATTTTTACTTGCAATTTATTGTAAAGTGATATATTAATCATTAATTAATTGAACTAGCCAATATGGCAGTGAACTGAGACCAGTTTCTCTTTTATTTTTTATTTACTTCGGCAATCATTGCTAGGTAAACAAATTTGTTAGCGACTAAACGAATGGTAACTACGAGAATGCTATAATGAAAATTATAAAATTTCCCTCAGAAAATGTAATACTCAAAAAGCTCCTGATTATAAATAATTATAATAAGATTTATTTCTAATATAAACTTAAAAAATGATACGGATAAAATACACAACGGTAGTTTGAAAATTTTCCGAGCCAACAAAGATATAAAACAGATTTCTCCAATTTTAATTTTGTTTGATTGTCAACCAACAATTGTGTATCCAAAATGGTTGCAATTTCAATGAGTATCTTTCAAAAGATGCGCAAAACGTTTTCATTAGATATATTTCAATAAATTTATGGTAAGATATTGAGGAAAATGTTGAGTATTTTGAGTATATATCGTTCCCCTAAATTCTGGTTGTTGAGTACGAAAAAAACAAGAAATAAAATGTGTTAAAAAATTAATTTTCAGAGATATAATACTGTTAGCATGTTATTAACTGATTGCATTTTTCTTTTTATTGTATATTGATTATACTACGTCCAAGTTTATGATTCATATTACATGCACTAGATGGTGGATGATCACAAGAGGACGCTAAGAGATTACTAAGCGACGGCATGTCTATCAGTCTTCCCTGAGCTGTGAATGGAAATTAATCCAAGCTGTTTCAATACAAAAATCAATGAATTCATAATGAAGCTCTTATCAAACCTCTCTATTGGACGATAATGTTGTTCAGAACATTGGAAAAGTTATCGCAATTGTAGATTTTATTTCTAGTTACATAACTATATAACATTAATATCTCTACAGTATTGGAGACGAATATTCCAAATTTTTGAGCCTGCGGATCCCACAATCCGTAGTATAATCAAGAATCTATAGAGCAGTAATCGTAAAATTAAGGAGTTACTTTAAATACTGGACGTAAACACTAAAACTGGTAGACTAAGACGGTATAGAAAACGGTGTGGGACTACATGTTTAGCATAAATGAAATATAATACGTCCAAATACCTGTTACCAATGATTACAGGAGTGATAACTGACGTAAAAATGGCAGGTGATGTTGGAAAAGTAACATTTAAGAAGTTAAAAATCTTATGTTTGTTTATGAGAAGGTTAGATCCGATATTGAGCGTAAATTAAGAGAAATACTCGTAAATACATAGACAAGTCGTTTTGAAGATTTCTTTTATTCTGTGAACGATACGCGATGAAACAAAAGAAGTAATTCAGAAAACTTGTGTTCAGCACCCCCTGCAGCTTGCAGGGTATTAATATAGACGTAAATGAGGGATGCTAATAAAATTATTGTTAAATAAGATCTATTTTATTTAATATTAATTAATTATTTTCTAATTACAATTATTTTCACCGTGTTTAGTGATATCACGGTAGTGAATCACGTTTATTATGAAAATTATTATTTAATAAATCACCCGCAGCACAGGTTATTTTTGGAAGATAGTCAACATCTAGTTTATTTACTTCGAAAAACGTAGCTAGGTTAACAGCGTTGTTAGCACCAACCGTTTTTAGCAGCAATTCTATCTTCATGAACATTTTCCAAGGATGGTTGGATATTAGTTGATTCTGATTATTTTTTTATAAGTTTAAAAAGAGTAATAAAATTAAATTTCCAATTTTTAACTTGAAACCGAGAGCTGTGAAGGGACGAAGAATAATACGTACGTAACGCGGATTTTAGATTAATTAGGGAATATCCGATTAAACTCGGAATAAGAAGAGACCCCATGTGATACATTAGAGATTCGTGCATTTTATGTTCACAATCAAAATCAACGCGTGGGTGGTTACTAATAGCTTCAGCACAGCCATTCTGGGTCATCCTTCAAGCAAAACGTGACTTGGAAGAGGGTCTAGGTGCTCCTTATGTACCTTTTAGTTCCTTCCCCAATTCGGGTGAACTCTCATCCATCTGCATTAGGAGCGACAATATATGATGACAGGTTACCCGGAATTACGGCCTCGCTAAATTTCTAGCTTCTGGAGACCGTAAATTTGTCGACATCCCTAGAGGTTAGCAGCTCCTGCGATTGGGTCTTTCCTAAGCATTCGGAGTGTTAGAGGAGAGAATGATAGAAAAAATATTGGAAATGAGGCGACTTTCCCCTTTTTGGACCATCTATCTGGACATAATGACATCTGTCTAGCTAACAGCAAGGTACAAATCTTATCAGTTGTATAAATCGAACGAGAAAACAGGAAATATGATATCCGATGATATCAAAATATGACGATGCTTGAAAAACTTTATCAAATTATACTGTCCACAAAATCAACTTATAAATTATATTTCTATCGCAAATCTGCGATAATTCCTCCATTTTATTAGTTTAAAGTGTATACTGAGTTTTCACACTTTAAATCAAAATTATGCCAAAAAAACCTATATGTCTCTGAATAGTATATGATTTTTACTCTTTCAGACCCGTGTCCAATAAATTGGACACCATTTTCAGTGCTTATTATACATTATTTATATTAATTTAATATTTAGTTTTTGTATTCTTTTATGGTTTTGCTTTTTTTATTTTAATACTAGCAGAAGTGCCCGTTGATTCTCAACGGGGGTGTTAAATTTCACAAATACCAGTGTAACGACCTTGATCGTAACACATGCTTCGTAATTGCTGATAGATAGCAAATACCAGACTTCCCAAACAAATTTTAACATCTCATAAATTGTAAACTAAATTATAAATTTCAAAGTTTATTAGTGAAATAAATATGAATGTTTCTAAAAAGAGAGAAATAAATTCATAAATAATTTTTTTTCTCGGGAAAAAAATTCAGGTCTGAAAGGGTTTATTTGAACTGCAAGCCGTTTGAATCTGCTTCAAAATGCTACACCAGCGATAACGTAGGGATTAATTATGAAAAATATTTCCTCGAGTATTCCAGCCAAAATATCGGGTCTACGTTATATTTATAAATTATTAAATATTTTTAGATTCGTGAAATCAATATTAGTGGAATTTAAAAAGTCAATTCAAAATCCTTCCGATATAGCTGTACATGTAGAGTCCAATCTTTATGTCTCCTATTCGTAAGAAAAACTTGAATCCGACAAAAAGAATTAATAAATAGGAAATGTATGCAACTATACCAAAAATTTGGCAGTGTTTTTATAAAAATGTTAAATAAAAGAAAAAAATTACGTCAAGATTGAATGGTTATAAAAATTTTCCAATGTAACTAAATTCTGAGAGGAATTAATTATTTAATTATTTTCAATGAAAAGTAGACGAAATATTACCAATGAAAACGAATATTTAACTGTTGTAATTCTGGAGTACTTTGACATATAGTGCTACCAATCGTTGCAGTGTATATCAACATGAGTATGCCCATCCTACAGTTTCCATTTTTTGCGAATGCCATCCTAATTTAAGCTAGATCAAAATTTAATTTCAATAAGAAAAGTTGAGAATTATAAGCAAATATTACATACGATAGAAAAATACTTCCAAAAAATCTAAAATTTGAGTTGTAAATCATGTTTTGTTTTGTTCTGTTCTGTGTATGCGTAAAAGCATAATTTATTTGAACCAGAAGCAGTCGACCCCGTTGAACTCTTTAACTCCATACCACTCGTTCACCAATCTCACTCTCTCCAATACGTCTTCCCTTCCCTTCATCCAAACCTCAAACTTCTCTCTTCGACGCTTTCTTCCCAACTCTGGGTTTCTCCCGGAACAGCTTCTGCCAGTGCAGGTAGAAGCTTCCTGTCACTGCTTGCGTTTCCATGTCTCTCTCTTCCATTTCCTCTCCATTCTTTATTTCCTCTCTTTCCTCTCATAAGAATTCTCGAGTTCTCTCTCCTCTGACATCGGTGGCAGTGTTTTTCCCGTTTCCTCTCTCAGATCCATTCCCTCTATACAGTCACTACAGAAGGAAATACACAAATCCATCTTAATTTCCATGAAACAGAGTCAGTGCATTTTAGAAAGATTGGTAACTACACGAAGAATATAATAATGTTGATAATAATACCCAAACGCTGCTTACATAAAAGCCTAGAAAAATTTGGAGTAGATAACCAAATTAATCTCCAGTTACAAAAATAACTTTAATAAATGCCTACTCCATAGTAAAAAGATTTTTGGATTCATTCTAAAAATATGAATGAAAACAATATTTGCAAACAAAAACTGCAAATATTTTGGCATCGACTGCCATTTTAAGTGCAGTGGATTTACAATGGAATTTTTTTATTTATACAATACACTTGCATCATTAACAGAACACAGAAGGCACTGTTTGCAGGCTGGTATCTCGTCAGTACTGTACAATTTTACAATTTCTATTTGCAAATATAAACTTTTTACATTCCATAGTACATGATATACATACATGAATCCATTACCTTATACATTAACAGAACAATTATTATTTAAGTAATCATTTACATCATATTACATATATACAATAACATATTCAAAAACTCTCTTACAGAATAATTACATTTATTTATCAAGAACTTTTTAAATGTTTTTTAGGAATTTTAAATGATCTGCAGGCAATTTTCGTCTCATATCAATTGTTAATTTGTTGTATATCCTTCTACCCATATACTGTGAACTATTTTTAAATAATTTTAATTTGTGTTTCGGATATTGCAATATATTTTTTCCCCTTGTTTCATACCTGTGGTCCGATTTATCAGTTTTCAGCTTAACCATATTAACACTGACATAGCACATGAGTTCATACAAGTAAGTGCATGGAAAAGTTAGTATGCCATTGCTTTTGAAAGCTTGTTGGCAAGATTTAGCAAAATAAAAATATGGAATAAAGTATAATATACATGTTAACGGAAATTCGGTAACGGGATTCAGAATGCGGAACAAAACAGCAAGAGTAAGGTAAGAAGGGTTATAGGAATAAGTCGAAAGAACGGATAAGGTAAAAGAGAAGGTGAGATGAAAGAATAAGTCGTTGCAAACGGAATAAAGGATTTTCACCTGAGGAAGGAAAGAGAGGTATCAACAAAGTTCGTTGTTAAACCCAAATAAGACAAAGAAAGGGATTTGAAATAACGGCAACACTACTAAACGTAGACGAAGTTTGAAAGTAAAGTTATACGAAAAGCATATCTACCAATGGTTAACACATGATAATGAATATCATTTAGCTACTTAAAATGACGTTCGGATGTAACTACACGAATAACTGCTAACATTAGGCGTGATATTCTTACCTTCTGAATACAGAATCAGCAGAGATTTAAAATCCAGAATCGGAATTTTAAAATCAGCAGGTTCAAAAATTAGATATTATTAACAATGCTTTTCAAAGTAAGTTATATCAACTAAATTTCTGAGTGATTATGTTAATTGATATAATATTCTCGAACATGCCCAACCATCCTATTATAATGCAACAGTATTTATCTTTACATTGAAGGTTTAATCAGAAAAATAATTCTAGCTAGATATATTTAATTTGAAAATCACTGGGATGCACCTTTTTGACTTTAGAATTTTTCTGTTGTTGAGGTAGCCATCTTTTGAATCTAAAGAAAAAGGAACAACTAGGGCGAGATACATTTTGTGTACGGAATGGGATTACCCTAACAATTAAATAAAAAAATTAGTAGCTTTTTCATAAATTAATCAACAAAAGAACTTTAGTGTTTGCTAACACAAACTTTATTTATTATTTCATCTATATTTCGAGAGTCATTTGTTTTTTTATATGAAATACCAAACGGAAACTTGGACTATAACAGGTGCAGAGAAAATAATATTGTAAGCATTCTAGGTTTTGAGCTGTAGCATAATGAAACCATAATCAAGGTGCCTGAAAACTAATGAAGAAGAACGCTGATGAGATAATTCAGAAGTATTTTTGCTGTAAAAAATGTCAAAATGATCGCATGAATATGGTGACATATCAATTAGATTCTGCTAAGAAATAATAAGAGACCAGGAACTTCTTGAGTTCTTCAGAGCCGCAGCAAGGCTTAATTCGAACTGTTGGCGAATATTGATGGTACCTTTTCTACTTAATTGGAAGGCATTATTCGAAGTGTCTAAAATAACTCCTTTTGGAGTTCTTCGGTAGGTAGTCATTAGTATTGTTAAGTTTAATGCGGCCTATTCGAAACCAAAGGTTTTAACATATACGATTGGAAAAACTGTCTCAAAAGAGACGTTGAACACAAGTCTTATGTTAGTGAAACTAATCTCCTGATATATGATCTCCTTTCCTCTGCACTAGGAAAATAAGTATCCTTTTATTGAACCAGCTGTTCGAAAAATCATATTGTTAGGCTAGTTTTAAACTGGGGATTACTTGTATATCTATTGTTATAATGCCTTGTGAGGAGAGGATGAGTATATCTTTCGATGTTAGAGGTCAATTATTTATTGCTGCGAGCGCTATCAATAGGGTGTCACAAGAAGTTTCAACTTTGGTGTGATAGAGATATATTTTGTAGCAAAGAGATCTTTGGCCTCAATTCACTGATATCTCGGCTTTTTACATTAAAATAATAATTTTTATCTAAATGTACTCTCTATTCTTAATTGCGTCTTAAAATTCGCGCTATTTTACTTTGATAGAGATAGAGACAAACATGTCTCCTAAAATACAGTTCATTACTTCGACGGAAGATCGAAATTAGCATTCATAAATATTAATATCTCTCTGATATTTAGCATATTTAATGTATAATTCATGAATTTGAACATAAGTTATAGATATCCGGACAAGATCATGTAATCTGGAGACCATTGCTGGATTCATATTTATTTGATATGTTTCTTTTTGCACTTCTCTGTAAATGGTATTCTTGTACATGATTTAACTCAAATATATAAATAATATACGAAAGCAAACATCTTTACATCAAAGAATGAAAAATGGACGCTAAAACTTCCATATATTTAATAAATAACAGCATATTTAATTTAAAAAGAAGATGGTTCCACAGAAGTGAAAACGGTTGCGCTTAACAAATTTATTGTTGGAATTACGAAGTTGCCTTATTTATTCTATTGGTTTCCACTAAGTTACGCCTTCTCATATCGATTATAGCACATTTAAGATTGAGGCCAAAATTCTTTCTACGCTGCTAGCTTGGGTGTCACCCAACTGTTGTATTGAGTCCATTTATTTCTTGAAATATTTAAATTTCTTTACCTTTTGTTTTCGGAAATTAATAAATTATTTTGCGAATTAGGAATTTCACAGTGGGATCACATAGTAAATTCCATCATTAAAATGAAAAAATCAAGAAAAATGGAACTTAAAACTGCTCGATTGAGAATAATAAAGGCGAAAATCCTTAAGCTGAGCTCTCGTTGTAACTATCTTTCCAACAAGGATGGAAAATAAATAGAGTAAACTATGACTGAAATCCGAACCCGATTCTCATAATCAGAGAAATAAAAGTCATTACATCACTTCCACATGTACTTTGATAACACGACCTGGGTTTCTTTGTCGTGCAACATTATCAAGTTTATTCCTCCGATCATGAAGAACTTCCACCAAATAACGCCAGAATCTATTATTTGTTTATTCTAATGAGTTATTATATAAAGGCAGGGAAACGTGGAGCAAAACGGGGCAAAACGGGATACAGGGGTTTATTAGCCCAATTTTAAATGGGGAAAAACGACTCAATTACGTCGGATTGACATTTCAGACTTGTGTGCAAGCAATTTCCGCCACTCCGTGCTCCTTTGTGTTTCAGAACACTCCGTCACATTTTCGCAGATCGCTTTTGTAATTTTGAGCATCTATTCTTGATGCATCTAAGTAGTAATTCATCGGATTACTGAAGTATTACGTCTAGCATTCTGTTAAATGGATCTACACTTCTATGTGGTCAATGTTTATTAGGCTGGAATACTTTCACGATAGAATTGGTTAACCTAAAAATGAAGTTGCGGGACAGAACGGGATACTACCGGGGTAAGCACAGAGTAACTAAACCTCCATTTTTTAGTGACAGTGAAGAAGACGGCGACTGTCTTTACTGCCCTGACAATTCAGCGAAGTGCTGGATAAGATTTGTCAGTTGCTACAAGTGAGCACACACTAGGTGTGCCGGAATAGATTGTAAAGACGATGAGGCCACCCACATAAGTGTACTTTGTGAATAACCTCTGTATTTCACGCTCTAAATGGACTACATTTCAATGTCTTAAAGGTTTTCAAGCTAATTTTTAAGTCTTTAAAATTTTCTCATCATTTTAACAGCATCCCACTTTGCCCCAGAGGTGGGGCAAACATGAGAAAATTACACAATTTATAAAGACAATTAATAATATAAAAATATTAAGTGTGCAATACCAAATGTATGACTTTTTACAAAGTTAACATTGCAATATTTGTTTTCATACCATAATGTCATAACATTTTACTTTTCTTACACCACAAGAAATCTAATAAAGTTAAGTATTCCGCACTGTCCCACCTTCCCATACATGTTAGAGAAAGTGGGCCTATCGACTATAATAATAATGAAGGACTTTATTCAGGGCGAGATTGAGACTATCAAGTCTCTTCTTACGCCTAACCCTTTGTCATATGAGAACAGAAAGAAAGAGATAGATTGGAAAAGTACAGATAAGAAAACTACTATGTGAATAAAAATAACCTAAGCTAAGAGCATAGGAAAAAAATTCCAATCCAGGAAAACACCCTCAAGAAGGGAGTGTGAAAAACCTGCAAAACCTACATATAGAAAACTAAATTTAAAAATGGTAGTAGATTAGTAGCTATACAAGAAAAGGAAAAAATAAAGTCATTAGAATGTACAAAAAAGAGCAAATTATAAAAAGAATAGGGGCGATCCTTAGTAAAGCAGATTGAGAATAAAATGTTGGCAAGAAAGGGTCTTAGAAACCGGACATAGCTCCCTCTGGATACCTCCTAAAGGGATGATTTCGATGGGACAGTAACCGCATTCTCGTGGTAACGGACTTCCCTTCGGATGGGAAGAAAGTTGGCGTTACGGATGGTGCGTGGGTTATGAGGGATAAGGATGATTTAGCATCCCTTAAGTTCCGAAGGGCGGAGAAGATTAAGAAAGTCAAAGAAAAAGAAGCAGAGAGAGAAAGCAGTAAACACGGAATGGATGAAAAGATTTCCGGGGGTAAATATTCAGAAGTCGGAAAAGAAGAAAGTCGGAATGATGAAGAGAGAACAAGGGAATCCGGCGAAATGAGATTGGGCTCCAGAGAGAGAGGAAAATGGAACGAGAACATGTTAGGAATGTTATTTGGAAATTTTTCCCAATTTTTGTTTTCATTTCCTACGTGTCAAAGTTGTATCTTCTGAAACACTATCAAGGGAATGACATGATTTTGCGGTCAATATTGTGAAATTGACTTTAGTACAAATAGCTCATTGCATTTGAGTTCATTTTTACTCCTTATTTTTTGCACATATCAATCATATAAGCTAATACCGTCAGGAAGTTAAGTTAATTCGTTCGCTCGTTTGAATATTTTGCATTAAATCTAATGATATATCGACTTTCTGCATACAATCCAAGCAATCATTAAATATATATATGCTTTAACTGCGTCTAAATTCTCCCACTCAATGTTCATCATAAAGTTATTCTACAGAGCATGATGGAACTGTCGCAAAATTTCTGTTTACCCGAAATTGACTCAAAAACTAAATTAGTTACTTCAATTTTTTCATTAAAAAATCTACAATATGACATTTAATTATTAAAACTTTAACGCAACTATTATTTTAATATTATCAATGAAATATTTATACAAATACTGTTTGTGAGCCAATTATTACTGCTGATTACGTTAGATGTTAGGGTCATGATATTAATTTAATACAACAATATGATAAAACTCAATTAAGAAGCAGCTTGGAATCATAATTAGAACGATTCCCCAATTAAACGTGAAAATTATAAATTTCAAAATTATGCACGAAATTTGTCGCGAAATGTGAGAAATGCATCAGAAGAATATAATTAGCTAATATCCGCAGTATAATTCGATCTCAACAAACTCGTAAAACATCCGCAGTATTATTTGATCACAAGTGAGAAAGAAAAACGAAGGGAAAATAACTACCAGAGAAGACACCCAGCGAAAGATAAAATAAAGATTTCGGGATAGGAATGCTCTAGAACATGATTCTAGGGTGATCATAGGTATGACTCGAAGTAACGGCAACACATACTTGATGACTCGCATGTGACCGAGTACTCCGTGAATCAACCGCAATTACCACATTCCCTAACCAAGTCCAATTGAAATAACACGACTTTCCCCAGGGGAGGAACGAAAAGCGAGATCTGTGCCAAGGAGCCCTAGGCAGCAAAACAAGGGATGGCCACACGCGTGCGAGCGACACGGGCATGCGGAAAGAGGGAAAAATTCCTGCGGAAAATTAAGGGGCGGAGGCTGTAACCATGACGACGCATCCGAATAAAGGGGATAGAGCGGAGCTGATTGTGCCGACTCGGGATCCTCGGTTTACACTCACATTTGCTTGCAGTTCTGCACTCACTTCTCCTTATTCCAATTGGTGCCCAACACCTTTATTTGCACGAAAAGGAATAACCGCAAAAGGGCCATTTCGAACAATCGGAACGAAAATATAAATTGTGTTTTTCGATATTGTGGGTATTTTCCGCAACGTGGGTATTTTCATTGACAACCTTCGGTTACAAAGATTTTATCCCACACCCTGCTCTTTCTTTGGTTTATATTTAATTGCAATCTGTGTATACACAATAATTTCATACCAGGTCAGGGGAAAGAGAGGCCTAACTTCGCCAAATAAAGAGTACATCTATCCGTCTATTTTTCCTCTCCTCTGTTCCTTCCTTCGTTTCCTAAGTCTCAAAGTAATACTTGTGTAAGAATGAGATTTCTAGAATATACAAAAAATAATTCATCAAAAACAACTCATCCCTTCCTCATTCTATAAGCAACTTTTTCGAATTAATAAACAATATAAAGGCAAACATTGTAAAATGTAAAAAAGTGTAGTACAGAGTTTAGAGAAAAAATCAGAATTATTTTCATCGATTTCCCTCAACTCAGCCATGATAATTTTAAATTTAAAATGAGATAATTTCTAAAATCTTTGTTACTTCGAGATGAAATGCTAATGAAATAGTTCAAATCTTTAGAAGTATGTAAATATTAGGATCAAATCTCGATTCAACCCTGCCATGTCAGCTGACAAATATTTTTGAAGACCTTTAGCTAAAATAACTGCAGACTACGTGTCAAGTTTCTCTGCTAAATAATGGTTACTTTACTTCCTCCAACAGCATTTAAATAATTAAATTGCACGAAGATGCAAAATATAAATATAATTCTTAAGAGTGATAAGGTGAAAACAAGTCAGAATCAGTAATAAGTTTAAATTTTGCGTCAAACTTTAAATCTAAGAGCAAAATACAAAAAAGATCTTTGAATCAAATTCTAAATAGTAGTGACAGAAGGAATCTCTCAAAAGTGTCCTTTAAGGACAGTGATTTATATATAATTAAGCGGGATACCTAATATTATTTAGCAAAAGATGCATCAGATGGAAAATCTTATCCCTCGACAATTCTTTCGATTTTGTACCAAGCTACTCAAGCCCAAAAATTAAGCCATATCGTCCCATTGCATTAAATCATTATTTCCTTTAGTAAAGCATTCTTATGAATCGACTTAATCACAAAAGATGTGGACATAGATTGTAACTTCAAATCAAGATATTACCTCATAGCATAAGTTTGCTTTCTATCGTGCGTTAACGAATGAATTTCCATTACAATTTCGCTTACCTCACGTTCCAAGTCATAATAAGCACTTTCTAAAGCAGGGTTTCCCAAACTTTTTCTGCAATGGAACACTTTGCAAACCTTGGAAGCTTAACAGAACACTAAGGTTATATTAAAGTTAAGTAATTCTACTTGTAAAATTTAAAAAAAAATCATTTAATTACAACAAATTTACAAAAAACTATAATATTGTAATAAAAACTTAAAATATGAATCAATAAAGCATTTAATGTATTTTATTCTCCAATTCTCCATTGACATTCCAAATTGTCGCGGAACATCGTTTGGAAAACTATGCTCTAAAGAAAAGAGACATTCCTGTGTATTCTATATTGTACATGATTACTGAGTCAACTAATGTCCCATCAAAACCAACCTCAATGTGTCGTAGATGTTTATCATAATAAGTACATTTGCAGCGCTAATTGGGCTCAGCCATAAGAACGCTGCTTTTCATAGACTTGCAGCTAAATGATCGATAGCTCAAGGTGAAGTAAGTCCTCTCCCTCAACTTATTCATTTACCCGAGGCAAAGATAAGTTGAGGATTCTATCTCACAGATTAAGCCTAAATGGAAGGAGTTCGGAATTGATGGCCTTAAAAGTTTATAATAAATTGCCTAAGGCTATCAAAGACAATAAAAATGTACAATTCGGTAAACAATTAAAAACATTATCCTAACAAAAACTTACTAGAGTGTAAATGCATTTGTACAAGATGGGAACCTGTAATATACTAAAGAGATGAAATGTGATATTAAGAATAAAATCTATACTATATTATAATTCTAATGTATGTTGTTCTATGCTGTATTATAATTCTATGTAATGTGTTTCTAATGTAAATTTGACTGTGTTGTTTTGGTGTGATTATTGATGACTTATCCTATACATGCATATGTATGTCCTTGTTTGAATAAAAATTATTATTATTATTTATGCGTTTGCCCAATTACTTTACCACCTCTTAACTTCAAGTTATACTTCCCTGCACTCAAATATTAGAAAACTCGTGATAACACGAAAAAGATCCTCTTTAGATAGAAAACAGAGAATTGATCGGATTTTGACATCGGCTCAAATGCGCAGGGGACACTCGCGAAAATGTTTCCGCTTGGAGCAGATTGTGACACACAGCCCATATAAAAGTTCTACGAAAGTAAAAGTGATGCCTCCCATTGTTTTTACGGTTGCCGGGGATTCGATTCGGTGATACTACAATGAAAGTGATTCGGAAAGAGAGAAGAAAGAAATTGGGTCATAAATTTCGTACGGAAGAGTTGGCTTAAGGAAGGCAGTATCACGGATACGCTATCTACTAAATACTACCGAACATACGTTTCAATGAAATGTTTCAAAATTAAATTTAAGTACATTTATTATTCATAGAAATGAAATAACAGCAGAGTTTATCAGAGGCAGAAGAAGAAGCATTTAAGCCTAGTACAACCTTCCCCACGCTACATTAAAAAAACAGACATTTAAATTGTGTAAATTATATTACATATTATGTTATTTAGTACAAGGGAAAAGGGAAAACGATACGAACTAGTAACATTCCACAATTCGATTCCTTCTAAACTTGGTTTTAGTGTCTACTCTGATACTGCCAGAAAGATTAGGGAAATAGATGCTAGAACGAATCGTTTCAAAAATTCATTTTTTCCGCGAAGTATACGCGAAAGTTTAGGAAAATAGAGTCAAGGTGCTTGCACCCCCTGCCACACGCCGAAAGGCGGCTTGCAGGGTTCTTACATAGACATAGACATAGACAAATATTTAAAGGGGGAAATACACTCAAATATGTTTTTGAGTTTCTTTCCATGTTTCTTTCCTTTAACAATTCGATGAAAAATCGTTCGCAAGGAGAAATTCACATGAAAAGGATAACAAAAGCAGGGGTTGAACCCAGATATTCCACTTGAAAGAGGGCCACTCTAACTGATTGAGCTACCTTGCAGAACGTTCAAATGAGCCGCTTTGGTGGAATTTGCGTGCACTGTTTCTCTAATCCCTTTCTTGTGAAAAAAGGCTCATATCACATAAATGAAATAAACAAAAGAGAGATTTTCCATGGAATACCTACTTCTATGATTATAAGTACAAGAAATGTTTTCTGTATCCATACACTGAATAACTAACATAACAGTAGCAAATAGCGTCCATCTCTTTCTTGGTCAAATTTACACAAAATACTGATTTATTTTACGATGCCAATGGACAAAGTTCATTTACAACCAACGACAAGCTAAGGAAATTGAATTAATTACGCAACTTTACCTTCACTTACCATTATATCGGAGAGCAGATTGAACATCAGTCGTATCAAACATAAATCATTTGCCTTCACTCACTCTCTTGGGCAGAAAACCCCATTATGTGATGCGATATTGGGTCCTGCGTGACAGCTGTCATTAAGTATGTAATACGTGTCAATATTCCAATCAAGTTGATAAAACTGATAAATGTACCAAATTATACTTTCCCACAATTAAACCCCTCCATTCTTATTCAAATTTGTAAATTGATGGGATTCAGTTATGTGAATTCTGATTGACTTCTGTTTAAATGAAAATTTGGACTCATATAAGGACTGAAAACTCTGTAGGATTAAAAACTAAACCGATAGGAATACGAGAACATTTAAATTAGGTTTGTGACCCTATTAGAAACAACAATCTATAATACTAAAATCCTTTTTAGAGCGTTTGTATTTCACAGTCCAAAATACTGGTCCGAATTTGACCAAATTTGGCACAAGTGTTCCTCAGGACCCGAAGCTGCCCATAAGGATAAAATTCATTCGTTAATTATGCTGGGTTCGAACCGGAATGACTACGATAGATTCCCACAAGGTTTGAAAGTAAATCTCATTTTTATCGCACGCAGGGTTTGTTTCTTTTGCAAAATTAAATTAGTAACAGCAGTCGTACCAAGTCGAGAAAAGCACCAAAAGAGAAAATTTGAATTCAGATTTTTATTTTAGTCGTGGAATATTACTTTTGAATCGGATCTGCGAGAGCAGCGACGAAATCAACGAAATATTCCGGGAAAATTCGAGGTTGTCAACAAGTAACCCCTGGACAACCAAGGTGATTGTTGAATCAAACTCAAATGGTTTACGTCGTTGTGAAATATAGTGCAGATTAATTCGATAGATGGCAGTAAGATAGTTTAAAGCTTCATTAGCAACCTAACGTTATTTATATTTATATATATATATATATATATAACAATTAATATTTGAATTTCATTTCAAGAGTACAAATAGTAAAAATCTGTTAAACGAATAGCTTCTACTAGGAACTTAATTATCCAGGTAAGTGATTATTATGTAAGTGGCATATGACGGAGCCTTTGTGCGACCTCCAGCATTACTATACAATGTTATTTACTGAAATGTAGATACTTATGAAATAAGTTTTTGTTAATAATGCACTTAAGATGAAAAAAATGTCTACTTTCAAATGTTATTAACATTTTGGAGTAATTGTTTTCATCTGATATAGAGAGAAATTCATTAAATATTGTTCGTCCAACTGAAGATTCTGTATGTTTGAGATCTTTTACTTTCACTACGTTGAGAATCAACGGGTACTTCTGCTACTAAGATCTATATAAGAACCAGCTGCTCAATAACTAAGGACAAATGTTTAGGAAAACGAAGTTTGAAAGCTGTCAGTGCATGTTTTGAGAAAGAAAAGTGCAACTCTACAATTTTTTCTGAGAGATATCAAAGACTAAATTACCCCAGCCGCTTTATGCTTTTCCTTCTTAGGAAATATAAACAGGTATTTTAAGGAGATCGAATGATGATCATGAAATCTAAAAATTTTATAAGACATGAGAGTGAAAAGAATAGAATAATAAGAATATAAATGTATTAAATTATTTTTGCGATTTCTAAAACTATAAACATAATCTACGACGTAGATAAATTACTTCATTGTTTTTACCTGTCAAAGATAACATATTAAATTTATTCATAATTCATTTGACCAATTTAAATAAACCGCGTAAGAGATAATAACGGTATTTACATCATTTCCCTGTGGAAGAACTTATGAAAGACCTAAATTCGTAAATCAGGATATTGCGTGTTTTCAGTTTAGCCAATCATCCGCAATACTTAGCATCGGAGAAACGTGAAACGTCAAACACCCCCTGCCATACACCTCTGGTGGCTCGCGGGGTATATATCTAAAACTAAAAATCTGAATCGAAATTGTTTTAAATATACGACTGGATCACACCATATACGGTGAAATTATTATGTATCGACAATTTAGTACTAATCTGTATCATACCAATTCTGAATTCCGTAATACAGTACTAAAATTCTTTCGAAATATGCATCGTTCAAATCCTGTCTTCAAATGCATCATAATTCTATTTCTACTTTACTAATATGAAAACAAAACTCAGTTAATGCGACGAAATAATTAATGATCTAAATTAAGCGTATTTACCCGATACAAGGAAATATGGTTAATTTTACAATGAATCTTTAAATATACGTTATATTTTAAATCAAGATATGAAGTGAGATTTGCTGGTGATTTATTGAGAGTTAATAGACCAAATAGAGTAATTAGAGAGATGATAGAATAAAGTATTTTGGTGGTGAAAATAATACTTAGTGTCGTTCGATCAAGAATTGAATTATCAAGATTACATAACTTGACTATTACTTACTTTTTCAGAGTTATGCGCTCATTTTCAACTATGCATTGCTTGAAATAGGATCCAATTTTTGTAATTAATTCTCATTTTCAATACTAAAACTGTTCCAATGACCCAATCTTCAGTCTTGTTAACACCTATGTTGACAAAGTGCAATTCTAAGTACTTTCACTGAATAGCGAACAGCCTTTGATAAAAAAAGATTATGATTAAGTTATAAACCATAAATCTTAGTGTAGATCTATTATTGTTAATCCGTAACATTGTATTACTCGAACACGCAGTATAAAAGGAGTTACACACTTAGTAATTTCGTCTGCAATTATACAAAATAAATTTAAAACATAATCCCCCATCCGAGCAAGTGTAAAGCTGTTCTCATTTTGAACATATTTTATTAAAATATATACGTAATTATTTTTAGCATTGGAATCTATATTAGTATAATCTTCATTTACATCAATGCCGTACAAGCCACCTCTTGTAAGAACGAATTAAGGGCATAATCTCCGTGAGGACAGCGGGAAAGTGAGAATACGAAAAACAACAGGATATAGTACTTATTTTTTAAGTCTAAATTTGCGGCTTAAAATCCAAAGATGAAGGTGTGGGAATGCAAAAATATCCCTGCAATCTTTAAGTTCCAAGTCGATTGAGAAAATTTTCCAAAAAATTAACCACACCCATACCTTTACTAGAGGTTTAGAAACTCCAAAGCCGTAATTGTTGGCATTGCTCCTCTCATTTCCAGGTAGTCAGAGAAAGCAAGAAAGGAATGCCGCACTATTACTTTCTTTGACTAACGGAAAGTAAGGGGAGGAACGCCGAAAGATACGGCTTTTGGAGATTTTAAGCCTATAATTCATTAACATCCGTGTTCCAATCTTTCTTTCTTTACACCCATACCTGTTATCAATTGAATTTGTACCTAAACATCGCCGAATCTTTCTCAGACTTGGCATTCAGAGGGAGCAGAAAAAATAAATTTTTGGGAAAAGTTTCCCTGGTAGTTGGGAAGAAGGCCTTGGAGAAAGGGTTCCCCACAAAGGAATGGAATTCTGCGAGACGAAGGGGTTCGCCAAATTCTTCAGGAGAACCCAAAGAATTTCCCCATAGCCTTTCAGAAATTTTCCTCACGGTTTATTTAAACTGTCAAAATAGAGGAGAGGGTCTCTTTGCGAGAAGGAGGACCTTTTAGAACACGCGATACGCCCACCGAATCACCAAGGCAACCGGCGTTCCTCTCCATCGTCGCTGGGTTACCCATTTGCTGCATCTCCATGCGAAAGAAAATTTTGACCTTACGTGGGATAATTCAATCGAATCATCGGTCGCCATGGAGGAAGATGCTGTCTATCGGACCGTTTCCGATGCAATTAAAGTCGCGGAGACGATTCTAAAATGTAATTAAAATAAAGATCTGCCTCGCGGTAATATGAGTGACGTGAGAGAGTTTTAACAATTAATTTACGAATATTTTAATACAGAATGTGATTATGAAAATTTTGAATTAGATTGATCTCAGCACGAGTTTTTCGGATTTTGGCCATACAGGAATGTTTTATCAAAAACATTTCTTTCGGAAAGTAAAGTCACTTCCTTTTAAACCAATAGAAGTTTGCTATTGAAGGAAATTAGCTGATAGGTTTCAGATAGATGAATTGATGCGATTCATGTTAAATAAGTTTGTTTAAAATATTCGTGCAACATCACAATGTGACAACAATAATGTTAAGCCATCAAAAGCATTGTATTCAATACATTAACGTCTTAGTTATGAACTAAGATGGTAAAGTTTCAATATTCATAACCGTTTAACGTTAATAATCAAACAATATTTAGAATTTAAAGGGAAGAAAAAGAATCAGAAGTGCATACCTTTGTAACCGAGTGTGAATTCTCTTGCATCGAAGGCGAAAGATGAAGATTTACTCTTATCGATTTTTAAATTAGTAGAACGGTAATTCACTCAACCTCATTCTTAGGTAGTAAAATATTTACTACTTCGGTTTAATTAATCCTACATTATAGAAAATAAATTTAATAATGTGACCAACAAGCTCTGATTAAGTTAATTTAGTAATTTACAATTCATCTCTTTAACTCCCAAACTTTAACAAGCATCAACTAAATGATTGGTTTCCACTAATGCCCAAACTTATTACATAATTATATTTTAACTGATATTATGGTAAGGATAGTAATTATTACTATACAAATATATATAAATATTTAGATCATTTTCAGTTATTGCATTTTAAGAATATATCGTACATCAATTATTATATTATAGCTAATTGAATATTGTACAGAAAAATGAATTTGACCAGAACTTTTAAAGGGATACTTTAAATGCTACTTAAGCTACCTTAGTTATTTTAAAACGGATAATTGGCAAAAACTAACACTTACGAAAAAAGTACTGAAATGTTAGAATTGAATTAGCCATGACGATTTACAGTAAGAATAAAACCTCTAAATGTCCCAAGGAAAAACGGACTTGAAAAAACCCGGCTACCCGGCCAGAAGTGGTTCTGGTCGGGTAGCCTAGATGGTTAAGGCAGCCTCCCGGTTAGAGGAAGATACCGGGTTCGATTCCCGGCCCTGTCAGACTTTTTTCAAGACCGTTTTTCCTTGGGATTTTTCCTGGGTGCACACCCTTATGAGCAAAGTCACCTCAACCCTTTCCTTACCTCTAAATGTATTTGCCACAAGACAATTTAATCTGTAATACGATCAATACTGGAGAAAAGCTATCCGGTGAATAACCCCTTTCCTAGTGCTTGCTTCCGGAAGTGGAAGATTGTTCCCCTTAGAAAATCTCAGGCTCTTTGACGTCTATCATTCTACCATTTATTCTAGTCTATTTCTTCTCATTCAACTGCCTTGAATTGAAAACTCATCAATATACATCGATTAGTCCGGTAGAAGATGAGTCTTATATTCTTAATCTCCTCTAATATAGAATCAATATTATTGATACAATAGAATGTGATAGAACCTACCAATCTGGCCTCGACTTTGTGGTAGTCCTCCATTATAAAGAAAAAGCAAAAAAAATTCATTCCTTTATCACACTGTAATTTATTCCACGACCATGGTTTCGACCATACATCCGTAAAGGTAGGTCTTGTGAGACCCAGTTAGCGCTTTTTATGAATGACGTATCTTAAGCAGCAGACGGCGGTGTTAGATCAGACGCAGTTTTCCTAGATTTCAGGAAAGCTTTCGACACAGTTTCTCACGAAAAGCTTATCCAAAGCTGAGTGCCTACGCGATCGACGAAAAAGTTATCAGATGGACCAAATCTTTTCTAGAAAACAGATCTCAGCGAGTTGCGTTAGATGGAGTTTTATCCGAAGAAATAAGTATCACATCAGGAGTTCCACAGGGAAGTGTTCTTGGTCCAATCTTATTTCTAATTTACATTAACGACCTCGTAGATAACGTAAAGAGTAAGGTTAGATTATTTGCCGATGATACCCTGATATACAGAGAGATTTTGACAGAAAACGATTGTAATGTGCTTCAAGACGACCTGGACGTAATATCAGGATGGTGTAAAGATTGGCAGCTGGATTTAAATATAAATAAATGCGTTGCCATGAGTTTTACGCGCTCCACAAACATAATTCCCGCGCAGTACCAAATCTCAGGTCATCCATTAGAGTTAGTTCACGACAACAAATACCTAGGAGTCACGTTTAGCAGTAACTTATCTTTTAAAGAACATATTCGAGATGCGATAGGAAAAGCGAATAGAATGCAAAGATTAACTGGTAGAACGTTGAGAGGATGCTCATCGAGAGTTAAAGAAATAGCTTACTTTTCTCTCATTCGTCCGAGTCTTGAATACTGCTGTGCGGTTTGGGACCCACACGAAGTAGGTTTAGTCTCAGATTTAGAGATGGTCCAGCGTAGAGCAGCCCGATTCGTTTGCGGGGATTTCAGGTTTGATAACAGCGTTACGGCAATGATAGAGTCCCTCAGTTGGAATTCACTACAGATGAGAAGATCTGAATATCGTCGGAAACTTTTCGAAAAGTTCAATCGTTCAGAATTTATAGACGAAGTAAGTGAAATTTTAGTTCCAGTAAGGAGCGAACGCGATCTCCGAGAGGCATCGACGAAGCGTTATAGGGAAGTAATTGCAAGGACGGATAATTACTTTTGGTCGTTTTTTCCCCAAGCTATTAGAGATGCTAATAGGTAGGAATGCATAATGGTGGTGTATTACACCCCCTGCCATACGCCTCTGGCGGCTCGCGGGGTATATATCTAAATCTAAATCTAAATCATATGGGCCATCGTCAGGTGACCTAAAGTGCTTTTTTCTTTATTCTTTATAATAGAATGTAAACTGATACTTTAAAACCAAATCACCTATTTACCTTCAATTAAAATACCTTTGAGTAAATTTACATTGATAATATTTTTGGGAGATGATTTGATAAAAAATAAAGCATTAAATGATTCCTAAGAAGTCATTATTAGTGAAATCTGATCCTCTCAGTTCAACATGGCTTTGGGAGCTCTGCACCCCAGGAATACTTAAGGGGAGAAATATTAATGATCAAAATTGGGAGAGAACCATCGACACCGAGTCCCTAATGGTTCCTTGAGAGGCTTTTATGAAGTCCCTTTTAAAGGAATGGTCGTTCTAAAGACGGGTGAGGGATCGAGAGGGCCATCTTTTGCTCTGCAGTAATTAGGCTGATCGGGTCATTGTCCCGGTCCATTACAGTCACAACGAAACGCCTAATCAACTGGAGTCCTTTCCGATTCACTACCTTTCAGCCAATCCGGAATGAATCTTGATCGCTTTCCGATAAAACGAAGGACAAACGAATAAGAAAAGACCGTCTGGCCATAAAACAGGAGCGCGTATTCCTTACTATTCTACGGAGAGAAAACAATTAAGATCCTTAAGTGCCTTCTTTGATGGCTCGGGCATAGAAAATAGGTACAGAACTACGGATTAGGGTGAAATACTCACCTTTTACAAATCACTTTCATTTCATCGTCATTAATAATGGGTCACCTTTTTAATAAACATATTCTGAAGTTGTATATTCAACATAAGATATTTTCCGTGAAAAAATATTATATAACTCGCTATGAATCATCTTCAACATATGATGGATGAATGACTCATGGATAGCGTACTTTCTTTGATGGCTCGGGCATAGAAAATAGGTACAGAACTACGGATTAGGATGAAACAGTCACCTTTTTCAAATCTCTTTCATTTCATCATCATTACTAATGGGTTTCCTTTTTAATAAACATATTCTGAAGTTGTACATTCAACATAAGATATTTTCCGTGAAAAACTATTCTGTAACTCGTTATATATCATCTTCAACATATGATGGATGAATGACTCTTGGATAGCGTATTTGGTGACCCACGAGGAAAAAATCAAATATATACAAACTAAATTATGAGACACTGCCATGCGCCGAAAAGCGGCCTGTAGGGCATTCATTAGATGTAAATCATTGTTAATTTTAATTTTAACGCCACTAACATTTACTTCAATAGATTTTTATGCTTATATTCAAGGCTATTATCGTGGCCTTCAAAATAAAAAAATAAGTGAACCAGTTAACCAATCGAATTAGTATGGAGAGAGATTTCCTCACTTCCTGAGATTTCCTCACTTCGAAGTTGAAGTCTGCTGTGTATTCAGTATCTTATAAAAGCTTATTAGAGGCTTAAACTCTCCAAAAGCCGTCTTTGTCGGTGTTCCTCCTCTTACTTCCCGGTAGTCGGATAAAGCAAGAAAGGAATGCCTCACTTTAATTGCACCCAAAGTACTTTTCAGTGGCAATGCTACCGTTCTCAGGGGTCATAAACGGCTTTTGGAGATTTTAAACCTCCAGTTCATTAACAGCCGTGGTCCAATATTTCTTTCTTTACATTGTTATAAGCCTGTTAATGGAAAAGAGAAAAGCATTTAAAAAAAACTTGAGTGTTTTACTTTTGCTATAGTATCCACTAGAAATATCACCAAGCACTAATGGTGGAAAGATTATATAACATACTAGTCTAGTAAGGCCCTGGGCTCGAATACTAGAGTTTTTCCAGGTCTTTGGAGGTTGCATTTATTCGTATTTTGTTACGGTTTTAAGTATCATCAAATATATAAAAGAAATAAATATCATAATAAATATCAAAAAATATAAAAATAAATTTTGGAAATTTTTACTTGATATTCAAGTGATAAGCAGTCCCTGTTTCGGTTCCCGGTGGTGGCTAATACATGCGAAAGGACCCTAGTTACTGGAGCTCATTTACAAAAAACTATAAATACTATATTTTCTTTGGGATAGTGCCTTTTAATTTCATTTGCTACCATAAGTCGTGGGATCAAACAGATTTGAAGGAAGGAGAAGACCCAATGGTTGGAGACAGATCAAAATAGAGGGGACATGTTTCCTGATGTATCTTAGAGACAGCTGAAAAGAGTGAAGGATATTATTCCCAATAAAGTTGGCAGATGAGACCCCTTTCAGATCCCAATCGCCATTTCCAACAATGGACATCCTTTTGATGTCACCTCTCTTTTTTATCTCCGCAGCATCCGGCACTGTACCAAGACTACGACCGGAGATGAGATTTATCGATGAAATCGATAGAAGCGGCGCTACAGAATCAATAGCTATTTTAATAACATTTCCTCAGATTTTTCCTATAATTTATGGGTCGGGAAGGAAGTTCTTCATGATTCACTATTTCCTTCGCTGCGTGGAATTTGAATGGTTACAGATTCGACACCACCGTTCCGCTTTATATTTCTTCCATAAGTTTCCTTGAATGCCCTCCTCCCAATTTGTCCCCCAATGTTAGAGAAAGTGGTTTGAATGGATTCAATTGTTTGGGTGGATGCACTATCACGGATTATATACAGTAATGTAAAATGAGTAGTATTTAACTCATTCATAATGAATAACATTATTATAGTAGGTGGAAAACCATTTTAAAAAGAAGCTTTCCCAACAAAACTTGTACAAATTCCAGAGCACAAATACACGCAAGTTGACTGGTTTGGGTGCAGGCTATTTCAGATTTGCACAAAACCGGTAATTTTTAATTATATGTTAATGTTTTATTAATTAATGTATTTATTTGCATAGCTACATCAAAAGCCATCGTAGGCAAACTATGATGAAAATGATAACAATTAATAACGATTGATAACATATACAGCCATTCCCTAACAGGAAGAGGGAATAATTAGGAAAACTAGAACCCGAGACCTCGAGAGCGTCATCAGGATAACCACTCGACCGCCACAACCAGGAAACACACCAAAGCTGAATACGTGATAATGAATCTACATTATTACCTCTAAACATTCTTCGGAGACCTTTAAGGCATATCTCTGTCGTCTGTTCACAAGTCCCATTTTTCCATTACAGGAATGAAAGTGAAACTGAACCGTTACCAAAAATCCACACCCTTTCTTTGCACTTACACAATAACCCTGCAGTGGGGTCTAAAGGCCGAGGGCCTAAGGCAAAATATCCCTAACCCTCGTTGCTGTTAACTTTTCTACTACCCCCAAGGAAGAACAACCAGGAGTAACTATATGACTACGCGATTATTTCCTTATAATACTTCCTAGTCTTCTCTCGAAGCACGCGAAAGTAATAAAGTTCGAATAGCTTCAGTCGGTAATCAAGTCTTACCAAGTTTTATATCTCTGGGCGAATCCCAACCGAGGGACTCCATCATAGCTTGAACCCGTCCTATCCCACCTTAGATCTTCTTTAACAAACCCAGTTGTTCTATTTAATGATGCCTGTCGTTTGAAGCATTCTTAAAAGAATGCCTGTATAGAGATTCTGGGAAATAATTTCCTGCTTAGGGGTATGCATTCATCTATATTATTTGTTTTGCTTATAATATTTTTATTTCACACAATCATACATATTTATTTTAAATTTGTTATATTCTTTGTTTGCTGCTTGTAATCACTTAAAAATGGTGACAAAACTTTATGTTTATCTCTGAATAAGTAAGCAATTATATGCTATTAAGTTATATTCAAGAAAAGGAGAACTAAAGTTTACCCTGGTGAAAGAGGGTGATCAATTTCGTCACTGACCCTAGGGATGTGAATCCCTGAACTGATAGATGTTAATTACACCAAAGCTAAATGCGTAATATCGAATCAATTATCGAACCTAATGTTTCTTTGGAGACCTTTTACTTGAATTTCTTTTATCACTGCAGATGGCCCGGTTTTTTTCTCTCTTGGACGAGAGTGAAATCGAACCTAAAGTCCCATTGGGTCCTGACATTAACCCCTCCTCACCTCCGGATTGGATACTTTCCTCGACCGATTCCGAACTTATCCTTTTTAGGCCATCTCGAAGGGGATTCGATCGACGGGTATAATTTCCCCGTGTATCAACCGCCTGACCTTAATACGGAGTCATTTTCTTCAGAACGAGATGAAACCTTTTATTCCCTCCAACTTAGAAAAAATTCTCTCCTTTCGGAGGGGTTTTAAGCCAGATATATATCGGGACTCCTTTTTAGACGCGTGATATATCAGCCCAGATAGCGGACGATTGCTCGCAAGTCCTTCGCGTGAGTCACGAAAGAGAGACAATCACTGAGGATGAGCGAAAAACTTTCCTTCTTCGTGGCTTTAATCGATTGGTTTCCAAGGATTGCAGGAAAGTAAAATCATAGGCTGTTTGGGTGTAAAATTCAATCGATGGCAGGCTGATAACACTGTTTTATTTACTGCTGGTAGGCTGTAAGCCTGAAGGTGGCTATTTTATCTGCACAAATACAAGCTATAAACACAATTAATATACAATATATAACATATATGGTATAATGATAATAATAAAGTACTTTATTCAGGGTGAGTTGAGACTAAAAAGTCTCTTCTTACATCTAACCATTCTTCATATACATATATAAATTTATAGAAAGGGATAGCTTGAGAAAAGTACACAAAAGAAGACTACTTTGTGGATTTAAAAACTTAAGAGCTTTGAAAAAATTTCCAATCCAGGAAAACCCCCTCAAGAAGGAGGGTGTGAAAAACCTGCGAAACCAACAGATAGGAAACTAAATTTAGTGATGAATTGAGATTAAATAAAATATTTAAGAATACAAAGCAATATTATTATACGAAAACAAAAAATAACAAACAGTTACACATTTACAAGTAAATAGAATAAACATATACTCGTAAATAAACAATTGATCTAAAACGGTCTAAGCAATTAAAAGACAAAGGAAAGAATATAATAAGTGAAAAAGAATAATATATAGATAATTATAATAGAATTATCATATTTTTGCGTACTGGTATATTATTTATCTAACACCTACGTAATTCATACAAAATATGATATTTAACTACTTTTACTAGATTTTTCGTAGCTCACGGCGGACCTTCTCGACTACCATAGCGGACATGGGGTTTAGCCCAATCATGTATCACCGTGTCAAGCAATCCTTTACTTCTCTAGAGCTCTCTACATCACCACAACACTTCCAAACATTTATTTTTGAAATATTACGTATTTTCAGGCAAGGACTTTAAGAGCGATCCAGGTAACTAATACCTATCCGAAATACTCCTGAGAAAAGAGTACCTTGCTATATCCTATTTTTGCCATCGAGGCTTAATTTAAAATTCATGAATTTCTTTGCCAATGCAATCCGGTCTCTGGATTTAATATTAAAAACCCGTCAATACCTACAATAATACTGTAAATGCAACATATTCTATCTATGCTTCTTCTTTTCTTCTAGTTTATCCTATCTTAGTCTATGCAAGATTGGCTACATAGGATGAAGGATGCTAGTATCTTTGGGACGTTCACACGACATATGGAAGAATTGTAGCTCATAACAAGCTATACACCTAATATCTAAAGGAAGAAGAAGAAAGCTAATTATAATCAGATGTATAAATCACGTTTTTTTTGGCATAACGTTGGAAAGATCGATTTCATAATTGAAACTTATATTTATCATGTAGCCGATCTATCAAATTGGTCATTCACAATCCAAGTAACTAAACTGCAATTAATTTAAATAAACAGGGACATATTATAATTTCAATAATTTTTATCATGTGAAGTGCAAATTTTCAAATAATTAACGTAATATATTATAGAATTAAATATATATCACAGTAAAATATAAGTTAATTAAACAAACATGTGTAATAAATATTATAATAAATATTATAATAATTATAAAGAAAATGTATGAATAATATAACTTTAATTTCAATCAAATTAAGCTACTACTTTTATAAATCCACGGAATTTCACTGATGTCACTTTTTGCGGAGTCGAACCTCAAAAGCAATTCGTAAGAATTTTCATCTTGAGTTATTATGTCAAAATTAGAAGATTGGAAGAAAACATTAAGAAAAATGAAAATCGCATATAGAAAAACAAATGCATGATCTATGAACTACAGAGAGCACGAGGAAAAGGTATTTCATAAGGTTCGATAAATTAATGAGATTTTAATTTAATTATATTCGATTGCAGTATCTATTAACTCACCAGATAGTTCTTCCACAAAGTCAGTTTCTTATTATTAAAATTGTGTAAAAGTTTCGTGTGAGCTGTCGTACTTTAGAGCCAAATAAGAAACACCCAGGGGACAATTGCCCTCACCGTCGAAATCGGCGCAAGGATTTGAAAGCCCATTGATTAGCTACATCGATGAGCATGTATCTGTGAGGGGTCCATTGTCCGTGAGCATCTCCTCGTCAGAGGATGGAAATTGCTCTTCAGCAGAGATTGATGCCTTCGGGAGTGGCATTAGCCATGAACAAGAGGACGGATCATCTCCGGGACACTTCCGAAAAGGCCTTGAATGCATTCCCCGACGTTGGGGTTATGGGAAATCGTCGTCGTGATCGGTGTCGATATGAACGATCCGAGACAAATGAATCCATCCGTGAGTGCCAAATATAGTGCAACAGATTCTCATGATGTTCACAGGTAAGCTTTAGAAACGACTGCATTATTTAGTCGGTGTGCTATTTATTTATTTACTCTGTAATTATGTTTAAATAAAATTTTAAATATGTAATGTATTAGCTATGACTGATTTGAGTGTGTGCATTAAATTTTCCCAATAGTAAGCTGACAAACAATACTTTATTGTACAGGAAATCTCCACAAAAAGGAGAATAAAAAAACGCGAAAATACAGACACAATAATGCATTTAAAGTAAGTAACTGAGTACAATAAAATCCAAATCAAATATTCCAATCAAAGTTAATATGAAGGATATAATTATAATATGCTAACATTTTATATTAATATTAAAACCAATGACGCTACTAGCTAGTAGATACACATACAAAATTAACAAATAAAATTCATTTATATCAATCAATAGAACGCAATCAGTACATATCAGGATCAATATTAATGTTTTAAATATTACGCTAGATATTTAAAATTATTATTAAACTTAACGCGATATTTTTTATTAAAGAATATTATATCACACTGAAATTAGTGAAAAAATAAACAAAAAACAATTTGCTAATTCCATGATAGGTTGAATAATATAATATTGCTATTTTTAAGGAATTAATGGATATTTTATTTAACCTAAAAAATGACAGGGTACTGAAACGGCTAGCTTGTATATGAGAAGCGATGTTCAATAATTCTGTCAGTTCTCAAAAAATCCTTCTGTTTTCGCAATTTTCTTCCTAGTGATACCTTACGTTATAGATTTTGCTGATTTAACTCGAATTTAATCGTATCCCTTTACTTCACATAGCCTCAATAGCTCTTCATAAAAATGGACGCAATATCAATGCTCATGTCCGAATAATACGAGAATTGAAACAAAGAAGATGGCTTTCTCCTTTGCATCGTAAAAGAGAGATGTATGGCTTTGAGATTTCATTCTTCTTTTCTGGTTCGAACATAAGATTTTACTAACAGGTAGAGAGACAAATGGACATTCTGAATAGTAAATGAAGCATTTTGAAATGTGGGTCTTGAATGACTTACAGGTAGTAAGACAATTGAACTTACAGGTAGAAAGACAAATGGACATCCTAAATAGTATACGGGACATATTGAAACGTGGGTCTTGAATGAGAAATGGGCTACCTGTTACGAATGAAGCTGTTCACACAACTCCCTTTAATATTACAAAGGTGGATATGATTCAGGAACACCTGCCTAATATTTAAGCTGTTGAAACGTTGGTGTCATTCGAAATAGTTAAACTCTACTATCGATAAAACGTTTAAATGACGTAAAATTGAAAAGTGGTAAAGATAATCTGCTAGAGGTGGTTAAAATCGCTACATTTCAAGACTAAATCATTCTGGAAAATTTCTAAGATGAAATGAGTTATTATTGCATACATACGTTGCAATTGGATAACGGTCTGGTGGCAACGTCAATACAATGCCTTACATAACTGTACCTCATTACATCATTCATTACATTTCGTCTGGCATAATAACCAGAAATTACACTCTAAATTATATCCAACAATCATTAATTAACAAACCTTTTTACGCTTATATTATTACTCCTAAAATTCCTAAATTACATCATTATATTGTCAAAAAGGGTAAGGTCACGTTTTTAACAACAAACATACTACTCATTTTACAATATCTTAACAGCAATATCTCAAACCCCCTTTCAATACATTTTTATAATATTTTAAAATATCTAAGTTTAAAATCTTTAATCAATTTAGGTAAGAACTTGAAGGCCTCTTCAGGTAACATGTTCCATTCCCTTACTTCCCGATTAAGAAATGAGTATTTAGCCGTATCCGTCCTTGGTTTTTCCAATTTTGAATTCTCATCATGTTTACCGCGCGCAAAATAATTTGGTTTTTCTAATCTCTAACTTAATTCCCTCCATGCTTCGCTAGCGTTTTTTACTTGAATAATCCCTACTAATCTGTTTAGCATTCTCCTTTTTTCTAAAGTTAATGAAGAACAATAAATTAAAAATTATATCATGATCTTTTCAAAGACAGCCAAACATGTAATTTGTACCGATTTTGAAGATAACGCGGCCATATAATTTAGGGTTTTAAATGCTAATAAAGCTGCATTGTCTTCAGCC
This sequence comes from Sympetrum striolatum, assembly GCA_947579665.1. NCBI lineage: Eukaryota > Metazoa > Arthropoda > Insecta > Odonata > Libellulidae > Sympetrum > Sympetrum striolatum. The sequence goes on along the minus strand of OX388351.1, from coordinate 44,775,475 downwards.
CCTTAAACCAACTTAATACCCTTTAAAAGTAATTATCAAGAGCTAGGGTAGCTAGCAGAGGGGTACGAAGCTAAATGCAATATGAAAAGTGAAGTACTTTGTTCTGGCTTTCCTCACTTTGCCAAGGAGAAATTGTTCACATAAGCATATTATAATGACTCTACAAATAGCACTTTCGGAATTCCATTAGGAGAGGCATTAATCAGTGCTATTTACCAGAAACTATCATACCATAGCTTTCGATGCATTTAGAACATAATACTTCTACTAATGAAACAACTGTCAGATTATAATAAATTCCAAATATGCCCCTTAACTAAGACTAATACTGATGTGCTAACATTTTGAACAAGATATATTAATGTTGAAGCACTGAATATTAATTTACCCTTAAAAACATGATGAAATAAGAAAACGTGAGTTCCACAAGAAGAAATGATTTGATACTACAACCAGGGCGGAATATTAAAATATAAATGAACTTACTAACGAATACTACGTGGAACTCCAATACAGTTAGAATATAAAAAAGGAAACGCTTTCATCAAAGAAACTGAATCCCATTTAAAAGAGAAAGGTTTTGATTTTGCAAAGAAATATACGCAAGTTTCTTTATTAAAATAAGATCTAGTATGTTAGAGGAAAAGACTCCTTTCGTTATTTTCTTATCGCAATTTTTAAATATTACTGCTCGTGGAAATTGTGTATTAATATTAATGATGGATTTCAACATTTTAAAGGCTTCCTCAATTTAATCTAGTTTTATATTGATCAACTAACCTGACATTTTGTCCTGCAGCATCTGAAGTACTCAAAAGATTTTGATTTTGCAAATGAAGATTCGCAGTCTTCTCAATTAAAATAGGACTAGTTTTCTCGAGAAAAGCTTTTTCATTCTCCTTCCGTAATATTGCAATATTTCTCCATGTAACTTATATTTTATTTTTTACAATTCTCTTTAGCATGGAGTTCCACAAGGTAAAGGCTTCTGCAATTTAATTTACCTTTATCTTAATCAATTAAGGCTACGGCTTGTCTTCTCTTGCAGCTCTAATTTTCAGGGGACCTATTCTTTGCAATAAGTGTTTAATTTCAAAACTTATACCATTCCTCATAACAAAGCGCACGTTGGCAAGTTTTGGCTTGCGTTTATTTTCAATCTCTTTAGTCAATATACTACTGAATATATGTATTAATAACATGTCTTCAAAGTAAATGTCTTAACTATACTGTGCTGAAAAATCGTGCAATAAAACGCTACTTCGTAAAAAAAATTCGAATGATACAGTCAAAAGCTTGTATAAATTCCACAAATAGTGGAATTCACACAAGTCCAATCTTTCGAATTTGTTAACCAAAGTTTTCGATATGTAATTCCACCGAGTAATGCTTGAACATATTCATTAAATTCGCTATTTCATATTAATGTTATGCCACTGAGTGTATAGCGATATTGGACTGAACTTATATCGACCATTATATTTTAGTATTCCTGAAAAATGAAATTCATCTATACAAGAAATTATTATCCTTAACGATAGGAATTGCATAATCGTTAAAATTATTAATTGAGATCTACCAGCCGCAAACATCAATCAAAACCGACTTTCGAATTATAAACACCGTTAATGATTGTCGAGACAACTCAAATTATTTCCTTCTTATAACGAGCAATTAAGCCCTTCGTCTTTCAGCCATCCCTTCTGAATCCCAATCTGTGCTTTTATCGTCACGAATTTCACGGATCCCCTTAATCCAGACGCACGCCCCTAATCCTCTTATCCTTTCTTTACCCTTTTCTCTGTAATCCATCTCCTGACGTAATCCAATCCTCGACCAATCACATTCCTGCTCCAAATCCGCTCTACCAAAAAAATTTCCAGGTTCTGCGCTACGTTTCATTCCGGTACATAAAAGGTCGTCGACCCGAAATGTGAAAGTGTGCGTTTTATAAACACGTGAAATGGGAAGATTTTAGATCCGAACATCTTCGGCGCTCCATTGAACATTTGATTGCCCATTCTTGGCCCAGGGCTTGGGAAATAAATGGGATGAAAAAGTAAGGATTTCAAATGTCATGTAAATATAAATCTTAAAAACCAGTTTTCGATGTAAGTGTAATGCAGTAGATGTATGCACTTCAAAGTAAGTTTTATATGAAATAGCATGTTAAAAACCCGGCACGCAATCTTTCGGCACATGAAAATAACGAGAAACATTTATTTTAGAAACACTTTAAGGTATATGCTCATGAAAAAGTTTACTTATTGAATAAAAGAATCTAATAATTTCCACATGAATAAATTTGGCACTAAATTTTTTCGCGCTAAATGTATTTCTGTGGAAATTACTAATTTCAAGTTCGTCATTCCACAAAGTCCAGCTTAAACATAATATTTAAATATAAATTTCAATTAACAAGTATTATTAAATAAAAATAGGTTAACATTTTAACACATGCTTTCAATAAAAAAATCATCGGACAAAATGTACAGGAGGTAGTATTACAACCAACATCAAAATAAATAAAGAGCACATCGATATTTTTTGTGTAACAAATTATTCTATAACAAATGTACCGATTATCTAAGAACCAAAGTTCTAGTATGGGTCCCTCCGAGCGACTGAATGCTGCAAAATTAGTTTCGAAATGCTATAATCACATATACAGAATCACAGAAAAGAATTTAGGCCATAATTAACTCAAAGCTGATTGTATACCTACTAATGAATTATACTTCTTTCAGATCTCATTAAGGGAGACAAGTATTTATTAGAAGTTCTTGAGTTATTTACAAAAAAAGATCTCTTGGCCTTAGCTTTGAGCAAAAATCTACCGTCAGTTTATATGAAAATGAATTACAAAACGGAAATCTCAAGTTAAATTAAGGTGGTCGACCTTTACAAAAAATAATTCCACATTCGAGCATATTTGATATTTGTAACTTTTTAAATCGTCAATCTCACCTTGAAGACACCACAGTTGATTACAATGGAAAATCTAAATTAATTCTAATCAATGCACTCATTTAAATCATAAAGTTGGAAGAAGGTTTCAGCGGAAAATAGAGAAATAGTTATAGCGGATACGAAAAATCTCTAAAAAAATAGCGATATTTTTCCTCTGGTCTCTTTTTACGTAAAAACTTATAGATTACTTTACGGTGATAAAATTAATTATGCATGTGATATTGAATACTCTACTGTATGTGGAAAAGAACCTAGATTACCTTCATATTTTTTAGCAAATGTTGTCAATAAGGTTCATACCCATAAACATGGCAAAAAATAATAGGTTAAAAATTTTTAGAAGAAAGTAGTCATCATTCTAAATAGTTGCAGAGATTTCGTTAGATAACTTTGGAATAGGCAAAACCAAATTATGATCACCTTGAGTAAACACAGAGGAAATTTCTCCAATTTGGTCTGCTTAACCTTAACGAACGAGGAAAATTAAGGGTAACGGCACATAGGCTGCATGGAAGACAAAGGATCCCTTAGCTACGAAAACAATAGGGAATCCTCTCGAAATCGTATTGTTCTGCAAAGGGAATCTCCGCTAGCAATGATAAGCGACGTGGGGTCTACAAGTTTCCCATTGTTACCAAATCCACGCTGCTTGGCAATTGCTGTTCTTGGGAAGAAGACCCGCAGTACCTTGGCTACCACTATACCTCTAAGTGACAGCTAATAGTGCTCATTCCAGGTAACGAAATGATTGAATCGGATGTATCTCTATACCTAAAGAGCTTACGGAGAAACATGGCGTATAAAAAACATATTTAATAATTCACAATGTTATTTATTTTAATTGGAAGGACATTTTTGAAAAGAGGGAAGGATTTTTAATTATATTTATGTTTTCTCATAAGATTTCACAGAAATTTATACATTTTTATTTCCCATATACCCTAAAAAAAAAGTTTCAAAACGCATGACAATTATCTGATGAATAAGGATTTTTCCGATTATCTTTGGGGTCTTACCTATGAGCCACTAAATCTTTTCCTTCTCTAACCGTTGATTTCAGCTGGTAACGGGTGAAAGAAGTCTGAATTAATCCATGATTATTCTCAATTTATTGTATTTCCTTGCGTAGTAACTACGTTTCAGTGCCATCTAGAAAACGAACAAGTATGTTATATAGCCTATATGGTTAGACCGTAGAGGTAGAGACATAGAGCGTAGAGAGGTTAGAGGTATGGCCTAGATTGTTAAGGCAGCCTCCCGGTTAGAGGAAGATCCCGGGTTCGATTCCCGGCCCTGTCAGATTTTTTTCAAGTCCGTTTTTCCTTGGGAATGTTCTCATATATCTTGCATATTTTGATACCATATACTCTTTTATATTACTTTATGATACTAAAATCTTCACTGTCCTCGGTATTTATTGGTCAGTAACCACGCCTCTCACGCCGGAGACCGGGGTTCGATTTCCCGTCGGGGAGAATATTTATTTAAGTTTTTCTGCAAACGATCCGCGAAAGCAATCGATTAGGAAAACAGAGACTTATTGCTTGCACCCCCTGCCACATACCGAAAGGTGGCTTGCAAGGACTTTAAATAGACAACCCTAAGCCATTGATAAGTTTATGCATACAACCCTCCTCTTTCTTGATATTTCATGCAATTATGAATTAATTTTAATTCTTAAGTTATTTCGCGATGCCCTCACATTTAGTTGATAGAACTAGTGGGAACGTCGTATTACTCTGCATAAAAAATTTTGCGGAAGAATTCTACAAATTTATTCATGTAAAACTACAGTTGTAAACGTAGAAATTAAAGATGTTCTCTCTGTGATAAAATATTACAATTTTCAGTTCCATAAAAAGTGTTCTTGTTTATCATTCATATATTTCTGCCTCCATATCGTCATTGTTTTAATTTTATAATTAAAATTATGAGACAAAATTGAAATTGGCAGCAAAAATTGCGTTGTTGAGTCTCTCACTTGCTATATAACCCTATGGTATCTAGGAATCAAAATCAGAATGAAAATTTAGATAAGCTTCGGAAAACGCATCGGAAAATGGTAAAAAAAATTGATATCGCCCCGTCCCTAAAAAAATATCCTCACCCAATAAATTCTCCTAATTTTACGCCCTCGGAATTCCCCGGATACATTCAGACCTTCAGTCCATACTTTTCACAAAATTATTGACGAGATATATTTTACTTATTACAATCAATGACCAAATTGGGGTGAAAACTTTCGCCAGGAGCGAATGAGAACTTATCGAGGAAATTCGGGAAAGGAATCAAATTTTCTTGGAAGATTCCGCGAAACGCTTACGAGGTTACATTCCCATAAACTGATTTTCGACAAAAATTTGTATTGCCATGGAAACGCTCCGAATAGCTTTACGGAGCTCATTTCCATCGACACGGGCACGTAACTTTATTACTGATTCCGACATTACATTTAGAAAAACCCCGCGAGCCCACCTTAATTTGACGAGCCTTTAAAATATACGGGGAGCGATCTCATGCAGGCTTTTTAAAAGGTGTGCATCAGGAATTTGAATAGCAATGAAAACTGATTGTAGCCTCGAATAAGCAAAAATGCTGAGAATTTTTTTTGGTGCAATATTTATTTTAATTTGACGATTTAGTTTATTTCTAGATTGAAAAAAAGTGGCTTTTGTTTTTGCCTATCTCTAGTGTTATAAGCGATAGTAATAATACATAATCATGTTGTTTTTTTGTAAAAACATAAATAGAAAAAGAGACATTGATGTAAGGTTCCGTATGAAAGGAGCAAATCTACTATCCGAATCAATGACTGCATAATTTCACTCTAAGAAGACATACTATATTGATATAAAACTTCTACCAATCCTGGCCGTTCTATTAGATTCTCCCGTTTAACGTATGATTTTATAATTGCAGAATGTAAGATTGTAAAGAATATTTATTTAACTTAAAGAATTTCTCTAAGGTATACGAAAAGGTAATTTTGTTTTTCCGTTCTAATAATACTAAATCCGTGCGAAGAATCCTGAGACTGCTGAAATGCATTAAGCAGCTTTTTAACTAACGATATGATCACCAAAATAGACCAATAACCAATAATAATTGTCATTTATCTTAATCAAACTAACTGCACTGTTTGCGGTTTGCACTAAATTCATCATTATCAATAGTGAATAACGTAACCAATTAACTATATACCAGTAATCTCTTATTTTAAATATTTATTAAATTTTAATTTATAAAGCAACAATAAGCTGAATTCAAAGCTGTTGCTCTTAACGCTTCTGTATTAACCTAATCTGTCCCATAAAGACTCATTGAAGGTATATGATTGAGCAATGATGAATCGATATAGTTCAAATATATATTATGGATAACCGAGTTGCTTTTATGACTTATGTTATGAGTTATGATTTGAGATTGCAATCGAAAGGTCACTAGTTAACTTCACTATTGTTTATCAATGATTGTTTATCTGTGAGCTAGATCACAACTTGCTATTTTTCTGCAAATTAAAACGAAGTAAAAGGGTAGTCGCGTTTGCAGAATGGCTACCAATCAAAAATAGAAGTGTTTTCGAATTTTAGAATACTCAGCAATCAGTGCAGTTTAGCTATATATGCAAGCCATACAGACCACGAGTGTGCTAAGAGAATCAGAACGGCATAGGGCAAAGAGATAACGAAGGATATATCTCGAAAGTAAATCGATGTGTGCTTTGACGCGATGAAAAGTGTTTAAGCCTAGCTTACTCCGTTCCATGATCTACCGCGCAGCGCATAAACAGAAACGAGATAGGGCATAAACTGTGGAAATGCTTAGAGATGTCATCTGCTTTAAACTCTCAGCGATTGGCATCAAACAGTCTCTGCTCTTCGTCTTCCACGGCACCTGCCCGAGACACGAGAGATTCTAGGAAATAAACTAATCCCAAAAATTGCAAAACTCTTTGAAATCAAACACAAAAGGTAACTCCTTCCCTTCCCTCGCGTAGGGATTCATAAATGAAAAAAGTTTCTTTTATAGTCCGACAGAGAGAGAAGCTAATTGCCATTTTGCTCATTAGGAGAAAACGAGGCGCTCGGGATAAAAAATGTGCAGGCGATTCGATTTTTAGTTACCTTGTCTCGTTCGTAACTAGTAGCCTATCTTTTCTTGCGCGAAAAGTTTCGCGCTGTCTCTAAACGGTTAGATTTGTTGCAATGAAAGTAATTTATCACCCGGATTAATTCTATATAAAAAGGTTGACTTATTGGTGCTGGTAAATGTTTTAGAGATTTATCTTCTATAATGGTAAATTTCATGTGATTACATGACTGTCAACCACGTTAAATACCATGACTTATATATTAATTTACCCTCTCTCAATAATTTTCCATTTGTTAGACACCGCGGCACCATCTGAAACTTCATTCATTACGTTTCCCGGTAAGATAAACACATGATGATCTCTGGTTTTTCTGGTGGATAGCTTGCATAAAGGTTTCTCGGGTTTCCAACCAGTGGCGGATCCAGGGGGGGGGGAAAGGGTTGCCATCAAACCCCCCCTCCCCCAAATCTAAGAGAATACTTTTTCCGAGGCCAATAATTTAATACTTATAAACCGAGCGTCGTCTATAGATGACGCGTGACGGTTGTCGGAGTTGCATGCTGCCGCATGCTCTTGGTGTCTCTTTACACAAGGCCGCTCTGTGCTGCTTCCGACTCGCGCCACTCATAGCTGAACATTGTTTCAAATGGAGGAGTTCACACAAGTAGCGGGCACAAAATCAGACGCGCCACTGGACGCGGTCGTAGCCGCCACTCAGTCGCATGCGGTGGCGATGCCGACCGTGAGACAAATTTTTAACGCCTAGTTGTAAGGAAGAAACTGATAATGTTTGAAATCGACGACTGCTTTGCACTGGAAGTTCTACTTTGTCTACTCCTCTTCTCCCTAGAACGACTGAAGCTAAATTTCACTAAAGTTCATTATAGTGTCGCATCAGACAGCTGAGAGTACGCGTCGGATTCGGCTACGACCTCCTATTTTTTCCTGTGAACTGGCAATTACACTTAATTTTGCTAGGTAAGTTTTAGTTTACAGCCAGTTAACTGTCATAAATATTTTCGTCATAGATTTTCTTTCGTAGTAATTTTTAGGTGTTCACTTGGAGGGGGGTTGGACTCTAACACTGATGTCAGTGATAAATAACATCCCTTATTATTATTAATAATATTATTATTTTCAGGAGGTTCACTTTAGACTGTACCCCAAAATTTGAGGTGAGGGGTGAAGCTCGACTTCCGGTTAACGGATTTACTCCAAAAACTAATCAACTCTGACAGCACACACCAAAATACTATATATGAAGTTTGGTATTGATACGACTTTTAGTTTTCACGTTAGAGCGCCCACTATCACACACACACTCACACACAAACACACACACACACACACACACACACACACACACATACACACAGACATAATTCCGAAAATGGTCAAAACGTGTTCTAGGGACCCCAAAACGTGTATATCCGTTGAAATCTCGAAGTTGAATTTTTTCATGAAAAAAATACTTTCTCTATACTTCGTATATGGAGAAAGTAAAAATGCAGTTTTCAGCTGTGCACTTAACAAATTTAGAAAATACATATAAGGCTTTACATAATAACCAAGAAGGAAATCTGTGAACATACTCACGCCTACTAGATGGTATCTTGCTAACGATAAGAAATCACTGAATTAGGCACTCAACAACAAAAATTTGAGATATAAGAGATATAATAGAAAGAAGAACGGTTATCGGTTGTGAACAGTAGAAAATTTGGTAAATAGGAATGACATTTATAAAAACAAAGGTAACTACTCAGGCTTCCTAGGAAGTGTTTTTCGTACAATTACCGGCTTCGTTGAACGTTTCATACATTTCAAAAAGCCCAATCTCTTTTCACTCTATCAACAAAAAGGGAAACCCTATTGGATTTCATCACGACGTCGACGCAAGAATGAAATCGCCACCACGGAGTATCTCAAAAGATTTCCCACTGTCGACATATATTATTCACCCTGAAGGTCAACTATTTATACACCGTGTATTTGCTATAATACATGCACTTATGCCATCCCCTGCTGTCCGAGTGCTATGCATATATCAATATCTCCTAACTGTGACCCAGATTTCCTTTGAGAGGGGGCGGGCCGATCTGAAAGTCTACGATCGGATCTAGGAGGAAGATTCTCCTTACGGGTAGAACCCGACCAGTAAAACGGTCACGTCACTCAAGGTCCACTTTATTAAATTTTGAAGTAGCCGGACATCTGAGGGAAGGAATTGGAAAAAAGGTCCTTTTTTCGAGGTCAACCGAAAGCAGTGGTTTATTTGGTGAGAATCTATTCCATACTACTGAAGCACTCGATTTTTCGACTAATTTTTATTTTGCTACTGCTTTAATAAGGGCCTCTAAGTAACTAAAGCAGCTGCAGAAAATTCTCCGTGCTTTCCAAGTTTACTAATTCAAGTCAGTCTCCTCGAATAACTGATTTTAAAATACACAACGAGAAAGGGATTGTAAATTTGACTTAGTAATGTTTGAATAACCTTCATAATTTTTTTTTAAATCCGTCTCTAGGCATCCAAAGGTCGACTCGTAAATTATTTTACCAATTCTGTCGTATTATCAATTTCGAAAATGGATCTTCAAACGCATTACTCCACATAACAATTTTAATTCATTAACAGCTAAGAGTGACACATATTGAATTTATTGCAGGTTTTTCAAATCAAATCCGTCCTTTTCCATACTAATTGTCTTCTTTGAATGGCAGATCCTTCTAAGATATTTTATAAGAAAAGATAGGAGTAAAAATATTTCATAGCGGTTCTTCACCAAGTCTAAGCACGAAATATGTATACATATATAAAATTAGAAACATGTAATGACGTAGAATTAGAATAGCCATTCTTTAATTCTATACTTTATTTTCAATTTCTACTTGTTTGGTTCTGATGAGTTAGTTCTAGATTGAACTCGCTGGAATGTTTAGAATACCTGAATTTGAATTGAAGCAGCTCGACAATGGGCAATAGGATGAAATTATTTATCGAATTAAATTATTAATTGTTATTATATAATTAAATATTGAATATGCTCTTTACGGCATTTTGAATAAACTTACAGATACACTGATGAAAATTTATAGCTCCATAGGTGTATGAACAAATCTAGTATAGCCTTATAGCCACCGAAACAGAAACAGAAATATGCCGCATGAATAGGAAAAAAACGAGCGTCTAACACCCAAAGGAGACAATCATTTGAATAAACAAAATACATAAATATAGAGGAAACGTATGAGTGAAAAAAATAACACATGACATTTTCGTCGCAATAAATTATTTCGTATGATGGAATTCCACCAAATAACTTAGAACGAGTTTCATTTCATGAGAGTATTGATAACATAACGTAATTACAAGCCAATAAATTCCTTCTATGATGAACAATATTCCAGTTTCCATTGATGCTGGGCATAAAATCATACAGGTAGGCTTAACGTGGAAATTCACTGTTTTAAAAGGTATGGAAAATAAAATATTCAGATTTTCTGAGGTACACGTCATTGGAATGCTCATCTTTTATTACCGATGCAAAATTAAATCAACATTAAGCCTTCGTGTACACAGAAAAATTATCCCAATCGTCCGCTATAGTAAAACAAAAAACTTTCAACTATCCTAACATTAGAATTGGCGTCTATAAAAATTAAAAAGTCTTTCGATTCCTGAACTTCTTAAACCGCAAAATATTTATCAGTTACTAGCTTTACCCGATCACACGTTGTTGTGTTTGAACAAAAATAAATTGAAATGTTGAAAATAGATGACATTTGTAATCAAAGTCGGTAACGTCATCAACTCACCAAGTTGTGCAGTACATACAATCTCTTGAATTTATCAAAATATAATTTTCATTAAATATCAAAGACCGTTTACTCCACGATAACATACGTAAATATTTACGTTGCTATAAACAAACATCATTTGAATACTGGAATAAATTTTCAATGTGTTCTTATGAGAAAATTCAACAATCGCATTCGTCGTAACTGAGAAATAGTTTGTTTATAGCCTCAAAATTCATCAAAATTATCATCTAATTATTCAAAGTCTCGTAATTTCTGATCGTAAACTATATTTCATGACTAAAATAAGAAACTTCATTCAATTTCTCTTCTTTTGGTGCTACTTTTAAATCCATACATTGGTTATTTCTAATTTAATTTTGCAAATGAAAGGAAGCATGCAAGTGATAAAATCGAATTTTACATGTATTTCTTATGGGAACAGTTTTTCCCTTCTGGAGTCGAACTGAGTACTCCGATTTAAAAAAAAAAATTCAAAAACCTTCCCGGGAATATATCTAATAATTTCCCAAATTTTCACGACGATTGGATGTATGGTTTTTTAATCTATCGAGTACAGACAGACAGACACTCATTCATTTTTATATATATAGATAGATATAGATAATTAGGGCTGAATAAACCATTTGTTAGATTTAAAAATGTTTACCTTTAAAAATATCACATGAGCTGTGACCATGGGGGAGGGGAATAGGGTGGCTTCATCTCCCACGGGTAAAATAAATAAAAAGTCAGGTCGAAATCTTCCGTTTGCAGTAGGCCGATGGTAGGTAACGTTCCTCCGCAGGCATATATAATTCCAAGGTCTACCCTTGATCTCTCATTGGCACCTGGTAGTGAAGCTCCTGCCGAAATTGCCTTCCACAGGTGCTAAATTCAAAGAGAGTAGAGAGTTGATTAATTTATTCACCCTAGCATGATCGATCAAATGACATAATTTTGATTAATACGTATACTATATATGTCCTGAAGGTTATGGTATTGGAAACACCCACGTATTCGAAAGAGCGTTTCATAGTATCCTGTGCAAAATGATAAGTTCAAAGACACTTATGTATTATTGCAAATCTATTCTTACAAACTCTATTTTTAAAGTTACCATTAAAAAAAGTCTTAAAAGTCTTACGCAAATAGAGGCTGAATGATGACTGGTGAAATAAGCATTATCAAAAAATGTGGAAAACATTTGATAGAATGGTTGCGGCTGTCATTTAAGCTGTAAAAAGAGCTTGTGTGTTGATAGACTCTTAGTCCTCCATTAGTTGGTACATCATTATTACTAATTTAAATAATGATAATTCTCATAGGAGCCACCGCATTACACTTTTTCAACAATTCCTGGATTTAAATACATATTTTTCAATTACGCATTCAATTTAATCACTCTAAATATAACTTCAGAGTTACATTGGACTTATATCTGGAGTCATACTTTATGCTATTTTACGAATTATGTCTTTACTCAAGTTTACGAGCGCTATAGACCTAAAACTAACAGTTACAACTTGCTTATTTTTTAGGGATTATTCAACAGAATCCCTTACTTCTGTTTTCGACAGCTCTACTCATACAACCCAATTATCCATTCAATCCATTTTAACAACAATCACTCAAATCTCAAGCTTCCTTATACGCCAACTCAGTGATACCATCGCCAGAATTAGTGCCTTTTTCCTTCCTCTAACGAAATTTGTTCCTGTTATAGCAACAGAACTGAGAATATTCTGTTATGCAAGCTTTCGTCTACAAACTAGTAAAATAATGTTAGACTTATTTTAAAACCAAAGTATTGTTAGATTTTATACATATAAAACACTTCAAAGTTACAGCGTATATTTAGAATACACCTTTCAAATTGAATGACCCGATTTTTAAGAACAGTCTGATTTTGAAGAACATAGAGTGTTTATAATAAAATGTCTATTAATTTGAGATTTCGTGCGATATATTTCATTAATATTGTGCAACTTGCTCCAGTTTCATAGGATGTTTCAATCTTTAGTAAAACTTTAAAATTGGGTCATTACTTTTGAAATACCCTCTTCATATTATATTCACTGTAGCAGACATTACTGTAATAACATATTATTAAAAGAAGTGAATTTAAGCTATTTAAATTATTTTTCTTGCATTTTTCTGGGTTTAGAAGCTTTTCAGATACATTATAGGGTACATTTGACGACTTTATCAAAACTAAATTTGCATATCTATGCATCCCTCAGCAATATCTCGGAATATTTAAATCCATGTATTCCAAAGGAATAAATTTCTATAAACTACAGTAATGATATATTCAATAAGACCCGAAAATTATAACACCGCACGGATTCCCCCTTAAAATTCTTCATTTGGTGCGTTGAAAGAGCTTCAGAATGTCGACCTCCGTTGGCGTCACTCCAAACTACGTCCGCTCGAAACGAACCCAGAAGAAATATGACTCCGGTGTCGTTGTTTCGCATCCGGAGGAGCCGGCTTCGAGCTCGCTCTTTTCGCGGTATTTCATAGCCGCGATGCATTTCCGAAGCAGTCACGCGAATGGAGCGTTAACGGCGAAAGAGCAAATGTTTACGGGATTATCTTTTGGGTCTCAGCGCGACGTGTATCGCGGATGCATAAATAACCATATCCAATAACATGGCGGAGGGATATGGAAGCGCAGTCTGAATAACGTGAATGAAATATTGCGGAAGCTATTTACCCGAATAATCACTAAGCTAGTGAAGATTATAAATAAAGCTATTACGGCAGTAGCACCGTATCTGAACGAATGGAATACTTTCATATTTATTTTGGTATGTACAGGAGAGAGAAAAATATATTTCCAATCTACTTTTGTCACATTCTTGTTCGTAGTTAAAGTGGCATAAAAGCTACTGAGGATGATGATTGATACTAAATAGTGGCGCTAATTAAGGTTTCCTATTATGTACGTCGTATTTTGGCCCTTTAGCCAAGTAAAAATGCTAGATGAGGCAGGTCTAACAAACTTAATTTTTAAGATAATTATTTCTTATACTATTTATAGAAATTATCTTATAATTATATTATATATACTATTAAAAGTTTAAGAGTAGTATTTGTAGCGATTCAAACTCATCAATGTTGTAAATTTCGATACGATGCCTTTACTTATACAATAAATTATTAAGTGATTTTATAGTTATCAAAAATACCATGAAAAGTTTTGAATGGCGAAATAAAATGGAATTTCAAATAAAATAAATTTTATTTTCTTATATATAAACTTAAATATTATTCAATATTTTAAATAAATTAATTAAATTTTATTAAACTACACTTAATTTTTTATGACGCCAACACTGGTACCCAGTCATAATTAGATAATCTCCATACATTGTCATCAATTTTGAAATTACAAAATGGTAGGTGGGAATATATGAAAAATATTAAGGTGATATTTTGCTTTTGTAATTTACAACCAAATACAATTTTTTTTATTAACATCGCATGTCGCATAGATCCGACACGTTTACTCAAGCAAAAAATTTTTAAAAGGTTCTCCGTATTTTAAACAATATTTTATTCAAAGCGACCAGTTTCGACCATAACAGTCATCTTCAGGCAATTAGTATTACAGAAGTGGCAGAATTTATGCGATACTTTGCAGTTTTGATGGGAGGGAAAGGAGTGGGCAGCGTTTACTCAAGGTTTAATAACAAATCTCTGTATTTATAATATATAGTGTAAAAAAGTATACAAAAATCATATATTTATAGTAAACGACATAATTTGATTAAAAGAAAAAGATTTAAAAATAAAAAATGAAATTTTCGACCCGATGTTCTCTGACATTCTATTAGCTACTATCAATGAAAGAGCTTGGCTGAAGTATAAAGGTCAATGAAACGGTTTTCTAATTTTTTCTTATCTGCGTATTATTCAAAAGAAATTTCCACTTAACATAATGCATTCGAATCAAGCAATTTTTTAAAATTCCTATGATACTCAAATTTGTTTTTGCATTGAGATGTCAAAGTCATTTGTCAAAAATTACAAAACGCTCTATAAAAGATGCCCTCAACCGATTCTCATTTAAATTTCAGTTTTTTTTGGAATTTTCTTCTAGGTAACAAAGATTTCGTATCGAATTTCGTAGATTGTGATAACAATGAGTTGGGAAAATACTATTTGCGGGAGCTGGACCAAACGGAAACGAAATGGAATGAAATCTGATGTTGTATCGAACCGAAGAGATTGCAAGATTAATAGCGGTCGATGACAGAAAATTTATTTCGCGACCCTCTCAGCTCCATTGACATTCGTGCTGTTCTATCGAAAGTCGATGCACCAATTGGTTGAGCGCATGCGTGAAACTCGGATTCCCAAAGGATGCAAAACACGATCAGGTTTCCAATGGATCCAGAACGATTTTAGAATACAAGTATATGCCAGGTGCAGCAAATTGCATATCTACAGTTGAGTTTCGGATTTCCATGGGTTATCTCATGAGGGAACTGAAAATTGCACGACTGCTTTTTCATTTCAAACTAAAGAAATTGCCATTCTATTATGCAGGTATTACTGAATACTTGGGCAAATTGCTTAATTTATCTGTGAAACCAGTATAAAAGCATTAATAACATATTCGCTACAAATATGCAAGGAAAAATCATTTCAGCTTATGGAAAATTTAAGTGTGGAAACTGTAACATACTTCATCATTTCATCAAATTCTGATAACAGTCTTCTGATAACAATAGATTTAAACTTTCTTTTAGTTATTATATAAATTATACCCTATATTACTATCTAAGAACAAAATGTAGATATAAAAAGTTAACCAAAATACAGGCACTATCTGACATCAAATTTTAAAATTAGAAAATTTTTCCAGCTATTCTTAAGAAATTCAACAGTTTAATAACATAAAACGTATCCATCTTCTTTACACCATTTTAAAATACTGCTTTCGATTTCCAAATTAAATAATCTGATGTGGCCAACGCATGACTTTCTCCGTATTTATTGAAAACATAAGCCTATGCCGGTAATATATAAATAACTTCAAAACAATGAGTGTAACAGGAAAATTTTTCATACAACATTTGTAGTAAATACATTTTTTATAACTTTGGTACATAATTGTATATACCTACACTGCATTCTGACAGAGATATGTATGAAAAACCTCCATTTTTGGATGAACAAAAACTTCCGGTTAACCATTATTGGAGAATAACTCCTAAACAATCAGTGTTACGAAAAAATGTTTTATACAAATGTTGTAGTAAAATACATTTTCTATAACTTTTGTATGTAAATGTATATACCTACATTGCATTTCGACAGAGATATGTATGAAAAACTTCCATTTCTGGGTAAACAACAACTTCCGGTTAATCATTATTCAAGAATAACTCCTAAACAATCAGTGTTACGAAAAAATGTTTTATACAAATGTTGTAGTAAAATACATTTTCTATAACTTTTGTATGTAAATGTATATACCTATATTGCATTCTGATATAGATATGTATGAAAAACTTCCATTTCTGGGTAAACAACAACTTCCGGTTAACCATTATTGAAGAAAAACTCCTAAACAATCAGTGTTACGAAAAAATGTTTTTTACAAAAGTTATATTAAAGTACATTATATATAACTTTTGTACGTAAATTTATACACCTACATTGCATTTCGACAGAGATATGTATGAAAAACTTCCATTTCTGGGTAAACAACAACTTCCGGTTAATCATTATTCAAGAATAACTCCTAAACAATCAGTGTTACGAAAAAATGTTTCATCCAAAAGTTGTAGTAAATTAAATTATCTACAACTTTTATTGTAATTGTATATACCTACATTGCATTTTTACAGAGATATTTAAGAAACAAAATTTTGTTCCGGATAAATCGTAGCTTTCGGTTAAGCGATATTCACCAAAAACGAATCAACTCTTGGCATTGTTAGGAAAATACTAAATATGAATTTTGAAAATGATCGGATAATTACTTTTTAAGATAGAGCGCAAATATCAATGACATCTAAATAATTAAAGCTTCTTGAAAGTTTACACGTTTATTAATAAATTACTTAACGTTACATCACGAAGGCAGCATTTTCCTTCGAAAATATCCTATGCAATCATATTTTCTTTCAAAAAATTCTACGGAAAGCAACGAAATCTTATTCAGACTGTGTATATGCTATTTGCCTTTAAATACCCAATAGATTTTGTTCCTGCTCTCAGACTATCTTTCTCTCCATTGAATTACCCAATTCCGTCAATAAACATGAGGAATCGCGAGACGTGGAGTTAAAACAGCACAGTGGCAATTGAGCAAATGATTAATTTCACATTTCACTGAGAAAATTGTTTTCGATGAATTCTCAGTAATTAAACATGAATTATGTCATTTATGGACTGTTTTTCAATTAACATATTAGTATTAAATTTAATATTTAGTAATATATAATGATTTTAACATACAAGTAATAAATTTAATCAATAAATAAGGTTTTTGCATAGTCTTAAATGAAACTTACTTAACCCAATAGCAATGACATAATGTACGCAGAAACATAAAACGGAAATTTTCTTAAAATAATATTTATGAAGTTGAACCTTGCATATGTACCTAAATACATATTTTTGAGTGTATGTATATAGATATGCATTCATAAATACCTATGGGCAGTATGAGCATACTTTAAGAGTAATTTTACGCATAGTTTGCCACCAAATAACCTTGTATTGTTGCTTATAATTATACATATTGTGAATTAACACTTTGACCATAGTTGTCTCATATTGCCCAAATAAATATAATAAAGGCGCTTTTATGCATTCTTTATGAGACAAAAACAACCTGTGAGCAATACATACATTTTAAGCCTCATCTTCCACAGAATTTCACCGAACATGATCAATCGTTAATAAAACCTTATAATAAACGTATACGACAAATATTAAACTATCTTACTTGCATGACGTGCAAATAAAGAGCAAAACAATTAGAACGGAAGTTTCAAAACACTGCGAAGTAAAGCGTCCGTAGTTAAAGTGACGGAACGCCATAGAGACTCAAAGTAAAAGCAGGAAAGGAATCTTCGCCTGCGGAAAAAGGTTTCCTAATAATGCAAAAACGGCCATTATGGCAAAGAGTGGTGCTGCCTTCACATCCATAGACCAATCGATGCGGAAATTGAATCGCAAATGGACGCCGACTCAAGTACGCGCATTTGCAACTATCGGAGGCCGACTCATTAAAAGCGAGGTCCGCGAGCACTTCTGACGGATACAAGCTCTCATTAAACGATGCCATTACAACAAAAAACCCTCCGATTTGAGGCATTTGGGTCGATGATGGCCTTCTCACACCAGCATGTAATAAAAGGGAGAGGTCAAACACTTCCAGTGGGCATTTGACCCGGTTTACATCGTACGTCATGGATTCGCCAAATAATAAGTATCATTGAAATTTTCAGGGCTAACTCTATCTTAAAGCACCCCAAATCTTAACGGCCTAATTGCTAGATGAACTAGATCTTTCGGTGAACATGTGGTAGGCGGCATTGGCTGTAGGGAGTGAGCCATAGTGAATGATTATCTGTTATCAGAATAATTTTATACAGTCGAATGAATACCTCTCGTTAGCAAAAAATCATATAAAAATTACTTAAATATCAAACGAAAATTACAGAAATACAATAAATACGAAAAAGGAAATCAAATATAAGTAAATATAACAAAAACTTGCTAAAATGTGACTTAAGTTACATACGATGAATATTAGATGAAAGTTAAGCAAAAATAGCTCGAGAATATAACGGATAAAAAAATAAAATTCACATAAGAATCAGACAAAAATTGAAAGGACTGCTATGATATTTACTAACCTATCAGTATTTAAATGAGTAACCATTAGCTTTTCTCGATATCGTCCGAGAAAAATTGTGTCCCTCTCCAGAGAGAACCTGAAAAAGATCACGTTTCATTTATAATGGGAATGGCGCTTGCTTGATAAAAACTTACGGACATGATGGAAGTCCTAAGATGAGGACATTGAGACATTAAAAACGATAGGTTCCATTTTCATTTCTAGAATTTCGTGATTATTGTGGACCATAGCGTGGATTTTACTTGTTCACTTCTATAACCGGCAATACTTGCAGATCAATGATTCTTAATAATAATAATAATATTAATGTTTATTACGGGTTTTTAACTTATTTACAGTTTAAGAATCCTAAGATATATATGTAAACATTGAAAACAAAAAATAAAATACAGATAAGTATGAAAAAGTAACATTTGCTGTAAAAAGCTATTGACAAATATAAAATAGTTACAAAGCAATTTAGTATATGATGCGCACAAAATTATTTTACAGAATGTAGATATATAAGCATATAAATTAAGTGACATAAAAATAATGGGAATTAAAATTTAACGAATTATAATAAGAAAATATAATAATACCTACAAGTTTAATTCATGGTCATTACCAAGAGAAAAATCTTGCCCATAAGAAATACAAAGTTTAAGAGAAAAAAAAGAAAACATCAATTAATATCACAGAGACTCAATTTTCTTCTTAATTATTCACAAAAATTAAATTTTATTAAATATATAATTCACATTTAAATTTTACACAATACTAAATTTAACCAAATGCTCAATTATCACGTTATGTTATAACAAAATCTATTTTATATACAAAACAACTCAGTTGTATGGTACAGATGTCGAAAATTAAGTCATTAACCTCTTCGGATAAAATGTTGGTAAGTGCCCAAAAGGAACTATACATCGAAAAAAACTTTAACACAAAATGATCAAGATGTGTCAATGATTACTGTATTTTAAAAAACCACTACTTTTGGAGAAAACCTCAAGATAGGAATGAATATTCTTTTCAGCTGGATAAAATGAAGAATCGCAAAAAGTTATGTTTAAAGGAGAAACCATTCAAATAGGTCGAAAATCTATTTTCCCCTTAATTTTCGATCGGAAAAGCACGATTCCGTGCATGATTAAGAAACGTTGCATCACCATTCCCTCCAGATATGAGAAAAGAACAATCATAAAGCCCATATGAAATCAAATGCACCGTACTCTATTTCAATCACGATACACCACGTTACGTAACAAAGGTTCATCAAGGTTGTGACGCGCGCTGTTCTTTGTAATTCGTCCTCCGTGGACTTGTAACGCATTCGTCATCTGGCAGCGAGCCATCCGTCACACTGCCGTACACCTCCCGTGGGAATACGGCAGGTAATGCATTCGTACCCCTTCACCTCATCTGGACATCTTCCAATATTTCCTTATATTCCATTTCCGATAGACCACTGCTTTCTGGGAGAATCCGAAGCCTCTGTATTATTATATTGCGGTTGAAGGTGATTCCACGACGATACTAGGGTTAATTATAACCTATTTTTCCAGTAATCATTGTGTTTACGTTTCTTCGATATTACATCAATCATCCTAATTACAGTTCATCATAGCTAAGTTGGTGATTTAAACATTGCAAAATAACAGATCAGTCTTCTCTTATATTTTTCAAAATATCTAAAGGTTTAACTTTATAATTACAAACCTTTATTTACGTCAAAGGTAGAGCACGCAATTTGAAGACGACGCAAACAACAACATTTCTGCACACACTAACTATGGAAGCGATAAGATGCTATTAAAACTAATGGCTCATGGTGACAATACTTTCATAACATGGTATTCAACAATGAGGACTTCAATCTGTAATATATATTACGGACAATAATTGGTTTGTTTGTTTTCAGCTTGATCCCACAATTTACATTATCTCTGAAGATGTTTTATGAAATGTTTAGTAAACAGTAAACAATAACTGGCTTGGCTTGACGTAATGAGTAAGTATTGATGATACCACCCCCGTTGTGAGTTCAACCGTTTAAAACATATTTTGTGGAAAATTCACAAACAGGCAAGATGGTCTTCGCCTCAATTGTATGTTAATTAATAAAATTTGACATCTAAGGATTCATATGCATAGGCATTAAAAGCATCAAAACTAAAACAACTCTGTTGAATCAGAAGATGGAGTCTGAAACCCGGTACTTAGTGGTGTTTTTTTATTTATCAGATTTCAAAGTACTTAAAGACACAGTCCCTGAGACTGCTGTTATTTCATTTATCGAATTCGTCAACTTTTCTCCCATGCGATGGATTTCAACAAAGTTATGCCTGACAGTTTACATTGTATTAATACATGAGCAAGTGTTGCTAAATGCTAAGCCAATAGTTAAAAAATTGACTAAACATTTTATAAGGGTATAAAGAAATCTTTTCTTAGATAACAACATATCATGATGGGAAATTTAATTTTCACCTCGCTCGCAATGTCCTACCCGCTTGTGGTCTATAATATGTTGTTATAATTTCATAAGAGAAATGTATAAAATATGATCTGAGAATAAGCTCGGTTAATAGAATAATTGTTGTATATAAAATTAAATTGACGGAACTAAGCTTATTTTTCTAAATTTTTTTTACTCGAATTATTTTTTTCCAATATTCCAATTTATTCTATAAAACTTTTCACAAATTTTTACATACAAGTGAGCGTAAAAGAGACAAATATAAAATACATTTACACGTATTAATATGTCTAGAATATCGCACGGCTCATATTTTATGATTCCTGGAGAAAGTAATGGATAATCAAAAATTTTAGTAATTTTTAAGCATTGTTTTTAATGAAGGAGAACATAAAAAATAATGGGAAATAAAAAGGCATGTTATAGAAGAATAATTTGTGAAAACAGTTTGTAAAATCAATAACTGACCCGATGCCTATCGAATCAATGCGAATCATGAATCCTAAACCATAAAGAGGTAGGTAAGTTAGGAAATTTTGTTTTCATTTCTGAAAATACTGTACGTTTCATCCGTAATTATTCACTTATTCTATTATACACCTCCATAGCAGAACGATCAAAGCACATTATGAGTTTTTGAATAGCGCAGTTGTCAAGTTTCGTATTAGTTAAAAAGCTTCCTTGAAATCGTCACTACATATCACTCGGTAAGCTTTAGTTAAGATTTCTATCAGGATAGAGACAAGAGACAGAGCACGCCTTAACAACGGGTTCCACTGTATTCACTAAATGCTTTAGGAAGACGAGCCTACAATTGTCCTAAAGTCTGTTTCCCTTATTTGCCCCAATGGATCCTATCAACTCGCTTAATACTGTGATGGATCTCATTTTTTGAGATCCCTGATAGATTTAACTGGGATTTTCCACGTCCAACCTACATTGGATTTCAATTTAACACTTGCGTACTGTACACAGTGAAATTCTTCACTCGTTTACCCGAATATTCTCTCAAGGAAACCAAACAGCTGCTGTTTTGTTTACTCGTCGCCATGGCAACGGGAAGTAATATGCAATCTGTGTTAGTCCATTCCCTTGAAATTCTCCACCAAATCGTCACATTCCATCAAATAAGTTGGAATATGAACCTATGACATCGGATAAAAATGTATACTGCGTGTTACAACAGGATTCGATGACCAATCAAATTTACAAATAAATTTCATTTACAACATGATATATTGGCTAATCATCAAAGAAATTACGCTGAAGATATTAATTAAATAAATAATAAGAATATTTAAAGAAAATCATAGAAAGGGCCTCGATCAACTGCGTATAACTTATTGAACGAGAAAATATTAGCCATTTTACGCTCCAGAATGTTGTATTGATAAGTATAAATACTCAACCATATCCAGAATGATTTTAAAACCAAATGTTTATACTTAACACTATTTAACCGCAGGATTCTCAGTGACTACCCAATTTGAGACATATTATCTGATAAATTGGTTCGAGTAATGTGCGTGAGTTTTTATTAAGATTTATGTTTTAATGACTTTGAACTTATTTAATTGTTATGTTTGACTGTTTGTAGTGCTTCTTTTCATACTATGTTCTACTGTTTGTAGTGATTAATTATTTTGATCCTTGACGATATTTTGTGATGGCATCGGACAGTAATGCAATTAATTGTTTTTATTTATTAGGCTTATTATGGGGAAGGATGAAAATTCTTAAAATAAACCTTTCTTAGCATAAGCAAACAAAGTATTCTAACTAAAATTGATTAATATTATCAAATTAATCACTTAAACCTATCAAATGAATGATTGTAAAATTTTATCAAATAATAATTCAGTTATTATAGGAGCATAAAAATTACGTACGCGTAGATTTAAGTTTTTAGAAATAAATAGATTAAATTCTTGCCTTTGAAATCAGGATTTCTCTTCCGTCGAAGTCAATGTACAGTCCTTAAGGTCCACCGGCCGTAAGGATCGCTAGGGAGGTGCTGCGTTAATTTTGGCCATGAGTGTACTTTATAATTGTATATGATGGTATTGTGAAACTCTTAGTACATTATTACTATAGCGTACTCGCTAGACTATTAAATCAACTATAACCAATCAATTAATAATAATTGCCAAACAAAAATAGTCCCAGTTAATAAATTATTTCTTCATTCATTGTTGAAACGTTACATGGTTTAAGTGTGCGTAGTTTTATTTTAACAATAAGGCTTTAACATGAACATTACAGTAATCATATAGAATTAATTAATAATAACAACCAAACAAATAATAATCCCACTTAATCAAGTACTTATTCATTCACTGCTGAACGTATCATGCATTTATTGTGCTTAGCTTTAAGCCTTTAAGGGAAAATAGATTCACTTTGAAACCTCTCTTCAGTCGATGATTTACTTCGGCGTACTGGATTCAGAAGTCTATTCAATCGGAATCTTTCAATTGAATCGTCGTAAAATCCGTATTTCTCGGATTGTTTCCAGGTTCCCCAAGGTTAAGGATACCGCATTGAGTTTTATGTGAATGGAATCACACTCCACCACATAAACGCAGGCATATAGCGACCGTGACCCAGTTAGCTTCATTTCTTCCACCGACACGGAATTACGCGTCCAAGCAAATGAAGCGGAACTCCTCCTTCTTTTGTTTTTACATCAGTCGGCGCTCTCTACCGGAAAATGGCGGAGGCTTATCCTAGATTTCGATTCCGAGCACTTTACCATCCGTGCCTCATCAAAGTTACGGCGGGACGATAGCTTCCAGAGAGGAAAGAGCAGATGTGTTTTCGCTGTAAAAGATCCGGTGATGCGTTTAACTCGAGTCCTGAAGTTTCATGGAGATATTCTGTTAGGAGATATTGGGTCAGACTGTTCCCTAATGCTGCATGGAGGTCGTTACTGTAGCATCTTAACTGCTTAATACAACTCGCCATAGTTATTAACGAGGAACTGCCACTGCCGTGGAATATAGCCACCTCTTAGCATTTACCATTAAAATCAGTCGAAGTCGAATACAACCTACCAAAGTAGTAACTAGTAGGAAATCAAATAGTAATTTGTCATCAACAGCAATTATCAAAGTCGTATATATATATTAGGGTGTTCAGATGAAAAGGTACGATACGACACTGTCGGCAAAATGGAAGTTTTTGTTCACGTTAAACACCAGAGTCTTGTGCACAACTACCCCACTGTTTCACGAAGGACTCCCTGTTCCCAGAATTCCTGTGGCTGTGAGAAGACCAAGTCCATAACTGATTCATTGTGTGTTCCATCCAATTGACGTGGCAGGGCGTATAAGGACATCAACGCGTTCACATTGCAAATTCGATGATTTATCAGATTTCTGACTGCGGAAGGTGCTAAACCGACTGATATTCAATTCCAGATAGTGGCCGTATGCGGTGGAGACTGTGTGTCTAAAAAGTCCGCTGCTCCACCATAATGTACCACACGTCTCAACGGCCACTCAAAGTGTACTGGCCAAGTTCAAGATGGAAAAACTTAAGCATCCTCCCTAAAGTCCAGAAATGCCATTCTGCAAAGTCCATCTGTTTGGTCCGCTTAAAACAACGTCCCGAAGGGACTCGGATAAAGAACTGAAGGACACAGTAAAGGACTGGCTCTTCTTGTGGGAACAGGGAATCCTTGTACGGAATTGGACGGAATGCACAATCAATCAGTAAACGATTTACTCTTGTCACAGCCACAGAAATTCTGGGAACATGAAATCCTTTGGCTTGTGAAACAGTGGCATAGTTGTGCTTAGACTTCTTGTGATTAATTTGGATAAATACTTCAACTATACTCACAGTATTATTTCGTACCTTTTCATTTGAACACCCAAATATTTGTATCTCCCATCAACGTTACGTGAATTTATATTTATATTTATGTTTCCTATGGTTATTACAACCCAAAAGAAATAATTGAGAAGGTAATTTTAAAAATAACGGACTGAACTGCGAATTCAAAACAAAAAATTATTAATAACATACTTATGAAATACTATCTACTTTTGCTTATCATCGGTAAGGACTAAAACTGTTGAAAAGCTTTCATTTTTTTCTTACACTATTTCTATTCTGCTGAGAAGCTTCAAAAACTTCGCTACGGTGCGATGGGTATCCGTAGCAATATGTATGAAAGAGCAAAAGTTCTCTATAGATGTCCTTTCTAGCATAAAGCGACCAATTTTATGCACAAATATACTGCAAATGGTACTCGACAGAAGTATTGCAATGGGATTCAGATACAACAAGTGTTGTCGGCATAAGTTGCGATAAATTGCGATATATTACTAAAATTTAATATTTTTGTTGATAGCTGTCATATATTCTTTCTATGATTTTTTCTGAACGCGTTTCTAATCAAACTCTTCTGAATGCTATTTCTTTTCTAAACATTCCTGTGATGAATTTCCGATAGCACTATTAACGTTTTGAGTTTCTGGGACAAATAAGATGGAAGTTTCCTTCCATTACTATAATTTTCAAATCGACTCATACTTTGCAGTCATAGTAAGCGTTTTACTACAAATATTATTTTGCATAGTGATAATAGTATTAAACTGCCTGCTTCATATATATTCACTTATATTAGACTGCTTAATGTATGACAGTACTGGTAAGATCTTATTTTCATAGAATAAATCGGATATTTTCTTACAAGTTGATTTCACTCCACCTATATGCAGCTTGTTCATTCTCAGAACTGGTGTTCCTCGTAAGATCAAATTCAAAGAAACGATATATATATAATAAACACGTATTTTCTCGGAATCATGAAATCCTTGACGTCAATTCCTCAGAAATCTCAATCAAACGGATAATTCTCGTTTTGATTTCGCAATAACCACTGTATTGCATTGGAACAAACATTCTTCGGCATGTTTTCATGGAGGAACAACAACAACCCAGTTTACATTTACGATATCCCTATCTAACCTGGAGTGCTATTAGCTTCTCTAATACTTCGCAAAGAAACGACCGAAAGTAACTATCTGTCCAGGTAACTTCTTCCCTGTATCGCTTTTCTGTTTTCTCCCGAAGATCGCGTAAGTTTATTACTGCGAAAACATTAGTTTGAACCTAAAATATCACAGTGACAACAGCTTTCCTGGATTCAATAGATCGCCTCTCAGAAGTCGATTGTAATAAATGGACTCAATTCAATCTATCGCTTTATTCCTTTTTATCAAACTAGGATTGGTAATGTAAATGTATATTATTTTAGTTCGTTAACTAATTATACTTTCAAAATTATATCAAAACGTTGAGATTAATGAAGCTTCTACTCGTAGAAGTTGAGAAGCTACTACTCGTAGCATAAATTTCCCTAATTTTTCTCGTAGCATCAGAACGACATATGCAAAATGTAATGAATATGTGTAAATGTAATGCATAATGAAGGGTAGAAGAATTGGATAGGACATGCAATAAGAAGGAACTGCTTGCTTAAGGATATGCTGGAAGGCACAGTAGAAGGAAAAGTGAAGAGAGGAAGGAGAAGAGTGAAATTCATAGATTGCTCAAAGAATGAAGAACGGCACTGTGGTATGAAGAGAAGAGCGGAGGATAGGGAATATTGGAGAAACAACACTTAGGATCTTTTAATCATGATGAATGGATAATGAGCAATCTTTAAATATCGGCAATATTTTATAGGATCGTACTTTTCCACCATAACTTTATAGTTACTCCGATTTACTAAGTAATAAAGATAAGGCCTCAGTCACTCATACATTCTAGAACTATATCCACACTATATTATAATAGAAAACTGCCATTGCTGATTGATCTATAAATACTAGTAATCCGCGAATAGCATTTCCCAATAGCGAAGGAAAAGAAATAAATTTAGATGAAAAGAATGTCCATTTCCCAACACAATTATTTGAAACAAAACGACAGCCTTTGACTGAAATAAAATGTAACAGCGTATCTACAAATAGAGAAGTCACAGCAAATTACCATATTAAAATTTTCATGGGAGAATCGGGGTTAGTACAGGTAGGATAATTCAGATTTCTTAGAGATAAGGACGTACATTTTTAATATAAAATTATATTTTCGAGAAAAAATGTCTGTAGGAGTACGAAAAGTCACGATGAGGAAAAAAAATTGCGAAATTCCAGAGGAATACCCTATCAGATGGAATTTGAGACGTTATCATCCTCGTCATGCTGACGCAAATAGTTGCCCTTTGGCCATACCATAGGCTATGAATTCTATTTCACGATGATACTTCCATTTTCGCTGTAGACCAGTTAAACTCAAGATTTGGTATCCATAAGTACTAATTCAATACGTAACTCCGAAATTGAGATATAATCAAAATCACGATAAATGTAAAAAAAATCGGATGGTTCATAGGAATATAGCAACATTTTGGAAAACTTATTTATTTCCGATCGATTTATAATATTTTTTCGGATTAGTAACCAGGGCTAGCGAAGATTAATCTTCGTTTAGCACAATAAACTTTCCCGTTGTATATAAATTGTGGCATTATAATCAACAATTCCTAATAACAACAATACCTAAATGTATGTATATGCTACATTGTAGAATTTAATGTTTTCGTGTATTATTTATTCTGCAAATGCATGCATATAACAAAATATTCGTTAGCCAAAACAAACACGACCTACAAACTTGGTTAGTCGTGGAAGTCATTCGCGACTTTAAATTTACACGTACGTATCATTATACATTCTTATCATATATATTATTATATGCCTTCGTACTTCTACCTTGTGTCGATAAAAAGAATTGAGGATAATCCCTCCAGCTCTGATTTGAAATACATTGAGGTTCATTTATAATACACTTCGAAAGGACTGAAAGGAGTGAAGAATTTCTCTCAAGAATGATCACGAAATTACTGAGTACTATACATGCGGGAAACATTTTATTTAGGAAAAAATAAAAAATCGAACCTATTTTTAATACCGAAATATATGAGCAATAAATTGTAATTTTTTAAAAATTAATAATAGTAAACAACAGCAAAATCCGTCCTCAGATAAAATATATTTAACAAAATTATTTAATAAAATTTAACACTACCGGTTTCGATGAATCTTTCTCATCTTAATGGTGCCATCCAAATTTAAAAAAAAAAACATTAAACCAGTCTTGTTGTTAGCGAATATGTTTTATCTATGAACTGAGTCAGTTGTTTTGTTTTGGGATCAAACATTTCCACCAAGTACACTTCAATAAAATACTTCAGTGCAATTTCAATTAAATGTTTATTGATTTCATTAGTTTTATAGTATAGACATTATTATAGATAAATTTAGTATATTATTCGTAAAGAATCTATTCGAATAATAACTTTTCATCAATTATCATAATAGCACTTGAAAAAAAGCTTTTTTAATTCCTATTCAATTTATTTTGGTATTATATAAAAGAAAAAATCAAAAATTAAGATCGGACTTTTATAAAATTATCATGTGAAATCGTTCACTGCAAACAGCATAAAAACCGCGTAAAGACTCACACATCAGTATAGGTATTGACGATGTTTTGATATTTACTTGCTACTGATGTCCTCATTAAGAGCAATGAAAGTGTTGACGCCTGTTTTGTTTACACCGGATATGTAAAGAGATACATGCAAGGCATTGAAAGACCTTGACTTCAGTTATTCTAGTTCATTGTCATGACCTTGAGGTTCTCTTTCACTGGTGGCAGTGGTTGTTTGCACGCATTTAATTTCAGAGATATGTCAATAGAGGTGTTCTCTTTTGGTCTAGACAGATTTTTCCGTATAGTAAAAAATTCGTCGCTTATAAAAAGAGTTAAATTCCCGAGGAATATCAAAGCCTTATCCACAGTGTTGACATTTGTCATCTAAATAAATACATACCTTCAAGCGCGAGTACAAGTCGTCTTACGTGATTAGTAATATTCATTCGATATTGAAACAAACAGTTATAAATATAATTTATAATTATATTTATTATAAGTTTATAATTATAAAATATGAAAAATATATGAAATTGTGGATATTTAGAACGGTGAATATTTAAAAGCAATATAGGACAAAATGTCTTTATTAGAAACAGATTAGCTAAGATAAACTTCTAATGCTACTAATTTTGGGAACTCTTTCATATGAACACAATGAGATGATTCTTAGCATAATTTGAATTTAAATACAAGTGGTACTTTGAACCCTAGATTGAGATGAAGGTAATGCATAGAGTTAACGTTAAGAAATATGAGTGGTAAAGGTTAAAGGATGGGAAGGATTAAATCCGCGCATTATTCACTCCTGTTAAAGGCAAAAACTTATACTATATATTTAAAAACATTCTACGTGTTTAAATAAGAATTCAATACATAAAGCGTTGAATTAATAAAGGCATCCATTATGATTCACAATGGATATTATATATTGAATAATATATGCTTTTTGTAGAAAATTGGAGATAAAATTAATAATAATAACACTAGACAATCGATGAAAATTGAAGATAACTAGGAAAACTATCGAGAGTAATATCCAATAAAGAAAATAAATCTAATATTAAATTGAATTCCTTTCAGAGAAACAGAAGAAACAAATATGTTGATAAGAAACTTTGGATTCGGAATCCTATTTCGTTGTCTCTTTGTGAACCTTGCATGAGTAGATATATTATTCTATACATGTCTATTCTTTTTATCGAAGAAAATTAATAAGAGGTTCGCTAATGGGTTCATCCGAGATATCCACCTTCAAAAATCAGATATTAAGCACGGGCGCATGCCGCGAATAAACGTATTATACTCTTAACGCAGATTATTATCATCGCTTTTCCAACTATTCAGACAAGAATCTCTCAACCACCACCGAGTATCTCATTATAAATGACAAGGAACACTTGGTTGCGAGAACAAAGAGAATTTATCTTTGAACTATTATATAAATGATAATCCTTTCCGTCCATCAAGGAAATCAAATATTATATTGCCACAAGTTTTCCTTTATTACTTGAATTAACATGAAAAGAGAGATAAAACTGCCGTATTTCTTAGTTAATTATTACAAAGCTATAACACTGATTCGATGCACTCAAAGTTAAAAAATATGATTACTACAGAAACAACGGCATAAATATAACTACCGCTGAAAATTTAGACCTCAACTTGGATAATATTTGATTCTTAATATCCATTTCCAAATTTAATCGTAGAAAACGATTATTACATTAGTGAACGTTTTATTTACTCCAGGAGTTATCACGAAAAGTAACGCAGTGAT
The DNA here is from genome assembly GCA_947579665.1 of Sympetrum striolatum. Classification (NCBI taxonomy): domain Eukaryota; kingdom Metazoa; phylum Arthropoda; class Insecta; order Odonata; family Libellulidae; genus Sympetrum; species Sympetrum striolatum. The sequence goes on along the minus strand of OX388351.1, from coordinate 44,744,973 downwards.
ATTTCTTAGATCAGCAAGAATATTTGACATATCATTATAAAATGATAATTCTGATCTGATGTACTCGAAGTAAAAAATATGATTAATCAATATACATTTATGCATATCAATATTAATAAACCTATACCAGAAAATTTAGACTTCGACATGGTGGTAGAACTTTTACACCAATTATGGAAACAATTAACATTGATATATGTTTCATTTACAACTAGAGTTAACATGAAAAGAAAAATAACGATTCGACGTTTCTTAGATTCATAATAAGATTAACATAGAATTATATTTATCAAAAATTAATTTTAAGTAAACAAATACGATTGCTATAGAAACCGCGGTATAAATACGGCATCAGAAATTTTAAACCTTAATTTGAAAATTAAACTTTGAATCACAAAAGGGATAGGAGAATTCAATTATAAATGAGTACAATAATCCCAAATCTTGAGATGACACAGGAATTTATAATTATATGACTTATAAACAGATGATATAGTTTGATATGAACTCCTCCCTTATGGTAACATTTTCACGGCATTTTGATGCAGTAAACAGACAATATCACCACGAAAACCAAGTGGTAAACAAAACTACAACGTAAACCAGAAGCGTACGTCAGCGCGGACATGAGGCGTTGTAGTCACCAGCGCGGAAAGCACCCCGCGTAGCTGGTTTTAACACCTTCTGAAGCCCTTTTAAAGGGAAAAGGCATCTGGGGCATTGATATGAATCGCAATGGGACAGGCTTTTCATTTTGGCCGCACGTGCAACCAGAGCGGGAAATATGACGGCGGCGCATGGAACTGCAATCTCACCTCAACAATGACACGTAGGCGGAGAGGGGAGGAGGCAGCAAAAAAGGGTCAAAGTTGACTGGTGCGCATATGAAGGCATCTGCAAGATATCATCCAACCACGGAGGAGGCATCTTCTGCATAAGGCGCGGATATTGGCTGCGGGAGGAAGTGGAGGTCTTGAATGAAGAATAAAGGCGCAGAGGAGTGGAAGATGTGGATTATGCGAAGGAGAGAAGTGTGGATTGATAAAGCGAAAATGAAATATGAGGTGGCGCAGGATGAAGTATCTAATATGTGAGCTTCTTTGCAGGCTCCTGGATGGGCATGAAAGAAGCCATTGTAGAATGTTTCGCGTAGATATGGAACACGACTTTGAAGAAAAGGAACTCCCAAATGCTAGGGAATTTGAGTTTCAGGAATACAGTACTGAATATCTTGATAAGCTACACTACAGTTCAAAAACAAAACTAGATAAAACGAATGCCAAACCTTTCTTGTAATTTGGGGAAACTGAAAAGCAATATGCTTAAAAAATTGCTGACGTTTCTTATAAAAAGGACTGGAAATTAAACTCATAGTAAAAATAAAGTCTTTGAAGATACATAGATCAAATTTAAGGATACATGAATTCGTAATCATAACATTCTTGCAAAGATACTTTGATAATATTTGAATTATCTTAACATACATCGTCCTACTTATTCAAAATTAAATGACCATTTTATATCGCAAACTTCCTTTTTATTTATTCAGAGACAGGACGCTTATTACACTTCAGAAATGCCACAGATTCCCGCAAATGCTACATATAAGGCATGAAAGCAATAATTATCAGATAAATACAAGAACTGCGTTCTATTGGTGGTTATCAAACTTTTGGAATAATATGCTACGTAATCTGATTTGATGTGGAAAAACTTCGATGGATAAACTGTACGCTGATCTTAGTACTGAATGAAAGTACTTTTATGGATACGCGTGCTACATTTCGAAACTCTAGTCATTAGAAAGCAGTAGATTTAACAAATGAGTTCTCGTATTTTGATTCACTCTTTCAAATGGAAAATATATTTTTTTAATCATTTTTTACGCACTTCCCCAAAATATTGGCCGCAACCGAAACATTGGAGCCAGTCATTAGCAATAGGAAGAAGATGAAAAGCATTGAATGAATTTGACCAATATAACTCAAAACGAGAAACGCGCTTATCAAAAAAATTATGAATCCATAAATCAAGGGCAATATAATAAAAGGGAAAATCGTAATAGTGTAACGTACGTAGTACGAAGCTTATAAAGTAAGTAAATTTTACGGATAATCTTATATGGCTCTCATATATACCTTCAACTAGTTTGAGTACCCTAAAATTCTGTACTAAATGTCATTACCTTCTGGAGGCCAGCCCACATTTGCAAGTTAGTCCTAAATAGAGATGGGTCGGTTCTGGTACCTGGTTCTTGGTGTACAAAGGTAAGCAGTGCCATCTATAAAAAACTTAGCCAATAAGTATCTAAGAGAGATATATGAATCAGTGGTGAAGGTAGTGAAGGAAGAAGAACCGTGAACCGAAGGGTAAGAACCGTACCGGAAATATTTAGGTACCGACTAATCCTTATTAGTAAACCTATTAATCTTATCATTAATCTTACTGTCTTTTCCCCAGCAACCAAATCTAAGAATATTTTTATAGTGATCCATTATCTTTCAATATTTGGCCAACTCATTCCTCATTAGCATAAGAAATGGAATTTATCCAAGGGCAAATAAGTTTCCGTTCAATTTCCTCCTAAGTTACCACAATTATGGGTTAGATGGAAGAGGGAACTTTTAGTCTCAATATCGCCCAAATAAAGTCTAAGTAAATTTGTAGAAAAATCTACAAATTCGAATTAAATTTACATATCTAGCTGCAAACTATACATTTATCTAGTTATGAACCATTAGCTGAAGAAGAAACTGGTTCAAGCATCAACTGAAGGTAAACAATTATTATAAGTTTATTTTAAAAAACTTTTACGACTGTAAGATATAATAGAAGTCAAAGCTATTTTATTGAAAGACTTGAAGAGTTGAAAAGAGTTGAATTCAATAGCGGAATCTTTACTACATACATTCCTACGACAACATCAGTGACTTACGTCTGTATTTTTGGCTAAGGATGCCTTAAAATGAATTTTGCAACCGTTTGCTCAGCTATTCCATCTCAGTTAGTTGAAATCCTAAGCTCCGCCTTCTTCCATTCAAAGTTTATTTCTAACAATAGGTATTTTGATAGCACAAAACGTCAAAATTCCATCAAAGAAAGTGGAATGGAACGAATTGGCGAAGGAATGCAGAAACGGTGATAAAAAGAGAAGTTCCAGTAAGGGAGGAGGAGAGGTAATTGCAGATCTGGTGAAGAGACACTACAAAAAGGGTTACAATGCGAGGGACCTGCACGGCTGAGTGGGATGATGTTGACTTTGAAGAATGTCGTAGGAATGCTAAGGAAAGGCGCTACGAAGAGTGCACGAGTGAGTGCCGTAAAACACTGTGCATTCCAAAAAAAAGAACTGAAAGAGAGACTGACACTCTACACCATACCATTACTTAATTCGAGGGAATTGAAGAGGTTTTGGAAAGGTCATTATTTTGATTGAGCTTCAATTAGAAAATGGTCTACATCGCAAACAGCATTGAATAATTTGTGAAAAATCACTTAACGGAAAAATATAATCAAGCTGTTATTCAATTAGCATGAAAATTTTCACAGAATTTCAAGACTTGATGGACATACTATCTTTTTTATCACGATTGTATAGAAGAACCGGGTAAAATTGAATAGTTAATAATCGAGGATAACAGAGTACCTCCACGTTCATTTTGGTTATATTTAAACAATATAGAGGAGAGGTTGCCTATATTGTACCGGCGCCAAATTTGTACCACCCCCGTAAAATGGAAGAGCTTCGTTTCTAGCGAGATTTGACGTGCGTAACTTCAACTAGACGTTACTACACGCCTAAATTCCAGTTGTCATCTTTGTGCGTTCGAAAACGGTCTGTTTGTGAGAGAGTTACTTCTTTTGCAGTTTTAAAGCAATATTTTCCTGCACGTGGCTAAAGGAATAACGGTAATACGGTGCGTGAAAACAAACTGTTATATTTATCAGATATATTCAGTGTATGATTTACTAGTTATAAAAAGTAGGCAAATATCATTCATGGATTAAAAAATACAAAACTTATCGAGTGTGATAACCTTGGCTCTATTAGATTTTTAATCATCATTATTTTACGGAAAGCCAATAAATAAGATATAAAGAGACTTGAAGAGGTAAATTCAATGTTATGGAATGAATCAACTTGCTAACTTTAGAGCCATTACTCGTTAAATTTAATCCGTAATCAAGCGATTTCGAGAGCACAAAATAGGGAGGGAATAACATGAATCCAAACAGATGAGTAACTCGGCAATTATAAGAGTTAATTACGTAGAAGAAATAAAGTCAAAATAGAGCTCTCATGCTCTACCTTCAGAAAAAAGCTACGAAACAACGGGATGAATCATCAAAACCAACTCGACCACGGATAAGCAGAGTTTAAGTAGAATGAGAAAAAGTTTCAGAGAATACAGCATCGGAAGTTCAAGATAAGCCACGCGGGTAATCAAAACTCACAGCCGTCGGTAACGAGAGCGGAAAGAGCAAGAATGTAGCGGAATCGATGGAGCTTTTAGTATTGACCTGAATTTCGGTATCTGCCCACCGTTTAACCCATTTTTTGCCGAATTCCCGACATCCATCTTAACCCTCTTTGACCCCTCCTCTTTTTTCTGGCATAAATGCTCGGTACCAAGGAGCGGGGTCCACTTCCCACGCTGGAAAAGGCAACTTTATGCACTTCCATAATTAATAACGGAGAAGGAAAAACCTGAACGCACTTCTTCTAAAGGAAAAAAAGATCGGGCCATTTGCATCCTACAATCGCTTGGGAAGTTGGCAAGAGACCCATTTCGAAAAAGATTAAAGTCCTTTCTTTTCATGCTTTGGATGAATCACCGGAGGAGGAGCCAAGAAAAAAAGCATGTGAGTGCAAAGCTACAAGCAAGCTATCCACCTAGCTGGAAAAATAATGCTAACTGCTTTTGGGAGTTCCTCTGAGATAAAGACGAGTATGGATATCCTACGCATTTTGAGAACGGAGCCGTAGTTAAAATATTTCCGGATATTACGTTCTCGGTGCATTTCATACAACTAGAAGATGGATTCTTCAATCAATAAAGTAAGAAAAACGAGCTTCATCGATTTTAAATGTTAAATCATTGATTCATTTCTGTACACCTGATCATGACTCTACGTATGAACCAGCATTAAAATATATAATCAAACTGGAATTTATTACGTGATTATCAATAACTTGTAGTTACTGCCTCCCTATTCTGATGATTGGTATTTATTTTCCATAAGGTACAAGTTATCGGAAAATATATAATGTTTTTACTTTTATCATTCCTCCTAATGGTTGTGACAAAATAAAGGCTACTGAGGTGTTAGTAATGCCAAATGACGGCACTGATTAAGGTCTCTTCTTATGAAATGCTGAAAAATATGTTATTCGTAGAGTTAATGCGCTTCATTTGTGTGAACTACTTCCACTTATAGCAAGGGCGATGAAAGCTTTTCAGAAATTCTACCGGCAGCATTCGGAGAATGAATAGCTTTTTCTATCTGTTGAGAGGTGAAATCATTTAATTCAAGTGACACAAGTGAAGTTTTTACTAACCAATTAACAACATTCCTCAGAATAAAAGCAGGAATATCTCAGCTTATCAGGTATAATTCTTTGCCTCTAAAAATTTCCCAAGTCATTTATGCAAAAGTTTTGTATCAGGTTCTTTTCAAAATAAATGCAGGAGCATCAAATACGTACGATGGCATATCAACTTCGAAGGTTGTTTCTCCGGGTCATAAATTATCAGTATAACTATCCCATAAATAATCTCACTCTAATTTTATCATCTATCTCTGCATTCTACAGAAGCTGTCTGCTGCAATCGAGAGAAGTGATATTTAGAAGGCAAGCAAAGAGAAACTGAGGTTTCCGACATCTTGAGCCACGAATAAAAATAAAGTTGGCTGAATGCTCCGCGAAAAATTTGTAATCTTTTATCAAAGCAATTACGCTAAAAGATGCACCCACTAAAACAGAAAAGGGGGAAACCAATGCTTTTTACGGCCAATAATTTGTTAACGTATATGGAACATCCAAGGTAAATAGCGTCATATTTTTCAGAGTACAACATGAGTAGAATGTGTGTAAAACGTGCTATCTAGTTCAGTGTGAATGCAACCGATAAGCTCTCTTGTTGCATATCCCAAGAACAGAGGCAAACATATTCCAGAAGAAAGTCCACATCGTTATGATTGAATCCGTTGCCTGCGTTATGCTTTGTAACGGCAGAGAAAACAGCGCTATGTGTGATAGCGGTGACATCTATTCCGAATCTTTTGTTCTCTTTCACTCTACCTCCACATTCGCCCACTCATCGTCTCCGACAGCGCTTCCTAGCACCACCGCGCCTCCGCACCAATTGTCTCCTAGAAGAGCCTGCGAGGCGGAGTTTCATGTCTGCAACTTCCTCAACGATCGACACGTATGCTCGGCAATGTAAATAATCAGATTGGCCAACCGAATCGTTGCTAGTGTAAGTTTTATTACTTCGAAATTCAAGGGACCAAGAAGTGACCCTCAAAAGATCCGAGAACATATCAGGGAAAATTTCGATGAACAGAGCCCTTACTTAGCAGGATTCCATAAGAAATATAATTTTGTTTCTTTTTAAGCAGCAATTGAGTATATCTATTGCTAAACGTGTTTTGTATCTACACTATTATATATTTTTAACAATCTTATATTTTGCAAGGAAAGAAAACTTATTTTCTTCTGGGGGCTATTTTCCCTAGCGGTATTTTTTTGAGTCTTGTTTCTCCAGTTCTAGCGATTCTCTCGTCGTTTAAAATGATTCACTGTATACAATATACTGATTATAATTCACTTCTATATAGAGGTTCATATCAGTGCTCTGCAGCTGTAATACTGATTTTCCTTTACAATGAATATTCCACCTCACGAATACAGTAGGTGCTTTAACGTCAAGGGATTACTGGTTTCATTTTAAGAGTAGATAAAACATATTTGATTTTTCAAAATCGCAAAGTGGGTAGATAATAAAGCCTTATTAAATTTTGCCAAATCTGGTAAAATTTTTCTTCAAAATTTGTTAAATTCATTCTTAATGTCAAAAATCTCATAAAAAAGTTAAGTTCTAAGAAACTAATTTATTAAATTCGCAATTTATCTTGGCACCATGGAATAGAGGTGAATAAATCAATAAATAAAAATCAACAACTGTATTATTAATAGAGACTGATGCGAAGAAAGTATGAAAAATAATGAAAACAAAAATCAAACGTCAAGTGAATTTTCTGAATTCTGGGATTATTAGTAGTAAGTTTTTTGGCGGATCCAATCCCAGAATTTATAATATTCACTTGACGTTTGATTTTTGTTTTCATTATTTTTCATACTCTCTTCGTATATCACCTAACACTGGATTTTAAGAACTTTTTCACAATAAAAACGAGATTAAAGGAGTACGATACGATCTGGGCATGAACCTTTTCCTCCTCTCCAAATTGCATGTCAGTCGCTTAATCCATTAACAAATCTATATAAAATATCACATTTATATGTAAGTAAGAAAAAGGGATGTTTTAAATAATGATATTTCTTGTACGCTTCAAAAGCTAACATAAAACAACGTGTAAAATTAATTAAAGGGTCTCAATACGTCAAACAATCTATGACCAAGGTCAGTGGAGGGAAACTTGCCACTTTTCCGTCTATATCTAAAACAAAGAGCGCTTTAAAATTTTGTCGAGTGCCTATTTCGTTACTTTCTTTAATAATTACAATTCATTTTTAATAAAATAAATAGTACTCCCACCTATTAATTACATAGGACTTAACTTTGTTGAACATTAAAAAAATGGACTCAAGACTAAGTTGTTAACCAATCTTGCGTCTAATCCACTTATGATCAATCTTAGTTCGACTTAGTTTTCCTTTGCAGGTCATATGCCGTAAACGTGATCGTCCGATGGTTCTAAATGCAACCTAATGGTCTTTCACGTTGCTACATGGTATACACATATATACAGTAAGAGGAAAACCGGTAACCTAAATTTTTGAGCGTACAATAGATGAAGACGAGTCGCTCATTATGTAAGGAGGAACTCTAATTTTCTTTACGACAACCCCATAAAAAATCTCCCTGGAGTTTTATCATCTGTGCTCTGGATGGAAGCTTTTGAGAGGTGCATTACAGTGTGGCTGCCCAACCTACATCTCGGATATTACACCCAACTTCCCCAGCAAGTGCTCCGTTATCACGACCCTCTCTCGACTCATTCTCCGCGCGACTCATCACGTCGGCGTATTTTCCTCTTTTTCTTCCACTGCGACTCCTATGTGAATTTTATGCGCGTGTACAGCGCGCTTTAACCGATAAAGCCTTAACGACCTTCTCCGTGTGATTATTTCCACTCCCAACTTTTTCTTACAGGAGCTCAAATTTATTCGCGTTTGTCTGATGAAAATGTAAAATATTTCCTAAAGAAGATGCTCTAAATGACTCTTGACAGTAAGGTACGGCGAAGGGGTGTGGTAATCCCGTTGCTAGACGCAATAAATAAAGTGATTCCATCGCTCCCTTGATGGTATCTTCAGCTACGACGTAGAGAGCCGTGGGAAATGGGCTTTTCCCGATTCAAATCTGCTCTAGAAGCATGCAAAACAAAATTTTGGAAAGTCAACCACAAATCTCTTATCCTTTATGTCACTCCATTACTCTGTATAAAGAGCTACTTCATTGGATAACGGCTAGTTTGTTCTGAGTGCATGGTTATATATTAATAGGTGAACCTCTTCTAAGTAAGTAATAATTAAAAGGAAAGGATAATTTTAAAATACATATATAAAGTGGTACCTCGAGATACGAGCAGCCTAACATACGAGTTTTTTGAGATACGAGCCGGAGCTCGGGCCATATTTTTGTTCAAGATACGAGCCCAAATCCGAGATACGAACCTTGTTTCCAAGCCAAGTGCAGCCAAGAAGGCAAAAACAAGTGATAATTAAATTTACGTAAATGTTAAGCTTAGTTTAAGTTTAAAGTTAAGTGCATTGTTTTAAGTTTTTTCTTTCATTTGAAATAAGGAAAGTGTAGTTTTAGTTTTAAAGTTACAAAAATAGTTTTAAGTTCTAAAAAATCGCTGTTTACGTACGTGTCTAGAGTGCCTGCATCCCTTCCCCCCTCCCTCATCCTCGCCGTTCACCCTCGTTAGCCGCACTCGTCTGTCTCCAAAGTAAGGCTATTATGCTAAATAACTCTTTTATTTCTTTATTTCATATTTTGTCGTGTATTTGTTAATTATACATGTTTATTTTTTATTTAAAACATATCTTTATTCATAATTTACAATGGTTTGGGGATTTTTCATAGGTCAGGAACGGATTAAATCGAATTCAGTTATTTTAAATGGGAGAAATTCGTTTGAGATACGAGCCGATTGACTTACGAGCTCGGTTCTAGAACGAATTAAACTCGTATCTCGAGGTACCACTGTATACTTCGATCCACAGTAAATAAACACAAACCGCGACCTAGGTCTCGGAGCTTTGCTCCATTCTCAGTTTATTTACAGTGGTTCAACTTGTACATTAAAATAACCCTTTTCCTTTAACTCGTGATGGACCATCATTATACGGGCCTTCGTTTTTCATCGTGCTCCTTGGCTTTCTTGGCCTAAATTAATAAAATACTGTTTTAAAACATAAATTGAAGGAAAGCATTGAAGGTACTTTGCACCCAGGAAAAATCCCAAGAAAAACGGACTTAAAAAAAGTCTGATGGGGCCGAGAACCGAACCTTAGTCATCTAGGCTACCCGGCCAGTACATTTTCACAAGCAATTTTTTTGCCCTTGCGCACAAAGTTCCCCAAAATACTGCTTATGAAAATGTTCTGGCCGGGTATAAAAATATATAAATCACAAGAAAAAGGGACTGTCATGTGGAAATACTATCAGCTAAATATATCGATTGAACCGCACTACAAGAAATACAAACAGCAGATAATCAAAACTACTTATAATTTATTTTCACTCAACTATTCGCATTGATTGGGATTGTTCACGATTCACCACATCTTGATGAAAATAAAATTAGTTTACACAATATGGTTGTTTTTAACTGCAAGTGATATTAATAGAATTACTGAAGTTTTGTAGATTAATTTGTTAACAACCACACTGGTGGAGGACTATCAGGGAACGATGCCAAAGCAGGAAAACTCGGTCATTTATTACTCACAAAAGAAAACAGATTAAACAATGTTTCCTATATTTTAACGGCTGACGATATGCAGTGGTTTAAGTTGCAGACAATGATGGATTAGTGTACTTGATCATAAATCTTAAATGTAACCTACCAGTCTGGGCATAACAAAGTTTTAAAAGTAAGCACTTCACATCCTATCGGCGCCTCCCGTCCCTCGAAGAACCAAACGAAAAAGAGGATGCACCCGAATAAAAACGATAATGCACACGTATCTAACAAATGACTGCGGTGCATGCGTGCATCCAGAAACAGTTGAGAACAAATTGACGCGAAATTATTGGATTACGCTTCCGCGAAATGGCGTTGCTTCTCCTCCTTCACAGCCTCTTTATAGGGTCAACGAGATCCATTGCATTGGAGAGAAAACCACGCATTAGAGGTTTCGAGGACCGCGGATAATTTATTCTCTATGATGGACCGTTTCCCTTTAAAAAGTGTGGAACGATGTTAGGCGTCCATCAGTCCCATTCTATCACCGAGCACCCGCAAATCATCTCTAAATTTCGACTTTTCCAACCTATTCTCTTTAATTGTCTCCTCTGGTGAAAGTTTTATTTTTCAGGTTCTTTCTATTTATTTACTGATTAATAAACACAAGGTGTTCTGGCCTAATATTGTGGAGCGCCATCTAAAATAATTGAAATGCGTAGTTCGTATTTTCCACAATTTTGTGGAAAATACGAAGTACGCATTTCAATTATTTTATTTACTTATTTCAATTTGATTCATAAACAGCCAATATGACATATTACAATGAATGGTAACAAAAACGTAGAGAAAAATTATAATAGAAATAAAAATATGTATAAATATTAACAGAGGAGCATGGAAATGCAACCAAGCAATTGTATAAAATGAAAAAATTAATAAAATATGTATACAGAAGAGTAGAAAAGAAAATTAAAATTAAATTAAACGAGAAAAAATAACCAATAATGATGGGGGGAAATAAAAAATAAAATATCAGGGAAAACTATTAAGAAACAAACGACGTGACGACGAAGTAAACTAAAGAGCAAATATTAATGAATGGAAGAAAGGATTAAATTAATGGGGGAAAACAAATCAAGGGAAGGGTTAAAATAAATTATTTAATATTACGCAAGCAAGTGAATTTTCGATTATAATACAGCAAAAACGTAATATTTCTGATAAGGTTCATTTTTACAGTAATTTTCCTCTGGAGAATGTTATGATTTTACGCAATTCAAAGCCTCTGTTCGTTTTAAAAAACAGCAAAAATAATATTCACTGAAAATTTATTTTTAACATCGCAGTTTCTTTTCGCTATTTGTACATTTGTTCTCAATAAAAAGTTTAGCTGGATCTTAATATAGACAAACGTAATTTGTCCGTCATAATATATAATAATATCGATTTACACTTACAATATATATTTTGAATGCAAATGGACCATCATTGAAGAAAAAAATGTAAAATAGGATACCTATTTTCGCATATGGATTCAAATCGAAAACGGCAAGATAATTTTTTTTTTTTAAGGTATACTTAAGTCATTTGTAGATTAATTAATTCTCTATGTATAAAACCCTTAGTATCCTTCCTCTTTTACAGGAAAAATAACGTAATCAACGGATATCTATGTTTACGATCTTAATCTAGTTCATCAATCAAATTGGCTTCCATCTCTGAAATGTTTCCATATCAGTCCATTTCCTGCGACTTTACCACGTCCATAAATTCATCTCCCTATCACTCTAATTTCCACAATTTCCCTATCTGAATTCATTTGCTAGGGCTCCTTAATCTCTCGAAATAAGCGCAGAACTCAGTTTTTCCTCCCGTACGAGTGGCTCTATTTTTATAAGGTAACCCAGAATTAAATTCATTCGTGCTTGATTTAAATATCTCATTATGAAAGCCTTAATCCATCTTTCTGAATTTCCTTCATGATCCTAGAATTGCATTTACTGAGTTTTGTTTTTTGGATAGCGACGTTATTCGAGCTCACTTTGACTGAAAGCTCTCCGGGGATTTGAAAGCACGAAAGAATGCTGGGTAATCACCGACTGCAAATGCCACTAGCAACGTCGATTCCCCGAGGGCGTGTTCAGATATTTTTATTTTAATTCGAGCTTTTCGCTCTGAAAGAAGTTACTTGAGTTGGGAAGGATGCTGCAGTAAGCAGTCTTGTTTTGGTCAAAGCAAAAAAAGCTCCAGACTAGCTTTTTCCCGTCTAAAATTTTTAAGAACTTTTCTCTCTTGCAAGGATAACTTTCTCAACTTAATGAGGTTTCCACATTGTGAAGAAGATATTTTTCTAATTCATGGCTCGTTTTATATTTGGATAGACAGAGGTGATTTACGGTAAACCGGTACAAAGATGCTCTAACTAACTTGAATTATCTGATGTGTTGCATAATATTTTCATTATTTGGATAAACAATATGACACCGTTATTCTTTTTCCTTTAACAGTAGAATTCTCTTCATTTTACGTCCACTAAAAAGGATCGACATATCATTTCCCTATTTTCTTGAGAGCATTTTTTAAGAATTTCGAAGAAAAATATTATAATATTAATACGAAATACGTGCAACTTAAGAACTAAATTTTGAGTTTGACTGGAGTTAAAGTATATTGTCTACTTTTCCTGCTATTATGGATTATCATCAAGTAAAGGCCGAGACCATCTCCGCTAACTTAAGGACGATATCACAGGTCGACAAATGTTCACTTTTTTCGGAAACATAGCTGTTTTTAACTAACTTTTGGTCATTGATTACAGATATGAATTCAAAATTGTCCCTTCACGTAAGGTTTTTGTTATTGTAACTTTTACTTTTTTCGTTTCCGTAATTCTACAAATATTTACCTATATCGCAAGAATAATCTTTTAGGTAAAATGGATAATAATAGATGCTCTTAACTAATTTTGGGTTGCTGATTACAAATATGAATTCGGAAAAGTTCAAAAACGTACAAATATTTAGTTATGGTGACTTCTACGCTTTTTCTTAACCGTAACTCTTTATGTGTTTGCCTGCACCGTTTTTATCCCGTTAGGGTATTGTTTCTCATTTCATAATTTCTATACGATTTCAGAAGACACTGTTAACATAAAAAAAGGAAATATTATGGAAATGTTATGCATCGTTTATATAAAAGGTATAAATGAGCATTGAACTAACTCTTAAACATGGTAAAACTATCCAAAAGTCTGCTAAAATATTTAATGTTTAATATAATATGGAATGTTTAATTCACTAAACATTTACAGCGGGAAAAGTGAAGCCATTGACGGATTCAAGGTTGGAACATTTCTCTCGGAAGAGAGTGGCACACAACCTTACTCTGCCTAAAATTCGTCCAGGGCTAAATGCAACGGAATAAAATTTTATATTAAAATAAAGTTCTTTTTAAGAGCTTTAAGATGAGTTTATATAATGTCCTGTAAGTTTAAAACTCATTGAGAAATGAGCGTTTTTGTGAGCTTGCGCGCACCGAAATTTACGCTATTTTTGAGACCTTGTCAACTCGCCATTTTTACTTTCTCCATATACGAAGTATAGAGAAAGTATTGTTTTCATGAAAAAATTCGACTTCGAGATTTCAACGGAAATACATGTTTTGGGGTCCCTAGAACACGTTTTGACCATTTTCGGAATGATGTCTGTGTGTATGTGTGTGTGTGTGTGTGTGTGTGTGTGTGTGTGTGTGTGTGTATGTGTGTGTGTGATAGTGGGCGCTCTAACGTGAAAACTATTAGGCCCAGCGCACACGGAGCGACTATTTTGTGACTACAGTTGCAAACCAGTTGCGTCTGCAACCAGTTTGCAACTGAAACAAAACTTCTGTCCGCACACGGGTGTACTGACAAAGGGCTGGTTGTGGATCAGTTGCGTCTATCGCGCTATCAGTGGAGTGATAGCGCGTGATAATTTAGTGATAACAGCGTAGATAATATTTAGTGATAACAGCGTAGATAATATTTAGTGATTCTTAAAAGGTCTGTGAACTAGAATTCATTTATGTTATTAAAATACTTCAGCTATTCATGTAAATACTATATGCGAGTAATAAAAATCGATAAATAACAATTTTTTTACGTTTTGCACGGATGAAAGCCATGGGAAAAAATAAGAAAAAGTGAATAGTAAAATAACCGATAAACTAAGAAAATTGCTCCAATGAGTACGGTCAATTTTCTATCCAAAAATCAATTGAAACAGAAACATTTGTACAGAACAATCAGAGTAGAAAATCATTTCCAATTACAGAAATGAAATGGACATATCAGAGCCATCTTCCGACTCGGTACCTTCTAATTTTCGGAGTCATTATCTGCATCACCCAGAATTAAAAGACTTCGTAAATCTCCAACTTATTCTCTGCTTTTCTTTTTGGGAAGTTCATGTACACTGGAAATGTTGGGTTCGGATGTTAACAGAAGCCTTCGGAATAAGTCATCATTAGCTGCCATTCTGGAATGTTTCTCCCTGAATCGACGAACGTCTTTATTCCTCGCCTCCAAAGCCTCTTCCGAAAGCTGACCGATTGGAATTATAGCATCTTTTGCTACAGATGCTACATGAACCAAAATATTATGGACGGTTGGTGGCATATAATACCAACTATAAAGCCGTACATAAAGTTTTGCGGTGATATTGCAATAATTTTCACATTCCAAATAATTTATTGAGTAGCCACTTGAAAGCGCTTTCAGAATCACAGAAAAACGTAGAATCAGCTCCTCCTCAATCCCTGAATGGAAACTATGTTCAATAATAATATGATATACAATGAAACTGCTTGAGTGTAATTCAATTGTAATTATATCTGATTAACCAGATTGTTGGCCGTCTTTTTAATTGAAAGGAAATCGACTTGCCCGTCATACTTTGTAATCGTTCGATTTTTCACGTATGTCTTCATACTTATTAAGCTACCGATTAAACGGTCGGCTAGTGAAAAGCGTGTGCGGAGGCTCTGTGTTCGTGTTTTCAACTCATCGCCGAAAGAAGATGCCGACAGTAAATTGTTGAAATTTTCAAATAGAATATTTCCTCTGCTTACATGGACGCAGTATAATTCACAACAACCGCGGATTCTTGATCATTCATGTTAAGATACACACTAAACGGCCGTCAAAACACCGGCAAAACACCACGTGATCTCCTGCAACTGAACTGCAACGCAACTGCAACCGCGGGCCCACGGTTGTATGTGACTGGTTTCAGACTGTTTTGAAATCGTCATAAACCAGTCGCTTCGTGTGCGTCTACCCACTCCAATACATTGCCGAGGTCGCAAAACAGTTGCGCGCGCAACTGGTTTGCAACTGTAGTTGCAGAACAGTCACACCGTGTGCGCTGGGCCTTAGTCGTATCAATACCAAACGTCATATATAGTACTGTGGTGTGTGCTGTCAGAGTTGATTAGTTTTTGGAGTAAATTGGTCAACCGGAAGTCGAGCTTTATTCATTAAAGCTCATTTCCGGTTTTCAAAATATCTCCATAAATATGATATTTAGGTATATTTTATACATAATAAAAGTTTTAGATAATAAAATTTACTATAACTTTTGTATTTAACATATTTTTTTATCACCGGTTGATTAGGAGTTATTCGTGAATTACTGATAAACCGGAAGAAGATGATTATGTACTTTGTGGGCGCTCTACCATGAAAACTATTTGTCGGATCAACACTAAATTTCATATATAGTACTTTCATTATAGTTGTTACAGTTGATTAGATTTTGGAGTAAATCGGTTAACCGAAAGTCGAGCTTCATTCTTCAAAGCTCATTTCCGGTTTTCAAAATATCTCCATAAATATGATATTTAGGTATATACTATTATTTATAAAAGTTTTAGAAAATATTATATACTATGACTTTTGTATGAAACATATTTTCGTATCACTGATTGTGTAGGAGTGATTCGTAAAATACTGATAAACCGGAAGTTGCTGATTATGTTCGTTGTGGGCGCTCTGGGCGCTGGGGCTAAAGGCCACTTCATCGTTTTTCATCGAACATGTCCCGAAAAATTATCTATAATGTTTGTGACGTAAAAGATAATATGAAAGAAATTAATCACTTATCTTCCAAGTTTAGATTGAATATAGAGTTCGAAAATACTGTCGTAGATAAATATTTACATCTTATATATGGAGAAAGTCATGTGCTGGCCACATCAGATTTTTTTACTTTTCGAATGCGGCCCAGCAATATAAATTATGTATAAACATAGTGAACTAATGAACTGCTAAACATTTTAGACACACATTTTGAGAGTTTCAAACCCAAAATTAAAAAGATAAAATTAACGAAGGAATTCCTTCGTTTATTTAATGTTTATGCAAAATTCTCAAAAAATGTACGTGGTGGACAATTTCCATTAACACTGCTGAGTTTATCGAATAAAATGCATTAAGAAACGAGTAACGACAACAATATTACCAAAACCACGTCAACTTGTGTATTTGGAGTAATGAAAGCATTTAAAACCAAAAGAAATCTCTCTTTCAAAACAGGACCCCTGAAACATTCTTAGTTAGAGAATATCTATACATTTTATATCTACTTTTGCAAAAGAAAATATTTAAGTTTCCAGTGTTAAAATTAGTCTAATTTTTATACGCACACGAGCCTTGTAGCTTATTTGTGCTTCGTTTCGCTATTTTATTCTACTGTTATATGTCATTTTGTTTCAATTTTTCTTTCCAAAAACAGTTAAATGTGATTTTATGGAGTGTATAATTTCCCCTCTCAAATTAAACTTAAAAATGCAATATTAGATAGATAGAATAATATTATTAGAAGAAATAATTACTTGTAACAATTACTTATTAATTCTCCTTGTTTTTTCTCTAAACTCAAATACGTGTACACAGGTAATCACTACTCCCAAAACATAATTGAAATAAAAAAATTAAACAAACAAAAGTATTGGCATGGGACGAATCTCAGATTTTTCGATTAATAGGCATGAATTCAAAATTTTATTTTTCGAACTAATACACATGATTAGTCTATTACTGCAGGATGATTGTAAGCTTTAGTGAGCTACTGCAATCCAGATTAAGTGATTTTCTAAAGATTACACAAAAAATCTTCTTTTCTTTCTGCCATCTCAAAACAACAAAACATCGCACGCGGAATGATTCGCAAAAGCCTCCCAAAAGGTGTTTCGCGACAATAACGGACGCTAAAGAGTTGGGAGAAAATTAAAAATTCGCGTTCTTATGGGAAGATTGCTCTGAGATGACATTCCCAAGGGATCGCGATGCCATCTGGTGTCTTCATTACGCAACTACTTTTTTCATCTGCTTTGCGTCACGCGCAACCTACGTGCGTTGGTGTCTTGTTCTCGTCTTTCTCAGAAGACATCGCTTTCAAGTTCACCGTGATCATATTCTTAACACCTCGGCGCTCGAATATGCCGAGGCTCTTTCCCAAGGGAAAAATACTAAGTGAGGGAAACTTTAGGTTTTAATGCAGCTAAATCAAATTCCTTCGAATGGATGTTATTTCGGACGAATGGAAATGTTCCGCCTCTTTGAAAATTAATGAGAAGATATGGCTAATTTATAGACAATATCTCTAACTGAATGTATTTCTCTTAAATTTATTTAAAGATATGAGGCTATATTAACATTTGCCTGAAAAACAAAAGAAATAGTGGACAGAATCTAAGATAGAATTGTACTTATACCACAAATTTACTAAGTGCAATTCCATCTTAGATTCTTTCCATTATGAATTACCACAACACCTCGCCTGATTATGTGAAGTTTAAATTGATGATGTGATATAATATGTTTGAGCTGGTTTAAAAGTAAAAAATGAAGTATTTTTGGTATATACGTATTTAATACTGTGTGTAATAGTACGTGTGCATAGACTGTATTTATGGTATAAACGTGTAT
The DNA here is from genome assembly GCA_947579665.1 of Sympetrum striolatum. NCBI lineage: Eukaryota > Metazoa > Arthropoda > Insecta > Odonata > Libellulidae > Sympetrum > Sympetrum striolatum. Next base: position 44,726,840 of record OX388351.1, on the reverse strand, counting down.
GGCATCATGATGTGTTGAAATGAATATATAATAGATTAGAAAGGGGATATATGTATAACAGCGTATAACTTTTCATTCACATTTGTTACGACAAGACATCGATACATTTTTACTCAACCTATAAAAAAACTATGAATAATATCTGTCATTAAAATTCTATTATTATTCCTAACAAAAAATGTTTAATGCTGTTCGCTTTACCTATAGTTTTTGATAAGTTTTCTTCTAACATGCATGTGCTACCTTCTTTATTCCATCTTAAAATTCTCACAAAAAATTCATTTCATTTGTTTTATTTAAAATCACTTTGCCTTATTGATAGTGAAAATTGATGAAATATTTTATTTAATTCAACTTACAATACGCACTATAAAAGGGTAAATACTGTAAGTAAGTACCGAGTACAAGGGGTATAAAAAACGGTAATTCACAAGGAAAGGGTAATTCGTTTAGCTTTAGCTAATTTGAATTACAAAAATGAAAATTATTGTTTATAGTCTGTGAAATTCTGAAGATAATTATAGCCAACTTAATAAAGTTAAATTTTCTCATGATATAACGATAAAATCGTTTACAATACAAGCAAGGGGAAACTACTATGCTTGAATTAGATTTCGATACCTATCAAACTTAGGCAATCACGATTTCCCAACATTTACTTATGGTTAATCTGTTTCTGTAGATTCACAAACAGCCATTTCAATCAATTTCGCTGAAATACGCAATTAATGGAAATAAAACTAACTATCAAGTTACGGTTTGTAGTCACTTTGATTGAGATGTAAATAATTACGCAATATGTAATGAGGTAAGACTGATTTGCGATTAATTTGAACGTGATTGATTTATTCACACGATTAGCATGTGGCGATCACTCACCGAAAGTGATTCTGCGGAATTGAATCTTAAAAACTCCACCATATCAGTTAATTTCATGCTCTGTCAATTTACATTTAATTTCACGAGTAGAAATTTTCCCCGGAATAGCCATATTTTCATGTATGATTACACTCCTTTCATAATGAACAATTTGAATTCAATTCAAAATTATTTATCAGCTTCTAATATATTGCTAATATTTTTACGTTACCTCAGATAGAAAAGTTTGATGATAAGTAAATACTACCGAATTTATTTAATTTAAACTAATAAATGTAAATTAAGCAGGAAGTACAAATGTATATCTTCAGCTTGTTACCTAACGGTCCTCGTAAGAAATAAAATAAATTGTTACATATATATAGTTAGGTAACATCTAAATACATTCACTGCCATTCACGAATAATTTAATTCATATGATAATCTCATACTTTTTACTTTACACATTTAATAGCCACCTTAGGGTTTACACTCGATTTCATCAAACAGTTGCACACAATTCGACCCAAATAACTGATACACATTTAAATAACTACTAAAAACGTCATCCATTAAAAATGGAATTATGAAAAAAGATGTGCGAATTTTCCTAAATACCTATGCTTCGACAACATTAAAACTTAAGGGATTTTTCTAGCTAACTCTTCATTACTGGTTTCACCCGAAGTTTAAAATGTATAATACATCCTGCCCAGTAATTCTCATTCTCCGTTTCTAGCCTTCGGTCACTAATGTTAGAGGAAGTGAGATTCCAACCACCCTCTGCACTGTATACTTTACAGAGATAACTTAAAAAATCTAATGTGGCCAGCACATGACTTTCTCCATGTATAAGATGTAAATATTTATTTACGACAGTATTTTCGAACACTATATTCAATCTATACTTGGAAGATAAGTGATTAATTTCTTTCATGTTATCTTTTACGTCACAAACATTATAAATAATGTTTATCGGGACATGTTAGATGAAAAACGATGAAGTGGCCTTTCGCCCCAGCGCCAAGAGCACCCACAACGAACATAATCAGCAACTTCCGGTTTATCAGTATTTCACAAATAACTCCTACACAATCTGTGATACAAAAATATGTTTCGTACAAAAGTCATAGTAACTTTCATTTTCTAAAACGTTTATAAATAATATTTTATACCTAAATATCATATTTATGGAGATATTTTGAAAACCGGAAATGAGCTTTGAAGAATAAAGCTAACTTTCGGTCAACCGATTTACTCCAAAAACTGATCAACTCTAACGACACCAAGAAAAGTACTATATATGAAATTTGGTGTTAATCCGACAAATAGTTTTCATGATAGAGCGCCCACAAAGTACATTATCAGCTACTTCCGGTTTATCAGTATTTCACGAATAACTCCTAATCAACCGGTGATACAAAAATATGTTAAACACAAAAGTTATAGTAAAATAGATTATCTAAAACTTTTATAAGGTATACAATATACCTCTATATCATATTTATGGAGATATTCTGAAAACCGGAAATGAGCTTTGATGAATAAAGCTCGACTTCCGGTTAACCGATTTACTCCAAAAACTAATCAACTCTGACAGCACACACCAAAGTACTATATATGAATTTTGGTATTGATACGACCAATAGTTTTAACGTTAAAGCGCCCACTATCACACACACACACACACACACACACACACACACATACACAAAGACATCATTCCGAAAATGGTCAAAATGTGTTCTAGGGACCCCAAAACATGAATTTCCGTTGAAATCTCGAAGTCGAATTTTTTCATGAAAACAATACTTTCTCTATACTTTGTATATGAAGAAAGTAAAAATTAAATTACACATTGAAAAAGTTAGAATAGAAAATAATCAACGAGTTGAAACTCGTCGTTGTACAACTTGACCTAATACTAAAGACCTTCTTTACCAAACTGCTTACGATGGCCACCTCTTCCTTGAGACCCAACAAAAGTTTCCCTTTCCAGAAAAATAAATGCCAATTGAAGTCGCGCAATGAGAAAAGGCGATGAAGATCGACTTTCAAAGGAGGTCAAGAGTCAAAAAGCAATTAGTATCCGCGACTCGGAGCCGGATATTACGTACTCTAACAGATAAATGAAAAATGTTGGATAAGTGCAATATCGCCTTGGATTTTGCTTGTAAAGAGTAAACAGGATCAAGGTCTAGATGACCAAAGTATGATAATTGATTTTTGTAATCGTATTTTGTATCCTATAAATGGACTAGTGTTTCATTTTATGGCTGCCCATTTTGAAGGAGCTGAACCAAAGGTGATGTTATTATGATGTGTAACATAGGCAATTATAAGCAATACCAAATAAATTTTCAGTAGGAAACGAAATCTTTAAATCAATTTGTCTATCACCGATGGATACTAAATAGAGCACTTATCATTATACGGTTTAAATAACATAATTCTTGAAGCTCAAGAGCTTTATAACCCGTAACGCAATACGAGTGTTAATAACAAATAGTTCGAATGGAATATACACAATTTAGCCAAAGGGTAAGTAGATTAAATTGGTAAAACATAACATAGCAGCTCTACAAACCGCAAAACTAGTCGCATTAGTATAGAAATCGAACTTCATGTGCCATAATATAAATGCAAAGAGTATGAAAACTAAAATTAATAGATAAATAAAATGCATCTAAGGGCTGGAAACATTTTACCATTTGCAATCGTAACAATGAAATCAAATGGATTGATAAAATCGAATTCATTTTAATCAAATTATACTCCCAAGGATGAGACTTAAAAAGAATATTCAAAAGATATAAATACTAGATGTAACTGAAGATAAAAAACCTTTTTTCTACGTTTAAGTAGGTTTTAAGAAAAAGAATTACTTTATAATACGTTCGGTTTTCAGAAATGAAAAAAAAATAAATGATTCTGAATAGGAAGTAGTCAAGAAAGAAAAACGAATATTAAATAATACGACATAAGAAGTAGGGAAAACGAATTTCAATGAGGTAGATATTATAATTAAGTTTTCACTATAATGGCATTGTGGAATTATTAATGACTTAGAGGTAAAATTAGATGTAAAAAACGACCATATTCAATTTCATGCCCCAACAGCGAAAAAATTAAAATAAACGCTATTCTTTTTAATGCATTTGGAAGATTGCCACATTTGAGAATGCATCTTCATTTACAGCTCCTTTAATGCAATTCAAGATTTCATTAACAGATAGGAGTCTTCCCTGTAACCTTTTCTTGGAAATAAGTAGCCGAAGCATTTAAACTGTACTAATATGGCAAACATTAAGAGCTCGTATACATGAAGAATAGAGAGAAATAAACGCAGTTTTTACTGCTAAATTAGCATATGGTAATCAATCAACTGACCTTCGATGAATCCAAGGTTTTTCTTAAAGCGTTTTGAATGCCTAACTATGAAAATAACAAATATGCGATGATATACATGTAATATCAGAGCAACAGTCTTTAGCCGGATTGGTCTTTGACCATTCTTAGTTTGATATCAATAATATATTGGCCTAATTTCGATAAAAGCCACTTAAAGTAACTTCATGGAAAAAACCTAAAATTTAAATTCTTGAGAAGTTATTATTTAAAGATACAATCAATATGTTCAGGCGTTACTTCGTGGTAGGCTATATCACAGAAAAGAATGAACTTTGTATTTTCTCGACACGTTTTATTATTATTACCGTTTTCCGAAGCGAGGTATCCTCTTCAGACATGGAAGCAGAATCACGTAGTATATAATACCAAAATGCTCCTTTCTCTAATATATGTATATGATATAGTTCTCTTTGCAGCTAACGCAGAAGATCTAACTTCAAGACTTGAAGAGCTAAACACAGAGGGACAGAAGATAAGACTCAGGATAAACCTAACAAAAACAAAGGTAATGTATTATTCTTTTGCAGTACAAGAACCAGTCAAACTTCAAGAAAAACCTATGGATGTTTGCTTGGAATACACATACCTGGGACAACTTGTAACAATAGGAGAGAAAAACAGGATTAATGAAGTAAACAGAAGAATGAAACTTGGCTGGAGCGCATTTGGTAGGAACTCACACATTCTGAAGTCAAGAATGCCAATGGTTTTGAAGATGGGTCATTCCATGCCAAGTGGTCTGATTTCAGAGAAGTGCCCCGCTTGACCATCACGGATTTCGATGAAATTTTGTATGAACATTTACACATATCTCTTATGAACATTTTTAAAGTTTTACTTTCGCTGATGGTATGCTTGCTGAGATATAGCAGTTTATTTGACCCCGTGTCGCTGCCTTCTTCAATATGACTGTGCGTTTTCAGTAACTTTGAGGCATAGTATCTCAGAGAATTGTTTTATGAAGTAAACAATCTTTGGCTATCTTGAACAACTTTTTGCGCTCTATTAAACAAAGTAATAAAAATAACTGTAAGAGCGACCTCCTTGCAGAAAATTCTGTGCAAAAATGGCCCAAAAAATTGCGGATCGAAAAAATATTAAAACTTTGGCTTTTTATATTTCAAGAAGAAATGATATAATCAACGTGAAACTTTGCGCATGATAACATATTAATACATAGTTTATAAATATAAAATTTCATTATCCTAGTAATTTCCATTATTTTTAAAATTGAGCCAACATTTGACAGTTTTTGTAAAAAAGCCAAAAATAGGCTATTTTTACCCCGCTTTTACAAAAAAAGACCCTCTGGAATTCCTTTTGAAAAATTTTTATTAAATAGAGAATGATTTCAACCCTCTAAAAAAGTATATCTAGTTTTTCATCTCGAGCATATAAGGCCCTAGAAACAGGGACAACTATGAGGATGACATTTGTAAAAACGAGAAAAATAGGTTATTTTCTGTCCGCTCTTAGAAAAGAAAGACCTTTTCGATACTCGTGTAAATTATTTTAATTTGAAAGAGCATGTTTCAAACCTCTTAACAAAGTACACTTGGTTTTTCATCGCGAGCTCGTACAGCCCTAAAAAAATTAATAAAGTTGAGAACGTTGCTATGGTGGCGCCACATGTCTTCTGTTGTTTATCGTCCTGGTTATTTTATGTAGACATTTTTAGTATATTGCGTTGGTCCATGACTGGTACTGGTAGTGACATCGTCACTACCAGTTCAGGCATTTGAACCAGTAACCCCATCGCCCCAGGGTCACGCCCGATAGCCGTGCAAAACCAGCCACGGGTGGGTTTCTTGGTTGAGTATCCCAAGCCTACAATTTGTTTTCTTCGATGAGGTTGTAAATCCTTATGTGGGTATCCTTCTGGTGGTATTAAGACAAAATATTGTGCCGGTGAGACATCATGGACAACAAAGTTATAAATTAAATCAATCTGGTAAGCTTTAACTTAGTGAAACTCCATCCTAGTAAATGGGTGGGAATAACTTAACAAAATTCCACTTTTATAGTTTTTAATATCTGCGACAGGTTTCGGACGTTAGTCCATTATCAAGCATAAGAGTTATTCATTAGTGCATATTTATATACAAAGAATAAAAAACCAAGGCACCAATCAGATTAGCTGCTGTTGATAGGGGGAGCGGTGTTAGGGGGAGGAGGAAGGGGAAGCAGGTTAACAATGGACAAAATGGGAGAATAATTAGTAAAGTTAGTTAACTTAAAAGTTAGTTAAAACAAATTATAACAAAGTAACAAATTATAACAAAGTTTATGTTGAAACATGGGTAAAGAATCTTTAGTAGAGACTTGGGTTGACTCGTGGCTACGTGGCCATTCTGTTGTGTGTTACTTCGAGTTTTTTTCAATTGTGAGTTTTGTCATATTTTCATTTCTTGGATCCTTCAAATTTCATCCATACTCCACTTTAGGTTCCTCTAGAAAATTGACAGCTGCTTAGTATTCTGTAAGTATTTTATTGACATAGTACTCTCGCATGGCCACGTTTTGAACTGAGTTGCTGTATTTATCGTATTCCATCATATCTTTATTACTTCTTTTTCCAGAATTTGCATTATTGCACTAAATATTGCGATTTTACTAATTCTAAATGGATGTGGAAGAGTCAGATAAAAATCCCACCTTGCCCATCTGCGTTGTTAGGGAAAAACTTTCGTCTATTTTCCATCATGGTTTATTTTATTCCAATAAAATTGGGCTGCAATATGTGCACAATTTATCGTTGCACGAATAAGTGCTCATTTTTCTGCGATCGGAGGTTGGGAACACAGAGTACGATCAAATCTGTTTTCATCACAAATCAAAGTATTTAGAAATGTATTAAATTAACCAAAAGTCATGCTGCAACCCATTTAACAAAAAATAACATACAGCTAAACATGGGCTGCTGAAAGACAATCTAGCCTTGTCTAATGATTTGCAAGCAGTGAAGCCTGGTCAAAAAATTTGTTCCAAGTGTAAAGCCAAATACATTTCTATGGTCCAAAACACTACTGACTCTTCGTCTTCGGAAAACTGCGATATGGAAATTTCGGATACGGTTAATGGAAGTTTAACTGATTTGGGATCTACCCCGTTAATAACGCAGACAAAATAACGTTAGCTGCTGGAATACCAGCTGAAGATATAAGACAAACTAGTCAGTGTGATGTTGAGGAATGCTCTTCATTCTGATCTAATAAAAGAAATTCAAACAAAAATTAAAAAATCCGATAGATCGATGAAAGTTCAACTATTGACATTGGCACCAAAGAGTTGGTCGATAGCACTTACAGTGAAAACATTTGTGGTATTAGAACGTACGGAGAAAGCAGCACGGCTGGTTTTGCACGGCTATCGGGCGTGACCCTGGGGCGATGGGGTTACTGGTTCAAATGCCTGAACTGGTAGTGACGATGTCACTACCAGTACCAGTCATGGACCAACGCAATATACTAAAAATGTCTACATAAAATAACCAGGACGATAAACAACAGAAGACATGTGGCGCCACCATAGCAACGTTCTCAACTTTATTAATTTTTTTAGGGCTGTACGAGCTCGCGATGAAAAACCAAGTGTACTTTGTTAAGAGGTTTGAAACATGCTCTTTCAAATTAAAATAATTTACACGAGTATCGAAAAGGTCTTTCTTTTCTAAGAGCGGACAGAAAATAACCTATTTTTCTCGTTTTTACAAATGTCATCCTCATAGTTGTCCCTGTTTCTAGGGCCTTATATGCTCGAGATGAAAAACTAGATATACTTTTTTAGAGGGTTGAAATCATTCTCTATTTAATAAAAATTTTTCAAAAGGAATTCCAGAGGGTCTTTTTTTGTAAAAGCGGGGTAAAAATAGCCTATTTTTGGCTTTTTTACAAAAACTGTCAAATGTTGGCTCAATTTTAAAAATAATGGAAATTACTAGGATAATGAAATTTTATATTTATAAACTATGTATTAATATGTTATCATGCGCAAAGTTTCACGTTGATTATATCATTTCTTCTTGAAATATAAAAAGCCAAAGTTTTAATATTTTTTCGATCCGCAATTTTTTGGGCCATTTTTGCACAGAATTTTCTGCAAGGAGGTCGCTCTTACAGTTATTATTATTATTTTGTTTAATAGAGCGCAAAAAGTTGTTCAAGATAGCCAAAGATTGTTTACTTCATAAAACAATTCTCTGAGATACTATGCCTCAAAGTTACTGAAAACGCACAGTCATATTGAAGAAGGCAGCGACACGGGGTCAAATAAACTGCTATATCTCAGCAAGCATACCATCAGCGAAAGTAAAACTTTACAAATGTTCATAAGAGATATGTGTAAATGTTTATACAAAATTTCATCGAAATCCGTGATGGACGAGCGGGGACCACTAGACCACTTGGCATGGAATGGCCCAGATATAGGTTTTCAACCAATGCATTTTACCTGTCCTGACCTATGGTAATGAAACTTGGGTGTTAAATGCTGCAATAACCCAGAGACTTCAGACAAAACAAAGGAGCATGGAGCGCTGTATGCTGGGAATCACAAGAAGAGACAGGAAACGCAATACTTGGGTGAGAATGATGACTGGGGTTACAGACATCATATATAAGGTAAGATCACTAAAATGGAGGTCGGCCGGCCATGTTGCAAGAAGAAACTACAACCGTTGGACATCTGGTAAAATGTTGCTTGCATACTGCAAGCATATTTATAACACAAATTTCAAGTCGGCATCATATCGAGAGGGTCCTCAAAAGAAAAAAAGGATTGAAATAATTTTAAAATTTTGCTGTAATTTATCCGTCCGGCATCGAATCCGGGTCTTCCTAGTGATATTTACTTTGCAGCACAATAGAAAATCACTATCTCTAACTATGTGTGAAAATTCAAGCAGAAATATTGGCTGCAACTGCCTCAAATGACGTCCTACTTTTCATATATTTCTTAGATGAGAAACTTTAATGTGCTCTGGCATCGAACCCAGGAACAGTACGGTCCTATCTACATTTTTTTCTTAAGCCGATTGTTATATTACATTTTCTAGCAAAGCAAAAGCTTCGTATTATTTCGATAAGTGAATAAAAAAATAATGAAAAACTACCTCAATGTATTTTAAAAGGCGGATTTTTGCATTTTCCTATCATCGAACCCAGGATATTTTCTGTGAAAGTCATTAATGTTTTCGATAGATCATTACCATATCCTTAGGCTTCCTGAATTTTATTCTCTTCCTATCCTGGAAGTTTTTTTTTTAATTCCCGAAAATCAAAGTAATGCTTTTAAATGGGAAAACTCGGGACCTTGGGGCTCTCTGGAATCGAACCCATGACACTTAGGTTCAAAATCGCATTTTTTCTGGCTAATCAAGCTTTTCTAGCTTCAAAATCGCATTTAAAAGTTATGGCTAATACGTCGTAAAAATTTCAAGTCAAAGACGCTTGTGGTTTAGCCTGTGAATTACGTGGTGCATTCAAGTTATAACACCTCCGATATTTTTTCTCAAGACTGTCTACTAATAGAAACACACGGTTTGCTTTAAAATACGCGCACAATTATTATAAATGCGTGATAGATATTTCAGCACTGTATGGCACATAGAATTCCTGTGACAGCAGAGACAGTTAAGACTGTTGTTGATACTTAAAATTGCGCCGTTCTCAATACAGTAACATTCTTTTTCTTAATTTGCATGCTGAGCCACCATTTAAACGCATCACCAGCTGAGTGAGACATGTGTTGATGGTGTCATGGATGTGACTTTTGGATCTTTTCAAAAATGAAAGACACTCTTCGTGGTCGCACATTCAGTAGCCGTGCTGCCATTGCATCAGCGATTTTCCAGTGTCAACGCAGACCCCTAAAGAAGCGTTTGCAGCGGTCATGGAATCATGGCATCGTCAATGTAAAAAATGCTTACTGGATCTGAAGATTCTACTCCGTTAGCGAAACCGGTCATGGTAACAAAACCCGAGTATAAAATTTGTTTTTTTTCTTTTTTCATAATATACAGCTTTCTCACTATTATTTCATCATGTGAATTCTTCAAAAGCGAAAATAAATAAGTAAAAGCTATAATAAATAACGTCCTATTTTTTATCGTATTATATTCAAGTTGAAAAGCGTGGAAATAAACCGTCCTGAAAGCTCAGTAAGTGAAACTTCAGTCTATAGAGATTATGAATACTTTCTCTTGGAAGTTATTCGCAATGCGGCGGATTAACAATTTGAATAGGAATATAAGCTTTTAAGAATTCTAGCCACTCTCTCCCACGCCTTCAGCAGCCGTTGGCGTCACTAGAGCCTTAAAATAAGTCTCTTTCTTTAATCATCGCCTCTCATTGTCGGCTGAGGAAACTTTCCTCTTTCGCCGGACACTTCCGCCAATCCCTTCCCTGCGTGAGGCGTAATTGGCCCTTCTCTCAAAGCCTCAGATCTTCACTCCAACGAACAAAAGTTTCAAATCCTTCTTTCTTTCGAGGAGAAGAATTGGCGCTCGTTAAGAAAATAAAATACCGAGGATTCTCACGTCTCCCAAAATAGATAGTAGGGGATTTTATATAAATGAATTTTCGCAGCAAAAAAGTACGAAGATTTCAACTCGTTCTGCGCTTGGCATTTAGTCAGCCCGATTGCGTTGACGTGAATAAATTTTGTAGAGAAAATTACGTTGAATTCCGTACAAACGTTAGGAGTGCCCATATTTCTAGAATCCAGGAGTACACCGAATATTTAAGAGTTTAAATGTAATATCTGAAAGCAATCATTACGAAACAAAAATGGATCAAAATGAGCGTTTTTACGTATTACATGGAAAAAATGAAGGCGACTGCTCTTGCTGTATTTTTCAATGGATAGAGCAACTAACTGACAATTAAGAGACGTGGGTTTGGATCACGGTCAAGTCAGACTTTTGGAAGCTCAGCCGATAGAGCTGTAGGCTATATAGGCGGTGTGCTATATTGATATATATATATATATATCGAAGGTAATCGTAGGTCGCTGGTATAAGCACAACTACAGGTATAGCTCAATGGACAGAGCAACCAACGGGCAGTTGGGAGATCAGAGTTCGAGTCCCGACAATCATATTTCCTGTTCTTTCCTCCTCAGGTAGTTATTTACAACTACTTTTTGTGTACAAAGATAAAAATATTGAATTTCGAACGCCTAAATAAACATGAAGCAATCCATGCTTAAATCGCAAAAAAATATTTTTGAAGAATCTCATTCAGTTCCGAAAATCACGCTTCATTTCATACTATTACAAATGCAGCTTTAATGAAAATCATAAGGATTTTTGAGTTCACTGGTGATTTTCTTAATTGGTAAGCTTGCGCCTATATCATTTTCGAAATTATAGTAGGTATAGCCATTTTTCTTTTCCAGAACATTCTCTTATCTCATTCACCACTCTCCTCTTTCCTCCAAAGAAAATGGAAGGGGATAAGAATCGCGAAGCACCATAGTTCTGAAACACTACTGTTCCACCCTTATACCTCACTTCGGGGTGCTTACCCAACGCCAGGGTATTAGGTTATCAGTTGGGATACATTCTAGGCCTCCGAAAGCCTTGATATTAACTGACAATAGAAAGAAATAAGCACATTTTGCACGATAAAGGAAATGCAGTGCAGAAACCTTGACGTCAAAAGAGTAAAATCACTTCTAAAGCAGTAGTTCTGTCCATCTGAAATGCACGACCACCACTTTTCCTCTATAAAATTAGTACTAGCTTTTCTTTGTTGGTCCTCCATTCTAAGTAGTAGTTTTCCCAGAGGAAGATATTTTATTTAACTATTAACGTATACTCCATTTTAAGTATTTCAAAGAATAACCATCCGACTTATTTTTCAAGGAATAACATCTTTAACAAGCTTCCCTATCCATTCAATGGACTGCAACATTGTATGAATTTCTCCTACGATAAAAATGTAGCTTAGATCAAAAGAATAGCAGAAAACTTTCAAGCAAATTTACCCTAATACTCGGAAATTTCTCTGCATTTGAATAAATCTCTCTATTAAATTAAACGCAATCACATTTACAAACACGAAACACCATAAAGATTTAAGAACTTGTTTTGAAACGAAATGCTTTTCCACGTGCTGATAAATATTTACAGTAACTTCTATTTGGAATCATTAATATAAAAAATACACTGAACACATTTATTCCGATTTCCGAACAATTTTTATAATAATTCCCGGTAAAGAAATGAATTTTGACTACAAAGGTGCAGAAAATTTTACTAATATATCTTTCTAAAAATCTTTAAAAAATATCATTCGGGGTATAACCTCTTAGGGAAATTAAATGTAATGGTTTTCCTCGAGGAAAATTTGAGGAAAACACGGCCAGTTATAAATAACTTCTGAGGATCAAGTGTCAAGGAAAATTTCCGTGAATCGACGTGCGTTGAGTTTGCATCGGCTTTTTATTCAATAACGTCTTACGGGGTGATTCATCGTGGTGTTATCAGGTTTCCAACTTATGTAGAGTCACCGTGTTATCGCTGAGTACAATAAATAATGAGGCCTAACCTTCAAGGAAATTATTTTTAACGAAAAGAAGAGAAAGTTAAAGTTAAATATTACTAACTTTTATTAGGTTAAATAGATTTTTGAGTAAAAAATTCCCCAGAGAATGAACTTCTTTCCTTGATGAATTCTTTGTTACTTTACTTGGTATTTTTAAATGCTGTCAACACTGATACGATTACACCTGAATGTAAAATGATTGCAAAGATTCCTTCAATCCGTACATTCATTTTCCCAATTCTAACAAACAATTGATATTGATAACAATTATTGGTTTGTGTGAGTCATGTTTAATTGATTAATACCTTGGTGTACGATTTTTACTAATGCAATCTAAAATCGAACTTAGTACATAGTAAATTTCCAGCTGTCGAGGATATATATGCTGGTAAGTCTATAATTAAATTTATAATAAAGGGCACCAGACGTTAAGTTAAAGAGCATCAGCAAAAATAACAATTACGAAAGAGATGTAGTTCTTTCCCGATTGACGATTACTATTTCTGATGATACACATAACACTCGATGAGTTTAACATTTCAGAATTCTTAATTTTTTGTCCTTAGGGTTGTGGAACTTCGATATTCCTAAACGTGAATTAATAATTTTATACTGAAATATATTAATGCATTAGATCTCTACATTCACTGGTTGGTTTGGCCTCATGTTTTTATTTAAAAAATGTATCAATTTCTGGAATAATTAGATAAAATAAACCCGGAAACTTTTCTTGGCCTTTATTATCTGGAAGGTTATTAGGGTTGTGTCTTTATCTTTAGAGCAGACTAAGGTTTTTCAATCTTCAAATATAGTTTTTCTTTCTTTCTCTTAGTTCCTGAGGGGCCTGTTTATGCTTGATGACAGAGTTACTTGTAAGAAGAGACTAACAATCTCAATCTTACCTTGAAATAAAGCCGTTCTAACTAATAACAATAATGTACAATAAGGCTTACATTCACCAAAGGGATGCCAACCTACTGTTCTTTGATCGTATCTGGGGCGTAGTTTATTACGGAGACGTCCCGAAGTTAATCATATGATGAACTGTATTCTCTGTTGAAATTTTCATAGAATTTCAAGAAAAAAGGGACTTGAAAAATTTTATTTTAACTCTGTTTACCTTTGGGATTTTTTCTGGGTGCAATATTCCCTTACGTGCAATGAATCTTTCACCCTTTCCTTTCATAGAATAATTTGCCTTTAAACTGAGGTGATGAAAAAAGGAAAATTTGAAAAATTTATGGGCAACTAAAAAATCCTATTCTGCGTAGCAGTCGAACCTAAAACATCAGCGGGTAGAGATAAGCAATCGTTCCCTCCAAGGTTGGCCTCCAGAGGTCTTAAGCAACATCTCCTCGGATTTGAGGCGCGTCATAATTCAGGCATCGTAATCTCCCGCGTGACGGGGACAAAATATCCGGCAGAACCCTTCCATCCAACCTCGTGCACAATCAAGCGCATCCTGAATCTCGCATGTTTCCATAAGCTTGGAGTTTCCGAAGAAACATCTCCCCTCTCTCTTTTATGCGAACAAAGGAGACATCTTCCTCTCCTGGCACTCGCTTCGTTTCCCCACCTAATCCGCCACAAATCCAGTCCCACTCCGCCTTATTTCACCCCTTACTTCGCTTCACATACTTTACACTTGCTTACTACGCTCCTTATTTTTTCGATCATAAATATACAAGAAATTACTGATGTGACTCACCCATTACCAGGATGCAGCAATTAAGCAATGACTTCTTCAGCGTCCTATCTATAGATGTGTTTAACACAAATATCATTCAAACAAAGTCTGCTTGCAAAAAATTGCAACAATACACTAATAATTAATTCCTTGATAATGCGAGTTCATGTGCAGTAATTATAGTTTATGTTCATGTTCTTGCATTAATTAAAATATTTTATAATATATGTATGCTATGACATTTGCTATCAATGTTTCGATATTTTATACTATGTTCTTTGATTTATCGTATAAAATGTACGTATTCTATGTATTTCTGTATTTTCTGATGTATAGTACGTTGTGATGTACTTTTGTGATATTTCACGTTCTTATTTCTTTATTTATGTACAAAGTATTTTATGTTATGTACGTTATGTATAAAGTATGATGTCGCGGGTTGAATCGATCAAAACGAATGACAATATAATTTTAGTGTATGTAAAAATGATTCTGAAGAATGCTAAATATATGCATTAGTGTTTGTGTCAAAGCTGATATTTCATCTATTCAGTCCAGAAGATATTCCGTGGCAATGAACGTATTTCTTGTGACGAAATAAAGTCAGGGGAGGGGAGGGGTAAGGATACACCCCTTCCGTGTATAAATACTCAAACAATTTCGATTTTGTGCCTGAAGATGACTAGACCTTAGTCAAAACAGGTATTTTGTTGATAAATTTTCTTCGTGTGGAACTGATTGTGAGACTAAATTATTTCTTCCCCTTCCTTCATGGAGTTCTATAAAGTAACAGCAAGCATCATTGATAATAATTTTTTTCTATTATTTTTATACATGTCACGTTATAATACATAACGTTTCTTAGGTCTAAGATGTTAGCAATACAGAGATTAACCATATTTTGCAGAGCAATGGGTGCTAGACCTTTTTATGCTGCTACTTCTTGGACTATCACATATAAAGAAAGGAAAGTCAGGACACGGCTGTAGATGAATTAGAGGTTTAATATCTCCAATAGCTGTTTTTGTCTCATTCTCCGGTATTCTGAAAAAACAAGACGGGACACCACCCTTATGTACTTAATTTTCAATGAGTGGTCTCCATTATTAATCTTAGAGAGATGCTTTTCATTAATATTCCTTCCACGAAAATTCTCTCTCAATATTTGTATTTTATATATCCTAATATAAGGATGACCTCACCACACTACAAACACCTGTCTACAACGATTACATGTACTCTTATGATTTTTTATTGTCTATATTTTGCAGAGCAATGGGTGTTAGATTATTTTATGCTGCTACTTCTTGGACTCACAAATAACTAAACCGTGAACTAAATTGTATTCAAAATGAAAAATAAAAATTGAACTAAGTTGTATTCAAAATGTTAAATAAAAATTTGGCTTTTTGATTTCTACCACTAGATCCAGATAATTTAATTACTAGGTAACTAATAATAATAATAATAATTCAGTAATAATTAACTACCTAGTTAATTACTACAGAACCAAATACAACTAATTTTAAAATAAGTAAAAAAAACTTTTAAAAAGCATAAGGTTTTATATATGTATTGCTGTAATAAAAAAGACGCAGTTATGTATTACGCCTTGAGTGCCAAAATAAGATTTCTAGGCCCTCACTGGAATAGTATACCTTAATTTACTCTCCCATCGGATACATATCATTCAATGAACGAAAGAACTCTAGATCTCAATTCCTCTCGAATCGATCTGCAGTTTATTTCACCATAGATCTACCTTTCGAAAAGAGAATACCATTTATACTTCAATATAGCAAACTTCTTTCTCAGAGCGACTGGGAAATTCATGCTACACAAAGTTTAATTTTGAGTATAACTTAGTTGAGTATACTTTCACTTACTTTTTTAATTTTCCAAATCTAATTCAATATACAATATATCGTTACAGACATCGTGAGTAAGATGTGATATCTCCATGGAAATACTACGGATCTACGACAATCCTAATATAATTAGGGTAAGAGTTAACCTGTTATCTACGGGGCAATTGTGTTTTCAGTGGGTCGTTTTGATGCATTTCCTTTGTAAGCAGGACACCGCAATTTGCGTTGTAAATGAGCGACGACTGATGCGGCGGTGAGCTGCACATGGCATATATTTCAGATGCAAATTGATCAGGAAGAGAGATTTGTGAGCGAAATAGAGCTTTCCAAAATGACTCAATAAATTTGGCTCAGAATAGTAAACTGAATAAAGTTACTTATTCTGAAAAAAAAACGAATTTAGGAGGATTTATACCGGAATTATTAGCAATAATATTTGGTAATCACCAGGACTGGAATATGTATAAAGTTCTTGCTATATCGAAAATTAGTTCTCATATTCTTCTAGGACCAAGTTGTCCGTTTAAGTTCATATACAAAAAATTATACGAAATAAAGAAAAGCCAAATTTTATCTTAGTATTATTACTATAAGGGAGTCTTGAAGTTTATAGTCTAAATTTAGAGCAAATTATTTGATTGATTTTTGTCTATGTCTATGTAAGGCCCATGCAAGCCACCTTTCGGTTTTTGGGAGGGGTGCAAGCACTATGTCTCTATTTTCCTAATCAATTTCTTTAGCGTATCGTTTGCAAAAAAAATGAATTCTTGAAACAATTCGTTCTAACATCTATTTGTTTGATCTTACTCGCAGTATCAGAGCTGCCTATATAACTGGGAGATTGCATAATATCGGTCACATATTCTGAGAACGTAATTTCTCTGAATTCTTTTTTTTCCGAATTTCTCAGAATTCTCTGATTTACACCTATAGAAACTTTTTTTTAATTTCTGGCTGAATTGCCAAAAGGAGACTATCTTCAACTTATTCGCGTCCTTAAATTAGTAAAATGGAAGTGTAAATTAGTTGACTTTTTGCAATTCAATGACAAATTTTGAAGCAACCTTATTATTACATAGATGTTGCCGAGTTTATCTATATTTTATTCGGACGCATCTCTTGAATTTAAGGTTTGAATTAAAAGAGCCCGAGGGAGACCTTGGGAGGCCTTACTCTATTAGTTTATATATACCGCAAAGAGTAAGAAAATAATTAGAGAAATTATAAGCGGGTGGCTAAAAAGGTAGCAACAGTAGTGGGTGTGATTTAGAATATGTTCCATCGAATTAATTAACACAGTACATTATGACTATAAGGTTTAATTTAATGACCTTTATTCCTTCATTAAAAATAAATAAATATAACATATAACATTTTATTTAAACAACATTTCTGTGGAAGATACCAAGTTTTTTCATTTTTTGAAATGTCTATTCCATTCCACGAAGTCACGCTTCCGCATATCAATTTTGAATATAGCTTTATTAGTGAAAGATTGAGGCTTTTTCAATTAAATTTTTGAAAAGAGAGAGTGCAACAAGAATTATTTTAAGTATATGGAAAGCTCAAATAAATATCGTGAAAATTATTCATTGTTAGAAAAAAAACAAAAGAAGAAGACTCTTCAAAAGTTATAATTAAAACCTAGCGCAGAAGGTTCAGAGAGGTAATACATTCTAAGATTTTTGAAATTCATAAAAATAAAAGTACGAATTAATTTGAATTCTTTAATTGATATTAAATAATAACATCATATTTCATTATAAATTTTAATATTAATCCCTCGGTCTAACTCCAGAAAAGCACTAGTTTTTAAAGAATGCATGTGAAATGGCAATATTAAATTATTGTTAACTCCATTTATTTGTGTGGAATTTTGTCAGTGCTTCACGCAGAATATCCTTATCCGCTGAATCGTCATATTTATCCGAAACTTTACCTCGAGTTGGTTAATTATTCCAGAACCGTTTCGCTAGAGAATTCCTCACGCGAACGAAACATCCGCCGTAGCGTTATAATGCGCCACTTGAGAACATTCGGGGATGGAGATTTGCAACAAGCTATAACTGCACTGTCATATAGCTGTTACATCGCTCGCGAGTGATGGCAAACCGCACCAAACAAACCTTAATGAAAAGGCGAAATGTGGCGTGAATCCCGTGTTTGAAAGGCCATTAAGTTCCAGCGCCACTCCTATACTCGTATCCATTTCCAGCGATGACAAGCGCAGCTACAAATCTATCACGAAGCGATTTCCCTTGGAATGCCGGACTGCTATTTCCAAAGGGATTCATTTTTCGGGGCAATCAATGGCTAATCCATTCCTAAGGGCGCGAGCTTATTATTAGAGCTTCCGAAGGATTGCACAACTGGTGGAGTATGATGTACCTCAACGGGTAGTGGAAGCGGTAAACACGTGTGTCTCTATTGAAGGCCTTGAACGCCAGGAAGGAAAGTAGAGCAGTGACGATGGAAGAGAGGCAGAGACAGGGGGACCAAACTTGAAGTGTCGCACGCACTTTTATGGCTCGAATTTTAGTGCCCGCGTCACTTAAGAGGCCTCCCTCATGCCGGAATCCATTTTTGGAGAATTCGTATGAATTCAAATCCTTAAAAATGTAATGGTGACTTTCCGTTGAAAAGTAAAATCGGATAACGGGAAACGTTCTGGAGAAAGTAAAGAGCGAACAGCTGATTTTTTTACCGCAAGTCTTACTCTATAACACCTTGAGGTTATTTCAGGAAACTTTATCACGCAAGAAATATAAATATCAGAGTACCAAAAGGTTGTCCATTCATAATAAAGACATCTCAACTGATGTTAATCTAAGGAATTTTCGAGCGATGGATTTCTTAATTTCTTCATGATTACATATATATATATATATATATATATATATATATATATATATATATATATATAAATAACCAACTCTACTAATAAAAAGACAAGAAAATTTATAAAAAGCAGCCATTGAAGAGCTAATTCGCTACTTTCAGATAGTATATTAAATATAGTAAGAGAATTATTAATATAATATTAAATAATGTATAATAATAATATAGGATGAAATATGAAATAAAATTAACTATAGCACTAAAACATACTACCCCTTAAATTTAAATTACTAAGAAAAGTTTCCAATAATGGTTTTAATATGTACATATGTATCTAGGTATTTACCTACGCTTATATCTGCTGCCGGCTAACATAAACTTTCCTTCGAATCCTCAAGTACAATTTGTAAATGCAGTAATTAGTTCCATATAAGCTAATCCTATATTAAACTAAATCTAAAAATGTACGCAACGAAGCCACATCCATTACAAATAATTTATAAGCCGACTGCTACTGCATTTACAGAGATCTCGGATCTAAAATTTCAAAATTAAATTTTGTAATAATCAAAATCAATACTCTCATTGTGCACGTTTGTTCCAAGTATTACAAGTTGAACCAGTAAACCGCATCTTAATTTATGTTGCAGTGAATATTTTATGTGGGGAAATTTTTATGATTAAGTTAATTTAAAAGATAATTGATGTTTAATTACTCACTATTACTAGAGGAAAACGAGGCACTCCATTGAGTTTTTCCGGCCTGGGAGATGAATCTGAAGAATTTTTTGCTTCTGAAATAGAATTAAAAATAAATTAATTGTAAAATAGCATTACAAAAATATTATCTCGGTATCTATATGCATTCAGTACAGCAGAAATAAAATAACTTGCTGTAATAAATTGTTTCATAATTCATTTTACGGTGATTATATGACACTTAAGAGTTAAGAACAAAATGTTGTAGGATGATGATAAATCAGTAAATTAAAATACTCGCTGAGTTGGAAAAGTATTTGGGTAATTTTGCACATAAGGGGAGGGACCAGAAAAAAACAGGCATTCTCGTAAGGTTATTTGTAAGTAGGTTTTGCTGTAATTATTAAACATAAAATTAATCTCTGAAAGTATGAATGTATCTACTGTAATATATCTTATTAATTTAGCACTTTAGAATTGTGAAAAAATATCTAATAGATACGTAGCATAATAATAAACACCATTATCATGAATAAAAACATGCTATTAAAAACTTAAGCGTATTATGATACTCACCGAGGATATTATACACACTACGTCCTTTGCAACACTTTTCCCGATTTCTGCTTCGTTTTATAGCGACATCCGCTATAATATTGTTGCTCACAACCAGCAATTTCACCAACATTAATTAAGCAATTACTTCCCCTCCTAAAGTAATACAATATTCAAACATCGTATCACTCTCGTAAGCATTCATAAATTCGCCAATTCTGTTTCCTTCGCAGATATAATCGTTTTTGCCAATTATTTCAAAATAACCTCATAAACAAGTTAAAATGGCTCAAATGTATTAGTATGACTTTAAATCTTAAGCATCGAATACGAACCTATGACCTCTCCACAAGTTTCCGGTAAATTTCCGTACACGTCTTCACCCGTCGGGTACTAGTTGCACTAACGGATCGACAATTGAAAATAAGTTTAAAATCCAACCTCCTGATTGGTTAAAGAGATTTTTTCATCTTCTATGCCAAAAATGTATTTATTTTATTTCGTTAAATTAATAAAAAATTGCTTCTAAAAAGTTTAAAGATTTTACCAGAGTTACCAATTTAAAATATTTATTGTGTAACATAACTTAGTGGACAATATCTTAGACCCTTTTAAACTAGTTGATTATCGATTCCTGCACTGTCTGTTTCATTTTTCATGATGAGATTACTGCATTGCATTGTGTCGTAAACAGCCTTTCAGCTTATTCTCGCTTGGTCGGCATTGATAATGAATCTCATTATTAATCCTTACAATACAACAGCTCCGTATAAAAGATGCAGCAAATCCATGTTAACTGAAGGTAATTTTAGAGGAAAGAGCGTAGACATAAATGAGAAATAAGTGAAGGTCAATCGGGTATTTTAAGAGAGGATTTAGAAAACTTTAATTGGCAAATGTAATAAATAATAAATAGTGTAATTCAACTCTAATTTTGAATCCATTAATCTCATAATACTGATAATAAAGGAAATGTTTGATTGATATTTCGCCAGAATTGTCACTTCGTGGAACAATTTGGAGAAAAAGTTTTTCCTCCGAAACTTATAGGGGTTTGGCGTTGAACATTTTTTCATCTAATCGTTTCACGGTGTAAGGAAAGAAAATTTGAAAAACGGCTGTTAATGAATTAGAGGTTATAAATCTCCTTTGTCAGCCTGCCATGTCTCATGCACTGGCATTCGGAGAAAACAAGAAGAGGACGACGGGAGCTTAGCTCTTGAAAGGCACTTTGGGTATCTAAAAGTGAAGCATTCCATTCTTGTTTCCCCGAGTACCGGTAAATGAGACGAAGAACGCCGACAAAGGCTATTGGAGATTTAAAACCTCTAATAAAGAATCGTTTCACGTTTAATAAATTATTATACAATCAAAGTTATTGGGGATGGAACGAACCAATGTTACATTTTGTTAAGCAACACTACCTATTGTCCGTTATCGGTTTAACCGGATAATTCCATAATTAATTCTAAAGCATTTTGAGTAACTCATCCTGGTCTTTAGCATGTATTTATCAATGTTGCGCATATCTTGAAGTTTCCGCTGATGGCTGTGAATGAGAAAAGAGTCACAAAACACTCCAAACACCATCAAAAATGTTACAGGTATAATGGAACCAGAACCAAAAGATAAATTACAATAAAGGTAAAGCCAAATCAATTTTTTGTGGAGAGGTTGGAAATGCCAAGGAATATCTTGAAGTTTCCACTGATGGCTGTGAATGAGGAAAGAGTCAAAAAATACTCCAAACACAATCAAAACTTTTGATGGTGTTTGGAGTATTTTGTGACTCTTTCCTAATGTTGTGCATTAAAATTTATATTCCTGATGAGATCGAAAGTGTGCGAATGAAAACATACGCTTCTAATTGTAAAGTATGTACGGTAAATATTTCTCCCAGTAACGCCAGAGCGCTGAGGGTGATATAAAACAATTTTCATGATTTATCGCGGAAAAGTTTAAAAATTGACCACTACTGTAGTATATTAACCAAGACATTTTCAACTATTCCAGCCAAAAGGTTAAACTATTTATACGCGAATGCCCTCTATCTTGAAATGGATATTAAAAGAACACCGTGACTCCGTCAATGTCATCGTTGTGAATGTTAAGTGAAATGTATAATGTCACGTTGGTGCACGTTTTATACGCTCTTTCATTTCATTCCAGACACAAGGACAGCAACACATTTGTTTATTGCTGCAGCGAAGAAAACTAATATATAGAATTATGGTTATCCTTCCATAGAGTAGAGGTATGAACACTACATTAAGAATATTCAAAACAAGTAAGTTAATCGTCAGTTTATAGGTTCCCCTAGATCAAATTTCATCAATGGATGTAATATTAAGGAATGCAGAATTGCTGTAGATACTTTCATCGGTTGGACGGTTGATTTCAGCCGATCAGATTCGATTTTTTAATTACAAGAGAACAGCACCAAAAAAATCTATTAATTACTAATTAAAGCTATAAACCCCCAATAAGGCAAATCTATTTCCTATTAATTATAATTCGAAATTGAATTTTAAACTGAAAAACATAACGGAAAGTATATGACAAAAGCTAGTAACAATTTAGACGGAGAAGGCCCAGAAAATTAAATCAAATTACTTGCATAACATGTCCTTCTACATTCTTAAACAATATCTCTGATTTTCAGAAGACAAAAAATTGACATTAAATAAAAATAGAAATGTTTAAGTTATCGTTCGAATGTTAAGCGATAAAAATCAAGTAATCAGCTGAATCTGCAATAGAAATTACGATCGATCAAATTCTCGTCAATTAGTGTAGAGGTACAAACTATATTAACGACCTCACGAATTAATAAATTCACCCGATTCCAAGAAAAAACGGACTTGAAAAAGTCTGACGGGACCGGAAATTGAACCCGGGATATGACTACGGAAGGCTGCTCTAACCATCTACGCTATTCAGCTAGAAGATTTTTAACCCTAACCCTTTTTCTTGTAGTAAAAAAAATACTTCGATATCTAAATGAAATCATACACCCCAATGCTAAAATATAAAATGTACTACTTAACTCAATCGTTAGACATACACGACTAATAACTTACTCAGTTCGTTGAATAACTATGCCTCTAAGCTGAACACAAGCAGGCTTGATAATCCACATTACTTGAGCAGATGAAAACAACAATATGGTTATTCAGTCAGTGTTTAAAACAAACATCACAGAAAAATTCATAACTAACGTATATATGTCAATATAAAAATGATAACTACAGCTTGCGACAATAAAATACATTAAGTATACATTTGAAATATTTAATACATATAAATTGTAAACATAAAATAAATATATACTCCCCTCAAGGAAAGGGTTAAGGTAATTTGCACATAAGGGCGTTCACCCAGAAAAGTTTTCAAGTCCGTTTTTCCTTGGGATATAGTACTCCCCTCTAAATTGACGCATAATTCAATTTACGCATACTTGTAAACCTTTTGTACGCATTTTTCTCCCGACAAACTGAAGGCACGAGAAAAATAACCGCCATACATTTACCGGTTGATAAAGTTACCACTATTTCAAGTCCAGCATCACCTTTTCATTTTTATTATCTCCTCCAACTCTCTCTTTCTGGCTTTTCTCTTAGAAAAAACTCCTCTTTTCTTATCTCAGTTTTCTCCCTGATCCTCCCAATTATTCTTCACTTTTCGCCGCTTCTTTTTATTTTCCCGACCGCTTCTCCCCTGAAGAACTCTTCCCACGACTGAGAGAAAGGAACCCCACAAACACGCAATCTTTCACCTCCACCTTATCTCTCCCCCTTCCTTTCAAGGCGTCAGCCACTCGTTTGCGAGTCCTGTGTTTTTCTTTATTACCCTCAAAAAGCCCCGTTATTCTTTCTTTGCGTCTCCGCGGAAGGAATGACTCGTCCTGGGGACGTAATAGGAGCCGCCGTACTCTGGGGAACTGCTTCAATGCCATCCTCTCTCTCTCCTCGTTGAATTAGAAGGTAAAACCTTCTAGTACACTGCCAAGATTGCAAACTAAGGCACGATATAAACTTCTAGCCCAATTTTGAGGGATTTTACGTTGCTTCATTACATTCTTGAATTTTTATTTGAATATAATACCCTCTAACCTGATTTTTAGAGGAATTCCATAATGAAGCATTTCATTTTTAATTAAACTTATTTCTTTAATCACAAAGTCCTCTAACCCGATTTGGCATATTGTGAGCTTTATTTCATGAAGCATATACTAATTTTATCGTAGATGAAAAATCAATTTTTCGACACCAACTTAGTAGCTCTTCATGATGAAAGAAGAATGAAAACGAATTATACTCGAAATCACAGAATTTTTAATAGCACGACCTAGGTTTAAACGCAGAAATTATTCAATATGAGTTGAACCGACTTCGTAGAACGTCATTTAATAAATAAAAACTCGAATTTTTAAATTATTTTATCGTATATATATATAATATTATTAAAATGTATTGTTGTAACATTATTTGCATTATTATTTATTTGTAAATTATTTCTTAAATCAATAGGTATGCTGTACTTGCAACGGAAATGATATAAAAGAACCTGATGACGATGATGATGTAAATAAATTCGCATGATATTTCATAAATTCACGCGAAATTCAGATGAAAACCCTTAATAATGTTATCAAAGATGATTAAATGGATGGATTATATTTAAATATCTTTAACGATGAAAAAAACTTCTACTACATCTTCTAACGACAACATAGAAGAGAAAGTAACTCAGATAGCGAAATAAACAAGATAGGTATTTTAATTTACTCCTCATAAGAAATGAAATAAATGTTATAAACCATAATGTGTAATAGAAATTATGAGATAAATAAATATTCTTCAAATATTGTCCTTGGTTGCTGAAAAAAGTGACCCTCGCCTGATTCTCATCTCAACTTGACGTATTCAGATGGCTAAATTCAAACACGCATTGTGCTCCTTCGATCAAAATGTTTTTTTGAGGTAAGACATCAAGAAGCTTAAAGCAATTAAGTCATTCTTGAATAGGTAGTGTCACTTTAGCACGTTGAATGTGCAATTTCTTCCTGCGTTGAAAATAAACATCTTGCTGTTAGTTTTCTACACTAAGATAGTCAAACGAAGCGTCGACTAGATTTAATTAAACTTCCTTTTCACAATTAAGCTTCATTAATCACTTTAGCGAGGAAAAGCTATGTATAAGTTTCAGTGCATATAATTGTAACTTAAATTGCTTTTCAAATTAAATTCCCATTTTTCAAATTAAATTAATTCCAAATTGATGAATTTAATTTCAATCAGATAGCAAGACAGATATCTTATTTAGAACTAATTAATAAGGAGAATTTTCTTAGATTTCATTTTCAGGAATGAAAAAGGATATCTTATCTTATAGAATTAAATTCATGTGAGTGAGATAACTACGGATAAAGCAGGAGTCATTCGTAATTGTTCACACAAGCACTGTATTTATCTTTCTTTTCAGTGACATATACGAACATGTCACACATGTAAGTATATGTACAATACATTTATCCCAAATGTTACAAACAGTCCCATTCAGAAGATAAACGCAGAAATTCCACATTAAATTACATGCTTATTAATATACGCGATGGAAATAAAGGAGAAAAAGTCTACCGTAGCCGGGGATCGTACCCGTGTCTCCCAACTGCCGGTCCATTCAGATACGATATCTCATAGAACGAAGAGAAATTGAGTTTAATGTATGAATAGTTTACATACCAATAAGGTATGTATATACTGAATCCAAAGAGTACATTTTCTTTTGTGATAACAGCATATTCTCGCTCTAGCGTTCCGTATTTTAGAGTCGCTCTTTCTCATTTTTGGAAATGTGAGCTGCTTGTCATTGCGTGATTGCGAATATTAGTGAAAGTAAGGTTAGAGCAAGAGTCAAATTCAAACTTTGAATTTTGAGAAATAAGAAGAGATTCCGGTGGGCAATAATTAACACCTCCGTAAAGCTTTAAATTCATTTGGGTATCCTATCATGTAATGGAGTGAGTTGAAGTTTTAGGATTATAACCTTCAGTTACTATTTTGCTTTGGAGGAGAACGTTAAGTGGGACAGAATTGCACGGCATAGCTTCGCAAATTCCACAAAGTTAAAAAATCAAGGCGATTTACAGTGTTTCTTATACTTCAAGGATTGCGATGTATTTAATATTGCGTCTCATATTACAAGCAACAATTGCACTTCCCTAAATAAGAAAATAGTTAATGTGGTGTTACAAAGTTATATTTCTTCACAGATGATTGTGAGGGATAGCCCGTTTAGTGCTTCAACAAGGATGAAATTGAGACATCTGTTTACGTATTGCTGCTGTTTAAATACAGGAGAATAAGTTCTAACGAGGAGGATTGAAGATACACAATTCAGCATTGAACGATAGGGCGGTAAAATAAGCAAGGTATTTCACAGAATGTAGAGGAAGTGGTGAACTAAGAGATTTTAAAAGTATTGACGGTAAATGAACGTTCTAGTGATGATTGGGAGCTAATATCTATTAGAAGCGATAACTTGGAAGTACGTATAATGCAATTATTTATGAGAAGATTAAGAAAATGTTGTAATGAATTTTATTGGCAATTTAAGCTCTAACGTTTTATCAACTTCACCCATAAATAGTTATAAAATTAAGGATGCGGTACAAACCAAATATTAGGCAATAGTAAACTTATACATTATAGAGTAAACAATAATACAGCTTTAGCGCTTTAGAGTTAAAGCTATTTATCTCTGTCGAATTTCACTCTAATGGTGTCGTACTCAGTTAATCCCTTTAAGTAATAAAAATAGGCGTGGAAAATGTACCGACCTTGTATCTTTTAACAATCTACTCTTGTATCAATCTTTTACCAGTAGATTTTTCATCGCACCTTCTGTTTTGGTTTCATACTTGAGAAGATAATTTACCTGATCGATAGGGAGCACAATATTGCCGTTTTAAAGCAAATGTATAACGAACCTTTCTATTAATCAATTAATATAAATAGCGAGCTTTATTTTTTTTCGCTAGTAGTAGACGTTGTCGGTATGTAATATTTCTTTCTTTCTTATATATCTATAAAATACCATTAAAGATGGAGATAGAATTAAAAAAAGTTAATCGTAAGAAATTCCACTAATCAGAATCATATTGTACTCTACGATCATCTGAATAACTTAAACCAATAATTTTATAATTAAAAAAGACATATCAGCAATAATACTGAGGTTTTCAAGATAAATACCATACTTTTAGCCAGCTATGTATCATTCTGGGCCATTAATGATTTTTAAATAACCCCATGTCTTACGATGAAGGTGAGATGGATTATACTTTAATCATCGTCAACAGAATCATAATTTAATTTCCAAAATACCCAATCTCTAGGGAAGTCCTATTATAAGATTCTAATATTTTAAGTGAATGACGAGTGAAGTTTGTTAGGAACTTAAAATTTCAATATGGCTACCGGGCGAAGATACATTGCGCGCCAAAGATAATTCTAATAATCATAATTTTAGCTTTGGAAAAGAAAAAATCCTTCATAATTTTGAAAACCTCTTTAGATAGCGATTTTTTATTATTTAATGACAGAAGGGAAATTTATTTACGGCCTTGTATCATATCGGCCAATCAGGAGGCTTCATTTTCGTTTACATCTTTTTTTAATTTGTCAAACCATTAGTGCAGCTTGATTTTTCGACGGGTGAAGACGTGCGGATGGAATATCCCAGAAAAAAGGAGGTTAATTCAAGTTTTTGGCTTTAAGTTACATATGACTTTCTGTTAAACGTGTGTATTAAAAAAAGTTTAAAAATTTATTGAGCAATAATTAGTCAAAGAAAAAATATAATTGTTAGGGAAAGTGCCATTGAAAACGAATAACACGTCCAGCGAAGTTCAACGAAGGATGGTATACAGAGTGTTTCCTCGGTGAGTAGTAGTTAATTTTTTTATTTTATTATTGAATTTTAACCCTTAACCAGTGACGTGCAATTATTGTCACACTATCAGTGACGTGCGGTCTGGGAGACCGCAATTTTTTAAATATCTTTAAAGTTACTAAATGACACATTTAACAAAGTTTAAAAGCCTTAATAAACTAATCAGTTATTAAATAATTTGAATTCAAATTTAATTTTATATTAATATGAATAAAATTACAATCATTAATCATTTTACGAAGATAGTCAAAAATTTGAATGAAAAAAACATATCCTAGCAAAATAATGTCGCATATTAAAAATCAGGTGCCTATTTTTGTAGCAAAGCCTTTAATGTATTTTTGGGATGATAATTGATAAAACGTTCTTAAAAAATATTTCATTTATTGTGTTTTTCATGGATTCTGCAAACGTTCGATATTACATTTTTCGTGAAAAATGTCCTACCCCTCCATAGAAGCACAGCTCTTGCAAATTTTTTTGTGCATTATAACAAAACTGGTAGTCTACATTTGGACCAACAGAAGGAGGTTTTTCGTTTTTTTCATGGAGGGCAAAGTCGGCAAGTCTTCCGCTTCTCTAGTTTATCTTCGAAATTTTGAGGTTTATCAACTGTTAGGTTCAGAATTCGGCCTATATTGGCTCTTAATTGTGTGGGAATCTTGCTGTTCGACATTATCCTCTTTAATTGTGGCCTTACTAACTCCGCTGCAATGCATTTAATAAAATCGTACCTATTCAGATACTTCTTGTCTATTAGAGACTGCTGGAACACAAAAGAATTCACCAATGAAATGTCTAAAATCCTAAGAAACACTGCCATTGGCCATCTCCTTGTTCTTCGACTAGATGAGTAGCTGCTGCACATTTTATGTAGTGTATCTACTCCACCCTTGATTGAATTATAGAAAGCTATAATTTCAGGTTTCATTGTCACGACATCAGTGCTCTCTGTGGTGCATTGACGACACCAACCAAAGAGTCCTCTTTCTCTTTGGCACATGAGGAACTAGAGTCATGTTGCCGTATATCCATACAACGAGGACCCTTTTGTGCCTTCTTTTGAAGGCCAGAACTCATTAGATATTTCCCTTTAATTTTTTCTTATCGCCCCGACATAGGTCAGTCCTTTCACCCTCAGCTTCTAAACCAGTTCAATTGAAGTGAACCAATTATCAGCTGTAATATTTCGATTGGAATGAAATATTGGATCAGTGAGACGTGGAACTGATTGCGTAGGTTTCGAAGTCTTTTTGTCTTCCTCTGACAGACCTTTTCCGTTGGTACTTTTTCCGGCGTACAAATAGGCATTATACAAATAGCTATTCGATGTATCCGTCAAACACATAATTTTGAGGCCATACTTAGCTGGCTTACTCAGGATGTACATTTTAAATCGGCACCGACCCCTGAAGGCAATTAACATTTCGTCAATACAAGTTGTTGTGCCCAGTGAATAGCAACAATGAGAATTTTTTACGAAATGATTTAACAAATCAGAAATTGGTGCAACTGGGTCACTTTCGTACCGGACGATTCGGTCTTCATGGTTATCAAACCAAAGACATAAAAGGAGAACAGCAAATCGTTGTCCATACATTACTAAACGAAAAATTTCCTTTCCCATGCCATCTGCAGCAAAAGTACTACTAATACCTTCATCGTTAGATTTAAATATTGCCGAATATATTAATAACTCAAGTAAAGCTCTTAATTCAACATAATCTAAATCTTGGATTTCTGGCCTACTCTGGTATACTTTTCTCATAACTTCTGAAGTTCGACATTTGTCCGACACAAAATCAAATTTATTATATCATCGTCAAAAATAAGCGACCAAAAATGGAGAGGTTGAAGTTACCTATCTAGAGGTATAACAGATTGCTTCAAACCTGGTTTTTTCCGCGACAATGTTATGCAGACGAGTGTAAACGTTTCTCTTTGGCTCTTTAGAACTCTTATTTTCCCAGGCAATTGGTTTTCCTGCCGCCATATTTGCAAATTATTTTACAACAAAGATATATTTTAGAAAGAAACGAACTTACTGAAAAAATATAACTCACATGATTCGTCTTTCAAAAGATCCGTGTATGCGATCCGTGTAGCAAGATGATTACTTGGCAAAGAATAGAGCGAAACTAAAGAAAGCAGTTTGGGGAAAATCCGAGAAATACGTTTTCTTTCACATCTGGTCATCATGTACTGCTCGAACATTCGCCTCGGGTTTTCCCCAGGATCACTCCACCCTTTCCATTGGGGGTCCATATTCCGCTGACAATATGCTTCACTAAAGGTCATTCATCCAGGGCTAGGCACAAATGAGTAGTGGCAACAAAGAGAAATTCTCGCAGGATTTCGTTATTCTGAGTTTGCCGCCACTTCGGTCGCATAGTCGTTCGGTAGTAAGTGACATTCTAGTGTCAGAATCACAGCGAAATATGAAGACGAAAAATTCGGTTCCATACACATAAGGTGTTTTAATGCAAGTATGATTTAATATATTTATAAAAAGATTTTTATTGTTGGAGTTAATATTATAAAATAACCAAAACAATCAGTATTCTTTAGGACGACCTCAACATTAGCCTACTATCATAAAATCCATATATCTTGCCTAATTTGTGCTTTTCAAATAGTAATAACAAAGAAATGTAAAAATAATAAACAAATGTAATAAATAAAGTTAAATTTTGTAAGCCAACGTAATAATTTTCACCCATATTACGAATTGAGTTTTCCCGAATTAGTGAAGTGCGGTCTCTCAGACCGCGCATGAAATTAAATCGCAACTTAATAGAAATAAAAGTAAGATAAATGAAATTCGAAGAATTCTATATACTACGTAAAGGTATCTAAGAAGGTACCATAAATAACAGATTTGTTAAAAATCAAATAATTTTTTTATTCACAATAAAAAAATCGCTGCGGTCTCTCAGACCGCACGTCACTGGTTGAGGGTTAAAGCATGATTTGGCTTACCATTACATTGAATTGGTTTCAATCGTAATTGCAATATTAGGAATGGCAGACGAGGCCGCTACAAAATGAAGCAATTCTTGGTTAGTAAGCAGTTTTTTCTTTATGTATTAATCTCTCTGTTACTGCAGTCAACACCTACAAAGTTATAGTATCAAGCCTTTTGGTTCTCATTGCTTAATAAATTATAATTATGTGAGTTATAATGTTTTACGAAACTTGAAATTCTTAATTTTGCTACAAAGCTTATTCGATATCATTCAATTTCAACTTCTGGCATTTCCTAGTTAATATGTTTTGGAGTAAAATCAACTTTAACCGTAATAATTTGTATTATGCGTTTACATTTAGAGATCTACGTCTGATTTCATAACTATTTTGTATTCTTTCGATTGATTGTTTCACTAACCAGGTTAGTGTAGCTGCTCGTATACCATGTGACAATTAATTGTAAGGAAAACAGTAGAAGATAATTATAAGAGAATTAAGAAATTATTCGTTTGGAAAATCTTACATTATCGTGTATTAATTTAATTTTATAAGTTATAAATCATATATAATCGAAATAATTTTGAATCGTTTTTTCCTAGTTATACTAATTAAATATTTCAAATATTACGATATTCTTAATTATTTAATTCTCAATTTGCATGAATTTAGAAGGGGATAATATTCAAAAGGCCGAGTAATTATTAATAAAATATTTTTCTCAGTTCTTAAAATATGTACCAAAGGTATGTGATAAATAAACTTACTTTAACATAGGCAGTAAATTAGTATTATATAAATAATAAACCATCATGCAATAATAACTATAAGTAAATCATTAAAAACATCCACTCTAAAAATGCAAATCGTTATATATCATATTTATTATATAATTGTCTTTACCCTATCTGTTAGTTTTAATGTCATTGACAATTTAATAACAGTAACCGTACGCCATTGATGCTGCTCTTGGGAACCAAATCGTCCCAATAGGATCAAGAGGATCGTTGGACTCGGGAAGATGTAAGGATATGGCTACAGAATCCGGGAAGGGATGGACCCCTATGGGTAAAGGGTAGAGAAGGCCCCCGGGGAAAGAGAAGGGTGGGTCCCAGGGTAAAAGGTATGGGGAAGGGTGGGGCCTCCGGATAGAGGGAAAGGTGGCCCCAGGGTAGAGGGAAGGGTAGGGTCCCCGGGTTGGGGATGAGGCCCAAGGGTGGAGGTAGGGTGGGCCCCAGGGTAGGGGGAAGGGTTGGCGATGAGACCCTTTAGGATATAGGAGGGTGGGGCCAAAGGATAGGGGGAAGAGTAGAGGGAGGAGTAGGCTGGGCCCAAGGGTAGGGGGAAGTATAGGGTAATGGTGGGACCAGGGTAGAAGTAGGGTGGTCCCAAGGGTAAAAGGAAGAGTAGGGTGAGCCCCAGGGTAGAGGGAATGGTAGAGTGGGCCTCAGGGTAGGGGGAAGGGTAGTTTACCCGGGTTGGGGGTAGGGTGGACCTCAGAGAAGAGGATAAGTTAGGGTTTTAAATAATGAATAAAAATAAATTTCTTTTCCAGAATGACTTTAACTGACATACTTAAATTTATTAAATGTAATTTCGATATGCTTTTTAATAATTTAACAATTTGTCAAAAAAAATATATTTACTCCTATTATCATTAATAATTATGTAATACTTTTCTGCAGAATTCTCATTTATAGTAACCGACTGTACAAACCACTAGAAGAAAATTTAAATTCAGAAGAAAGGATTTAAAATTGGCTGCTAAACAAGACGGCTACTTGTTAATGCATCAGCCGTAGATATATTTCAAATCCCTATATAGTATCTTATTTCTATTGGATATTTTTCATGTAAATTAGCATCCCTTTTAATGCTGCTAACTAAAACGGTCATATTAGCGTGTACAATCATATCTCCATCAAAGATTTACAAGATAGGAAAGTAGGACGATTTGGTAGAGTGCCTTTCAGCTTTTTTCTCATGTATAAGGAATTCCTTTCATCACGCGTCTCACGAAATCCTGAGGGATTTCGCTTGGATTCGCAAGGAATCCTCTTTGCAGATCCTTCCGACTTTAATTACGGCGAGGAGCGATTTTTTATTCCGCAAGTGCTAGAGGAATCCATTGATGACCTAGTTTCGATTCATCTCCAGATTTGTCGTCCTAAGGAAATGCTCACTCTCCGGGAATGAATAAGGCGATCCGATTTCCTCCACGAGGCCCTTCAAGTCATTGTGCTTTTATGAGTAGCAACATTTTGTAGGCCTCATTCATATCATGGGATTCATAATCTTGTTGAACTTTTTATGTGATTCGCCGGAAATGCTGGAGTCAAGAACTTTCATAGTATGACCCTAGGATCTAATTACCCTTGCGAATCCATTACTTGGCATCTAAAAGAAAGAAAGGTAATGAAATGAGTCTGACTGCGATAGCAGGTGATTAAGGTACTTCAAGCCAGATATTGAAATCTCGGTAATTCGACTGAGCAATTCTTAGAATGGATTGCAACAAAGAACACTTGTCAACAGCGTCATACATTTTTTGAAGGATTACTAGAAGGGAAGCATTTAACGTTAGCACTTGGAAGAACTTCAGATATAAACGATAAAAATCTCTAAAATCAAACAATTTCCAAAGTATACAAAAGCCAGCATAGAAGCAAAAGGAAGCTTTCGATTGGTCTTCAACCACATGTATTTTTCTGACGTGAACAATTCGAGATAACTACCATTAGACCGGTCTTAGAGCTGATAATAACTAGCGACCTGTCGTCCAATCTGGTCTTTTACACGAGAAAAATATCTATAAAATAACAGGACGAATTTTCTTACTCCAATAAAATTTGTCCCGCATGATTAGCAATGGTATGGCGTTGATTGAATTAAATCAAATTAATCACTCGTTTAAAGTCTATTTTCTCTACGTCCTAAAATACTTAGGATTATTATTTAGTAAGCTGTTTTAAAAATAGACATATGAGTATGGCATAAATTAGTGAATTAATCAACTTCGACAAAGAAATTCTTCGGCAACTTCTACTCAAAGAAAAGAACTGAATTGAGGACATATGAAAGGCTCAGAAATCCCAAACCAAAAAAATGCACCTCGAGTCAACCCACTGTAAATTGAGACGTTTTTGGCGAAGCATAGAATTTCCACGTTAATAAATTCATCCTGCTTACTTCACCATGTCCCATGTGACTCAAAAAACAATAATATGAATAACGTAGTATTCGATAAGAGTTTATATCATCAATTCATTCATTTATATGGAGCGATTTAGCCTAACCTAAAAAACCCCTAAATAATACACTAACACACCTGTAAGGGTTTTAAGTTTAGCAACATCATCTTTACGGTGTATCCACTTACCCTTGCCACCTATTTCATTATTTCAATGAAAATATGGTATGAAAATTTCAATCCTGCTTAGGATGATGATGAATATATTTAATTTTTAAAACTCAGAGATTAACACGGGAATTCATCGCTTAGGATATCATTGGAGTAAGCTTTAACAGCCGCAAACCGAGGAATTAATCACTATTTCATTGATCCCAGGGGGTCTAAGCCCCAACCATCGCGAGCAGAGGGAAAACCTGAATTATTCATTCACCTACCAAAGAGGTGTAGAAAGGGCATTAGCAGATAATATATACCACATGATGTATTTAGTGTATGATTGGACGCAGAGGAACCCATTGACCTGAAATTTGCAGCTAAATAGATACGTAATGCTATCATCTATACTTTATCACCTATTTCATTTTTCTCCTAGGAAATAGTTCGTGCGGAAACGACGCGTCTACGGCCGGCGTCCCATATCTAGACGACAAGTGCTTATTTTTAACGACACGTCATTTCTCTGTTATCGGAGCTGATGGCCGTCGGAGGATTGCGAACGAAATTCCATTATCTGCAGCGATTCACAACCTCGTTAGCACAACGTCGCAGAGTACATGCAAATTATAGGCGGAGTTGCTGTGCACGGTAAACGGGGTAGATCCTCTTGGTTTCCATTATCCCCTTGTTATCACTACATGCATCTTGACCTACTTTCTACATAAATTCAAAATCCAGGAAAGATTGAGCCACCCTTAATGGATTTGGCATTAAGATTAAACTTCAAAGGTTAACTAACAGGACAACATTTCATAAGGGAGACAAAATCTAGTCTCCCCGATAAGCCCTTTCACAAAATCTCTACATTGCTACATAGGCTCTGATTTTCCAGTAGTAACAAATGGGAATTTTTTCTTGCTACATCACAAAATATTTGGGAAAATCTAAGCTAATTACATTCACTGTCAATCAGTAAAGAGTAAAGGCCCATTCTTGACCATAGTTATGTCTTTAACAATCTCTCCCAAGCATAAAGCTCTTATTGTAGAGTAATTAAATTAATATCATTGCATTTTTGCAGGTAAAATTCATGTACCGCGATGTTAATGTTATTTGAGAAGCTTAGAGCGGAAATATTCTGATATATAAAAACACGTAAATCGCCAATAATCACCATAAATTTAATTATAACTCTAAATTTGCATATAATATGGATAATATTATTCATTCACTCTTAAATAATTATTTTTGGAGAAAATCTCTTTAGCCTGACAAGTTGTGAGACTCATACCTTCTATAGGGATAGGAAGTAAAATTCCATTACGCATTCTGTCTTGTTGTTTTACCAAATTGGGATATATTTACCAGAGCTTCTATACGTTATCTTCACTTTATAAGATAACGTATGTATCATCAAATAGGATAATTATCGAACTCTTAATCTAAAAATTGCTTTCTAAATTCGTTTTTAAGCCACCAACATGAATTTTGGTTATCAGCCGATTTACATATACTTTAGTGACATTTAATAATTCCTATCAAGCGCTTTGGTCTATCTAGCTGTATTTGTAATAATTAAGACCGATTATTAAGTTATTGATATTTATTATCTGCCTTAGAAACTGTAAATCTGTCGAAGGAGTAAACCAAGAAATAAATATTTCTCCCTTTTAAGAAATTAAAATTTCTTAATAATTTGAAATGGAAGAATACGAAGGTAATCTCCCAGCTGTCAGTTTAGCAATTTTAATTCATTAATGTAAAATAACTACAGAAAGGAATTTACATGAAATGTGTAAAACAAAAGTATCAATAGTTTTTATTTTTAAGAACAGATGCTGTGATTAAATTAGCCTTTGCTATCACAAACCAAAATATACGAAATGTATCGAGCTCATACTTTCTTATTCTGATGCATTTGCAACAACTAAATTATTTAAATCTACTCTTATTTATAAACATTACACTTTTATCCTCTATATTTTGTTGTATCTTTTTGTTGAAAATCCTTCATAAAAGCTTCGTGATTTTTACGATCTCATGCTTGCTTAAAATCAATCTTTTAGTGCTGAATTTCACCTCGAATAGTTGCTACCCGTTGTAATCAGTAAATCTGAAACAGGAGATTCTAGCTTCTGTTTGTTACTCCGCGTACAAATCTGATTCAAAAACCATAACATTGAAAATTAACGAATTCTTAATTTTTTTAAACGATTAAGCTAAACGTGTATCAGTAATATTTTATATACACGTAAAAGTGTGCAAACACAATCCACATTATCTTATTTATTTGATTTATACACACTTTGACGTTTATTTTTTGCCTGACCTTCCACTAGCTTTCACTGAACATGATTACGTAAAAAATATTCAGTTACAATTGCTCGTTATAATATGATAATTATTTATATTATGGTTTCTTGTTCATATAATCACACATATTTTATGTTTATTTTTGTTATTCATGTTCAAACTAATATTATTATTTTTCTACTTTTATCAATAAAGACTCACCACTGACAGCAATGTTAATAAATAGGAGCCACAAATATACCTTAAGCTGTCAAAAATTGGATCCAATTTTTGACAGCTTAAGGTATATTTGTGACTCCTATTTACCTTCTACTTTTGTTAATTCTTTACGATCAGCACCGACCAAGAGATACCACCCATCGAGACACGCTGACTGATCTCACCAAGACGATGGTATTCCGAAGAAATAACAACATCCAGAAGAAAATCCGTCGTATGAACATCTAGAGACATCGTTGCTTCACCTTAATGGAAGAGGATGGGGATGCTTCCTAGACGGAATCGTAGTGCACTCCTCGACCGCAGAATAATTGGCGGCGCTGCAGGAGGGTTCAATGACGCTCAGACGAGATAATGGAATTAGGCGGGAGACGGATCTCAAGGGGCGTCTGTTTGCCTCTGATGGCAATCGGTTGAGCAGAAACGAAAGTAAAGGGGGGTAAGTATAGAGAGATGTCCATTAAAGAAATCCAAAGGGACTATTACATAATTCGGTAACGGGGAATCCTCGGTGGGCTTTACCATTACGAGTTATGGATTGAGTAAGTGGTTTTGTATCCTGCCAAAACTGCTGTAATGTATCATTCATTTCTTAGATTTCCAGAGAATGGTCTTCTCGAGAACAAATTAAGTAGAATTCTGGGAAAACGATCATGAATGTGTGTATAAAATAATATTATCATTTAATTGATAGTCCCCAATATAATCTGGTGGAATTCCACTTTAAAATTCACTAAGACATTTAAATATACAGTCCACAGAAACAGTGTATTAGTACACTTAATTTATTAGGGAACGTTATCTTTTGTTGCAGATTTCCAACCATAGAGGAGGAGAGCCCAAAAAGTAAACCAAGGGTATTAAATTAAATCCATAAAAGCTTGAATAACACTAAATTACAAGTTTACAGAATACAATCATGAATAAAACACCACCCTTACATAACACGCAGCAAGGTTTCTGGGACTGTATACAACAATTACAGTACTAATAGATACATAGAATACCATAGAAAATCTACCATGCTTTGAACTTAATTTTTTTGAGAAAGTATAACTTACTATAAGAGATTACAAAACGATAAATATACTGAATGACGAAAGATCCAAAAGTAACTGTACACGCAAAATCCATAATTAGAAACACTAGACAACTGAGGGCCTCAAAGAATCATTTCGAAGACGATGTTATTGGATGCCGAGCAGGGAAATAGTTTTTGTTAGTTATGTCATCAATAGCTTTTAATAAGTTTTAAAATGAGCTGCATTTCCTATAAAAACATTTAACTGCATTAAAAGAGATAACGACCTACTTGCCACGTTAAGTTACTTGCCTTTCCTAATAAATGCCAATAAAAGCTAGCTCAAGATATTCAATCGTACGCCTAGATTAAATTAAGAACTATATATTAAAATTAATGAAAATACAAATTTTAATGCGATTTGATACCATGAATCTTTTTCTTTTCGGAAACACTACATCTAAACCTCTTTGGGAAATTACTTTGATTACACAGCATTCTCTGGCATTACAAATTCAAGATATGACGCAGGTAAAATTGTAACGACTTAGTAACCATAATAATAATAAAACGAATTTATTCGGGCAAGATTGAGGGTAAAAATCTCTTTTCCATCCAACCCATGATATTTGAATGGCACCTCCTCACAAGCACGTGCTCATGGCAGGGCCCGGCTCAATAAGCTAACTTACGCGCCTAAATGCCAGTTTTTACGATAAATAAAATAAATTATAGAGGGATTCTAAAATTTCTGATTTGCTTACCCAGCTTAGCACCCTACCCTGGCCAAGAGGGGCCAAGAATTGGCAAAATTCCTAGCTAAGGGTAATATGTAAAACCTATTTGAAATATAATCTGTTATGTTGTTTTTTATTCGTAATAATAATAATAACTGTTGAGACTAATTGAGGAGTATCTTCTTAGAACTGACCAATAATAAACATGTATGGAAAATAAAACAAAAGGAATGGATGGATGAAATTAAATATATATAAATCATGTGTGAATAATTTAGTAACCACAGCAACGATTCTCATTAAAGTGGGCACTCGACTGGGTTCTGCGAGGCGTAATGATAGTATTTTTCTCAGGTAATGGTAGATTCGCAGAGGAAGCGTTACCTTGATCTGCCTAAATGATGAATGTTTGCGAAGCTGCAGCTTTAATGAATGCCTCAGCACCCGAGCCGGCTGACGAAGGGAATAAATTCCATTTACTTTCTCGGAAGGAGACATTTAGACGCAGACAAAGTGCTTTAATTAAAACCGAGGAAAGTATATTTATTCTTCACGAAGATGAATGCTGCGCTACTAGGGTATGAATAATGGAATAAAAGCAAATAACTAAGGTGGGTTTACACGTTAAAATCCCAAATGTGCGGTAAATAGAATTAAATTAAGGAAACGCTACTCAATCGTCAAAATTATTAATGGAAAGCATTGATTTGAATGTTTATGTTATGTTTGTGGCCACACAAATAGGAGGACAGAATGCTTGACCGCTGTCTTACCTTCACCTTGCTCTTGGATTCACCTGGCCGCCGCCTTCTTTTCATCTGGCAGCCAAGGACGATTAGAGTCAAGGTTATACGCCGGAAACCACGAGAACATGAGGATCTGAAATGAAGGGCAAGCATTCAATGGCAGAATATATCAGTATTGGATTTTTGAATTTCAACTTTTGTTAAAAATAGAATAATATCATGATACATATATCTCCTCTGTATACGGTACAACATGACCTTTGCTGTCGAGGCACCTTATAACCCTTACTACTACTACCAATATATATCAGTTTAGGAGCCATCAACGTCCGCTGACGGTTCACAGAAAAATCGCATATGTTTCAAATTTATAAAATTCCATTATTAAAGACGAAAAATCCTCTCAAATCTAATCAAATTTAGAACTTACAGTAAACTCTGAACTTTGAGCCCTGAAAGTCTTCCACTATATGGAAGAAGAGTTACATAATGCAATCAATGAATTTAATATGATAAATTATTTAATTTTTTTATTTTTCTTTACACATTGATATGCATAATAAATGGATAAAATAATTCATAATGTGCTAAAAATTGGTACGAGAAAAATTATTTGCGAACTAGGTTATATTCTTGAAAATTCTTTAATCCTTTTCGTTAAAATGTTATATTCGGGTTCGAATCCCGGCTAGTCGGATTTTTCCGATCAGGGAATGGTCCTGTGAAATTCTTCATCGTTATTGTTAATTACCTTTCACTGTAAGGGTCCAGAAAATGGATGTTTGCGGGGTATATGGAATTTAAAAAATCAATATTTAATGAGATGTAAATTCCTGCTAGGTTGATAACTGTGCTGTTATAGTAATATCTTTTATTTTTTCCTCGGTTAAACTTTTATATGTTATGTATATACTCTTACATTAAGTGCTATGTAACAAAAAAGGTATTCTGTATGAGGTTGGTGTTACAATTCGTATTTTATTCCAGTATTTTAGGAGTTGTAAGCTCAACTATATGAGGTTCGTGTTATGGGATTTGTCTATCATGGCGCCCGGTGAATTGGTCCAGGGCGGGATTCGCACGCGGGGAATTAATCTCCCGATAGATTGGTACGCGGGATATTGATCCCCCGCGCTGATGTTGTACTACCAACCCAACCCAACCCAACTCCACCCAACCTAACCCCACCCAACCCATCCCAACCCAACCCCCCCGGTTAATTTATTTATCAATCAATACAATCAATCAATATTTATCGAGGATGAATTCCCCTCGTACGAATTCCACCCGGACCAATTCACCGGCCACAGTCTACCATATGTAATGAAAGCACCTTTCACTATGCTTACCGGTAATCAGCACATCTTTTGAAAGGGTTTAAATTATTTGAGTCATACAATATAGAATGTTAGACACGCTCATGCTCCGTTTTTTATTATATTTTCAGTAACTTGAAATTATTTTATCCGTATAATTTTTCTGCTTCTAATTCACAATTATAGACCATATACGAAGACTCCCTTTGGTCCATCAATTTTTTCTAGAAAGTTTTTAATGACAACATAGTCGCCTTATATTACATATTTTATATTTATTGAATGAAACCGAGATTTAAAAGTCTGAAATACTGGTTTCTCCTCCCTATATTACATTAATTAATAGTTTGGTTAATTTTCACAAACATTCTCAAAGTTATGAAAAAAGCGTTAAGAGTACCGAATCGTACATATATATTAATGTTTTATCAATTGCGGGA
Organism: Sympetrum striolatum; assembly: GCA_947579665.1. Classification (NCBI taxonomy): domain Eukaryota; kingdom Metazoa; phylum Arthropoda; class Insecta; order Odonata; family Libellulidae; genus Sympetrum; species Sympetrum striolatum. Next base: position 44,685,317 of record OX388351.1, on the reverse strand, counting down.
GTAAATTTGGAAGGAACAATGTAGTAATAAAAATTAAAAGTAATACAAATACGAATATTGAGCTTAAGACATTTAAATTATATGAATAATGAGGGGTTTTATTGAAATATTTTGTTAATTATCATTTACTACAATATAAACTATAGAGATAATAGTTTACATTAAAGACTTCGACTAAAGGTTCGGAATCTACCGCAGAGATTGAGAGATGAAATTTCAATTTGAGCCATTAATATGACAGGAAGAATTTGTGAATTAAATTACATGTTTAAAAAAAAAAATAGAAAAGAGGGTACCCTCCATTAGGTATTCCACTGCGAAACTCTTATAAGAGATTGAAAATTTAGGCAGCCCATCAATTACACGCATTAGAATCTGCCGACGCGTGACATTGGACTCGAGTTTCCTGTAGAATGCGTGAGTTTGATGCGCTGTCACTCAGACTGATACAGTACCGATAGCTTCATCGATCACTAAAGGCATCAAAAGCAGAAACGAAGTCAATGATGGATTTTCACTTTCATTTTTTCGAACCTGCGTTTTAGATCTCATAGATCATTTTCTAGCAGAATATCCAATAGATACTCTAAATTCAAGTGCACGGTCAGGGACTTTCTTGAGCAGACATTGCTACCACATAGGGATAGAATAATCCATTACTCTAACATATTCTCCAGCTGGTCGGTTATCCACGCAAGTTGAATATTATGTAAACCGTACGACTCAGCGACTTTTCCAATATTACTTCAAAGTATTTCTTACAGATATGTGGTAAAGAGAAAACAAGTAAGTTGTATATTTTATTCATATTAAGCTTCGTAATCATTTATTCGTTTTATCAAAAATACCCCTTAGTGAGAATTATTTATTTTAATAAAAGTCAATTTTCACAATATTAGGAACAAGTAATGAACTATGAGAAAATTAAATTCTTGGGAGAAAGTAATTACTTCTAATTTCATAATTTTAATGTTATATAACTATAGCATAATTTAATCATCCTCATTCAGACCGTTATATTCCTGCAGTGATTCTCAGCTGATGTATCTCAGCGCATTAACTAGTAAGCTCATGGTAAGACTTACAGGTGCTTTATTCTAAACCAATTTAAATTCAGACTACAACAATTAAATTTTTGCTTTCGAGCCACAAAGTTTGAGTCACTAAGTAAATGATCCATAGACATATTTTGGAAATCGTTTCATTAATGAATTCTAAAATTTGTAAAAATATATTCTCGGCACTTTCTGAGAGATGTCATCTAAAATACGATGTTTCACTTTCATTTCCCTGATTACTGCCAAAAAATAAAATTGATCTTGAGTAGGAGAGGTAAATTGTCAGTGCTAATCCAAATCTGTTGAAGAACATGAATTATATATCATCAATGTTACACTATATATATTTATAATATTTATATTAATTAAAGAGAAGAACGCCAAATTAAAACCTTTCGCGTTAATATTGAAAGACTTGAATATATTTTTTGGGGCGAATATACCAAAAACAGAGGACCCAAATAAGAGGAGGAATGAAACAATACCATAGATTGCAAATGTCAATCAAATATGACATCTTCGTTATTGGCATGGAAATTTGGAGACAAAAATGAAGTTGTATGCATAAAAATATTCATTCTGGTTCAATTTGCGCTTAAAAAGCTGTTTATAAAATCCGGCCAAAAATTAATCTGCAGAAAAGTCGCCCAAGACTTTTTATGAATTAAATTTCTATTAATTCATAATGCTCGACCACCATGCGTCGAAGTCTTCCAAGGGCTGAACTTAAATACCGCTTAAAGTGAGATGTAACCTTCGCTGGCTGATTTGAACGCATTTTTCCCTCTACAAAAAAGTACCCGATATTGGATTCCCTCTTGCCGATCAGTGATCCCGGGTGTCACTTGCTCCACGTGCATTAATTGGCAACCAATTAACTTCATCCCTAGCCGCTCCTCCGTGCTCTAAGAGCGATAAATGACATTGCATCCAATGCTAACAACTGTCAACTGTCAACCTTGCGCATTTATCCAATTATTACCCCCTCTGAAAAACTGCAAAAATGAAACAAACTTCATGTTTAATCCATCCTGCGTTTACGGAAAAATTCCTGTTCATGCCACTTTGGCTGATGTAACGTAGTTCATAGACTGAATTAACCGGTTATTAAATAGCTGTCTTCAATTAAGGGAGCGATACTACGCAGAGTTCCATTTAGTAAAGGTCAGGAAGACCATTATTCAAATTTCCTGAGAAAGTCGATTGAAGTCGGCGTTCAGTAAAATCTATTAAGAAATCGTTAAACACTTATTTTAGACAAATAAAACCCAAATGTCACTGTAATTGCATGCTCTTCAAATTGCTGCTATATTATCCAAAATGTAAGTAAAAGATTATCGAGTATTATACTCTCCTTTACGCAAAGAGTTAAAGGGAAATGCAGAGTTTATAAGTGCACCGTGATATAAATCCACAAAAATTAATTAATAATTAAATTTCTTTCAACTTCATTTTGTTCACTGTGATATATATCGACCATTGTGAAGTTTTTTTTTTAATTAATCCTTTAACAGACTTATCTATGAGTTAATATTATGATTTCAAAGAAAGATGAATTTTTCTATTGCCTCATTATATCCTGCTATAAAATCAAGTTGCTAGAATCACCTCAACAGTCACAATGTAAAAGAAGGATCAAAGACAGAAATTTTTATTCTTCAGCATGACTAATGACCTCGTTCTTTAGTTAAAGTGACGACAGAGAAGAATGGGTTCAAGTTACTTGAAGAAATTAAAGGAGCCAATTATCAGAGAGTAAAGGAGTAAAAAATGTAAAAATTAGGCTAAATAGGCATACAATAGGGAAAGAAGATGAATTGTGAATCAAAATCGAACACTGGCTGGTTTTGTCTTCTCATTCAATCGAGAATTGAGGATAATATACATGTCTTGCAATGGTTTGCTTTCTATCCAATAGTTTTATTTAATAATGTGTTTGATAGCACATAACGATATCTTTTTGATATTGTGGCATACCAAGTTTAGAGATTCTATTAACTATTATCGTATTTCGAATTAACTATCCTTGTTGCATCCTGAGCAAAGATAATCAAATATAATTAAAAAAAACTACAAAACATTCGCCCAGATACTGGAAGATCTGGCTTCGATTCCCAATAAAAATTGGATTTACAGTTTCATTTATTTTCAAGGATTAACTATTGTTTTCCTTCATTGTTACTTCATTCAATTCCTTTCCCCTACTAGTGTCCTATCAAGGAATTTAGGATGTCAGGTTTGATTTTCTTGGTACTATTCATTTCGATATTAAACTTCACTTACATTTCCCTTAAGATCCGAGTAAACTATTTGATCAACATTTACGATCCCAGTCGTAGTAAAAACTGGATAGTATTTATATTGCATTAGAACCTCAAGGATGAATAGTCGGTCATGTTTCTTAGCAAGCATTGCATACTTGAATAATTAAGGCATATTTATCAGTACTCCAATAGAAGGATAACTATGCTCAAGTAGATAAACTTTAATTGACTCATTAAAACTGAAATTAACCACATGAACAAAAAAAATCTCGTTAATATGCACAAGATTATGTAACGTAAAAAAATGATATTATTGAAGATAAAGGAATCTAGAAATACTAAGGTTACGCGATGATGTAATTGGTACGCAATTGATAGCTTACATTATCATTATATTGGTAGCTTACATTTTATTATGTTATATTGTGTAATACACAGAGTGAGCTTAATTTTTCCGTATTAGCAAAATGCAATACGATACAATACAAACGCTTTTATTCAGTAAAATTGGGAGATGGAAGTCCTATCATTCATTCAACCGTTGCCTAATACACATTTATATATAACATAGAAATAATACATACAGATTTTTTAAATAAAGTGGAAATGGAGAATAAATATGGAAAAAGCATAGTTTTGTGGAGTAAATAGAAAGGTGTTTTAATTTTAATCACAGAAAAATTTTATCTCCAGGAAAACACCCGCAAAGAGAAGGGTGTGAAAAACCTGCGAATTGTGCGTGATGGTTAAGCACTGCTTTGGATAAACATTAAAGTATTTTGCGGCCAATAAACTTCATTTTAATTTACGTTTTCCGATAACATCACACTGTAATAAGCGTGGAACATGGTAGCCAGGCGAAACATTACTCAAATGTCCGGTCTTCATAAAACCGAGTATCTTGGGTAGCCAATAACTTCTCAGAGAGGTAGATCTATTAGACAGATTGTTGTGGTTGAACGAGAAGATGAGCCGTAATTGCATCGATCCATGCAATCAAGGCATGTATCACGAAGCGTGCAACGTGTGGTGTGGGCGTGTTTCCGGGGATCTATTCCTGGCGTGATATAACACGCCTTGAGAATGTCAACTATTTTTCCTCCTCCCCCATATCAGACCCTTTTCGCGCTATATATGCCAGTGACCCTCTAACCCCTTTGGGAAACCGATGTTCTGCCCAAACGCTCTGGCATTTCGGAACGGCACTGGTGACGTCAGTGCAAAAAAGAGTTTGCGATGATTAATAAAGAAGAGATTTCGCTTGCGACTGACGCTTTTTTCCCCGGGAACCATAATGAGGTTGTCGGCGGTCTTTCTGATTTAAGTTCTTTCCGTGTGATGACTTTTTTCTGTGGTCCTAAATGGCTGTGATTTATTCAGTAATTCGTTGGAACTACAGGAAACTCCGCTTTATTAGAATATTTTATAGCTAATGCCACAGACATTTTCCAATTTGGAAGGTGACATTCATAACATTTTATAGCTTTAAGTACAGAAAAGAATTAAATGAATATGTTATAATAGTATTTTCTTGATAGTATTATCTTGATTATATCTTTGAGATTTTATTTTCTTGATTTGATTTCATTGTTTTTTCTAGATTGCATTTTATTAATTGTACTTATTTTTCTTGATTATATTTCTTATTGCGTCTGTATTCTATAACACTGTAAATGTTTTTACTATAAACGGTCAATGGGATAATACCCGTAATAAACATACTATTATTAGTATTTGAATTTCTTAGCATACGTAGAAAATTCATTAAACATGGTTTTTCGATACTGTAAACACAATGTAATATCGCCTAGAGATAATTTAAGTGAATCTTTGTAACTATGCCATAAGTTTATTTAACGTATTGCGAAACCGATATTTTGTCGGCCGTGTGTTTAAATAAATTAGTTCACATATAAGAAAGAGATAGAGTAATACATTTTATGGCTACATTTTTGAGTGCAAAAAATAATAGTAATGCATCTAGGATTGACGTTCTACAGGATCTCATGCATATAAATGTAAGTATGTAAATTTAATTTCAATGCAGTTTTCATGCTACCGAAATTATTTCTTCTAACTTCACTTCTATTATGGTGTCTTTTATGCGGTGATACCTACTGTCCTGCAAAACGTAATTTCTATTAAGAATTACTTAACATCTTACGATTTATTGCAATTTCAATTGCACGCTGGGTACCTCAGCAGTTTTGTAACTTGTATTAGCTGCTATTCACCTCAAATATTGTATAATTCTGGGTTCATTTGGGTATTTTGTATCGAATTTCGTTTGGTCTGATTCATTCAAGTAAACTCATTTTGTTTATGTAAAAGTTCATAATATTTTGACCAATTCTATCCGAGTGAAATCCATGCACTCTGCGCAACATTCGCTCAACAAATCGGAAGTCCGCAGATCGATTGTTGCCATGGTAACGGAGCCTCTTTGTAACATTCGCATTTTCGTCAAATCCAGCCTCACTCTGTTACATAAAGGCCCCAAACTAATCTCCTGTATATTACCGACTTTTACGGTATCCTGTTACCGGTCTATTTAGCTCTTCCCAGTCTCTCTGTGCACTCTAAATAGCGGTAAGGTCACGTTTACCGGGTGAATCACGTTTGATGATGGACGTTAAATCCGTACCAGTCAAGGAAACGATTTAACGCTTCCTTAACTTTTCTTGTGCAATCATCTGACCCTCACTCTGTCCTCATCGGTACCGCTGACCTCAATTCTCTCTTTAGAACATTAAAGCTATCCCTATTTTACTTTTATGGAGGATAATCTAATTTTGAGACCCTGAAGTGTATACAGTAACGCCATCGCTATTTGAGGAATCGTGACTTTTTAAAACACCATTTGAGTCTTAATTTAATCCATAGTAAAAAAGTAGAAGATCACATTTCATTCACTCATCAACTGAGAATTCCTTCCAAGGACTCTTTGTAGTTCCAAATAGCACTAATGATAAAAAGCATGTATGTACAATACGGTTGTATTGAAATAAAAACCTAAAATTAGCGTCCTATAGCTGAAAGAGCAAAGGAAAACAAAATTTTAATCTCCACAGCTGTAAGTAGCTAATGTTATCTTATTAAAATCAAGTAACAGTGAGTAAGTAATAAGAAAAAAAAATCGAAGCATTATCTATGGGATAATGGAAACTGAATTTAATTTTGAGACGACAAAGCGTGCGTCTTTATCCAAGGTTAACTTAGGAGTTTTAAGGGATATATAATATTCTTATCGAAACTCAAGTTACAAAGTTGGGGACATTACTTTTCATTCAACCTTCTTGCATAGTAATTCGTTAGCATCGCCACTTTACAATAGAAAATGTATTTTTCTGCAAAAATAATCGACCATAAATTTGAATATATTTATATTGTTTTCGTTTGGAAGAAATTTTTAAATGTAGGAGCTAGAAGTAGTTATGTCAAGCCATCATTCTAGTAATTTTAGTAGGAACTACTAGTGTAAAATCCTCCAAGAACCGAAAACTTCAAAGTCCCGAAACATTCAAAGAGATCCACCGACTCAGTCTCACCTCGCAAAAAATGCAACACATAATCTATCCGTGATTTTTTCCACACCAGCACAAAGATTTGATTAATTCAGCCCATCGTGGGGATTAAACTCTTTGCCCAGCCCCTTCTATTTTCCATAGGTTCCGCGAAATTAAAATTTTCCAGCTTACGGCAAATTCATTTCTGTGGTGAGAATGGGCTCTTTCTTTTGTGCTCCTTCAGCTCCTCGGGGCTAATTTCAAATTCAATTACGCTCTCAGACATAAACGAAGCACTAGGTCATCGCTCCAAGAACTTTATTTTCCTTAGCAACGGCGGAAGATCAATCGGAACGCAAACGGAGACAATTGCCAGAAACAACGAAGCAAAGATTCGCATTTTTTCCCGTCCGGATTAGAAAAATGGACTGTGGCTGTACGCACGTCGAAGATACGCTATTAATCTCCGACCCTCTCTCACTGTGTTGGCATTCATTCAACCCTGCTTCAGCGGGTATGAATATATCTGAATCTTTTGTCCTCAGTCTAGATACGTCTCCCTTCATTTCTACTCGTTCGCTAGACAAAAGGAACCTAAACTCTTGTTTTTACGGTCCTTCTCCTACAGTCCTCAGCATGCCAGCCAATTCCAAGTATTCTCTTCAGTTTAAGTCCATCGATTCCTTGAGAGCAATTGAGGATCCTCTACCGTTTTTTCTAGTAAAGCCTCAGGTAAAAAATAGAGAAAATCAGAAGGGCACTTTACAACGGAAGAGTAAACTTCCAGTAACTTCAATCTCTTCACTAAAATTTAAACATTGGGAATTCCGAAAAGAGAGACATAGAAAACAATTTATTAAAGTGAATATAAAGAGAATGAAATACGATTTATATCAAGCAAATATTTTGGAAGAGTAATAGATATTGAGCAATTCTTGAATTCTCAAACTATATGAATTTATGAAGTAGATTTCAACAAAAGGCTCCAGATGTTGTTAAACTGTATGAATAAAAATTACTTATTTAACAACCACTTCAAATATTATGAGCATTATACATAAGAGAGAAAGTCTAAAATTCGCCCATAAAAAATACGACATTATTATTATTCTTCGGTTTAACTATGTAGAATTTCTTCGTTATAAAATGATTAATAAAAGCAGTGTCAAATTCCACGTCACCTGTACCCAACCCCTCATTTTCTTACCCTGAAGATGCTGCTGAAAGATAAAATGGATCGGAAATAAAGCATTTTTATAATGGAATATACTACTGGTATGATTAATCATATTATAATTATGCACCTACGACATGAAATGTCTAGTTACTGCTGCTATTGTATGAAATATTGATAGATATACTGATGGAATGATAATCAAGAGTAAAAGAAATAGTTCATTTATCCCTTATAGGTCCATTCCTAGAATATTGCAGTGATTTGCATTCCTTATAAAGTAGGATAATCAAGTCTCCGATGCAGAGATGAACCAACGTGGAGCGGCTACGTTTATTAAAGGAGATTTTAGGCAGCAGCGTTTCGGCTATGATGAACTCCCTGGGGTGGGATTCGTTTTAGGAAAGAGGATAGACTACCGACGGCTATTCTAAGGCCTATTCGAAAATTGGTAAGTACTCATCTAGCCGAAGATGCAGAAAAGTTCGTTATTCTAGTTAACAACGTCCGCTCCCAGAGAAAATGAGCAAATTTCAGATAGATATTACATCCAATAGCTACTTCAAGTCGTTCTATCCACGAAGAAATGGTACTTCAAGTCGTTCTATCCACGAAGAAATGGTACTTCAAGTCGTTCTATCCACGAAGAAATGGAGTATTTAATAGAATATAAAGTCAGATAGGATATCGGTATTTATATTACCCTTACCATTTGTAAAAGGAAACCTGTTTATGAAGTAGAATGTGAAATAATATATTGAACGAAATTTTGTCACTGCTATATGGCTATAATCACGGATAGATTATGTGTTGCATATATCATTATAGTAGTAATATATCGTTGCCATCAAAAGCCCTGATATTTATATAAATATTAAAGATTATGGGTAAACATAAATTAAAATTTAAAATGACATGAAAAAATTAAAAAATATATAGTAACAAAACTATAAATAATTAAAATTATTCCCATTTCTTTAATTTTAAATAAGAAAAAATCACAGAAAATAACGATCAGCCATGCATCTCTATACGGTTTTAAAGGATAAATCATTCTAATATAAAAGTTATTTATAACAGATCTTACTTGACTACTCTCTTGCCTTCTTTAATACCTTCGAAGATATATTGTTGTAGTCTCTTAAAAGTGCTTCGACAACTTAGACTATTTCGCACCTTGGCTCCCAGCGGGAAACCGAACCCGGGTCCTATAGCGTTGCCTACTACGCCCTCCGGTAGCCCTCGGATATTTGTCGTAATCTGATCACATTTGAATTTTTACTAAATTAAAGATACCACCTCAATTTCCATACCGGCACCGCAAAAAGGAAATGAGAAATGAATTTTAGCCGTCATTCGAGACCCTCAAAGTTTTCTTAAATAAAATCAGCATACCTTTTTTTTAATTCGGATGAATTAAAAAGCTTAATGGAGCCTAATTGCTCCTACTGCATACTTATTTACCCACTCCATTAATTTTTGAATGTAAATTGAGCGCACTGCATTATCGTTATCACCTCCATGGTAGCACTTCTTTCTGCCACAGCTCAGAGCTCACCATTATTAAACCCCGTTTTTGCCCTTCGAAGTTGTTAAGCCCAGCGAGGGCATTACTCGGCACAGCTGGACAACATTAAGAGCATTCCGTGGAATGAGGTGTGGATTAAGTCCACGTGCGCCATTCCCTTGCATTAGGCGGAAATTACTTGGACATCGGACTTAACGCTAAACGCGAGAGAAAGTTGGCCGTCACTTTGGAAGACGCGGTCGCTCGAGCCCATCGTTTTCGCAGGTCATTAGGTGAGAAGTAGGGAAGTATTAGCAAGTTATGATGTTTCGTATGAGACTTTTGTCGATTAAAGGGAAATTGCTAAAGTTTATCTCGATAACTTGCTAAATTGTGCACTATGAAGCAACGTCAACGGGTGGGCTGACGAATTTGAAGAATAAATTATAAGCTGTACGAATTATTTTTCTGAAAGCATTCCCTGGGAAGCTGTTACAAGCTGTAGATGCATTACGATAGAATATCACCTAAGTATTTAGTAGCAATCTGTTCAGACAGAGACCTTTATTTGTAAGATTATTAATTTTTAAATTTCGATACTCAAAATTCTCTCTCAAATAATTAATTGTTTATGATGAAGCTTACTTTAATGGCTAAGAATAAGTACAATAAATGAAATACTTAAGTTTTAACCACGTTCATGTGAGACCTAATTGTGCATACATCTGTTGATCGAGTTAAGGTTCTACAATCACCCGAAGGTATACTTAGATAAAAATTGCTTAACCCCATAAAAATGTTGGTTGGCATATACTCGAGGTGGGCTTATGGTAGATTTAATCGCCATTTATTAATATAATTAATTAATTAATTTTTATAATTAAATAGTTAATGAAAGGTATCAGTATGTTTGAATTACGCTTAGAATATAATTTTCGATCAATTAATATGTTAAATGCGAAAAAATGAACGCGGGAAATGCCAGAGAAGTGTTGTGGTAGTTCCTTGCCATTGAAGGCTGTTTGAAGGGTACCTCTAATAGGTACAAAAATGAGAGAATATTATCTTTCGCGAATTATTTTCAGCAACTAAATTTTCATTACTTTTCAAAAAATGAATGAATATTACCTGATGCAAATACTACATGTAACAAAACAATTTTCTCATAAATTACCTTTAAAAATATAACGAAAATCAGTAGTGCTGCGTTTATTCGAGTAGGGCATGCCACATCGCAATGGCTCATGGTGAATCCACATACAAAGGAGGAATGGACAGCCACACCCACACTTGGAGACTTGAGTGCAGGTGCTATATAAGAGTAGACCACGCCCCTCGAAGAAGAGTGAAATAAGGCTCCGAAGAACTACGAGAGGAGATAGGGCACCACACTTCTGTCCAAAGTCACGCAACTATATCTTACGACCACTGATTAACTTGCTCTCAAGTTGGATAATGAAAGAGGACCGGAGTATGTCTTCAGACGAAATTGTAAAACAAAATATGGGAACCTCTTTTCAGAGCAAAATTTTTCTCCTACACTCGTTTTATAAACGAGTATACTTTTATTAGGTCATTTATTAAAATTTTAGTACCCGTTTATTTAAGATTTATTAATTCTCTATTCTGGTTTATACTCGGGTTTATTTACGTGTGTACAACCTTTGTTACACTCCTAGGAAGATGCTCAAAAACGCAATATTATTTATTTTGAATTTAATTTCTCACATTAAAAATTGAGAAAATTTTTTAAAATATCTAACATTTAAATTTATCAATAAGTACGGTAGGTTTTCATAAACCAATCTTATCTATCGACCAAAACCAGTTGCCTACGCTCGATCTAGTTCATTTCAAACACGCGAGCAGATATTTTCCCCTAGCGTGAGGACCAGGATAGTCTCCGATGCTCTTATGGATGCATGGAGCGGTCACAGAGTTGGAAAGTTCTACATGTGCCTGTGTTACACCGCAGCCATCGACGAACCGCGATTGAAACTTTGAAGTCAAAGAGAACAAGTTCGGCGAGGGGTCTGCCGCATGGATGAGGATTTTCTTCGGATCGCTAATAATTCAAGCTACGGTTACTTTAAGGGTATGAACTAATCCTCGGCTAATCGTCCCTTAGACTTTGTAGAAGTGAAAGTAGATAAAATCAACATGCTGGTAATTTGAGAGACATTTGAATCTGCTTCTCACTTTCAGATTAACTCTTACTATCAGGTTGAGATTTCAGAAATGTGTTTCGCTTAAATATCAAGTCTTGAGTTACTCGGCGATATTCTATTCAACACTCACTGCTTTACTTCTCTGCTACACTTATCATGTTTCAAACCACTAGGAAAACCAATCGCATATCATATCACGTCCTACATTTCTGCATGCCCAAGACTGTGAAAGTAACAATTCCTTTCTAAAATTTATCTTAGGGCATGGCCGCTCAAAAAAGAATACGCTAATTTGTTGGAAAATAAACGTAGGACATAATATGCATAGTACTTAGAGTATAATGAATAATATAGCAACCAGTTTTTCTTGCCATGGTCATGCTCTGTTTATTTATTTAAGAGAATGCATTTTAAATTCATTCTAGTTTCTCTAGTTTTTCCGTAATTTTAACGGAAATGTGTTTTATAGAATGACCATTCTCATCACTTTCAAAGATAACGAGATAAAAATTATGCATAGTGAATCAAATGTGTAGAGAATGCAATGTAAAAACGTTCTATTGAGTAACTGATACATTAAGGAAAGTTTTTACATATTAAATTAAAGAAAAATTAAAATTCCAAGGCATCAGTGATATGTTGATTCCACATATAATTTATAGACGAGTTTACCATTTGAATAAGCGTGAAGACACAATTGAAGGATTCTGACGGTACATAATTAATGAAGATAAATCTTTAACTTCTAGAGGAAAATCCTCAAATGATTTAGTGTTTACTGGAAAGTGGTAATAATATAGTATGAAATCTTGTTCGTATGCTTGTATGTAGTAGACTAGATGTGGCAAAATCCCATCAAGATATAGCTGCTTGTTATTATTAATACCATAACATCTTTAAAACTGATGTACGTAGTTACCTACTCATAAGGTAAAGGAAAACAAACCAAAGCAGTAAAAAACCAAAGCATGCAATATAAAAGCGCCCATCATGTTATTTTAAAGTAAAATTATTGGCTTCACCCTTGGACGTTCAACTTTCTTTCCTGCGTGCCCTCACCCATAAAATTTAAATTATTATTAAATTTAAGGATTTAATGGAAGATGGGACTTTTTAGTCCCAATTTCGCCCAATTAAGTCGTCAATAAATAAATAAATAAAACGCGAGACTCCGTACGTACAACCCTGCTCTCAATGTTATTATTATTATTATTAATTTATTTAACGCTAACAGGTAGCCCCAATTACAAGCGTTATAATAAAATACAAAAGAATATAAAAAATCAACGAAAAATACATAAAAAATACACCAAAATACAGAGTCAAAAAACATTAAAAACAATTAAAATAGTGGTAAAATTTCCTCCTTAGTGACATCAGGGAGTCGATAAAAATATCACAATTACAATGCCTTTAAAATTTCATAGACTGTTTTCATGGTCCGTGAGAGAGGTTCGTGTCTCATAATATCAACTCTTCCAAATAATAAAAATACTAAGATTCGCGTCTTGCGTAGTCCGAAACCAACCTCACTTAAAGCCCCCATTATTTTATTTCGCAAGCAAAACTATATGAATCACTGTAGTAAGCTCAACTTCTTTACCTGCGTCCCCAAAAAACGCGAAACCTTTCCAAAAACGGCAGCGCCATCTTTGAGCAATTCAACGCAAATTCTCAATGGGATCGAAATAAATTTCTTGAGCAAAGAAGCGTAAAACTTTTCCTCGAAACACATTCCTCACACACCGCCTGCCCTGAAGATCAATCACGTGCGTTTGCATAAGATCCCACCTTGACTCGTGATTAACCCAGTTCCGCATAGGCGCTCCCGTGACTTTCCCCGGTGACGCATTCACCCTACGCACGAGGATAAAAGAATCCCTTTTCGCGAAGAAAAAATTTATGCGCAGAGCGTTGATGGAGGTAGGCGGCGTCTCCAGACAGCTGTCAGAAGCAGGCGGAGGATGTTAAAAACGTTGGAGGTGGAACAATCGAAGTCGGCAGTTGGGGCTTTTAGTCGCTTTACTGCGATGCGGGAAAAAAGTCGGATGATTAAGCGGAGTGTGGTCCAGAAATTTTCGGGATGGATTTATGGCGAGACTAAATAAGTCCGGGAGAGAGAGAGGGAAATTGTTCAGTCGGTTTGAAAAGCGGATCTCTCCGCCTTTATGACCATTCGAGACTATTTTCGAGCGCATCAGAGTTCGGATTTGGGGGCTGTTAACGCTATCGCTCTTTTTCGTAATATCGGTGAGGCTGAAATAAATTCGGAGGGAGAGTTTAACGACCTCCAGCACCTATTGGGATGGTAACCGAGGCAAAGTAGCTATGCCTTGAGTTGCTCAAGCTTCAAAGTTGTATGTATTCCAAAATACGAGCCCTTTTTACTTTCTCCATATACGAAGTATAGAGAAAGTATTGTTTTCATGAAAAAATTCGACTTCGAGATTTCAACGGAAATACACGTTTTGATGTCCCTAGAACACGTTTTGACCATTTTCTGAATGATGTCTGTGTGTATGTGTGTGTGTGTGTGTGTGTGTGTGTGTGTGTGTGTGTGTGTGTGTGTGTGTGTGTGTGTGTGTGTGTGTGTGTGTGTGTGTGTGTGTGTGTGTGAGTGTGTGTGTGTGTATGTGTGTGTGTGATAATGGGCGTTCTAACTCGAAAACTAAAAGTCGTATCAATACCAAACTTCATATATAGTACTGTTGTGTGTGCTGTCAGAGTTGATTAATTTTTGGAGTAAATCCGTTAACCGGAAGTCGAGCTTTATTCATTAAAGCTCATTTCCGGTTTTCAAAATATCTCCATAAATATGATATATAGGTATATTGTATTACTTATAAAAGTTTTAGATCATATATTTACTATAACTCTTGTATTTAACATATTTTTGTATCACCGGTTCATTAGGAGTTATTCGTGAAATACTGATAAACCGGAAGAAGATGATTATGTACTTTGTGGGCGCTCTAACATGAAAACTATTTGTCGGATCAACACCAAATTTCATACATAGTACTTTTATTACAGTCGTTAGAGTTGATTAGTTTTTGGAGTAAATCGGCTGACCGGAAGTCGAGCTTCATTCTTCAAAGCTCATTTCCGGTTTTCAAAATATCTCCATTAATATGATATTTAGGTATATACTATTATTTATAAATGTTGTAGAAAATTTATTTTACTATAACTTTTGTATGAAACATATTTTTGCATCACTGATTGTTTAGGAGTTATCCATGAAATACTGATAAACCGGAAGTTGCTGATTATGTACGTTGTGTAAAGCTCATTTCTGGTTTTCAAAATATATCCATAAATATGATATATTGGTATATTGTATTCCTTATAAAAGTTTTAGATAATATAATTTACTATAACTTTTGTATTTAACATATTTTTGTATAACCGGTTGATTAGGAGTTATTCGTGAAATACTGATAAACCGGAAGAAGATGATTATGTACTTTGTGGGCGCTCTAACATGAAAACTATTTGTCGGATCAACACCAAATTTCATATGTAGTATTTTGGTTTGTGTCGTTAGAGTTGATTAGTTTTTGGAGTGAATCGGTTAACCGGAAGTTGAGCTTAATTCTTCAAAGCTCATTTCCGGTTTTCAAAATATCTCCATAAATATGGTATTTAGGTATATACTATTATTTGTAAAAGTTTTAGAAAATATAATGTACTATAACTTTTGGTTGAAACATATTTTTGTATCACTGATTGTGTATGAGTTATTCATGAAATACTGATAAACCGGAAGTTGCTGATTATGTACTTTGTGGGCGCTCTGGGCTCTATGGGCGAAAGGCCAATTTCATCGTTTTTCATCGATCATGTCCCGTAAAAATTATTTATCATGTTTTTGGCATCAAAGATAATATATAATATTAATAACTCAAATTCCAAGTTTAGATGGAATATAGAGTTCGAAATTATTGCGGTAGATAAATATTTACATCTTATATATATGGAGAAAGTCATGTGCTGGCCACATCAGATTTTTTAATTGATAGAACCAGTCCAAGTAGGCTATAGATAAATAAAATGCTTTATCATCTAATGTAGCAGATACCACAAGTAGTAGAATCCACATCTTCCGCTGTTGTAGAATTCAAGGTACTTTTCTATCACTGTCAAATTGCTGGGATTTTATCATTTCTACCGCCACAGTCTTAGAAAACTACTAAATTAACCAAAACCAACCTGATTTCGATACATATATATCAGGTGAAGTATTTGCTTGAGAGTAATTCAAATCTCACTGACTGTAATTTTTCTCTCCCGATATTCAGTCGCATGCAATTATTTTTGCGACTGGTACAACTCAAACGGAACTAACAAGGTATCCTTATTACGGATTAATTTGTATGTGATCATATGACAATTTTCTTAGTCTTTGAGCACACTTTATATTTTCATGCTGCAATCAATATCAAAGATTCACTAGTTCAATTTTAAAAAATAAATAAAACGGTATGCTGAGATAATTCTATAAATTTTAATTTGAAACCAATTGGATTTAAATAACAATATAAATTTAAATTAATAATAAATATAAATAACCTAATGAAAATTAAAAATTGAAATTTATAATCAACTAAGAAATTATAAGCAAGAAAGCGAAAATTGGGCAAAAATTTAATTCTTAAAATTTTACATTAAAGAGTGTTAGGTTATATTTGCACGTAAGGATGTATACCTAGAAAAAATACCAATAAAAAAGCGTTCTTGAAAGTTTGACTGTTTATCCAAGTCTGATTTTCCTTGGTATTCTTAAAAAAATATATTTTTTTTTGGAAGCAAATTCCAAACAAGGAATCTATTATTCAATGAGCCAGAAACGAAATCATGACAAATCTATTAATATTTCATATTTTCGAAAAAGCCAAAGGTGGCAGGTAAAGTGCTCAAAAACCAGAAAGATGAGCGAATTCAAATTAATTTTTCACCAGCAATACCGTAAATTCGAGAAGCCATAAGTCACTCAGAATATAAGAGCAACTTCCCGACATCTTCATGAATGTGCCACAACTCTATCCCAAGTTTGCCAGATGGGAGAGAGACTGAATCCAAGGAGATACATCGCGATTCGAAACATGATAAACTGGATATGATTCTCACCTTGTGAGGGGAGTCATACGCGAACAAGTAAATAGATAAGTTTTCCATTTTGGGAAACGATTCAAAACTTATAACCACCAATAAAAAAATAAGAGTTTTTTCCTAATACCTAGAAAGTAAGTCAAGCTGGCTTAGAAATTAATTTTCAAACTTTGTTCAAATGTATGTATCTTAACCATAGAGATTTTAATGTAAAAGAATCAAGCTTGGTCTAACTACGGTCCCTGAACCTGCTTGCGACCCATAAGGCTGATTTTTACGGCCTGAGTGGCCTTATAAAATGAGCATTATCGTTAAATATATATTTATTTACAATACGACGAAAGCTTAAGATTCTAGTTGGTTTTACCAATCTCTTTGGCACTGCAGAGTTATTTTTCATACAAAAACTGAAGAGCAGTCATTATCCGTTATTATCTTCATAAGTAATGGAAATAAATTTTATTTTGCCCCCAATAAAACCTCGTTTTGGTAATTAACCTACCGTATAAAAATGCATAAACGATATTAGAAAGCAGTAGCTTGCACGTAATTTCGCCTAAAAAAGTCTTACTTTAAAACGCTGGTAATTTGAGAGTTAACTAAGTATAACGATCTCAAATTGAATTTCATTTAAACAAGTAGATATCATTCATTATTCGTAGTTGACCGTTGATAAATATATGGCACACTTAGGTACGCTTATGTTTGAAAATATATTTATTCACTGATTCCCTTCAAATAATTAATCATATAAATGTTCAACTCACATGACTTATTCAATCCATACACTTACTTTATAATTCACGGGTGCATAGGATACTTATTAGATTATTTTAAGTTATCCCTTGAATGTTTTTCTTTTGCATCATTTGCTTGCAAAATACCACGAAGTCGTAAGAAGGTGGTACGACTAATTTAGGAATCAAGTTTGACTATTACACAGCATCGTTCAGAATAAATTCACCGTGATCGAATGAGAGTCCAAGTAAAATATTATCTTGTCCAATGCCGATTCAAAGATCTGAAATGACGGTCATCACTTCCAAAAGTAACACAAGATAAAGAGAGGTTTCTACGGGATATAAAAGTCCCGTTCGAACACATACAATTTATGGCCTAGATCATTACAAGGTGGGTGCTCAAAAGTCACAAAATAAATGCGATTCATTTGGAGATAATTGTCTCCATTTCAGGGCAATAAATGTAAACGGCTTCCCGGGGCGAAAATCAATTGCGCTGTTTAATGACTCTGCTGCTATGGAAACAAAACGAACGAGGAGGCATTAAGTAAACAAAGGACAGATGCTAAAACCTCTAAAATGGAAACGGCGGGATAAAAGTGAATGAATTGCCTTATATTTAGACAATGGAGTCGCCTATTGTTCAAAGTTTCTCTCAGATCTTTTTCGCTTACTCAAATGATACCAAACTGCTGTAACTCCTCCGACGTCCTATCCGAATTGGTTTGAAAGATAGCATTACTTCCCTGATGTCACTGTGACGTAAAACCGACTTTGTACTACCTTGACACAAATTCTTCTATCGTTCTCGTTTACTCTCTCCTCGTTTTCCTATCTACGTCATTGAAGGAAACATCTACATACCAGTCTCGTATTTACCCTATTTTTTTTAACCGTTTATTTTCCATTTAACAAATACATGTGAGTTCTTGCAGGATACAATACAAAATGAAATACTTAATAACATAACAAATAATACTATAAACTATAAACCACCTTTCGGCGTAAGGCAGAGGGTGCGCGCATCATGACTCTTCAGAGTAATTCAGACGGAAAACTTTGAAGGTCTTTGAATTTTGACCGAGCACCCTGTGCAATTTGAATTAGTGTAGACTAGTGCTCCACAAGCACAGTTTGGGAAACTACCCAAATGTATTACGTATTTACGTATTGTTCGTAAAAAATCTAGCATCCTGACATCCCAGAATATGAAAGTTAGAGGTTAAAATCTATTGGAGGTTTAAAACCCCTAATTTCTTAACAGTCGTGTCCCAGCTTTCCTTTCAGAGTCTGAAAGACCTATACAACAGGGAGGACACAATATCGATTACATCCTCCAGGAATTATATCTGAATTTACTAATTAAATTAAGTCTTATTTTAAACTTCTATTTTCTAAATATTCGAATCCTGCATCCTTAGGCATCATATTTTCTCTCACTGCTTTGTCTTTGCAACTCTTTACGAAGCGTATTGCCTTTCATTGGATTTTTCCAACAGGGTCTCGTACACTATCGACCCATACACAAACATGCATAGTTTGCAAATATTTCCATATCCTTTGAAAACTCCTCGCCTTTGTTGCTACACCTTTCATGGTACAACCTAAAGCTCCAATTTTATCCTGAACAAAATGTTTCATTAATCCGGGTAGAATAGAGTAACCGATATTCCAATCTCCTTTCCCTTCTGTTTTCCGTGTACTGCGATGTGCTTTATCCTCCATTGCTTAGAAACCGTATTCACTCTTTCCTCCGATGGCAGATTTTGGTCCCTCTACAAACAGTAGAGCGTTGAAAGACTTCTCAACGAAGGAACTTGCGAATCAGAGCCTTCTGCAGGCGTAGGAAATGTAGGAGATTATAAAATGTTTACAAATCTTGATTCGAGCTGTAGAATTTGAAAAATGACTCCTTTGTTTGTGCCCTTATTACGAAGTACTGGCACGGGGTAGCGATTTCATTTTCTCAAAAAAATTTAAATATTATTAAACACCCGAATTTCTCTACTGCGCATATTTACGTATTTATCATGTGTATTCTTAGAGTGAATGAAGAATTAATTTATGGGAAGAATTAAATGAAAAAAGAATGATTTAGCGGGAATCGAGCCTCGAACTCCGATTTGCTGATTGGGTGCTGCAACTAGTAGTTATATAACATAGGTTATTAACTATCAAAATAAAATTGAATTTCAAGATCGCAGTAATAATGGACGTACCTAATAAATTTCTTGATAGTTAATTAATTACAATATTCTCATTTTTGCCTCTCCTAAAGTTCCATTTGAAGAATGTAAACCTTTGCTGGATATAAACATGCATTTAAAATTGCGCACTTATACAATATATGTTCTTACGTTGAAGACTGTGTTCCATCTGAATTAATATTTTTCTTTGGTGAAATAGAGAACACGAAGTTTCAGCATGTTTTCGATAATTTGGCAAAAACCAATAAATCAATTTTGTTTTTTTTTTTTGGACGTCTAATTAAAAAATTCATTAACATGAACAATATTCTAGCCTGTTAACTATTAAGTCGGCTGCTTAAGCTGCACTTAATTTGATTTATCTGAGCTATCATTTTCAATAACTTCACTTCCTCATTGAAGTACAGCTGTCTTAAATTATTTTACCGTTGATGTCCAGTTCATCCCGATTATTTTTCACAGGCGTACATTTCTAGCCCATAAATAGATTTATTTCTGTAGTGAATATTTAGAAGTTGAACCTTGAAATGAAAAAATAATACTTGGTTATTTCCACACAATATAATTTTAAATACAAATTAAATATCCATAAAGTGACTCAAAACTTGAATTGGAATGAGTCAGAAACGGTTAAATAGAATTTTTTTCTAGAGGTTTTTTTTAGATGAAGGACGTGTTTATTCAATCTAATTCACTCCCTGACTTCTTTTCTTGAAAAATACTAATTAGAAACCGTAATAACAATGCAAGGAATTCCTATCAAATTAAATCCACAACCGATTTGTAAACGATTTCGAGAAATTTAAAGCAACAGATATTTAACTTTTAATTTTGTAAGTCAGCTTTCGCCTAATTATCGAAACAATTCCCCATCAAAACGGCTAAAGTAATTTGTGGTTACTGCATTAAACAACTTAACCATGATTGAATTGCACATTCACTCGATCCAAAATTAGTTACGGTTATTTCACAGTGGAAATGACTTCAGCGAGGCGAGCAATTGACGTATTGGCCATAAACGCTTACCAATTAAAATGTACTCGTGCGTGCGATAAACTTTCAATCGCCGGCGCATAACATCCGCAGTCGGAATCGATGGAAAAAAACGAGAGTCGCACGAAAATACTTTCATTCGAGGCCAAAAAAGAATCTGTGGAACGAAAATGAAGGCCGAGGAAAAAGGAGTAAAAACTGGGAACAACAAGCGACGGTGAAAGTGGGAGTTTTTCTGCCGACAAGTCACGAAAAAAAGAGCACGGGCGTGAAATATTACATCCGTGCAGATATTTTTTCGTGCATTTTTGCATCGGGCAGTTTTGGCTCATCATGAAAGTTTTGGAAGAGCGGTCGCCAACAAAACATAATGTCACCCTCCGCGTCCTCCTTTTGTTTTCGAACGGCTCAAAGAGAGAGAATGTGCAAATGTGAGCACAACAGCAGCCTAATACCAAGAGTATTTTCCAATAGGAGAAAGAGTAGAAATTTATTCCACTGAGTAGAAATTTATTCCACTGAGTAGAAATTTATTCCACTGAGTAGAAATTTATTTCATTTCAAACATGAGAATATTTTACCAAATATTCAACTGTTCTGTTAACAGAAAATTATACAATAATGCTTTACGTCCTTATTTGGGCGAGAATGAGATTAAAAGTCTCTTCCTCCATCTTACCTATCGTGATTAATTATAAATTAATTAAAGTAAAGAGAATAGTATGAGGAACGATTAGAAGAATTGCGGAATATAAAAAACCGAAGAGATTCTGAGGGAACAAAAACACTGCAGGAGGTGAGAAAAATCTTCGCAGGCCCACCAATAGTAATAACTAAAAAATAAGAAAAAATAACACGACAAAATATAGAAATACGGTACCAATAATTACTTGCATGTGATACCTAAATAAGAATCAGTTAATGTTTAAATAAATGATAGCAACATACATAATAACATAAAACAAACAAAATAAGAAAATGACATGGATTTGCATCAATCAGCACTGTGAAGAGAAAGTTATATTAGTTTAATTAAATTTCGGTCAAGGTAATTACGTATAAAAAGCTCATTAAAAAATTTTAAGAATTCATGTAGAAATTTAATATTATAAAACACAGAAATAATCTTGATGTGCGGCGTTTAGGAAAATATCAAGAATAGAGTTTAGCATATATGCCTTATATATTTTTCAATATATGGCTGAACCTCTAGATATGAGTATAGTTTACTACTCAATTGAGTATGGTTTACTCTAAAGCCTATGTTTAAACTGTTATGTAAAAGAAAAATCATAAAATCAACGCTACCAAGATAAAAGGTACTTATCAGTTGAATTATTTTTTGTAAAACAATATTTTATGAGAATCTCAAAAAACACATGAGAAACTCGATAAAATTAATTTTCAGCCACACGTAGATATAAGCTCTTGCTTCATACACACGGTATGTTTTCAATAGATGAGAGCACCGCTGGGCCAAATTTAATTTACCATTTATTTAAGAAATTTTTAATTGATATTATTATCTGCAAACTGTACTGTTAACTGAAAAACCCCACATCCACTAAACATCAACACTCCGAATAGAAAAAATATTTCTTAGTTAAATAACTTTTCTGCATGAATAATTTCCAATAACAAGCTCATAAAAATTTTCGAGGAACTTAAGTGGTTTTCTAAATCACGTAGAAATTATCTCTTGATATTCCGCCTTTGAGGAGTGCCAAAGAAAACAAACAACGTAACTTACATATACCACCGATATTACTCCAAAAGGGTTAAATTTAGTTTTATTTCCACATAAGGATGCTTCACCCAATAGTTAATCTGCAATCAGTTCTGTAAACAGAATACTCACAAAACCAACGTTATGCAGATAAAATTTAGTATGACTAGTTTCTTATCAAACTTATAAAAAGCTCGTAAAAATATTTTTTTTAATCGAGCTGTAAAATTAATTTCCTATAACACGTAAAAATAAGCCCGTACAGCGTTTGGGAAGAACCAACAAAAAAATGTCTCCCTTTACGCTCTTGTTTTCGAACGATTCGCCCGAACGGTTCAAAGAGCGATTCGGTCAAAAGAGAGAGAAAGTGGGAATGAAAAGAAGGAAAGCGGCCTTTCTCTGCAAAGAGAGAGAGTAAAAGGGTTCCCGGCAAAATAAAGGAGCAATCCGAAATGGGGGACGTGCGGGAAAGCACAATGAACATCCTGACAAGTATCTGCCTGAAATATAAATGCGGAACTTTGTGGATGAAAATGATATAAGAAACAAAGGGTTGTGTATGAATAGGCGATCTTATCTCTTTGATGATTTTTCTGAGAGTAATAATATGCGATACTTCAAGTGTTAAACTCTCTCCCATTGATAATTTATTGCTGAGAAACTGCCACCTTCTTGTTTACTAGCTAGTCTGAAGTTTTGTTATCGAGCTGAGTTTTTAAATATTCTTAATGAGCGTTGGTAGACTCTTGAGCCTTTTTTGCTAATTTTGCTCATTAATATTGGAGGATCTAACAGGTTTGCCCCTTAAATCTTGCGGATCCTTTTCATAAGTGGAATATAATTTCTTTTGTAGGTTATTGTACTTATAGTGTTTTCTTCCTTTCATAGATTAATAGTTACACTGTTAAACATTCGCAGAAGTTAAGATTAGTATAACTCTATCAAATTTACGACTGTACAAGCTTTTTGCTAAGCCCAGTAATCTATTCTTAACCTTCTCAATCCTTAATTGTTTTATTAAAACGTACATACTTCAATAAAATTTCAGTTTATTATTTATTATCATTATTAAAAATTTTGGTTGCATTTATAATCCAACAAAAAGTTTATAAATTTGATATTAGTATTAGTATATGTAATATCAAAGATATTTTAAATAAATTATATCATAATATCACATTTTGATTCAACTCGCACCAGTATACCGATTTATTAAAACACAGAATTAGCAACATGATGTGAAATACCAAGTGGAAGACCTATGGATAGGTGGAATAAAGATATCATCAAGCACTTAGGTGTAACGTGGCAACGAGAAACTCAGGACAGAGAAAATTGGAAAGTACTTGAGGAAGCCTACATCCGACGTCGGATTGAAAATGGCTGATGATGATGATACATATCTAAGATTACGACAAGTTATTATAACAATCCATCCAACAGATAAGAGTATTTATACTTCTATCAGGCATAGTAAATCGTCTCTACCAATTTTATCTGAGAGGCTTATGAAGTGAAGCTATTCAAAGTCCCACGTGCGAAATGTCAACAAAGACTTAACGACTGATTGGTAACTAGGTCGACGGCGTGCTTCACATTTATGTTGTGCAGCAGAGGAAGAGCCCTTAGGGAACTCTAAAGAAACGAAAGGTCAAGTCATCAGCGGATATTTTGCATCCTTTCAAATGTTTCATCTGGAGTTATCCTTCCTCGTCATCTTCTTTTGTAACGCAGCTGTTTGAAAAGGCTCACTTACGCGCTTGCAGATAGTGCTCATTTTAAGAAAGATTTCAAGAGATAAAGGGTTGAATTCCTATCTCTAAAACTGAATGAACTACACTAATAGTTGTAGCTAATGTGAGTGCCAAAAGAAAATATGGTTCGACAGAAAAAACAAATGGGGAAGTAGTACGCAATCTCTACTTACCAATATCAGGAATGAATTGCTTTTATTAAAACACCCAAGAAGTCGATTGAAATATGGACAACACGGAAAAGTTATAGTAAAGTATAAAGTAATTAAGATACATAAGTCTAAATCCCATAAGTTGAGTAAACATATTGGCACTTTTTAGGAGAGATAAGATATTAATTGGTTGAAGGGGGTTAATACTTTAAGCCTATTGTGACAGGCCAATCAGCAAGAATATTTTCCTTAAAGCTTAAAGTTAAAATTTTCGCTTTACGCTCAAGACACGCCTGTTTAAATTAAGCAATGCACGAATACTGAATGACTATGTATACCTTAACTTTCAATAACTTATTATTTCATAAAGAAGTGTTTCAGCTTTCATGGAATTCTATCTGAATTTCATCATTCAAACGTAATTCGTGATAGATGGACCCACTTTAAATATTATCCTACCATAAAAAATGGATTCTAAGGTATTCATGTATAACCTCACCATAAACATGAGTTTTATGTCAAATATTCATATTTTAATAATAATGACAAATCATTTTAATATAGGTCAAAAGAGAGTTACATCCGCCCAGTTGCTTATTCCTCTTATAATGTTAATTATCAACTACATTGAAGGCAATGCAGTACGATATAACATTTGTTCATTCCAATAGTTCCATTCCACTCTTTGCAATTCCGTTTATTCGCAAAGGACAAATCAGAGAGAAGAATTCCCACTCGAGTCCCAAATAGCGAATTTTTTTCCCTCGTGACAATAACACAATCCCGAACATATCTGCATATTCCCATTTCTTGGAACAAATGTTATATCGTATAGATAAATTTACTTAGAATTGCATATTTTTTAATAACGATGTGCTTTTACAATATTTGAATTAAAGATGTGTACTAAATTAGTTCCTACGATCACTAATCAATCTCAGCTTGCTAAAAGTTGGTATTAAACCTCGCAACCTGCTAATATCCCTATCATGTGGGAAAACACAGTCCCTGTCACACCGCAACCGGCAATGCGCTACCCCTGAGTGTTATACAACCATGCCACCAGGAAACCAACTCTCTCCGTAAGCTATTTTGCATGGATTCTCAACTAAGTTGGTTTTATTAAAATTAGATAGCTCTTATATATCAAAATAATATTTATACGTATTCGATAAAATCCTTCGTTTTACCTTGTACTGAGGCATATTCAAAGATATTACTATAAATAAATGCGCCACATCTCAAACCCCGATTTTTTCTATCTTTACATATTACAGATATTAACAGGAGAAATCAAATCAAATGGAAGCTACAATAAAAATATTCTTTTATTTCATCTATTCCATCTTAGCTCTAGTTATACAGCTGAACTTACGGATCTGTTAAAGCTTTAGAAAGCAATGAAATGACTTTTATAATTATTAGCCGAGTAAATCTTTCATATATAAGAGGAAAACAAATCTCTCCAATACTTTTTGGCCCATTGCACAAAAATATGGTCTTTATATTCTATAGACAAGAATTCTCTCACCGTCGTCTGGAGTAGCCTCTTAAGTAGATTAAATGTTATGTCACCTTTTAGGCAAAATAAATACATAATGTCCCTATTAGAGGTGGTGATTAAAAAATTGTCTTATACATTAAATCCACCCTCATAATGGTCAAATAACAGCGTAAGGATTCCGAAATTTAATTAAGACTTTAGCTAGATCTAATATCGCTAGGATGAGAAGAACTTAAAAGAGCGCTGCAAATCAGCTGCGCATATCTCCATTGATGTCATAGATGGTAATTACTAACGCAGAAATTTTCTTAGCAGCATCAGCCAAGCGATGATAAAATAGTGTATAATTAAAATTAAATATAATATAGAGGTAAGGCTAAAACTCAGTGTAATAAAATAAGTTAAATAAAGATACTCCCAAGGAAGAACAAACATGAAAAAGTCTGTAAAGACCGGGATTTGAACCCGGACCTCCAAATCACCCGTCAGTTGCTCTACCAATTGTGCTATCAAGCCAAAACCTTTCACTTTTCCATGTATATTCCAAGACACAGAATTTACAGTTGAACTTGTAAATTAAAGGATATAAATGAAAATTTAAACAATACCAAAAATATATATTTGACATAAATACATCGTATAAAACCAAGCAAAGTGAAAAACGTAACAAACTGAGAGAGCATGAGATGTTTGCGTTAGTCCTGAAATTGGTATTTTGGGTACAATAACTAAAGAGATATTTGACATAAATACATCGTCTAAAACCAAGCAGAGTGAAACACGTAAAAATTGCGAGAGAATGAGATGTTTGCGTTAGTCCTGAAATTGGTATTTTGGGTACAATATGCTAACTGATGAATTAAAGAATATTAAAGGTAAATTAATTTCCAAAAGACTGAAAAATACTTGCAGTGCAAGTCATTTTATAGTTCGGAAGATTTTTTTAATGAAAGAAATATATAATTTAAGATAGGTGACTTGATTATTTAGCTTATAATGTAAAAATTAATAAGAACAATAGTAAATTTGATAATAGGTGTGATAGTGCAGCATTTATGTGATTCTTGAAGAATAGTAGTAAATTTTAATGTGATTATTGTAATAAGGTTTATGATTTTAAATGTATTTAGAGATTTGCTTAATGATAATAGCCTATCCTATACAAACTTTGTATGTTTCTCTAGCAATAAATTTATTATTATGAATTTATGCATTTTTTCTCCAATTTCATCCCTTAGAATAAATAGTATCGAACAGAGAGACAAATGACGAACCCATACATCCATGCATACCAGATAGTTATTAATATTCTGGGATGCAGAATTATAATCTGAGAAAAGAGAAAAACAGGCTCTCTGTGAAACATTCTTCGTGGAGTCTAATTTTTTTTTTCATCCAATTTCACAACTATGCAGAATAAGTTATTTCTAAAAGCAATGAGTATAAATTAGTGCGAAGGATCTCTTATCTGGGACTCAGGGTCAACGAGATCAAGATAGAGAACGACCTCCCTGAAACCCGAGATAGATGAAGAAAGATAAGAGAAAGAATCAGCAAAGGGAACTTCACGCTAACATTCCAGGGACTTCAAATATTCCCCTTTCTTCGCACCGGAAGCGAAGAAGTTGCTTTGTAATACCCCGTTGCGACGCCTTTGGGAGATTCCTTCACGAAATGCATTCTTCTAGCGGCGAAAGCTTTTCGAAACGTCTTTATTTACGGCGACGGGTGCTCTGATCGGAGTGGAAGAGTTGATACCTGACGGAGATACTGATGACGAGGATGGGATGAAAGAGAAGATTGAACGATAAAGGACATGCGAGAAAGTATATAAGGAATGGAGATAAAGGGAGTGTAGAAAGGGGTTATCGGCAGAGCGAGGTAAGCAAGAAGTGAAGAGGAGGGTAAGAGAGTGGATGGGGCGAATTTTTAAGGTGAATAGGAAAAGATAAGGATGATGATGAAAGAGGCTGCGTACCGAGCTCATAATAAGCTTTTCGCATTACTATGGGTATTTAACCACGGGGTGACATAAAATCAGACTTTTGTGGCACGCAGTAAAGCTATAACCCACTTTTAATAATGAAGTAATTTTGTTTAGTGATAGCAGTATAGAGTTTCTCAAATCCAGTTTCAGTGAGCCATTAAAATTTTTAGCGTTCGCAATCGATTCCAACCTAATGATCATATAAGAAAAAAGCAGTTTAGAGAAATATTTCGATGTACAATGTTGAATATTTAATTGAATTATGTAAATATATATGGATAATTATGACTAATAAATAACGTAATATAAAAAATAGCAATATTGTCTCGTAAAATACTGAAAATGAAATGCCTATCACTAAAGTATATCTGCGAAAGTATAAGCATTAGAGAACACATATCCAAAGACGATAAAAGTAAGTAAAAATTATGTTACATAACTATTAATGAAAAACAAACGTTTAGAATAATATTTTGGAGTGTATCGTAATATACTGAAAGTATATATAAACACTGAAACTTGCGTAAATTTAATCAGAAATACTTATTAATACTTAATAATCAGTAAAGGTATAAAATATCTACTAAGAAGGAGAGTGAAAATAAAGGGATAAGTTACTGTAGAAATCAATTCTAAAAGATAGCAAGAATAGAACGGAAAGAATAGTAGCATACCCGGGAAAATTTTCCCTGGGTCTACTGAGGACAAAAATAATTAAAGCAGGCATTATTCATAATCGAACCTATTTTTTTCATGCTAGATTTGAATACATGTGCTTATTATAGGAGTTGAGAATGTAAGTGCTAGTCGCCTCAGTAATTCTTAAAGGGATGAATGGGGTGTGATCAATTTGACCGAAACAGAGTGGTAAACTCAGCATTTTGGTATTAATGAACATTCCGTAATCCGCATTCTCAGGAACTCAAATCAAAATTCTATAACAAATACGATCAAAAGATGCCAGTAAAATAAATTTGAAACCCATTATAATTAACTCAATGTTTTCATACTATGTTGTGTATGAGTTTAATTGAAAGTTAGATAAAAATATTTCATAATAAAAAGCTCATTAAGATGAAACAATCGCTGCTACGTATCGAGGTTGACAAAGGAACACAGTGAAATTTAATGATAAAATATTTTTTCTTTGGAGCCAACAACAATCTAACTTTGCCAATCCCATATTTTTCGGTGAAACTCTTTTGTTCCTGGATGAGCAGTTTGGTGGTCTGGCCCTTGGAGAAGATTTAATGAGTTATAATTCACTTAATTGCTAAGAAGTCTACTGGATCTGCAGTCACGCAATAGCCTGGCGACGGATAAAGTGATTACGTTTTATGTCAGCGTGAATCGTGCTTAAAATGAAAGAGTTGAGAGAGAAAGCTGTTGATAAGATAAATGAAGGGACAAATGGATTTGGAGAGAAAGGAGATACTAATTTGGATAAAGGGAGAGTGCTATTAGGGAAAATAAAGAGCAGGGACAAAAGCGAGAAAAGGCTAGTAATCGACAATGCACATTAGGGTGACCTGAGATATAAGGGAAAATATTTCTTTCGCAAAATCAAACACACATACCCTCTATTATTTTCTATTTTGCCTTATTAATTTATAAATTATTTATTATTAACCTTATTAACCTAATAAATATTACTGCGATTGGATTATGGTAACACGTGCCGACTCGATGTGAAACAATTTCGAGAAATAAAAATTTGCACCGACATGGGGAATACCAGATTAGTGGGAACTTAACTAACGGATTTGACGAACCTTTCAGGGCACGTTCTTTGCTTAAAAATAGTGGACATGCGTCTGGCCGTTTAACTCAATGGGATTTGTTTATAAAAAATTAACAACTAAAAACCGGAGTTAGGCAACCAAACTATACACGTACATTAAAATATAATATTGATTTATTAGGAAATTATTTTCTCCTATTTCTTCTACTATGTATGTAACTCCTACTATACATGTAACTTGTATTTTTGCGATTAAATTTCATCTAGATTTGATTTATTTTAATTAAAACCGATACTGAACCCATTAGAGGAAATTAATCGATTAAGCACAACGCTACGATATAAACCTGCACTTTTTCCTGAATAGCACTTGATTTTAATGATTATTTGCATACTTAAAAAAAATGGTAGACATCGTAATTTTAGCGTCTATTATACTTTGTAGATTATCAGCAGCATATCAACTGCAAATTCTTAGTTAAAACTGCAAGCACCATTTACGTGTAGGCAGCCTTTTTTGTGGGCGCCAACTATCAAA
The DNA here is from genome assembly GCA_947579665.1 of Sympetrum striolatum. Lineage (NCBI taxonomy): Eukaryota > Metazoa > Arthropoda > Insecta > Odonata > Libellulidae > Sympetrum > Sympetrum striolatum. Next base: position 44,655,186 of record OX388351.1, on the reverse strand, counting down.
TCCTAAATATCGAGCCTTAGTATCTCTGGTTCGATCTCTCATAAGAATCTGATCACAGATTTCACTATAGCTTTCTCTAAAATTTTCAAAGTTCAGCAGTGTTCTTCCAATACGCTTGAACATGTGCATGAGTGCATTTACTTCTCGGGAGACAAGATGGAAAGAGCAAAGACTGCCTTCCCAAATGATATTTTACTGCACTTTTCTTGGCATTTGCTTCGAAAGCTCAAACTGGGGTAATACTGGAATCTCTGACTTCAAAATTAGAGAATAATTTATTGCCAGTTTCCCTTAATTTTAACCCAGGACGCAGAAAATGTATTGCTTAAAATATTACAAACGTTCGTTAAATATTTATTTTTCACAATTATTTGGATGATAATTGAAAAAAACTCTTAAAACACAAATATTTCTTATACAATGAACAGCACAAAAAACTCGCCAAGTTACAGTTACATTTGTTGTGTAGAACGTCTTTGGTAAAACACACTTGGTTAACGTTTAAAATTTCTCTTTCCTTTTTATTAGCCAGTAATTTGTTTCTTTCAACCTACTTTCAAAACTTGTCCATTAGAAGGCAGTTTTGAACCTTTAATTTGATATATTCATTTATTTACGCATCTTACACAATGTACAATTGTACGATGTGAACTGTACATACAATTTGCCGCTAAATTCGCATTAACATATGGAAGGTTTTAAGTTGCGCCTTACCTAGCAAGTATTGACATATTTCAATACAAGTTGGCGCGGGTTGCCGAGGTCCTGCAATTATGACATTTTATTTACAATTGTTTAGAAATAGTATAAAACTGTTAAGGGGGTGTGCGTTAAAAAAAATGACTTTAATTTTTTTTGGAACACCCTAATGCACATACTAACACAGATTTTCGATGAATCGAGATAGCAAAGGTGTAAAACCCATAAGATACCACTGCCGCTACATTTTACTTAAATAATAATCAGCCAACCCTATTCTTTTGTTTGCTTTGTTTCTCTGGGTTAAACTTTATTTGTCCCCGTGAAAATTTCCTCACACTTTCTATTATTTACTTCATTATGAAAATGAATTCTAATATTTTATGTAGTAATTATTAAATATTTGCCTTAGGTCGCACGACAAATATGACAATTATATCTGATACAAAATGTTTCCATAAAATTGCAAAGTATACCACATTCTGTATCATATCGACAACTCAATGCGTTATAACTTTAAAAGAAATTAATAGAAAATAAAATCAAATGGATGCGGTAGTTCACCAAATAATATGGCAATCGTTCATTTAAATTTATACGTATAATTATTGCTTACTATTAATTACATTTCGATATTAAATGATACTGAGCATACATTTATAAATATTAAATAATCTATTTTGTTATTTTTCTTTTAAATAGGGTTAAATATAAGATGATGACTGTAAATCTCAAATCGCTTTTAAATGGATTCGTCATTTTTATTTTTATTGAATTTCACAGTTCTCAGCACTGATGCTGAGAATTATTTATAATTTAATTCCTTAAATGGTAAAGATACAATGCAATGATTTTTTACCCTCATTTAAATACTCGAAAGGAACTGAAGTCACCGTAATTACCCGCGATATGAACTAACGTCAAACAGAGTTCAGGAAAGTATTTTGCAAAGATGGCTTTAGAAATGTGACTTTATTTCACGAGCTTGAGATCTTGAGGAGACAATTTTCTCATTAGAAGGACACACTCGAGTCCCTGAGGCTAAAAGGTATAATACTGTCGTCCTCGTTGAATAAAAGAGACAGAGACGATTATTTCCTCACGGCTCTTTAAATAACGTGCAGTTAATGACGATATAAATGACATTACCTCCGAAAATGAGAAAAGAAGGATCCGTAAGCGTTTGATGTACGAAATGTGAAACTGTTATCAAGCTTCCAGATAAATGAAGAAGCATCCTCTTTATGATCAGTTTAAAAAGCCATCTATCCTTCAATTCCAACAAAAGAGATAAAGATAAGTTAATAATTTGTATGCTTCGTATCATACGCAAAGGCTAATGTCCTCTTGAATCAGATTCATTTCCCAAATTTTACAGTTTTATATTTTTTCTCCCTTAGAAACATTATTTGAGCACAGATGTTCATCGAAATCATTTGAACCTTAAAGCTGGAATTTACAGGACAAACTGTTTATAAATACTGAAAATTCTGCATTTCTCGGGTATTTAAAATTCTGCCGTGTACTGTTACAGCTTTAATAAAATAATATGTTAACCTTGGAAGTCGAAAAAACAAGACAAATATAAATCCTCGCCTGAAAATTTTTACAATCCAAAGTAAATACATATTTTAGAATAATCAACAGTTATTAGTCCCACTTTAAAATAAATCAAGTTTTAAAATAGTAGATAATAAAACAAATAGCTAATATAGGTGAATTTAATGCATAGACACAAGAAGCAACTCATTTTCGCTTAATTCGCTTATTCACTTAAATGTAATTTCTATTGTCTTAATGCATCGCAGGAATTTATGGTTGAGTTTTATTTTCACGGCAAATATAAGGTAAAAATAATTTGAATTAACCAAATATTTCAGCAAGAGCTTATCCAAAGGTTAAATTTTATCGTAAAAGGGTATTTAAGCTTAATTTTTAAAATAAAATGCATTTACAATAGACCATATAAATTTTTACCCCAAAATGGTCGTAAAAATATTTATAGTGTTAATATTACCACGCAGAAAATTAATGCATAGTTTCAGATAATTCAAAGTTTTTAAATTGTCAAACACATTCTTTAACTGTTATCAAATTGTATTCAAAAGATACTCAACTCTGATATCTGCAAAGTTGAAAGACAGTAACTTATCATCTGACTCGGTCAGTTGACTAACCAGCTTATTCCAATATTTCTTTTGGTCACTGACTAAAAAAAATACATAATATTACTGCTTCACGATTACTTCTTTGATATTTTAAATTTATAATATCGACTTGCAGCCAGAATATAACAAATTTCGTTCAATTCCTTTCATACATCATGCAAAGGCTTTAGCAACCCAGTCTGAACTCCTATTTTCAATTCGTACATTTTCGCAATTTCTTTGCAAAATATCGCACTTAAATCTGCTAAGGAACTTGTAAAAGCATTTTTAAGTTTCTCATTGACTAAAAAAGAAAAAATAGGAAGGAACAAGAATAAATCTTCCATGAAAAGAATAGAGTTGAAAATCATTAGCACTGTGCCAAGTCAGAAAACCTCAGCAAATAAGGGGGATGATTAGGAGAGACGGATATCGATAAGAAGAAGACAGGAGAAAGAAAGAAAGGTGACGCATTGGAAGTGTACGGGTCGATGAAAACTTGGAGGTCGATGCTATTGCGATTGTGGGACCAACTTAATGATTTCAGCCACTCATCCTTGCTTCCAATTTCATTTAATTTTTCAACCTTTCTTGGACAGATGCGCCTCGGATGAATATCATAGAGTTGGAAATATTGGCCGAAAGCTAACAGTCACTTTGTATCTCATTAGTGGCAATTTTTCATTGGATTTCTGAAGGAACTTATTCGACATACTCTCTTCGATGAGCCTTTTTTATACAAATTCTGCTGAGTTTGATTTAATCTGGCTTATATTGAGATCTTTGCGGTTTGAAATATCAATTTTTTAGAGGTAGTACATCGAAGTAATAGATTTAATTTTTATTTGATGCCATTCATACATATGTGAACGTCTGAATGAACTACTTTTGAAGTCGACTTCCTAAAATTTTGGGTTGTAATAGCACACGAAAATATAGTTCACGATCATAATTTTTCACTGCAGGACTTTTAATGCCAATAACAATCTTATTATGATATTAAATGCTTTTAATAAACTGCTTTCAAGTAAACAATTTCAAAACAGATGCTGTTATCAAACTTTATATTTATCTATCATTAGCAAACACGGAAGATAGCTAGAATATGGATATACTTAAATCATATAAACTTGTAGCCATTCTCCTTAACTTAAAATGTGAAATATTATATTGTATTTATATTTTTATATCGATACTAGAACGAATTAAATAATGCGACGAAAGATAAATAACGTGGCTGTATTCATTGGGTCTTAAAAAAACTTTAAATATATATTTTAATTATATCTGAAGATTAGTTCGCTAATGTTAAAAAAATCCATCACGAGTTCGATCGCTACCAGTTTTGCTCTAAAATTTCTCATCTAAATATAAAGTATAGAATCGATTCAATTGATAACTAGATAAAGGCTACGAAGTTTACTTTATCCCATATTTTTGTAAGTTGCTAAGGATAGAGGAGAAAAGCAAAAATATAAATAAATATTATGAAAATAATATATAATATAAACATATCTGGTTATTCTTATGAGAGAAATCAATTTCAGATATCCTCATAGGATAAAAACAAAGCTGAAGAAAACATGAGTTCACTTTAAATCGAATTTTAAAATAGGGAAAAATAGGTGTTGCGAAATGAACTATATTTTTGTCATTGTTGTTCCATGTAAGTTTTTGCTGAGGTGAATATACAAGTCGGCTTTTTCAGGCAGAAGCCATTTTGGCAGAAACTTGACTTTTTCAATCATAAAAACCCAAAACAAATAAAACATATAAACCTTACTGGTATTTCCGATTGAAATAATATAATATCATGTAATTAGACATTGCAGACACTCATAATATTTCGAAAGCTAAGTTGAAACTCCAAATGCTGTCTACCTACCTTTACTAAATTGGTTTGGGTAGACGAGCATTGGTACTTAATGTTAGAAGAACGTAACAGTATCTCAGCAACATCTAGACTCAATTCTTTTCTGACTGGTGGCGAGAGAATACGAGTTTCCACCATGGAAGTTCTACTCCTTAAAAAGGCACGCCTGCGAGTATCCAATAAGTCTAACTCGTTAAAGGTGTCCGTCAGCCTCTATAAAGACATAGAATGGAGAGCGGATTTTTTCCTCCCGTCCACTTCGCATTACGTGGGATAGAGCGGCGATTTTCCATCGACGGAAAAAAAAGAAGCATCGAATGCGCAAAAGAGGGAATCTCTTCAAGCCGTTATCTGGGCGTTGCAAATGCTTTCCAAAATAACGAGACTTGCGCATATCAAATGGGACACTTATCGGCGAAAAAATGAAGACCGGCGCTGCAAAAGATAAAAGTGACAGAAATGGGCGTTTCTTGATTGGAAAAAGGGGAAAGCCAGGGATGAATGGAGACAAAAGGGAATATGGATGAGGGCGACGTCGACAGGGTGCGCTGAAATTGGATTCGGCTTCGTGGAGAGCATGATGGGAAAGAAGTGGTAATGATTGATGCTTTTCAGTCGTGCTCACTGATCATTTCTATCCACAACAACTTTCATTATAAATATTTCTCAGATCATTAAATATATGATATAAAGATATATTAGGAGTTTTAACAACAGCCGACCCTTTAAATGCTATATTCTGATGCTTTATCTGCCGCCAATTTCATCTTTATTCCGATTTTTCAAGTTAAAAAATTACCTACTTTATAACATTTATGTACATTATATTTCGCTATAAACTATAAAATATAGTAATGATACCTTACTATACTACTAGTACGTTCAAAAATTTCCCGAACTTGTTTTTTCCCGCAAAAAGCCGAGCAGGAAAAATGTTAAATTTTCATGGTAGATAGCACCGCATATTGTGAGTACAGCTATCTACCACCTACCTACCTACTTACCTACCCATCTACCACCAGAATTTTAAATTTCTCTAGCTTGGAGCTTCCGTGGAAAAAAAATAAGTCCGGGAACTTTTTGAACGTATTAGTATAATAATAATGTACATGCGATAATAATAATAATATGTACAATAAAAATAATAAGAACGAATACGACTAATATTATAATCTCATAGTGGCGCCCGGTGATTTGGTCCGGGAGGAATTCTTATGCAGTGAATTCGTACGCGAGGAATTGATCTCCCGACTGATTGATACGCGGGGAATTGATCCCCCGCGCTGATGTTGTACTACCAACCCAACTCAACCCAACCCAACCCCACCCAGCCCCAACCAACCCCGCCCAACCCATCCCAACCCATCCCAACCCATCCCAACCCATCCAAACCCGTACCTCCCCCGATTAATTTATTTGTAACATTAACCAATAATCAGGGCGTGTAGATTAACATAAGACTGAATCCCCGCGTACCAATCTGTCGGGAGATCAATTCCCCGCGTCCGAATTCTCCGCGTACGAATTCCCCCGGATCAATTCAACGGCCACGCTAATAGTCATTAAAAAACTTTTGCATACCAAATTTTCTAAAGGAAGCACCCAAATTTTCAATACAGTATCAATTTGGTTACCAGCTGTTTGGTAGCTAGTATATTTGTTTATTAAACAACAATTGTCGAAGTAAATGAACACAGTAAAGAATCGACATATTTGTCTTTCATAATTCGTTTTCAGATTGGTTTGTATTTCAAAAGCTTCAGTTTTTTTATTTTCTTTCAAAATAAACCTGAGCGATGGTTCCGATGACAACAGCGGGCAATTCAAATGTCAATATCTGTAACATCATAAAAAGCCAGTAAATGGCAACTAACAATGGGAGATATAACATGTTTATAATGCAACGATCGACGAACAGAAGCATCTATGAGCTATTAATGTTTCAACAGAGTTTAAAGAATCGGGAGTAGTACCTTAACAAGTAGCCATTTTGTCAAACAGCAGACAAACCAAAAAACTGTTCTTAAATTCATCAATATGAATGATCCATTGAAGTAATCAAACACATATCGATGCAATCCATCGCTCATCAGATTGATGAATTTAAAAACGTGCCTTTTGAATATTCCTGTAAACTGATGTATATACCGCTTGAGACAAAATCGCTAAATTGGACAACTCGCCACTCACACTTGTATTACTGAGGAAGGAGTGGTTTTTCCACGGAGAGGAAATGAGAAAATATGGAACGGAAGCAAAGAGAGGAGGAGAAAGAGGGAAAGTAGAGAAGAGAGAAAGCGATTGTCTGCAGAGGACGAAAATTCATCCATAGAGATTCCGGTCACGATTGCGAAATGCGTGGTACTTGTAGGGGGAGGGTGGTAAAGATGAGGAAACGAATAAGGAGCTTTGAGAGATGGAGGAAAAAGGGTTAAGGGTAATGAAAAGAGACGGTATATATAGGGGGGAGTGGCAAGGAAAGAGAAGGATCGTAAAGAAAAGTAAGCAGAGTGCTGGTGGCATTTATAATACCGATAATACTAAGAAGTTATCTTTTCGAAGATACTGCAGTAGTACAGTTAAATGTATTTCGACAGCTTGGATTCGGACGAAGTTGATGAAAATTTGTTGGTAATGGTGTCAAATGCTTATTTATAAGAAATGTAGGTCCAATTAAAGTAATTTTAAGAAGATTAGTCTTTCTGAAGAGGAAGCAAGTACACATGTGCTCGAGAATTTGTGGTTGTGGTTTCGGCCACTTACAAGTGTTTCTTAATTACTCACATTTCACATACGGACGGTGATATTATATTTTCATGATCAAGGAAGTGATTTAAATGTAGATATTTATGGATAGGAAAGGGAAAAACTATTTTGAAAAAAAAATATATTTTTAGCAGAAATTAGGAGCAAAAAGAAAATTTTCTACTGCAAACAAAATGATATCCATTTACATCTCAACTGTCAGGATGGCCGAGCGGTCTAAGGCGCCAGACTCAAGACTATGGCTTACTCGTTCTAGGCGAGTATTTGGGTATTCTGGTCCTCATGCGAGGGCGTGGGTTCGAATCCCATTTCTGACAAAATTTTTATACCTCAGGACAGTATAACCTGCCTTCCTTTTCTTAATTGTCTGTAATGTTTCTATCGGAATTTCCATCATCCATTCCTAACATTTTAGAACTGGCATTCAGCTTCCGCGGATTTTTTTCCAATCAAAATATAGCTTACAAGGTTATGGTTTCTTTTTAAATGGAATTTTTAAAGGTATAAACTAAATAGGATGAGTGAAATTATTTTTAAACAGGCGTATTTATAAATACAATGTAATGGGTAGAATTTTTCGTCCGTTTTACGTGTCTCAATGTAAAAAATACATAAATTGCCCTGCCTAATAGTTGCTATATTTTTCAGTATATTGCAAACTCTAAGCTAAAGAGAAATTTAAATAAAGAGTTTAACTTTGAAATATATATAAGATAGGATTCTTACGTCTAATTTTTCTGTAGAAATCTCCTTATTCACACTATCAAAATGTAAGGAACACAAAATAGGTAGTTGAATTATTTTTTATTAATTAAGGAGAATTAAATCTACTTCCTTAAAGACAGTCTTAGTTCTTGGATTTAGATTAATGCTTAAGAGTTTTACTACATTTTTACTCCTGTGTTATACAGTAAACGATAAGAGAATGACGTAAGGGAGACAAAACACAGGATTCCGGTCATAGCCTCACCATAGAAACCCGGTTCTCGCGTAACCTCTTTGAGGCATTGAATAAATTAATTGTCAGCGTTCAATAATTTTATTCATTACGTGAAAACCACCGACGTAATCCTAAGCTCTAGGTATTGTGGACTTAATTTTCTAAGTAGAAGAAATAATCTTAATATTATAATAGTAATAGTAATAATAATAAAAATAATAATAAATCTTATATAAATCAAAAGTGTTCTTCGTATATTTCCACAAATAATTTATTCAATACGACCAAGACGATAATCGCCAGTTGATAACCATATGACTAAGATGAAATTGAACCCAAGTAAAAGGAGTAAATTACTGAAAATAAAGGAGATAAATATCAGGGAACCAAATATTGGAGACCTCAAGGACCTACTTTAGTAGAACATATTTCATGATAATAAATCAGATTATCGGCTCAATAGTTTTGGGTGGCGATACGACCGCGACGAGATATTTGAATAATGTCTCAGATACAGGCAAAATACTTGTGTATTGTATTCACCGTGAGTCTTGATCTAAAGCATTCCAATAATGAATTTAAACTAACAATACAGTGATGCTCTAATTACGACACCCATCAAAGGAAAATTAATTAAAGGTGAAAGGCGATTTCGCACGGAAAGGTTAGCCTCTAGAGTAAGTCCCAAGAAGTAATTCTGAGGATGCCGAATAATCATCATTATGATTGCGATTTTAAATTTTTTGATCGCGAAAGAAAACATGAGGAAGGATATATTTCACGGCACTACGAAGAGTAAATCTTTCCGGTAAATAATTTCGAACGCATCAAAGCGGAACACGGTTTTAATTTGGAAATGAGAAGGGAGAAAATTGAATCTGAGAATCGCAACGCGGTTGTAGATTTTCTCGAGGGAAAAAATGAGAAAAGCTTACGAAAGGGAGGCAAGAGGGATCTGTAGGAAGAAGTAAGGGGTGAAACTCACTGAAGCGGAATGACGGCTGAAGCAGGGGATTGAAATCAGGATGTGTAATGCAAGAGGAAGAGATATGTGGGAGAAAAGGTAATGGAAAAAGATGAGAAAGATAAACGGAAGGAAGTAGTGTAGTAATACAGGAAGAAAATGGAGGGAAAATCGTGACAAGAAAAGGATAAATCGTACCGGCAGAACTATCGGTAATCATTACTTGAGATTTAAAAAAATACCGTTATTTAGATACCTATTTTGAAAACTTTGCTGTATTGTGTCTTTAACATTTAGTTATGATTATACTACTCAGAATGTGCCTCTTTGTGAACATATAAGAATACCAAGAATTAAAAAATAATTCATTAGTATATATGTATAAGGGGAAAAGATTAACCACTTATTCATTATTATTTCCATTTTATGGTGTGTAATGTTATGATGATTGAAATTTCTTCCTCCTTTCAAAGAACATCTTTACTATACGTATATTAGTTCTAACACATCTGTTTACTGTTCATCCTTCATTTATAAAGATGTTTTCCCTCATTGTTATCTTTCTTGCTTTTGCTTTGCAGAACTTTATGTTTTGCAGCAGTATCTGAGTTTAGATGGAAGAAAGGCCCACATGGGCCAAACTAATCCAGTAGAGGATCTATTAATCTCTTTAATCTTTAAATAGATTATTTAGATGCTAAAATTATGAAAATGGCTCCATTTATAGAGAAAGCCGAGTCAGCAGAAATTCAATTTTGGAGGAACTTCATGCGATCCCAAAGTGAAAGAGGTTCATGACAATCAATGTTAGACCTTAATCTTTTTTACTTTCTCCATATACGAAGTATAGAGAAAGTATTGTTTTCATGAAAAAAATCGACTTCGAGATTTCAACGGAAATACATGTTTTGGGGTCCCTAGAACACGTTTTGACCATTTTCGGAATGATGTCTGTGTGTATGTGTGTGTGTGTGTGTGTGTGTGTGTGTGTGTGTGTGTGTGTGTGTGTATGTGTGTGTGACAGTGGGCGCTCTAACGTGAAAACTATTAGTCGTATCAATACCAAAATTCATATATAGTACTGTGGTGTGTGCTGTCAGAGGTGATTAGTTTTTCAAGTAAATCGGTAAACCGGAAGTCGAGCTACATTCATGAAAGCTTATTTCCGGTTTTCAAAATATCTCCATAAATATGATATATAGGTATATTGTATACTGAATAAAAGTTTTAGATAATAAAATTTACTTAAACTTTTGAATTTAACATATTTTTGTATCAACGGTTGATTAGGAGTTATTCGTGAAATACCGATAAACCGGAAGAAGATGATTATGTACTTTGTGGGCGCTCTAACATGAAAACTATTTGTCGGATCAACACCAAATTTCATATATAGTACTTTGGTTGATGTCGTTAGAGTTGATTAGTTTTTGGAGTAAATCGGTTAACCGGAAGTCGAGCTTCATTCTTCAAAGCTCATTTCCGGTTTTCAAAATATCTCCATAAATATGATATTTAGGTATATACTATTTTTTATAAATATTTTAGAAAATGTAATTTACTATAACTTTTGTGTGAAACATATTTTTGTATCACTTATTGTTTAGGAGTTATTCATAATATACTGATAAACCGGAAGTTGCTGATTATGTACTTTGTGGGCGCTCTGGGCTCTATGGGCAAAAGGCCAAATTCAACTTTTTTCATCGAGCATGTCCCGAAAAACATTATTTATAATATTTGGGACGTAAAAGATAATAATATATAAATTAATCACTCATCTTCCAAGTTTAGATTGAATATAGAGTTCGAAATTACTGTCGTAGATAAATATTTACATCTTATATATGGAGAAAGTCATGTGCTGGCCACATCAGATTTTTCTTTAATAAATTCAGTGATGAACTAGCACATGCTACGCGCAAGTCTTCCCTTCATAGTATAAATGCCAAATAAACATTATAGTCCAAACTCCACGAATCTCTGTCGGATCATATACAGACCCCATCTTGCTTTACCTTGCCCATATCTGCTAATAGCACAATAAATTACGAATACAAGCCCATAACGTAATAAATATTGTTTTAGAGCCAACTGTTTTATTTTTTATAACGAATGATTGTGCTTTTATGTCAGTAAAAGAAGATATTCCATCTATATGCAAATAACACGAAATAAGTAAAAATATATAAAAGAAAATACATCGTGACATCTGTTCATATATAAACAAAAACACATGATGTACAGATCAGCTTGGTAAATAATTAGTTCAAAATCTATGTATGAATTTAATCGTTACATAAAATTTGGCAGTAAATATATATATACCTTGACTTTTTGAAAAATCATCGAGAAAAGATATTTTGATGCTTCTGATAAAGAAGAAGCGAAAAAGATAATCTTCCAAGCATGATGAAAATTTTCATTTAAAGAAAAGCATACCAGATATTCTAGAAGAAGAATTAAATCCTTTCCCATGGAATAGGAACTCGCGGCGAAATATTATTCGCTACAGAGAGAGGATCCCTTTTTCCTCGGATTTCGCAAGCCATTCTTACTTTAGCTCATCAACTACGAGTTGGGAGTCAATAAGAAACGTAGCGTTGACAACAGCCAACTAGAGGTATACAGAATCCGGAAAGGGGGTGAATTCTGGTTTGGAGAATAATAAAAGTACGGAAGATATAATTGACGAGCGGAAGGTAGAGACAGAGGAAACCGCTGAATAGTTGCACAGGAGTTGAGATCGGTTTAGGAGGCGTTTGGTATGTAAATAGTTAAAGCGAGATGGCGGTGTATGCGGCCAGGGATAGTTGAGCGCAACTTTAGAAAGTTTTAATAGATAATGGGTCTGATGTGAGGAAGTTCGACTTTGGAATAGATACGCGTGGAAAAGCCACGCTTGGACGAATGTTTGGAACAAACAACTTTGCTGGGAGAAGTTCAGCAAAACGATGTCTGGTGATAATAATATACTTCTCGAGCAAAGCTGTGACATTCTCTAGCTATATCACAATAGTCACTATTCCCAAAATTTGTGGGAAAACTAGTTGAAGAATTCTACCAAAACTAATTAACAAAAAGAACCCCCTCCTTTCCAAAAGTAGGTATTAGTAACGTTGTAGTAGGCATTGTAAAAGTATTCCCCAAACGAAAAGATCTTAAACTAAATGTAATTTATTTATTTTCTGTTTTATATACTTTGATTTAAGATCCTTTCTCATAAACTGTAAACTGCCATACCTTTAGGTTGCTTAACTCACTAAGGTTTGTAGATTACTATTGGAATTGTTTGCATAAAAAAATATTAATGAAAAAATAAACGACTAATAAAAAATAAGAAAGTATAGAACAAAACTAATCTTACACACACCCAAAAAACATAAGAAATGTAAATGAAAAACGATAACAATTTAAAAACGCAAAAATAAACCAGCACCAACTTCCTTTCACCTGCTCTAATGATAGTGTACACTTGTGTATACATAACTTGTACATATTCCAATTTAGTTGTAAACAATAATGTTCTTATCACTTTTTAATTAGGTTTAGCTAGTCTTAAGATATTAATTTTAGGGGTACATTGACACTATTTTTATATCGGTGCCAGTCACATTTTTGTAATGGCCAATTGATGGAATTTCGGATAATGCACGTTGCACCATGAATTGGTCAATGTGCCCAAGCGTTGAGTCATACCAAGAGCTATGCCATCGGGACTTCCTTAAATGTAATTCCAAAATCTGAACATTGCTTTGCTCAAATATATAAACTGCTAAAAATGATGCGAACTAAATTATGAAATTCTCTGAACAATTTTACGACAGTTTACAATTAATTACTTGTAGTTATAATAATAATAAATCGTCCTTATTGGGAAGAGATTGAGACTAAATATTCTCTTCTTCCATCTAACCCATCGTTATTAATCATAAAATTAGAAGCAGAAACAATTAGAAGAATTGTGGATGTGAAAAACCTAAGAGATTCTTAGGACAAAAATCCACTGCAGAAAAACACCCACAAGGAAGGGGGTGTGAAAAAGCTGCGCAAATCTACCAATTAAAATAAGATTAAAGATAATAAAAAAGAAAAACATCAAAAAATAAATAAAAACACTACTAATAAGTACTTACATGCGATACATAAATAAGAATCAGTTAACATTAAAAAATAAAGCAATACACAAAATAAAATAAAAGAAAAAAAATAGGAAAAAGTACATGGATTTTCATCCATAAAGTACACAATGAAGAAAAAAATAATATTATTTAAAAAATAAAAATATATACATTATTATACATCATATAATTATAATGTGAAAGCGTAACGAATTAAATAAATATCGAAATGGAGTAAAATTGATGCCCAACAATTTCGATCAGTAAATAAAAGTAGATTTGGATGCATTTCATTTTTAGCGAAGAAAAGGTATATTTTTTAAAGAATTTATTTTACACCCAAAAATCGTTAACTATGCCCTATTCGTGTTTCAAAGCAGAGTTACATCATCAAGCTACTTTATTGTGCATTTAGTTCTTTTATGACACGGAAATTTATTTTTCCGTAACCTTTTTCTTCATTGAGTTAATAAATTCCAATGCAGCTATATCTAAGATATCATTTTATGGTTTTCCTTTAACTCTTACATTTCAGATAATCTTTCGATGAGACTTTCAAAAGAATAATACCGTATATGCAGAATTATCGTAACATAAAATCTGGGGATTTGAATCAAATTTAACAGGATTTCTGTTCATATAAGAATTGGCTCCCCTTAAAACTGTCTAAGAACTAGATGAATAGGAATGGTTAAGGTAAGAATTTGTCTCGAGTCAAAGATAGTATTGTTTTTCGTCTGACATCAAAATTGCTCAACACACAATAGATAATAATAAAAAATAAAAAAGGAGAAAAAGCAGACTCCGATGATGTGCAGAGCTTAGGTCTTTCTTTCATTAAAAACTGCAAACTATTACTCATTAATGTAAAACTTTTATGATCATAATCAGAATTTGCAGTACTGATTATTTAAATAAATATTTGCTTCGTCCGTAAAGTTGAATCAACTCGTAGCTTTTTCTTTCGGGGCTTCAAACATGAAAGTCCTGCAGATACCCTTCAGTCTAAAGAAATCAATGCGCATTACGCAAAAAAGTGTAATGGAGGGGACTTATTAGCAATTTTTCGCTCTGAAAAAACCTCCACGTTGACTGTGGAGTGTGGATGAATGAAGGCGCGGTCCATGGTGATAAATATCGGTGATTCGATGTGAGTCTCGGAAGAGATTAGAGGCTTTCTAAGGGCGACAGTTTTGACGGGCAAGGGCGGGGCTCGGAGATCGCTCCGGAGAATGCAGAGAGATAATTGCAGAAGTGCTTAGGAACGAACAGTACTAAAGAATAAGGGGCCTTAGGACATTTGCGTCCCGGACAACTGCTACCCTAGGACATTTGCAACAACTGGAATTTTGCAGCATTGGTGTGGCGGAACTTGCTTTGTTTTACACTGAATGGATAAGCGTAATGTTTACCATAATCTATAATAGTTCTAATTTTGAGGTTTTTATAAATGTTATACACTATATTATTCTAAGGTAAGGGTGTTTTGAATTTAGAATATAAATTATATATAGTCCTTTAAGATAAATATATATTTTTCATTTGAGTTTCCTAATGTTGTTGATATTACGAGGTAATTTCATTTATTCTGAAATAAGAAAAATATTTTTCGTTACTGAATTCGAGATTATCTTTGTCACTCTATTGTAAACTCATTCGAGCTATTTCATTCTCGACAAAATTAGCATGGAAAATATCTAGTATTTGATTTCCTGATAAAAAATTACACGAATAAAAAAATACACTGCATAATGCATAGGGACGCAAAAGTTCCGTACGCAAGAGTCCGTACACGAGGATGTGGTAGAAAGCGGAAAGAGAGACAAAAAATGCAATAAAAACACGGAAACAAACCGTGAGAAGACATCCCACTTAGGTGAGCCGATCTTTCAAAAACGGTGAATCACCAAACATACTTTTGTGCTTGTTATTGTCATTTTATGCGCTTAAACACTTACTCGTGTCTTATCAAGTGTTGCGGAAATTCAATATTTAAATAAATTTTCATAGGAAATGATATTTGGAGTTTAATTCGATAAAAAATAAAACTTAAGTAATGGGATTCACGAGAAATTAGGACTTTTCATAACTATCTTTTCTAGGTAGATTAACTGTAATGATTTCTGTGATGCGGCTATTGCATTTCAAATTCAAATAAATCCTTCTAAATTTAAATTAACCTTATTGCAATAAATGTATTTTATTTAAAATTCTATTTTTTGTTTAATTTAAATTTAATTCCTCGAAGTAAAATATTTAATTTTTCTTGAGAGCTAAATAACATATTATAAGTTTACAATCAACACCGATTTACACAATATTGTGTTTATATCCTTTCCCCGTAAAAATGTTTTCATGACCTTCTATGCTGTTAAAATTAATAGTTGAAATAGATATTTAAAGATTTTAGGTCGGTAGTCCATTTGAAAATATTACACTTCCTTTTTGGACATTGAGTTAATTATGAAAATATTCATCTTTCGAAGATGATAAAAATACTAGAAATAATAGCAATGTAAGAAAATGTGCCTATATGTATGAAATACGTCTGCATAGAACATGGGAGTTGCCTTGCAGTGGACCTAAGTGCAAGGAACGACCGCGTGAAAAGTCCGGGTTAGAATACCCATTTTCTTCGGATAATAAAACTGCCGAAAGTTGGAGACTTGAATAACACCAGGGACCAAGGCGATTGGGAAGAAGATAGCGAAGGAACAGTGCGCGCGGTGGATATCGGGTGAGAAAAGAAGAAACGGTCGCAAAGGAAAGGATGCAAAAAATATACGGCGTCTGGAAGGAAAGTGGGCATGAACTCATATGAAGTAGAGGAAAGGAGATTTGGGATATACTTGTGGATATAGAAAAGGGGGAGATGACAGCGGGAGGCGAATATCTCTAAGAGAAAAGGAAAATATTGAATGCGAAGGGACAATTGCAAAAGAAGCTGGAAATCGACTGGAAAGGATAGAACAGTCTTCAGAGATACGGTGGAAAGCTGTCGCGCATTTATATAAGTAATTTAATACATATACTCACACACATATACATATACCTATGTATATCCTTGTAGAGAGAATAAAATGGGTGAGAAAGATCGTTTTAGATGTTGGAAAGGAGCAGAAAATAGAACGGAAGTCCTAGAAAGTGTGATGGAGCAAGAAGAGTGCTTTGAGGCACCCTGCCGCAAGGAAGAAAAAGAACAATCAAAGAGAGCCCAACAGAGAAAGGAAAAGAGTGCATAGAATAGGGAAAAAGAGATCAAAAGAGCCCTTCTACTATCTAGATAGCGATTTTGTCCGCCTGTATTTCAACGTCATTTTGTTTATCTTGCTCAAATAAGCAGATAGGTAGAAATATATTAGTATCATGGTATATTTAATGCTAGAATAACTCGCATATTACCTCTATTGTGCAAAATGACTTCATATATATTATACTCGAGTTGGATATAACTTTAAAGAAAAGTAACCTTTCACAGAGATAGCTAAGTTTCCATGCGTCAGGACGCCTTTCACTTGCGAAAACACTTAAGTTGTTTGTCTGGAACATTCAGTAATTTAAGAGAGTTTATTTTCCCTTTGAGCACTGAATCTTCTCGCAATACTAGACAGCTCATAGAATCATGCGCACAATGTAGAAGATGGATGACTGGAGGAGTCAAATAATGGACTATGTTACCTGAAGAGGTATTCAAACCCTTATCGAGAAACAAATTGCAGTTGAGATGCCGAAGTTTGTTGAAAAATAAGGAAATTTATTTGAAATTATTATAATTTTTGTTAACTCTATAAGATTGTTAATCTGATGAAATGGTATGTGACTTAGCAAAGGAGCGATGTAAACTGTGGCTATGTAATAACTATGGTAATGGAATACTTTCAATATAAATGTACTACAGTGGGTACCAGGAGGATGTTGTGTGGGTGAAATCTTGTTTTTCTACGTAGCATGTGCTCTAATATTGTTTGTAATAGGACGATGTTATTTCGGAAAGTCTGTGGTGTAAAGGATTATGGAGTGTTTGAATTTTGTTTTTAGACAATTTTTGGAGCTTCAAACTGGTGACAATTAAACTGCAGCAAATTATAAAAGCCATGATGATAAAATATGACAATTTGTTTCAATCCTCAAAATATGGGGATTAGAATTATCCGCAGATTTTTCTTATAGCTTGAAGAGAGAATGACAACGAAAAAATTATAAGAATGCAAAATACATCGGAGCTAGTGAAAAACTGCTAAACGTTGGAGAACACCAATAAATCGAGGAAGGGAATAAAACTCGTGGTAACGAAAACTTCAAGACTACTTCTGGGAAACTAGACCGAGATACTACCAAGCTGTTTCATCCATCCGTTTAAAAAAAGGCAACAAAGTACTTCGGTTAGGGCCTGGAAAAGGAAAAACAACCACCGTAAAGATTCCAGAATGTGTTAGAACTCAGAAGAACACCAACAAAGGAAGGAACGTCACACGAAGTACTTTTGCGGTGGTCCTTGCAAATGAGTTGGTGAGAGGACCGTACCGTGAGGTACTCCTTCCTTCTAAAAAAGAAGAGTAAACGACAGCCGAAAAAGAATCCGACCGCCAGGGGGCGAAGAGAGGAGGGAGGGCGAGTCGATTTCCCAGAGGCCTCTCCTTGCTATCGATTCAGCAGGGCGTGCGTGAAGGGGCCCCGGCACTTGGCACCAAAACGTCTCCGAGGGCGGGACCGCGCTTTGCGGGGAAAACTTCTCCTACAGGCGACCCAATCCAGAGGCGAAGATTGCGAGAGGAATATTTCACTTTCATCGGTAAAGGGGATCGGCGTGAAAGGATTGCGTATTCAGGAGGTTACAAAAGGAGTTGGCACTTAATTATGTCGGGGATAAATCAAAGGAAATCGTGGCGTATTCCCCAGGGAGGCGTCTTACCTTCGAAGTAATGGAATTTTGGAGGGGAGAGTGAGGATTTACTGGCAAAACTGAAATTATTAGGGCCGGATCATCTCTTGCTTAATCGCTGAGATATTAAAATCCGGTAGAGTAAACGCAGGGTGTAAGAAATGGAAAATTTGATTCCTGAGATAGATATTCACGGCAATTTTGGATGCCCGTTATTAACTCTTCTTCTCCGATTTCATATTAATCAAGAGCCTTTATTGCAATATCCGTTTCCATTATGAATAAAATATCCCATCTCCTTTTCGTCAATTTTCCTTAATATTATTACTTTAAGGAATTCCATGGATGGAATACTATTTAATTAACACAATTTGTCTCGCTCAAATTGAAAAATTCCGATGAGCTATTATCTTTGACAATTTAATACGGAATTTCAATTTGGAAAGCTATTTACCATTACTTCCTCAGGCCATATTTATTAAAACAATATAATTTCACGAAATGTTGTTAAGATTACTACTCCTTCTAAGCATGATTAATGTGTTTAGATTGATATAAGCTGTTAGGTCTGGAATAGCATTAGAATTTCGAGATGCCTTACTCAGACATATAAATCATAGCCGAATGCAACTTCATTTTAGTTATCTTCAAATGCCATTCAAGTTATAATACTTAACGCTGAATGAACCGCGTTTTAAGGTATGAAAGGTATTTAATTACATGGTACATTCTCCAAAAGCAAAACCGTTCAAAGAGAATTAGAAGAGATTAACTACTTACCCTGATTGCATTAAAATACCGTTCAACTGTAAAATTGAGGCTACTGGCTCCCAGCTTCGGTATAGTATAACTTTAATCGTATAGTCCAAAACTTAAAATCCATCGTCTTCCGTAAAAATTGCAATAGGTAATTAACAAACTTTAAGTAAATCTGTTTTACTTTTTATCAAGAAAAGTAAATAATAAATCAATTCATGCAACTAACAGTAATAGTAAATAACTGGAAGTCGATGCATCCCTAAATCAGTATAATACAGCAATATTTCTGGCTAAAGCTATCAATATAATGAAACGTATCGAAAATTCAGTTGGGAACCCTGGTCGCCATTACTCATAACCGATTTGGGATATCCGAGAGGGATTCCCCAGACATCAACTCCTAAATAAATATGGCTGCTTTCCTTTCGTCTAACAGAAAATATTCCGTCTCGCATTAATTTGCCCACACTCAAATATGCTTACTTGAGTATTTCTGCTGACCACGGCATTTCCACAATATTCAGGCTCCATATCAAATAACCCATTCCAATCCAGTGGGAAATCGACAAGAATCCTCCGGGAGGACTTTATTCATTCATGAGTGTTCTACCTTTCTGTAGGTTCATGCACAATCAAAAATTCCGATTAAGTGCCATCTCCTTCATCTCCTTATAGTTAACCCCACCCCTTATGTCATCCAACAACTTTAGTCTCTGTCTTCCCCTCTGCTTTTTCCCCTGAATCCTACCCTCAATCACAATCTTTACCAATCCCTCTCCCCTCAATACTTGACCCGCCCATTTCTTCTCACGATGCTTAATCACGTCAATTAAAGCCCTCTCCTCCTCAACCACCTCAAAAACCTCCATGTTTGTTTTCCTATCAACCCAACTTCCTTCCTCCATTCTGCGCCGTACCCACATTTCGAAGGCCTCCAAACGTTTCACTTCCTCCTTTCTTAAGGTCCATGTTTCCCACCCATAAAGCAACACACCCCAAAACAAGGGTTTCACCAATCTATTCCTGATTCCTTCCCGACTTAATTGACTCTTGTTTTCCGTAACGGTTGTGTGTAGACGAATTTTCTTTTGCTTTGAACCGAGGGTGTTTTTGTATGAATGATCATAATGGGGTTTTCAAGTGAAAAAGCTGTTTGCTGTGCGGCGAAGAAACAAAACCGAAAAAAGGGAAAGGGTGAAAGGGGTTCATTTCTTTTGCAAAATGAATTAAGATATAATGCCTTACGATATAATCGAGACAAGTACCTAAAGGAGCGAAATTGAATATATATTCCAATGTAGGTCGAAGTAAATCGTTTTGGAAATTGCTACAATATTGTAAAAATAGACAAACAATACGTAGAATCGGTCATTGTAAACAACTCGTCCCATTGAATAACAAGAAATTCTTGACTCCGTTTCCGTAAGTTCTTCCATAGAATATATGATAAATTTAAGCCCATTTAAAATTAATGGTAAAAATATATTCTTCTTTTTAAAGTGAATGCGATATCCTTTAATTCTATTTTCTGCTATGATATGCAATTAGCATAAATAAACTTGCGACTATACACAGTAATTAAGTGATACTTAATAACTGTAGTTTCACCAATGAATTGTCACTATTAAATATGAACAATCAAAGAAGGTAATAAACCATAAAATATTTTACCGAACATTTTGAGGAAATATAAAGAATATGAATTAATTTTTTCCATAAATTAGGAGATTCCATAGTACGATGAAGTATTTCGATTTTAATTGTCATTTTATGGATTCTTAGCAACTGTCAGGATGGCCGAGCGGTCTAAGGCGCCAGACTCAAGGCAAAGCCTTACTCGTTCTTGACGAGTAATTGGGTGTTCTGGTCCTCGTATGAGGGCATGGGTTCGAATCCCACTTCTGACAAATCTTTTTTACCTTATATAGGTGTGATCGTGCCTTTCTTTAATTAATGTAAACCATTTTTCATTGATCATACACTTCAAGGTGATGCTTTTTGCAGTGGATTGCTCCATCTTCTTTAAGTACCTCAATGTAAAAAAAAAGAACCCACATTCCTCAACTGTTTCCAAACCAAAAGCTTAATAGGAAATTATGTAACGAGTTGATATCAGAAAATTGTAAGATAAGATATTTCTGCGTCATTGGCAATATAAAATCTCCTAATTCACACAACCAGAGCTATTTGACTCAGAAAATGGTGGTAATTTTTTTCAGTAAATAGATCAGAACTCGCCTAAGTATATTCTTGAAATTTTTAAATAGAGTGATGCTTCAAAGAAGTATTTCTAAACCATTTTACCATCATGCACAGTAGAAGTTAAGACAATAACTTAAGGGTGACGTTGCCCTGAAATTTAAATATATAATGCATATGGTGCTAATGTTTGTTGTAATTTAAATACAGTATTTAAAACTTCACTGTACTTGTGATGTTTAACAATATGAACAATAATATTATTGACTTTTGTTGAAATATTTGTTTTCTTATACTGATATTATAGTATATCATATAAAACTTTATGTATATATCCAGTTGGATCTAGCTTTGACCTATTCTAACTCTTCAACTGTGATAATATTGCACTTCTATACGAAGCTGTAACACTGCCAAACAAATTCTAATCCATCCTTAATATTCATTAGATATCCTCGAAATGCTAACATAATTTAACACGCATCTATATCGATACTAATTTGATAGGTTGACGATGAATATATTACAACTCTGCATCTCAAATCTAATCATAGAGAGTCCCTTAGCAATGCGTATATTCAGCTACAATGCAGTTTCCAAATTGGGAAATGTTCGTAATTTTGGGACGGAACTTCATGAATTATTAATATGGCGTCTTTCTGATTACATGCCATGGCTCTCACATAGCTTTAGAATAATAAAGTAGGAAATGCGGTGATTAATTATTCAGCGATATCTACTCTATTTCATTTCTGACTTCCTTTTCTTAAAACGAAGCATCCCTCTTAAATCGGGTTCATATTTCTGGATAGATCGGAATATTCGGTCGTTAAAAGAGTTGAATTATTGATATTTTTAAGTGTTCTGCTACTCCATTACACTTTATTGACAGGGTATTAGTATTCACATATTACGTGATTTATGGTAGAATAACGTTATCATATGCAATCTAAATCACGTTATCTTCAAGTCTAAACTTAACCTGAAGATGACATGATATAGTAGATAGAAACCGATCGGTGCAAAAATTTGTTTTGTGAAAACTGGAAACAATTATTTTTATTTATACATCCAATGCGATCAATGCTATTTCAACCAAAGAGAATATGTGTTTCCTATCGCTTGACTTACATCAACTTCACGACTAGCATCCCATTTATGCTCGATAATGAAAATTTATTTGCAAGTTTTATAACAATATACATAGTCAATTATTTATGGCAGCAATTCCTCTTATTAAAATTACATGTTCTAGGCCAAACACGATTCAATAGCAAATTTCAATCGATTAATTTAAACAAACTATATTTCGGGCACATTCAATTTTCATAAATACAAGGAAGCAAATGCATTAGCTATCATTGTAAGGTATTCAAGAGCTATTATCACAATCCTACTGGCAGGTTATTAGTAATTTAGTATAACATACAAACATGCAAATTATTTCCCAAAGTGCAACGGTCACTTTTAATTACTGAATTGCAGAAATTGTTCCACAATAAAAGTTACATGTCAGCTACATTAATTTAGAATGATTTGCAATAAAATATTAATGCATATAATTAGCATTTTTAGCCAAGGCATTTATAAATTTAGGATTTAGTGAGTAATTTTATCCAAACACCTTCAAAAATATTCACTTCAATATTTAGCCATTTAATTTATTATTATATAAAACGGTTTAATTTTTATAATCAGATGCCGGATAGCTTAAACGATCGATTTTAGTTACATCTTGGACTAAGAAAAACTAAAATAGCTTATCTGTATGTAGTCATTAGTTATAGATAAAACAATACTAAGCAAGCAGCCATGTAAATGAGTAGAATTAATTACAAAGAGGTCGTAAAAATATGTTGGAAAATTACTTCAACATACTGAAGGAATAGTCCAAGACTGCGGAGTGATAAAACTTGATTTCCAAATGCAATATGACGAAGATTTCATTTCCAGTAAGTGCTCTTTAGGCTAAGTAACGGGAGTTGAGAAATATCTTTCCTATACCATAAAAATTTAACGCAGTTATACATGACAATCGCAAAAAAGTGCGATTTACTGCTCTGAATATGCCGATGGAAATTTGAATATATTTAACGGTACAAGCTAGGAAATGAACATTTTGATCACAACAGGAAAATTATGTTTCAACTTTAACCTGAAAACAATAAGTTAAAGAACGACCCTTGCTATTTTGTAACAAAAAATTCTGCATGAATGTAGCGAACATGCCTTATGTAGTGGGTACGGATTTTTTTCAAATCACAAATCCCAAGTCCCAAGTCTTGGGTTCAAAACCAGATCAATCGAATTTCCAGAGCACATATATGGTCTTTTGGGTTAGTCGTTTATATAGGTGTTCCGACTGTTAAATGGAAGAATTCGAGTTTCCTCGAGCCAAATAAAACGAAATATGCTACTCTCATAAAGAAATAGACTGGTAGATATTAGCACATGTAATCATCGCTACCTTAAATTGGCTGGATTATGTAAAATTCTGATTATACATACAACATAGTTTATTCAAATAAAACTAACCTTTCCATTTACCCAAAGTGAACAAATAGAATGAAAATCCTGCACAGAATTTGTGCCCCTCAGTTACGTTTCCTGTTATATTTATTGCCTTGATTCGGATTCAATTTTCTTTTATTCTCGACAGAGCATTATATTTTTCCGGAGTCGTGTGATGACATTATTGCATCCTTCGCTAGCCCATACCTTCAATTTCCATTTACGTCACTCCATCTAGGAGTAAATTTCCTCTTCAAAATTGGATTATATTTTATTGTAGTATTTTTTCTTCGGAAGCCCCAAAAACAATTGCATTCATATATTGTGTCCATGAAAGGGAACAAAGGATTGAGGTAATATAAAGAAAAGAAAGGTGGGACACGGCTGTTCAGGAAGGGTTCTAAATCTCAAATAAACTTTTTTGTCGTATTTCTCTTCTAATTCCCCGGTATTCCGAGAAAACAAGACAGGACACAGCATCTTTTGAGAGCACTCAATACTTATTTCGAATGCGATGCATTCTTCGAAGATGCATTAAGTACTCACACGTACTGAGTGCTCTCAAAAACTGCGGTGCCCTGTCTTGAATACCCGGGAATGATAAGAGAAAGATCTACATAAATGGCTATTTGAGAATTTAAACCTCTAATGATTGAGGTATTGTTACGGAATATATTTCTAGCGAGAATTTTTAACAGATTGAACTTCTACGCCTCAAATTATTCTCGTTCCTTTTTCTCCGAAGTAGTTTCTTCTTAAAGAGGAAAGGAGCTAAGGAAGATCACAATGTGCAAAGGTAATATGATTGCGATCGTAGAGTTCGAAAAATTGAGAATGGAAAGATTCCAGGATATCCGAAAGGAATATTTAATGCCTTAATAAAAAACATCAATTCTACCTTGAGAATAATCAACCCTGACTTGCAGCCAAGTATGTACAAGACTTTCCCTAATCATCTTTATTCACGCATGGACATTTAATGTTAATTTTTTTAAGGAACAGGAAGTGTTAAACATAGAGAAATTTATCAACACTTTTGAAGAAAATCAAAAGACTGTCTTAGGCGTATGCATTTATAGCATAAATTAGATAAAGAAGATTTTCGAATCCAAAATTCACGATATTCTTCGATTAACTAACTGTCAGGATGGCCGAGCGGTCTAAGGCGCCAGACTCAAGGCAAAGCCTTACTCGTTCTAAACGAGTAGTTGGGTATTCTGGTCCTCGTATGAGGGCGTGGGTTCGAATCCCACTTCTGACAAATCTTTTGCTTTCCAGATAAGTATACCTGGCACTTCAATATTTCTAATTTAAATAAATCACTAGTCCTCGATCCCAATCAAATTTCCAAAATCAAGCTTTTTGTGGTCGGCTGTATAATTTATAAGATGGTTGCATAATGCATCTCTCCAATAACTTATTCCGTTAATTGCAGCATTAAGCTGCATTACGTGACGAGGAATTTAAAAGGATGTAGCCAAAAAGCGAAAGAAAAGGGTTATTTTTCACTTATAACACCAATTCTAAAATGTGCAACCACCGTGTCGATGTTGCCGAATAAAGGAAATAGAAAAAGTCTGAAGAAAAGCAGCTCGATATGTAATGGGAAGATTCAGAAAAACGGCCAGTGCCACCGATATGTCAAAGATTCTTGGATGGGATACATTAGAAAAAAGAAGAAGAAAAATAGACTGGGTTGCATATACGATATAATTGCAGGTACTGATGGGTAGGAGTTTTAAAAATTCAATCGAGAAACCAGAATTCCTCGGAAAAGGTTGTCATGAGTTTAAAATTAAAGCTTGAAGGCAAATAACGGACATAACTAAATATTATATTCTCAACAGAGGTATTTCTGAGTGGAATAAGTTATCTGGATCACTCTTAAGGCCCTTGCTAGTAAACAAAAAAAAATTCAAAAATAAATGTGCTAATGTGTTATAATATGTTATAATAATGCTAAGTAATGCTGTTTAATGTGTAGTAGTAATTTAGAGACCTCTGGAAAAGTAAGGGAATGCATGACAGGATGATGTACGGTGGGTTTCTAACACGTGACCAGTACGGTAGCCGAGAAGGCTTGTTATAAACCCCGAAAAATCCAGTAAAAAAGTTAGAAATAATATTATAAATTCATTATTTAGATGCAAGGTAAATATAGTATATGTATGGAATTATTCTGTGGGTATTGTATGTTTATCATGTAGATATTTTATGTTTATAACTATGTATGTATAACTATATGTACTTAGGTAGAAAAACTGCCACTAGATTTACAGCCTACCTGCTATTTGTACTATAACAATAATAATTATTATTCTGTTAGCGAAATAGGAGACAAGTAGGGTGATGTGCGATAGCAACTTCGTGGGGCCCGTGGCCTCTACGGTAGCCGTGAAAGCCTATCAGGGGCCAATAAAAATCTTGCATGATAAGTTACGCATAGCTATTTCAAAGCGCTATTTTTTACATGAATGTATACATGTTTAATAGTTAATATACAGGTAATATTTATATTTTCGTATTTATGTCTCTATATTTATATCTTGTGTAGTAGTTACTGCATGTAGTGTTTGTAGATTATTATGTAAACCTAGGCCAAGTTGAAGGTGATTGCAGTTGTAATCTTGCGTTTTGCATTCGTGTACATTGAAGTTTGAAATATTGTTTGAATTGATTGTAATATAGGTTAACGTCGTCACCTGTCCTTGCGACTAACTGCAGCAGTCTTATGTAATAAATAATTAATTCTTTTACATTGCGGCAAAAGTCGAGTAAATACTGTGTTATCACCCTAGAGTTACACTGAATTCCCGCTGTAATTTGGGGGAAATATTCTTCTAAACACCGCCTGCGACCAGCTTTATCTTCAATGCCGCTTCCCTTGCAGGGGGAATTTTCGTACCCTCCTCGGCTTCTTTAATATGCTTTTCAAGGAGCATTTTCCGCACCTTGAAATGCTCTATGGATCGATCCGTGCTTAGTAATTTAGAGGAGGGTTCCCGCCATCCGCAGATTATCTCGTTAAAAGAGTCGTTAGTGAACACCTTGCAAAGTCTGTTGTGCGGTGGAATTTAATAGGCGAATTCATTTGTTAGGGATTCGATTAAGACTGCCAATCCGGATTGAGTGGTCCACAGGGCTCAGATTTCGACGTCCCTCACGGAATTACACACCGCACTAGAGGTCTTTGCACGGAATACGACTTCCAATGCTAAATAGTTGTACCTGCGGGAACGATGCGGGTGCTTCTTTACAAATCACCATGGAGCAGTGCTATACTGAGGTCCATGGAATTTGCTTCACTTCATTAACGATGAGGTAATTCAATGATGGCAAATAAAGCGCGAACGAATGATATTCAACAATCTGAATTTCTCTACAGAAGTATCATCTTGAAGTGGAGGCTTTTACGATTTTTCAACTAAGGAAACTGTTTCTGCGATTCAAGTCGCTTAAGGTTCTCACTGCAAATTTAAGTCCACTATTATAAGGAAAAAGCTTAAAAATAAGAATTTTGTACTCAAATAACATATAACTGAAGGGAAAAATAAAATAATAAATGCTAAAACGAACCAAATCACTAATGAACGTGCTATACTGAGATGCTACTGCTATACTGAAATCCATTGAGTTTGCTTTACATGTTCACATATTGATATTCTATTCCACAGTATGGTAAGGATTAAATCCAATAAGTTTAACATTGTAAGATGACTAATTTTCAAACACATGGGAACAATAGTAGAGGGTTTTACTGCGTAGAAATCCATTCATTTACATTACAATACAAAGTAATTCAGGGACGGATTTTGACGCTTACTAAAGATGGAGATTAACCTCTGTTATTATTATTATTATTATTATTATTATTATTATTATTATTATTATTATTATTATTATGGGTCTTTGTTAGGCGAGATTGAGACTAAAAAGTCTCCTCTTCCATCTAACCTGTAAACTCACCTGTACCTCACTGCATTAAAATTGTAGAAATATTTCAATTTCAAATGTAATTCTAGCTCCACGGCACATCTTAAGGAGATTGATAATACTACAAGGGCGATCGACCATTCATATTTTTCTGAAACCAGCAATGGTGTAGTGATGAAAATTTTAAATAATATTTCTTAAGTACCGTAATTAAGAATGCTGAAAACTCAAACATCAGAGATACTCTAAAAGTCGCTAGCCAGAGAAAAATATCCCCTTAAAAGAAGCTGAAATATATATAGGGAGAGTTACCTATATTTTCCAATTTTTACATTTTATTTTACATAGCTGAAATTGTTAGTTAC
The DNA here is from genome assembly GCA_947579665.1 of Sympetrum striolatum. Taxonomy (NCBI): domain Eukaryota; kingdom Metazoa; phylum Arthropoda; class Insecta; order Odonata; family Libellulidae; genus Sympetrum; species Sympetrum striolatum. The sequence goes on along the minus strand of OX388351.1, from coordinate 44,627,027 downwards.
GCAGTGATTGATTGATATAACTTTGCTCATTCTGATTTACCACATAGAATCTGATAGTTAAATGTTCAAAATCACACCGTTAAAAGGAAAATATTTCTGAATTTATAAATATCTACAAGTGCTAAAAATTAAGAAACTGCTCTTCTAATTTGTACCAGCGGTTTCCTAAATTGGATCACACATTTACGCTCATCAATCGGAGCTAAATAAATCCATTACAGTTCAGATCAATGTTCTTGATATTTTATACTGCACCTACTTGTAGACCATTTGTTTATTGAATCCTTTGGCCCTAGCCATGGATGAAGTTGTCATTATAACAATTTAGGATGTCTCTTTATCAAAGTATATAACCATAAATTGCCTACAATGCCTTTTTCGACGTTTAAGTTATGATCTACTTCTTTCCTTTATGCAACATCAAATGGCAGATTTCTAACATAGGATAAGATTAAAACAAACATTATCTCGTCATATTTTAGGCTGTGTTGCTTTAATTCCGCTTAAATTTCTTCCGAATGTACTACGACTGAAAGTTTTTACTTCCCCATTTGAACTTTTGTTCTTATTTTCTGCGTGCCTTTTTATAGTTGTTTTTGAGATGTTATGAATAAGTACATGTTTATTCAAACCGTAATCTCCTTTTAAATATGTTGCCACAGCTAAATTTGGCTCATCTACGCTCTATTTTCCATAATTTCCTTTGGGACCCATACTGTGATGCAAATAACTATTTAAATAATTATTTACGATAAGTAACAGTCTAAAAATTCATCCCATCTACTAATAATATGGCTATTTATTAAAACAAAAAGCTGAATGGTTACTTAAAAGCATCACGGTTTCCTAAATTGTACTGGAACAATAAAGGAAACTGCAAACAGTAACTACAAAATAGGATAAGCTGCCATTTTTTCTTCGTCGTTTCCTTCCAAACTAACCGTCTGACAATGAGTTATAAACCATATCTATATGAAAACTTAGCCATATTTATGTATATTCATCTAATGAGCAATAAAGTTTGTTTACAGATACCCTATTACCGTTATTCCCTTAGCCACGTGAAGAAACAATTACTTAAAAATTGCAAAAAAGTAACTCTCTCACAAATAGACCGTTTTCGAACGTACCAAGATGACGACTGGAATTTTGGCATCTAGTAACATCTAGTTGCAATTACACACGACAGATCTCGCTAATTACCAAGCTCTTCCATTTTATAGCGGTGGTACAATTTAGGCGCCGATACAACACAGGAAACTCTCCCCTAGATATAACGGATTGAATTCGCTTACATGAATATCACGTCATTTTATAAATTAAACGAATGAAAATACATTATATCAATTCCATTTCTTTTGTAAACTAAGAATAATACTCCGATTTCGATTTTTAGTGAGACATACAGGTTCATTTTTTAGATATAAGGAATAATTATTCATATAACGGAAAATACATAATAGCATAAAAAGGAACAGAAGCTAAAAGTCGTTAGACCTCTATGATGAAATGGCTAAATTATCAGCCATGCTCTTAACAGCCTACCACAACAATTTTACATGCCTAGCTACTGTTGCCCTTCACCGGTGAAGTCCCCCTATGCTGCTACTCCTTATCAGGAGGTAATTTACCAAGGCAACAGTAACAACGAACATTCTCTGATCGAAAAAAAAGTCCAATCAGGTGGGATTCGAACCCAAGACCTTAGGGTAGGAGCGACAGCTGATATGGCATGCTATCCACTCGGCCACCAAGTTCATGAATGCTTTCTGTATTTAAATAGGGCTAAGTTTATCTTTTAATTAATTTATGTATTGAATCTAAAAGCTGCAAGTTGGTATTAATACCAGGAAAGACAAAGAGACTTTCTAAAGAAATACGACAACAGAATTAAGCAATGCTACACACACCATCCGATCAATGCTACGTTCATTCACTCCGACCCTGATTTTATTCCGTGGGAAACCTCCGTGAATTGGTGCATCGTCCCCTGGGATCCGAGCGTGATCTGAGTGCATTACGTCACGGGACTAATTGCTAAGGCGGACGGACACCCGCGAGATAAGAAATTCAACCTCATTACACGGCCGCATAGCGCTGTCTGCCTTACGCAGGGACTGCCGCAGAAGGAAGAGAAACGAAGGAATGAGGGTCAAAGTGAACAGAGAAATGGGAATGAGGAGTGGAGAGGAAATAGGGACAGAGGAAAAGAAGACAGATGTCCACAGATATGAGCCCCATTGGTTGATTACGAGGATGATAAAAAAGATCCTCGTGGTATTCTCCTTTAAGGCCTACGCAGTAATCATTAATCTTGGGCTAATGCTGTACGAGAAGTCGCAATCCCTGCGATAAGAAAACGACCCTGAGAACAACAATAAATTAAGATTTTACTCTGCCATAACGATCCGGAGCGAGGAGTAATGTCAACATTTTCGGTTCTAAACACACTAAAATATACTATCGAAATCAACGTAGTAAATATACGTAAAGGTAACTCAAATCTTCGACTGTTTCCAGCATAAAATACAATACGTCATAACTCCTAATAGCATCAAAAATTATTACATTTTTGCATTGATTAAAGCTTTAGAAATTAAATTGTCAGACAAAGTTGCGAGGCTTAACCTAAAGAAAAACAGAGGCGAGAAGTGGAGTCATGACTGGGACTCGAACCCAGGTATCTCATTTGAGATGTTCATGCAGGTATTCTAACCCCTGCCATGCCTCGTCAATTCTGCTCTATTGATAGGATAGGGAGGCTCCTATGTTAGAAAGTGAACTAGTAATTCTAAAAAGAATCACAAATAAAAAATTAATATGAAAATCTTGGAAAAATATGCATCTCTGGTACAATCACAAATTTGATAGTTTGATCAATCACAAAATGTAAAAATAATATAGCTCTATTGCGTACTTATAATGAATGATTAATCATTCATTTTGTTCCCAACTTGAACTTGGAGTTCACGAGTTCCAAGGACGATACAGAATCTATTATTATTAATTAATAATTAATTGATTATTTATTTAAGAGTTAACATTAGAAATGAATTTTGGCATCTTACTGAACTCATTACTTGTCAGAAAAATTATGAGACGAATTCCTAATTTGAGTGCGTTTTGAGTCAATGGTCACTTATTTTCTTCAATTATCTATCAGAATATTAGGAAAAACGACATTTCATTTATGACAGAAGGCTAAGATTGACCACTCAATCTGTGCAGCATTTAGGTCAAGAGCAAATCTCTACCACATAATATTTAAATCAGTTGAAAGAGTTAGTTGAAGCGTGTTTGTATCAAATTAGTTTTAATATTTTAACCCCTACGAAATAAAGACAGAATCTTTTTAAATGTCGATCTTTAAAGACGGCAAATTCATGAAATGATATTCTGTATGACGAAGAATGGCTACAAAGTTCTCCATAGAGTGATCCCTTGCAAAGAATTACAGATGAAAGTACATCTTACGTCTCCAGCGATTGAGTCTTGCAGCTTTCACATAGCGCTCCTATACATAAATCTATCTTTGGTCTCTTGTAATACTCGATCTGTGATGGAAGTTTGGAACTCTCAAGTTTCAAGGTCTCAATTACGATGCCGATCTTACCCGAAGATCAAGTTGCTTCAAGAAGTCGTGTTCCGCCATTGAAGGACTTTGTGACAGTCAATTACGGCAGCTGTTTGCATTGTTTCCACTGCACAGCAAAGACTGATGTATACTAACGAGGCCAAGGCATATCTTCTAGAGCTAATCGTAGTGGATATTGATAAATACTGCCCGAAAAGGTAAAAACATTTGTAGTCGATGCAAAGAAGGCTACAGACAGTTATAGATACAAAGAGTTTGTATAAAAACATTAAATGTGTTTTATTCATAGTAATATCCTATATTTTTCCATTACCATTATGGTTTAATATATACGCATTAGTGTAAAAAAATGTATTTCTGATGTACGATTACAATTTAGGCTGTGTAGAATCCTTTTTTCTCGCAGCAAAATTACAAATCCATTGTGATAGAACAATTTTCTTACTTTGGTTCTAATTTTTAGTGAATATAATGAATTGATTTTTAATATTTAAATATCTCCGTGTCATATTTTGAGGAAAATACAGGTTAGCAAATAATGTTTTAGCCGCTGTATATAAATTTCAGCATGATTCATAGTGCGTCTAATAAACTTAAGCAACTTTTAAGCTTTTTTTCGCTGCGACTGACTTTTTTCTTGAAGAAGATTTCTCCAGAAATATTACCAATATGCGTTTTCTATGCTGAGCATAAATGAAAGATGTTCCTACCACCTTTTTCCTTCGGTGACTGCACGGATAATCATTAAAGATAGATTTATACAGAAGTATTAAGTACTGATACCTTCATTAAGCTTCCATTACTAGTCGTTGTACCATTTCATAATTTATCTCAACCATTTGACAGATTTCATTAGCGGTAGATTTACCGATAGACATTAAATAGATAGAATTTATACACTAAAACTTTGTCAAAACTATGCTCTACTTACTAATCATCGCACACTAGCATATTTTCTACCTAAATTATTCGTCCGATTAAAAGCATTCTCACATTCTTTGATAATTGTCTAATCATTGGTAAATATCTTAACTTTCAATCAAATTTTCAAAGTAGTGAGGATTGTAATGGAAGAACTATGATGAATGTTTACCTTCATCTTTATCAAGTGCAATACCTTACAAACCGATTTCGAGTATTGACCTAGCGTTCGAATTATTTCATAAGTTTATTTTATTGTGTATCGCTCGCGGAGAGAATGAATTTCCAAAACAACTTCTTCTAGCATCTATTTCTCTTGGTTTACTCTCATTATCGGATTGGCTTAAGTCACAGCAGTTGCATAATACCGGTTACGTGCTCTGAAAACGTACATTCCCTTAATTTATCAAGCAATATCAGCCTAGTTTTTTTATTCTCCTTTCTCTGAAATATTCCCAACCTGCGTCTGCTTCCCTTTTCATCAAATAACAAAATCTCAACAGACCATATACAAAAGAAAATCTTCCAATAATAATTAAAAAAGCTTTGTAATTTTCCACAGGATTTATTTTCATCACCGATTTCACTTCCGAGGAAGCATCTGTGTTTGTATTTTTTAAGATATTTCATAAAATGGCTCTTTTTAAGTGAAAACCTAGAAAATATTTTGTAAATACACTCTTTCCTGTTTAATTTTTTTTCATTATATAGTTTCTACGTAATTACTGCGACATTGTAATTTGTTTGTATTTTTTTATTTAGCTGCAGGCACATATATTTTGAGGTAACCGCGAGACAGGTACTTTTTCCTCTGGGGTACCTATGTTCCCCCCTTCTTTTGTGTATTTTCTTCTGGACAACTATATGGCCAAAAATTGTGTATTGTATGTTGTACCAAATTTGTAAAAGGGTAAAGAGGGGTAGGAAAGAGTTTACTGGGAAGGGCAATGAGGGGTGAAGGATTGGGAAAGGTACGTTCGTTGGTAAGCGTACCATTCTTTAAATGGCAGAGGAACTCTGCTTCCTTCAAGAGGTCTAATCTTTGACTGTGTATCTCACACTTCCTTGCATATATAAACCCACATTTTATTTTTATTATCACCTGAAGATGCATGCTCGGAAGTGAAACCGGTGGTGAAAATAAATCCTGTAGAAATTTAAAAAGATTCTTCAATTATTATTATGACTTACCACAAAGTTACGCTTTCCCATATCGAGTATCCTCCAATACAATTATCGCCCTTAAGAATCTACTGCCTCTCTGTTATTAACGCGTAATCAAACCAAGGATGAAACCAAGACCTTTCAAAATGCTGAATCTACGAAAATGAAATTTCAAAGGGAGTGCAATAAAGGAATTCGAGCAGGAGAAAGTGACCCTTCCTTTGGGATAGCAACTGAGGAGAAAGGATTTATTCCGCACCGCGGGTGATCTGAGGTTAAAAAGAGCTGCATAATCTGGGAGGGGATTCAGGTTTTCAATGAAGACGTTAAAAAAATTGCCAGCGTAAGCATTGGTTCACCGTGAAAAAGGGAAAAACATGAGGATGACAGGGGGGAGATTCCTGGGATATTTTATCTCCACGTCCGAAAAGTGGTGCAGGAGGGATCACACTTACGGAGTGGGTTTTGGGAATGGTAAAAGAAGAGAAGATTAAAGGTAAAGGCGATAAGATCGGAAAAAGGCGCCATATTTTCATTACGTGGCCAAAAATCGAGCACTGCCTAATACTCGAAGATAAGACAAAGCTCCGCGAATTTATAAGCACCCATATTTATCCGAGTGAGAAAAATGTGTGGTATTTATTTAGGCTTAGCTATACTATAGAATTTAAAGTACCTCTAATACATCTTAATTTCACTGTTTATCCTCGAATTTTACTTTTAAATCCCAAATTTTACTCTCTTCTGAATATATGGAATATATGAATCAAAATTTGACCTAAAGTCTATCCAAACGATAATTAATATGAGGATTGGTGAAATGAAGATGAGAATGCATACGATGAGAGGAATTAGACGAGGTCATCGGTCATAAGGTCTTGGAGCATAAATAAGTGGGTGGAATTTTCCTCTCCTAGGTAAAGGGCAAGAATAGAGAGCGAAAAACAATACAAGTGCAAGGTGGTGTAAAGCCAATTCAAAATAGAATTACAAGGAATATTTGCAAAATACTTTGTTTGGAGTGATTTATTGAATAGATGCAAAACTCTTACTATATGAAATATAAAAAGAGAGAAAAAAAATAGGCTTTAGAAATGTTGATATGAAATAAAATGCAGAGCTGCATTTTATTTCATATCAGCTCTGTTAAATTCCATATGAAGTAAAGGGATGTGGAGGTGCAGTGTAAAGAAGAAGAGAATGGAAGGAAATAAAAACAAATAATGATAGGAATAACTTTGTAATATATCACAATGTGTGACATTTTCACATATTAAGATGAATTATAAGTGAGAGATCTCAAGGAGGAAACGATATAAAGAAATAGAAAGAGAGCAGATAAAAACGATAGGTAAGAAAGGAGAAATAGAAAAGCATAAAGGAAATAAGAGCATATGCATAATCGAATATCTGGGCTTAAGATGGAAGAATATAAAGAAGAGTCATACGAAGACCAAAAACAGTAGAGTACTAAAGAAGAGATGATCTGAATACGAAACCCAAAATAAAGGCGCATCGAAGGTATTCCCTCATAATTTATAGGCAGTCGAAGTTAGAGACGTGAGGTTTTCAAAGTATCACTTAGTGATGGACTGCTTAGGAGTTAAATTCTTCCCAAGGAAACTAATTTATCAGAGTGCTCATAGAAAAAAGGGCAAATAAACTAGAAATGAATCAATTACAGTCGACATTCACGGGATGCCGCAAATATATCATCGAAGGGTTCCCACTCAAGAAATATCTACTGTGATTAAACTAGAGTAATATCCCACAATGCGTATCGTTGGTAGGTGCTGTACTCGTAAATAAACAAAACTTCGATGGTACCTCGCATACCCAGGTTTAATCAAGATTATACAGGAGGAGAATTGGGTCATGATAATGAAACCTGAGCAAGAAAACACGACTAAGTGTAACAAACCTTTCTACGATAAACAGCAAACCTTTTCAAATGCATTCCCTAGCGCTCGGTTAAAATCCTTGGTAGAGAGGAGAATGAATCTTATTATTAGGCCTAAGTATGATCATGAATATATCAGATCTACGGACCTATCATTTATACGGACATGAATATATAAAGTAAAAAAATGTGACATTGTGGTATCGTCATAGTAATGACAATATTTAAAGTTAAAGGTCCCGTTAAGAAAAATTTTAAAGTTATACATAACACGTGCGTGAAGTTATTTTTACAATAAATTCGAATATTACACGCTAACACTTTATACACAATAATAAATAAATATCTATAGATTCTCTTTATGTTGTTCTCTCAAAGAGAAAAAACATATTTCCTCCCTTGTGGAGGTCCGAAAATTGTAAACGATAAAAATGAAATAATTTCAAGCTTTACATAGAAATACACGAAAATAGTATATCGTGCATTTGGGTAAGTAATGAATACAGAAATTTGCCTTATCTTTTGAAATTAAATTTCAAAAGACATGGCGAATTTCCCAATGAGGAGTAATTATCCCATACTATTATCTCGCAATCTCATCTCAAAAATCTTATAATGCCATAGTTAACTATCTCTTAGTCATTCATGACTTCTCAGTCGCTTCGAAAGTTTTAATCATCTGATCCATTTGAACTAGAACCTCGGGCTACCTTGAAATTGCAGGTTCTGTAGCGCAGCTTCGCTCCTTTAATGCAACAAAGCCCTGATTGATACCCTTTAAAGGGATTACGAAGCAGCTTTGGAGGTGGATATTTTCCAATCGGAATGGACAAGCGCTTGGTCCATTAATGGAGGATCGATCTCCTGTTTTGCAACATGTGTTCAAATATGAACGAAGCTGGGGATTTTTGCGAGTTTAGGGGAAATGTTTTTAGATTAAAATCGTCTCCAACAGCTACGTAAAACGTGGAAGAGGGATGTAAATCTCATCAAGAGATTTAGAATTGATTAGCAAGCAATGAAGCAGTGTAGATCTACAAGCTTTTCGAACCTGCTAGAAAATATATTGGACAACTGAAACCAACATTGTAATTTCCACAGAATATATATTTAAGGCAACTAGTTTTGTCTAAAATATCCCAAGGTCAATTAAAAAATCCTAGCTAAAGCTAAGCAATTTATTTCGTAATACGTCACAATTTGGTCGTGGACCAGGTAGAAAATGCCAAAAAGAGCGTAATTTATCATGAATTTGTAAAAAGACGGGAGGGAGACCCCTTTAAACCCTCCCTTAAACTATAAGCATCATTTCTATGCTTATAGTTTATGGAAGCAACGATAGATTACATCATTTCTATGAATCCAATGTTACAAAAAAGCTTGCAAGATACACAAACACAATAAAATAGAAAGGATAACTGCAAAAATGTGCAAAGGAAATATAAAAGTTAAATATGGAGACTTTCAATCAAATATAAACTGTTAAAGAAACTAACTGCCTTAAATATATATTGTGCGGATATTAAAAGATTGGTATTTCTAATAATATATATATATTTTTGTCTAACATTGTTCATTTATCTTTATCATTCGTCACTTTTTAGCAGAGTTGACCTAAAGCACACCAGTTGCATTCTAATAAGCAGATGATTGATAAATAATCGAAAACCAATTAATGATTTGATATCTGTATAAAGGTAACACATTACGCAAAGGAACGCAATCAAAACTCCTCTCCACATGGAACAATTTAACAAAATTTTGAGATTTCAACGTAAAACTTGGATGATTTCTTAGAATAGTAGTTAGTAGTTTTAGTAACGTATTCTAATAAAACTCTGGAGGCAAATGATATGCTCATAAATTGAAGAATTCATGATTTTCAAAGATGTTTTAGCATGAGCCAACACTGAAAATCATAGGAAAATATATTTCATAATTTTTCGAGGAATATAGATTGGAAAATGTTACCATATCGTATAGTACTATCAGGCGACTCTGGTTGTGAGTGAGATTTAGTATTCTTGCTTGCCTTAGCCCAGAACTGGGTCAGATCATACATATTTATCATTTCACTTAAGCCGATGTTTGGATCAGTCCTGCTTAATATTTTCTTAAGGTTCCTTTCTTAAAGAAATGTATTTTCTAGAGAAATCCATGCGTCATTGTAATTCGCAGTGATCAAAATAATAGTTCCCTTTATTGCAAATAAGATTATTTTCGTTGGTGAGGAAATGTGAATAGGATGATAAGATATTATTTGGAAGGCCATTCCTAAAAAAATGTATATTACTTTCAAACCTTGAATAACTAATCATATCCTAAGGAGGTCGATTATTAGGACTTAATTTTATTACCTTAGCAAGTACGACATTTTGATTTGTAGAAAATAGTTTTTTACAATGAACGGTTAGGTTATAAATGTAATTTTCATGTTTGATGATTCCTTGACTAAATGTTCTTTACTTTAAAGAATACTCCTGCATATCTTGGGCGTAATGTTTTAAAATATGTAATTCTTCGTGTATATATATGCGTATATCTAAAAAAATTTTATAATGTTCTATAAATAAAATTATCCTTCTCGTGAGTCATTTACTCATTTTCTTATATTTTACGCTATACATAAGCTTAATCAGCTTGTACACACATGATCAATAATCATTTACACATATAAACATAATGATTCATAATATTGCATGGCAATAGTGAATGTAGCATAACTAAGATCCATATTGTAATATTTTCTTTTATTATTTCCCTTTTTCATATTTTTACTTTCTCCATATACGAAGTATAGAGAAAGTATTGTTTTCATGAAAAAATTCGACTTCGAGATTTCAACGGAAATACATGTTTTGGGGTCCCTAGAACACGTTTTGACCACTTCCGGAATGATGTCTGTGTGTATGTGTGTGTGTGTGTGTGTGTCTGTATGTGTGTGTGTGTTTGTGGGCGCTCTAATGTGAAAACTATTTGTCGTATCAATACCAAACTTCGTATACAGTATTGTGGTGTGTGCTGTCAGAGTAGATTAGTTTTTGGAGTAAATCGGTTGACCGGAAGTCGAGCTTCATTCATTAAAGCTCATTTCCGGTTTTCAAAATATCTCCATAAATATGATATATACGTGTATTGTATTACTTATAAAAGTTTTAGATAATAAAATTTACTATAACTTTTGTATTTAACATATTTTTATATCACCGGTTGATTAGGAGTTATTCGTAAAATACCGATAAACCGGAAGTAGCTGTTATGTACTTTGTGGGCGCTCTTACTTAAAAACTATTCATTATATGAACACCAAATTTCAAATATAATACTTTGGTTAGTTTTTTTAGAGTTGATTAGTTTTTGGAGTAAAGCGGTTAACCGGAAGTTGAGCTTAATTCTTCAAAGCTCATTTCCAGTTTTCAAAATATCTCCATAAATATGATATATACGTATATTGTATTACTTATAAAAGTTTTAGATAATGTAATTTACTATAATTTTTGTATTAAACATATTTGTGCATCACCGGTTGATTAAGAGTTATTCGTGAAAAACCGATAAACCGGAAGTAGCTGTTAAGTACTTTGTGGGCGCTCTAACATAAAAACCATTCGTTGTATCAACAGCAAATTTCATATATAGTACTTTGGTTGCTGTCGTTAAAGTTGATTAGTTTCTGGAGTAAATCGGTTAACTGGAAGTCGAGCTTCATTCTTCATAGCTCATTTCCGGTTTTCAAAATATCTCCATAAATATGATATTTAGGTATATTCTATTATCAAAAAAAGTTTTAGAAAATGTAATGTACTATAACTTTTGGTTGAAACATATTTTTGTATCACTGATTGTGTAGGAGTTATTCATGAAATACTGATAAACCGGAAGTTGCTGATTATGTACTTTGTGGGCGCTCTGGGCTCTATGGGCGAAAGGCCAATTTCATCGTTTTTCATCGATCATGTCCCGTAAAAATTATTTATCATGTTTTTGGCATCATAGATAATATATAATATTAATAACTCAAATTCCAAGTTTAGATGGAATATAGAGTTCGAAATTACTGCGGTAGATAAATATTTACATCTTATATATATGGGTCATTCCACGCCAATTCGACAAGGAAATCGGCAAAATTGACCCTTGAGGTAACCGATTTTGACCAAATTTGGCAGATCGCTTTGATTTGATAACAAAATGAAAACCCCCAAACCGTTTTGTAATTAACGCAATTGTTTACGAAATATTACAATGTTTAAAAATTGAAATTTTACAAAAATGCCTTCGCATTCGAGGCCATATCTCCGGTAATATAGAAGCTAAAAATACTAATAATGGCTTAACTTAAAGGTCTTGTGTTAGAAAAGATAACCATAGGAAAGTTTTATAAAATTTAAACAATTTAATAAAGTTTATAACAATTTAAAATTTTCAAATCGATTTTTGACGATGTAACCACCCCTTCGATTTTTCTCATTTTTTTATATGTTGTACATACAACCCTCCTCTACAATTTAACAAAATTTGGCGAGGGTAATATTTCATTTAAGAAAGAATAAAATTTTTGAGTTTAGGCGTGACGCTCGCCGCGGCTCCGCGCCGTCCGGCTCGCGCGCTGAACGTTCGGAAGTGTGGCCTCCCATATCTCAGCACGATTATTCTTCCATCTGCTTTTCACCAATTTTAACTGTTCAAACAATATCAACCGACCCTTTAATTCCCTTCACCCTTGCCGTCTGATGAAACCAATGGGAGTCATTACACTCCGGGAAAAGAAAGTCGCTTGGGCAGACTGAACGAGACGTTATAATCCCTCGATAAAACAACTATTTCAAGAAAAACATACATAGACCAAGGATTTATAGGGCAAGGAAATTGAAAGAAAGCTACCTCTGCTTTGAAATTATGTCTTCAAAATGTGACTGGTGAGGAGGTAAAAATTCAAGATGATATTCTTTCATCGGAAGAACAGGAATTTTACTTTCACCAAGATGGCAAGGAAATGAATATTCAGCTGAAGGATAAGTTCGCCAACGCCGCAAAAGTGAGTGAAAAAATTCCAATTTTGTATGTCTTGCCTAAATCATGGAGCGTTTCATAGATAAAGTAGGAGTTTCAAGTTTCTGCATAGTTGGTCAGAAAGATGGTAAAGTACGTATCTGAGCAAGGAATTCTTTGCTGTGCGAACGCGAGACGAAGCAAATCCCTCTCGAAAGAAACTAAGCTGAAAGTGAACGATTTCTACAGTGAGTCAGACATTAGTAGAGAAATAGCGGGCAGGAAAGGGTATAAAAGCATAAAAGAGGGAAATTTGCGCATAGAATTAGAATAGAATAGAATAATATAGAATAGAATACGCGCAAAAAAGACTAAATCTTTGCAATATGAGGGAAGATTATGAAGCCTTCAAAGATCAAAATCCCAATGTAAAACTTGGATTCTCCAAATTTGCAGATTTGAGGCCCCCTGAGTATGTGTTGGCTGGTGCACCTCGCATACACTCTATACGTGTCTGCATGATCTACCAGAATTTCAAACTACAGTATCTTGGGGCTGGATTAAAGCAAATCGAGTCGGATAACGGAGATTCATCGTTTAAAAATTATCGGGACTGCCTGGATATTTCACTTTGCCGCCATCCATCAGAAATGTGCGTTATGGGTGAATGCTCAGAAATACTGCCATTGGAAGATTCCGAAAACGTCGTAAGAAAATGTGGGAGCACATAGAGAATGACTGAAATCATTTCAGAGTATTTCAGGGAAAACTGTTCCGATGAAGTTCGTTTCAGGCAGTAGACTCAAGAAAATCGTTTTACCTTAACAACGAAGGTTATGGATACAGATAGTTTTTGCAAGGCATTCTCTGAGAATGTCATGAAAGTAAGGAAGCATGATTACATAATTCGCATGCAAACTGTATTCTATTTGAAAGTCAGATAGAATCTGAAATCATGTGAAGTTGTTGCTGTGGCCGACTTTTCGGAGAATTTTTCTTTTATCCATCAAGATGCTGTGCAAGGAGTCCGTCCACTGGTGTAGTAACCAGGCTACAATACATCCATTTGCGTGTTACAGCAGAAATACTGGCGATAAAGTCACACCTTTTGGTATGGTTATTATTTCGGATCGCATGGACCATAACGTAGGAACATTTTATACCTTTCAAAAGAAACTAATAACCCTTCTTCGAAGAAGGGTACGTAATCTACGTAAAATAATTTACTTTTTCACAGAGCTGTGTCTCAATATAAGAACCGCTACAACATGAGTAATTTTTTTCATTACCAAGAGGAATTTGGAGTTAATGCTGAATGGCATTTCTATGCTACATCGCACGGAAAGGGTCCAAGTGACCGACTAGGAGAAATGCTAAAGCGATTAGGCACAGTCTGCAGCTCCCGTATGAAGAACACATTCAGATTCTTAAGGAACTGCACGAATGGGCTCTATAAAATGTTAAGGGATGGGGCTCGAGTTTGTAGCCAACGAAGAAGTGACCGAGGTAAAGAAGAAGCTGGTCAGAAGATTTCGAGAGGCACCTGCCGTGGAAGGTATCCGTTCATGTCATGCAACTATTCCACTATCCAAGAAAGATCTGTTGCTGAAAAGTCTTACTACTTTCAGCTTCTCTGGCGCTGATTTGCAAAGTTTTAAGGATAGTTCGGATATATTTCAAGGTCCAGTAAGAAGGTAAGTGAATTTCATTTGCGAGATTAACTAGGTAACATTTTTCTCACGGCCAAACAAAACTTTCATCCTTTAGGTCTGCAGCTAAGAGGCATATAACCTCGGTAACTAAAACTGCACGTACAGACGTCCCTCATCAGAGAAAATGGAAGAAAACTTGATTTTTTTAGGTGTTCTGTGCATCTGTAACTAGTATTGCGTTTGTTTTTTTTTATTTCCACGCTCTATAAAAATGAATTAAAATATTATTAAACATTAATATGGACAAAAATATCAATGTTAAAATATTTATATTGGTAGTATATTAATGTTTCCTTGATCTATGCATGTTTTTCTTGAAATAGGTGTTTTATCGAGGGATTGTAACGTCTCGTTCAGCCTGCCCAAGCGACTTTCTTTTCCCGGAGTGTAATGACTCCCATTGGTTTCATCAGACGGCAAGGGTGAAGGGAATTAAAGGGTCGGTTGATATTGTTTGAACAGTTAAAATTGGTGAAAAGCAGATGGAAGAATAATCGTGCTGAGATATGGGAGGCCACACTTCCGAACGTTCAGCGCGCGAGCCGGACGGCGCGGAGCCGCGGCGAGCGTCACGCCTAAACTCAAAAATTTTATTCTTTCTTAAATGAAATATTACCCTCGCCAAATTTTGTTAAATTGTAGAGGAGGGTTGTATGTACAACATATAAAAAAATGAGAAAAATCGAAGGGGTGGTTACATCGTCAAAAATCGATTTGAAAATTTTAAATTGTTATAAACTTTATTAAATTGTTTAAATTTTATAAAACTTTCCTATGGTTATCTTTTCTAACACAAGACCTTTAAGTTAAGCCATTATTAGTATTTTTAGCTTCTATATTACCGGAGATATGGCCTCGAATGCCAAGGCACTTTTGTAAAATTTCAAAATTTAAACATTGCAATATTTCGTAAACAATTGCGTTAATTACAAAACGGTTTGGGGGTTTTCATTTTGTTATCAAATCAAAGCGATCTGCCAAATTTGGTCAAAATCGGTTACCTCAAGGGACATCGCCTTGTCGAATTGGCATGGAATGACCCATATGGAGAAAGTCATGTGCTGGCCACATCAGATTTTTTTAATTCGAAGAGATTCTTTTAGTGCCCGTAAATCTAATCTAATCTGAATTCACGAAAAAAAAATATCAGACTGATTAATTTGAAATCCTTTTAGAGATCAGTATCCTTTAACAGAGCGGGTTCATCTTCAAGTTGAAACATAGCATAAGAGAAGTCCGAAGGCTCCATATTTCCTTGGTTCATTCGGCTGATGTAAACATCGGGAGCGGGACATTCTGGAATTTCATTAAGGACGCGAACGGCAAAATATCTGCCTCGAATGAATTTTTAAAGCGAAAGGAAACGGAAAATGATACGCAGAGTAAATATCATCCGGGATCGGCCATTAAAATCAGGAGAATTTAATTAAAAGAGAGTCCATGTCCGTATGATCTTCGAGAACCTCATTGGCTTAAAAGGAAAGGCCGGAAATATTTCAGGAGACTCATATTGAAGGCGGCAAGTTATGAAATAAAGAAGACCGAAATGAATAAGACAATGGAAAATGAATCAAGGGAGAAGAGCGAGAAATGTAATAAAACTCATTCGAATATATTAAAAAAATCTTTGAATTGCAAAAGATATATCTTAAGAGGAGATTTGCATATTAGTAAGGGTTAATGTACACTTGTGTATTTAAGTTGTACATGGTCAGTAGCCGAGATTAAGATACACTTCCATCCACTGCAACTAATTTCTCGTAATTCACAGATAACTGTTTTGCTTTTATAAAGACAAGCGTCTGGAATATATCACTGCGTTTGGGTGGAAATAAAAGTATAAATAATTACAGCCCCAATTTAATAATCTAATGAGACATCTCCTGTTAAAAAATAATATTTATACCTATCTATTGATTTGTCTATTTGGTATTAACAAATATGCATATCTATCGGGTTGCTATTTTCATTGAGGATCTCAAATACTGGATATACAAACCCCCAAATTAATGTGTAGCTGACATTAAAGTCAGTTTCAAAAGTTCAGAATTATCAGAATTGGATATTAAAGACTGTATGATCGAAAAATGGATATAAAAGACTGTATGATCGAAAAATGGATATAAAAGACTGTATGATCGAAAAATTATCGTGTAAATATTTTTGTACTTAAACCCATTTTGCGAATATTTGGCTAATTTTTATTTTACTTTTTCAAATCACGTTTCTGTTTATATTAAATGTTAATCATTAGTATTTGTATCCTTTCTAAAACTGTAGTATCACTGTAAGTGAATCCTTCAAATAAATAGATGGTTTCATTACAGTTACGCTGTTTTAAAAATCATATTCCGTGCATTTTTTAAAGAAGTGACTGAAGTTCTACTATTAGCTTATAGTTACTCTGATATAAATGTTTGGTTCACTTCTTTATTTACGATTTTCTTTTGGAAAATCGCAAACCCATTATCTGATATTAGACACACCAAATGATAAATATATACCGTATTAGCCCAAATATAACCCGATATTTTTTGACTGATTATATTCCTTTAAAAAATCGACTCGCGCTAAATTCGGGGAATGTAATGGAATGTAATTTAAACAAGGACATTTTCCTACAGAGGGTGAAACGAGACTGAATGTCCAACAAAATGTTTTACATTACTTAATTTTATTGAAATGAATAACTTGTGTTATTAGCTATAATTACCTAAATAAATGCTTATCTGATTGAATTTTACTTTCTTTGAATTCTTTTATGAGCATTATTTTTTTCTAAATATCTTTATGAAAATTTCGGGGTCGCGTTATATTAATATGGGTAGTTAGCAAAACCTCGTAACAATCAAGATAATTTTTTAAATAATAAATATAATTTCTAAGGACTTTTTTGATGTTTATTGTTCGTTAATTACACATTTTACCATAAGCCCTAAACTTGCTCATACTTCTCGATGACATAGAGGCCTACACACATTTCAAACGAATCTAAACAAAGCATAAAGCCCACTGATAAATTCAGGGATTTCCACGAAATATCTATCGTTTACGTGCAATCACATTACGTCGTTGCTCACTTGATCTCAAACAGTAGTCGCGTGCACAGCAGGTGACTAGTGTTTAGGTGCTCGCATCTGCTTGATTGATTACAAATTTGAGTGTAATTGCTCGTAACTGCATTCTGCCATCGGAAAATCTCAATATTGATGACTGTTCGGTTGGCGTTAGCAGCAGAACTGCGCACGCGAATCGTCTATAACGGCTTCATCTACGATCGCCTTACTTTCAGACGCCTTCATCAATTATCGTAAACAGATGAGCAACGATGAATCACTTGAGATATGCATACACATTGCATTCTAATGAACTAAGTCTATTCTTTAAAATATAAAATGTTTTTATAATTACATGCAATCAGGTTATGATATCGTTTTAAACATAGCAATGATTTCGGGTGAAAAAATCAACCCAGAAAAGCTTTACGGATGGGAAATCAATATGAATAAGAAAAATATTCCAATTATCATGAAATACGCATTTCCTACTTGATAATGACTTGATATATGATTTAGGTAAATTAAAGAGATAGAGGTTAGAGAAACAGGGTTTTTTTTTACTGAAAGGAACAATCAAGA
Organism: Sympetrum striolatum; assembly: GCA_947579665.1. NCBI lineage: Eukaryota > Metazoa > Arthropoda > Insecta > Odonata > Libellulidae > Sympetrum > Sympetrum striolatum. Next base: position 44,609,105 of record OX388351.1, on the reverse strand, counting down.
TAAGGCTAATGTGTAACGCTAAACGAAATTGACATGCTAACACTAAGCTAACGCAATTTATCAATAGAGCTTTAAAACGTTGATCCTTTTCAACTCATAGTACTTTTCCTTCCCTTTTGGCTTTAAATGGAGCCTCGAACTATTTCAGCAACAGCTGTAGCTAAAATATCTTACTTTGACGTTGAAACTTAGCTAAAAAGAGTAGTCAGAATACCTCATGGTACATTTTTTTAACATTCCATTGTATTTTCATATGTATTAATAAATACCATTAAATTTTGCATTAAATTGTACAATTCTGTGGTGTTAGAGATAAAGTTTTGCTTTCAAAGTAAGCTCTTTTTGCTAAAAAGGTAGAAAAACATTACAATTTTGGGCATAATCACCCGTAGTATGAAGTTTGAAGTACGGTTCCTTCTTTCGTAATATTTGTAGAATCATAATAAAATAATTAACTCTGATACTATTAAATGATACTTAATGGTGCAAAAACGTTCGTAGCAAATTCTGCGAATGTATGCCCCGATTCGGCATGTTCTATTGGGGAGAATCGTCCCGTTTTCTATTTAAAAGGAGTATAGTCAGTCTAGCTGGAAGATTTTGCTTCACTTTTAATGAGTCTATCTCATTTAATTACCCAATTACTTATCTCTCGGAATTCTCAATAACCAATCTGACCTCCTAAATACGTACAATATTCTATGTTACCACTTAAAGAAGCGGAAACAGTTCTATATCTTAAGGTTTGAATTAGAGGCTAAACAATTAAGACTAGCCGAGTCCTATATTTTCCCGTTCCTTCGTAGGCCTTCCGTTTTTCATTGCCTTTAACGCCCGAATGAGACAGTTGGGGCCAATGAAATGGTGGTCTCAGTTTCGCGTATAAATCGAACAGATTCTCCTGCCCATTCCTCATCCGCAACACACGCTTCTGTTTCCTTCCGCTCATCAATCTTCTGTCCCTCTTTCCACTGCTCCTTCGCTTCCTCGTCCACCTGTTCATTTTTCCTTTTCCTCGACTCTATCAATCTGAACGTTTGTTTCGAACACGTTCCGTTCCCGACGTGAAATCCTGCCACGGATTTTTTTGACATCGCACGCTCATCAAAGGGAATTCTTTTTTTTTTCGGAAAATGAGAGTTGTTCTGATAGCGCACTAATGTAGCAACAAGGGTCCGTATTAATGGTGAAAACTCACGATTGGGTCAGGGTTGAGTAAAAGGAGGAATATTTTATAACTCCAGATCCAATTCAAATACTGAGAATTCTAGCCAAATTAGAATGCTGGTTCCCCAGCAAGGTGTCTTCTTTCACCAAATCCAATAGCAAGCAATATAATTTCGTAATGACTATAGAGATGATTATTTTCTTGTCTCTTTTCTTTGATGACAGCTTGGCTATAAAAATATACATTGGGTACTTCTTAGAAGGTTTTTAATCCGGTATTTTCTTTTATTTCCATAACTGGTGCCAAAGTAGGAAAGGAACTCTGACAAAGTGTGCTTTGAGAGAATTTTTGAGCCTTTAAATAAATCAAAATAATGAATATGCGAAGGTATGCCTTCTGAAAGTAAATCTTCCTACAGATACTGAGCAAAAGAACTTTACCTCGAAGTAAATTAGATGAAATAACGTATTTTTCACTGTTCTTGGAATTATTACCTAATGAAAGTTATTTGAGTTTCAGAGTTTGTTAAAAGAAAATATTTAAAATGGAAAGTATACTAAAGATACTCTCTAATAACCATTTTAAATCGACTTCCTTTTTTATTTTGTTTTTTTAAAGTGTTTATTTGTTATTTATGTGATTTTCGTTTATTTTTTGGCTATGTAGGTACATAAATATTTTTATGACGGTACACTTCAGCACTGGTTTTCCCTTAGAAGTAACCTTACTAGTTTAGTAATATTTGTGAAACTCTCCTGTATCTTGCATTTTGCTATAGAAGACCCATGAATCTAAACCTATGAATATATTATTTTCAATATCCACCTTTTATCTTTTAAATATGGTCCTAACGAACACACTATCATTATGTCTATAAAGGAAAGAATTAAAGGTATATTGCACATAAGGGTGAGCACAGGGGAAAATTCCCAAGGGAAAACGGACTTGAAAAGTCTGAGGGGACCGGGAATCGAACCCAATATGTTCCTAAATCCGGAAGGCTGCCTCAACCATCTAGGCTACCCGACCAGAACAAAAACATCTAGACCCGGCCAAAACGGCTTGTGTAAATATTCTGGCCGGGTAGCCTAGATGGTAAAGAGAGCCTCCCGGATAGAAGAAGATCCCCGTTCCGATTCCCAGCCTATTCAGACCTTTTTCAAGTCCGTTTTTCCTAGGGATTAGGTCTATAAAGTAAAATAGAAGGCTCACGGTAAAGTAATTCAATTTTAAGACTTACGTCAAACTTGGAAAAAAGTATTATATCGCAATTTATTTTCCAAATACTCTGTCGATACTCATGAACAGAATTTTAGTAAATTTTAAATTATCCTTTGAAAGACGTGATCCTAATTGCATTCTTTTATTAACTATCGCTATAGATTGGATACATGTTTGCCTGATTAGCAAAAAATTTAATTAATGGTAAAGCAAAATGGCTTCGTAAACAGAAATTTTCCATTAAAATGAAAAAGGCGTAGGATATTTGCAGCTAATTTTTTTGGGAAAGAATTGATTAAAACACTAAAATCTCGATAACAAAAAACACAACGCAAAAAATTTAAAAATGTTTTAGATCTTTTCTGGTACATAGGATTTCGTTTTCGGAGCAGAAGTGTTTTTGGAAATTTATCGTTTCACAGGAATAGGTACCACAGAAAAGTGCATACAAAGGAATTACTACTCTCTATCTTTAATTAAGGTTTACTGTTAAATGAGTGATTCTGTAACGTTCTGCTTTACTTCAGTAAACATCTAGAGCCTAATTTACATCACGTTTTGAACATTCTTGCGAACAGAAGATGAAATTATTTCCGCAAATACTTCATGGACGACCGCACCTTTTGGCCATTTCATGCCTTCATTTTCCGATAATTTTTAATTAAGGCATGGACTCAAAGAACGGTCTTCAAAAGGAGAAACGCTGCCACCGATGTTTATTTTTGGCGCGGGAAGGGAATAATTTCTTGTGCGCTTATTTACTCGGAAGCGAAAAAGGTTTCGAAAGGAAAACGTAACGCTCTTCAAAAGAGCGAAATTAACTGGAAATGTCACTCTCGACTTTTCGCATCACTCGGATGTTTCACGCAAACGCAAGCATCGTTTTGTGTGGTGAAACTTAAAACGTGTTGGAGTTTAAACGAAACTTTTTGAAGTTGGCAATGCTGTTGAAATACCTTTTACGCCTGAGTGTTTTATGACATATATAAGTAAGTAAGCAAATTTATTATTCATGGTAGAATTCTAGCGCAAATTCCACAGAGAAATTTGAGGGCATTGTTCAACTCGGCTGTTTTGAAGATTTGAAAGTTAAAATATTCCCTACAAAACGTATGGTCTTCAGAAAAATTCACCTTTGTACACCTAAATTCGCAGTGGAAGGATTAGTTTTGTAGAAATCTACCTTATGTTAGAAAATAACAAAAATATACCGTATCTCGTTCAATATTGGTTCATATAGATTCACAGTTTGTAAAACAACGTTTATTGAAGTCATCTAACACTAAGAAAAAAAATTATATTCAGATCGGACCTGATGATGGCTTAGTATGAAAACATAAAATATTATGTGAAAATTACCAATTTAGTCTTTCTTTCTTTAAAACTTCGTTCATTTCATGAAATGCCTCAAATTTAAACCACCCTGCGTCAAAATCTTTGAAACTTCCTTCAAATTTACAATCAAATAATCGAAGATACTTGTGGAACATTTTGTAAATTTATCAATATATAAAAGAATATCGAAAGGCAGTGCGTAAATGGGTAAATTCATCGTAATTTACTCTTCCCTATTAGTAGCTCAACGGTTTTGTTTTTCACTTGCTAGTTCTTTAATCTGCGCACCTACATTGTCAGATGTTACTCGATGCTTAAGCGTTGATGATATTCTAAGTGCATTTTGATGTTGCATAATCTAGGAAATTGGAAATAACTATGATTTCATCAAACTAAGAATTCCACTGATAGTATCCGGTGAGGAGGCGGGGGTGGGAGGTTGCTAGGCAAATTTGGATTAAAATAATTTTTTAAAACCTCTAAATCACTGCCTTTAATACTATAAAATAAATTCTGGTTTCCAGTCATTTATTTTGGAAGAAAGAGGAGATTTTAGCTGCCAAAACTCTGAGTTTCTTACGTGATACATAACGAGTGATACGATAAACAGAATGGCGCATAGAATGTCCTTTTTACTCGGAGAATCGATAAATAAAGATATCCTTTTCTTTGTGAATAAGATAGGGTGTGGAAATTTAGGGTGACGTATAAAGATGTTAAGTGCCGACCTACTGTAGTATGACGCACGTGATTTGAAAGTATACAGTGAAGAAAATACAAATTGGAAGTTAAAAATTATGAACGGGTGAAGAGCAAGGCAATCTTTCCAAATAATCTATTCTACGACCATTTACAGGCAGGTTAAATCATTAAAAAGACCATCTAGGGAGAGAAAACATGATCAAAGATAGGCTTGAAGTAAAGAATGTTTTTCCCAAGTAGGAAAATTATGACGTCATCAGGGAACAATAAACGTCTGCGGAAAGATATCAGTAGCTAAAGATCCTATCGGAACAATGCAGAATGGGTAAAAGATAGTCACAGACCATAAAAAAGCCCCGATGAGGTACACAGAATAGAAATTAATTTTAACGTCAAATCTTAGGTATAATCATAATAAAACTGTCCACTCTATTTTTTCTTTGGAAACCGAAACATCTTTTCTTAACAATTTTATTTACCCATATCCCCTGAGTCATATCAGAGCTGAATTTACTTCGCCTAATTATGCAGTTTCCAACTAACACAGAGACAGGGTGGAATGAATAAGCATTTTTCGCAACCGTTAATCTCAACGTCCTTGTTAAAAACCTTCCCCATATCTTATCCCACACTCTTTCCTCGTTCGTTTTATCTTTAATTACAACTTTGGAGAAATCTAATTTACCCAGCATCAATCTTTTTCCCTATTATTCTTTATTTTAGCCACTTTTCAAGTCAACGTGGTGATTTATACCGCACCATACGTCTGAGGCGTCGCAAAACGCAAGACAAGGCAATTTTTTTAAATCTCTTTTCATAGGAGAACAAGGACGTTTCCAGATTAATTATCTTCTTCCCAAGGGATTGCTTTTTTCCTCAAGGGATCCGTACTACTAGCTTCTCGGAACGATTCCCTGAACTTAATCAAGTTTCATTCCGTCCACCTCACTCCTGATACGCTCGTCAGACTTTTTCAACGCAATTTTCTCGATACTTGCTCTTTTTTTTTCTTTTAGATGAGGACTGGTGTTGTGGGATCAACTTACGCGTAGTTTTCGGAATGATAATGACCTTATTATATCTTGAGAATATATGACACTGCAACTTGCTTTTCCAACACGGCTTGATGTTGATTTAGTATTTGCAGAGCTATTTTATCCCATTTTTTGTAAATTTTCTCTCAAAATTAGAGTATTAGTTAACTGAAATGGCTTATCCAAGGTAATTATTAGCGCAGGCCTAGAAAATACATCGAGTTTGAAGATAAATAAGACAGATATAATGCATAAAAGTAATCTGTTAGCAAGTATCTGGAAAATGTCGTAATTTTTACAACTTTACTTATAATATTAAACTAACTAACTAACTTTACTTATAATTTTGCATCATTCTTGTATGCTGATATTTATTACAAAGCGCTATTGTATTGCTGAATTTAGTAGCATTAATTTTCTACCTATAGAAAATATAAAGATATATAAATTATGTGAAATGTTTTACTGCTGATATTGATATCAGGAAAGTCTAAACATAAAATGAAAGAGTATGAACAGAGATGAGTAAAAGAGTATTATTCCATAAAATAAGATCTGCGGATTAAAATGATAATGCAAAATGTTTAGCAAGAGACCACTCATTTGTATTGTAAAAGGAATGAATACGTGTTTTTCTATGGTTTTCTGTTCTATTTAACATTCATTTATGCGTCTCACAGAGCTTGGATTACATCTGAATCTTGTATGCATGACCTTATTTCGAGAGGAAGATGCAGCCGCCTGAAGATAAAATTAAACTGAAGATAGTGATATAAAAAACGTGTGATGAGAAAGTGGAATGCAATTAGCAGATAGGTGGGTAAGTTAGAGAGGAAAAAGTAATTTAGAATCGCATGAACTAAGTGAATACAAATAAGAATTCTTATTCCGTGCTCACATAATATTATCCTACTTCTTACATGCAGCTCCAATAATCGTTCCGAATCACATTAGAATCGGGAGAAATTTAGGAATGGATTCTGTAGACAAAACCTGTTCTCTCAAAAGGATTCAATTACAAGGATTTCTTAAAACTCTTCTAGTATGAACAATGAAAGTTTAAAGATTATTCCAAATATAATTTCTTGAAAAATACCCTTTATAAAATACCCGACATTTGAGATTTATTATATCATCACTTAATATTCCAATTTTATTATAACTTTTATACCCTTAGAGTTTGCTTCGTGAGAAAAAATGAAATATGTATATTCTTACTGTGAACCAATAAGGGACTTGGTAACTATATTTATTAGTAAAAAGTTTACCGTAGAAAAGAGAAACAAATTATTCATTTCAACTCAAATCACTACTCGCCTTCAAGTATAATAATGGCGATGATAATAGTAATAATTAAAAGTATTTATTCTCGTGTATTACTAGTGTATTCTAGTCTATTTATTCGAGATTTATAAGTCTTCTTACTTCTAATCCTATATCAATAAATATTTAACTAAAGAGCTTTTAGGAAATAGACAAATGCTAAAGCAAGGAGTAAATATGTATTTGTAGATGACACAGCTTTGTCAAAACAGAATATTTTAATATCCTATTATTATTGATACTAGAAAAACTAGATTGTTGAAATGATCAGTTGTTTTCTACGACGAATAAATAAATAATACTGTTGTTTCATTATCTTAATGAAAACCATAGATCATAAAAATTAAATACGATTCTATTACATTTTCGCTTAGAAAATGAGTTTTTTTTATATACGATCCTCTCTTTGCATCAGTCCTACATAAAGCCATCCATACTACTTAATCTCCTTAGGAAAACGGAGTGTATGTAGAAGTTTCCCTAAATCCATACGTAGAACTAGTAAACATCCGCCTTTACATACATCAATACTGTAGATGTTTCGAACAAAGAGCATATTCCTCAATATAAACAACGTCGCCACCGCACTCGAACGAGTAAACATAACACTCAACGGATGCCATGACCTAGCTAACTAGCAATAGGAATTATGTATTCCCATACAAGTTGTACGACCACCGGCGTATTTGGGGTCGCTTTCTGCCCAAAGTGTCCTTGCGTGACTATAGGTCGTGTTTTAGGTCATTATTCTCCGCCGGATAAGCTGCATCAATAGTGAGAATACGAGGAATTCAACAAAAATTTGCGGAAATGTGTTCGACAACCTAAAAATAACCCTTTCGCTATCATTAAATATACACAGACCTTGTCATGTTTTGCGATCGTATTATGACGTTGTATAAATGAAAGTAAAACATAGGAAGAAATGAGGGACGACATTTAAATTATATATGGAAATGATGCATCCTTAATAGTAGTAAAAGTATAAAGAAAGAAAATTAAGAACATGGCTTTTAAAGTAATAGAGGTTAAAAATCTCCAATAGCCGTCTCTGTCAGCGTTCCTCGTCTCATTCACCTGTGTTCGGAGAAAACAAGAAAAAAGCATTCATTCACTCCCGAAGAAGAAAGCATTACTTGCGAAATACGCATTGAGTGTAATTTAAGTGTGGTTTCCTCTCTTGTTTTTTTCGAACACCACTGGATATGACAAGGAGCACCGACAATGATAACTATTGGAGATTTTTAGCCTCTAATAGTGTCGTAGCGACATTGGGTAATGATACTAATGGTAGGCCGAAGTTATTTATTATCAAAGTAAGGAAAACAAGTTACTGATCTAGCAGGCTATCATGGCTGACCGATTGAGGATCGGTCGGACGAGCGTGTGTACAAGCTGCTATCGGTGGTCTGAAGGCACCGAGCTTAAGTTGTATCTTGCTTATAACTCTTTCAGAAGGACCTAAGGGCACCCCCAAAACATTGGAGGGTGAGGAATGACAGAGTCATATAACGCTTCATAGATAATCGTAAGACTCATCTCCCACTGACTTTGAATCATCCCTTGCCCTCTGTCCTTCCTACAATAGTATCTAGTACTGATTTTATCGGGCGAGTTTTACCAGAATAATAAAACTTAGAGTTATAATCCTAAATCAATCCACACAAACAAGCATGTTCCAAGCCGGCCCCAACAGGTAACACACTAAAAGTTAATTTTAGACTCCAATGAAGTTTTATGCAACTTTTAAGTGAACTGATAATTCTGCAAAGTTCAGCAGTAACAATTTATTAGCACACAGAATTTGATTTTGACTATTCTTGATACTAGAGTATAAAAAGACTGGAATTATTCAAGCGCATTTCCTAGAATAGCAGAAAAATCAAAAGGCTCTCTACTGGTAGAAGAGCTGATTACATGAATATTCAAGGAGATTATGCTAATTTTAAAATCGCTTCCTAGAAATAGCGATTGAAGCTAAGGCAAAGTACTCCTAACCCCATTGAATGGAATTAACATTGCAATTGCACGAATGAAATCGTAAATACAAATGTAATATTACATATGCAATGTTAAAATATATCACTTGATATTTTGTGTAGCTTTTTAACTTTAATTGTGTGAAAATTTTACTGATTCGAGGTGTCGAATAGGAGTTCCATGTATTCGGCAATATTTTGAGAGATATGTTAAGTCCTTTTTCTCATAAATCATGTTTATACTCCACATGTTGTGATATTTTCACCCATTAAGTCTAATATATGGCGAAATTATTTTCACCTTTCAATAAACACAATGAGATTCTATAGGAAAAAATATCATTGCTCCAAACGTGGGAAAAATAACACATTTAATAGCGGTTTATTTGCGAATGAGTAATTCAACAAAAACTCACCATTCAACAAAACTTTTCTCCATAATATATGCCCATTATAGTGGCAAAGCATAGCAAAGATAACAAATGACGCAAAGTACTGAGGATTTATATGCCCTGTCAAATGCATTCCGACCAGGGTGCGAATTGTTATGACATACACGATTAATTCGAGTTTTCCCTTAACGCTCTTAATAAAGAGTAATCCATCGTAATAAAATATTTCCAACTATTTAACATTTTTAAAATTTTGCTAAAGCTTTTTATCACTTTTTCCATGAAGGGATGGAATTCACTTAATTACATGCAACTTATGTAAGTACATAGTTAAGTGTGTCTACGTTTTCCTAACATCCATCTGGAATTCGATATAATATATCCTATTAATTATATAAATAGCCAATGAATTTGTGTTAGATAACAAAGCTGGAGAAAATATCATGAGGATGATATATTGTACTTAGATTAACATGTGCGGCATAATAATTTCAATTAATTAGTACGAGTACCAGCAAAGTTATACAAGTACTGTATACAAATGTAGTATGACTTCTTTTAAGTTTTTTTTAGAAGCGTAATTTAGTTCACAAGAACAAAAAATTGTTTCCAAGAACTGTAAACGATAAAATTGTAATTCCATGAGAGACCATTTAGGCAAATTACATCGAGCATAAATCGTAATGCTAAATATTTAAAAAATATACTTTATGGTATGTTTACACTCGATTCGTAGTATGTGTTTATTTAATAATTTTAATTCGTTCAATCTATTTCATATTAAAAATAAATTAAGCAAAATTAATTTAATGCTCGGGTAGATAGGTAGGGAGGGTGGAAACCAACAATTTCTCAATCATTCCTCGTACCTTCGACACAGGCATCTCTCAATATGGAATATTATTCTGGATTTTGTAAATCTTTTCCAATGTAAATAAATCATTCCTTAATTCAAGGAAAAATATTATCCTATTATTTCTACCGCACCGCTTGCGTCTGATCCAACTAATACACGGTGAAATTCATCATTGTAGCCAAATGCATAAAGGAAAGGTGCATCTATTACTCAGTTTCTCGGCGTGTGATTTCCACAACTTTTAATTAAAACGTACGCCAATAAATTCAGTGAAAAAGCACACATTCCCTACAGTAATGAAAGTCGTTTTATGTCCACGTGTCATCACATAAAGATACGTTTCCCATACAGACATGCATACGAGTACACGTACACATCCCTCGACTCTTATCCATTGAAAAAGTGTGAATTCAGCGTGTGCACATTTGAAAGTGCGACTGTAAAAAAGAAGGGGATCCTTCTTCTGGGGAAGGTTAGAGACGCAAAGTGGTCAGCGGAGTGCGGGTTAATTGGATGTCGCATTAGGCAAAACGGGAACTAGTTAAAGGGGCAACCTTAAGCAAAAACTGACAGCATGAGGGGATGGAGCAGTTTTCCTGGAAGAAATAACACTCGAGGTGCTATCCATCCTTGAGGGTTACAGAGCGATATAATCTCAGAGGGCAACTCTTGAGAGTACATGATTGAGTAGCCTAGCATATTTAGAGGATTCAGCATAAAATAATATGGCAGTATATCAACTACGTATGTAAACTCAAACAAAACAAAAATGTACATCTTACAATCCGCAGGGAGCGAAAAGTTGGAATTTAGGTAAGCATTTTTCATATCTCCAAAATTTTCAAGGCTAAACCATGCATGTCAGGTAAACAAAGTTTCTTTGAGGTCAAGGAACAAATGTCTAAAAGTACTCCGAATTCAATTTGTTAAATTAACTCCTTATAGAACGACTTTATTAATAATTTTCATCCTTTTTATTATTATATATTTCGATGCTGGATATAAATTATGCTGGATATAAATTGAAAATATTTACGGATTTATTGACTTTAGAGAGATGAGGCAAGAGAGATGCATTCTTACCGTGTATTGATTTTAATCTACAGGCCAAATCCTTCTAATTCTGCATAATTTTCTATCTCCTTCAGAAGTTATTAGATTTTCATCTTTTAGAAATGAATATTGTGACTATTGGTGGACCAAAAAAATAAATAGTATCATTTGTAAAAATTCTGTCACTCTTGTGAATAAAACGAAGAAATAATGAGAGCTTCCGAATGATTAGTTACTGGAAACGACGATGGTGTCGCTGTGGACTTCTCTCGTAACATTGGTATCAAAGGCTTGCGGATGTTTAATCCTAGGAAAATTAAGGGAAATAAATAAAAAAAATACGATCTCAGTGGAATGGTATGCAAATGAAGTCATTCCGGTGCGATTCGCTTGGGGAAACAAGACAATTACCGACGGAAGCTTTTTAAAAAAATATCAGTGCAGATTTTGTCGATGAAAAAGTTGTTTCTTTTTTTACTCTAGTGATCGACGTCCACAAACTACAAGAAAAAAATCGAATGTAGTCATCTGTGAGGCGAATAAGAAGAAGTTTTCTTAAGTACTATTTTAACTAATTCCTTTGCTAGATATTTGGACAAACTGCAGATGGGATAAGCATAAGTGTAGCTGCACAATTTTCGGTACATCTTGGACACCAGGAGTCTCTCTCTTCCTCATAAAAAACGGGCACACAATGACTTTCAGTTCGAACATTCAAATTTCTCGTAAAAAGATCGTAGGCTGATATTTTTCTGCTGTTATGACGACAATTAGATTATTATTGGTGTCACCACAGATACTTTAATTCAAGGCGTTGCCAATATTTTAATCACAATCATTCTATCGGATTCGAATGCTCTTTTTACAAACGTAACTTAATAATATACTAATATTATTACTATCATCAACTAGTATGATAAATTATTAACGATTATTATTATTATTAATCTTTATTACTTTAAGTAAGTATTAATGTGATTCACTGAACAATTCTATTTCACAGTGTTACTGCATATTGGAAAAATATTTCGTGGATGTGTGGAAGAATGTTTATATGTGTACTGAAATGGTATAGGATCTACTTGAAGAAAGATTTAGAGAAGATCTGGTAAAAAAATCTAAGAATAAAAAATATTACACTATCACAATTCTAAAGTAAATTATAAATACTACCAACAAGTTCAGCCATCTTAGGCCATCATCAGGTGAAGCTTAGGAAAAAACTCTACTTGTTTTGATGATTTTATTAGAGATTTAGAGCTTTTCATTTTATTCTTAACCCTTTTACTATCTAATCCGACTAAACACAGTACCGTGTTCATTTCAAATATTAGAAATAACAAAAATAGTATTTCCATGATCTTTAAAGAAGCTAAACACCCAAATACCAACGATTGGTAGCGCAATAGCATTAAATAAAATTCAGAGCAATTATTGAACAAATTACTAACATTCAAGAGATTCCGGAGAGAAAAATGTCCGCTCATAAAAGTTCACCTAATTTCTATTCGCAGGAAAACAAACGGAATGGAATTTGAAATACCGTTGAGTTGATGTGCAGCCAATGCTTTCGCATCTCCATTCCTTAAAAGTCAACGATCGCTATTTGCAATTTTTCCAATCGCAAATGTCGTAACAGCGCATTCTAGGAACTTGTCACTTCAAACATTTTCCATGCGAAATAATTTTATGCAGGTGCTGATACTGGCACGTGCACTCCAGATTCAATGAACACCATTCCGTGCGCTCCTCTCTTAATTTTCTCGAGTATCTTAGGAATTTCTTGACGAATTTCTAACAATGAGAGTAATACTGATCAATATTCAACTAAAATCCCAATTCCAAAACTTTTGTTTTTCCGTTATAAAACGACGATTGTGTTTTAAAAATGGAATTAAGAAAAACAAAAAGCGATAGAAATCCCCCGATACTAATTTTGAAATTCTGTGTGACTGGAATTTAGCTGGATTCCTAGAAATGATAAGCTTTACATTACTCATAAGGTGTATGTATGTATAAAAGGTATATGTATCCATCAAAATATGAATGTAGTATAAGAAATATAAGAAATAGGGTTCAATATATCAATTCTTTGTCGCACCCTAAAAAAGGAACGCAGATATTTAAAAAAAATTGAATCTGAAATCTATAAATGAAAGATAACGCCGCTGATAACAAATGCTAATATTCAATTAATGAATTTTTAAACTAACCCCTTCAATTGTATAATTAATTTACTGTCATCGTATAGTAAATAAGTTGGTGTTTTTTTTCTTCTTTTGAATAAAATTATGCATTTTATATGTAAGTATGCATATTATAATATATTATTTAATATGGAGTTCATAATTGTAATATTAATGGTGTGACAATGGCATATGTAATCAGAAATGTATTTTACTACTGTACAGTTTTTGTATCTGACGAGACATCTATTCACTTCAGTGCAATACCTGAAATTATTGTGAATATTACATGCCAATTAATAAACTAAACTCATTCAGTTTTTCTATGTCGGGTCGTTTTCTGTATGTACATAATGTACATACATCTAAGTTATTTTTTGTTTATTTAACTTCTATTTTCATTTCGTAATATCATGTATACCTATTATAAAATTGTTATAATCTTTGTTTGTGGCTTGTAATCACTAAAAAATGGTGTCAGAACTGTGAGTGAATCTATGAATAAATAAATTTAACATACGTACCCATTATTTTTGAAAACTTGCGAATATCAACGCTAACGCTAATTTTAGCCAAAATGTCCAAGGTTTAAAAATAGAACCATAGTTTTTTGAAAGACTTTTTTATAGCTAGAAATAGTACTTTAAAGTTTTGTATCCTATCTTTTTAATTTCCGGAAACTTTTGACCAGACCCGCGTCCCAAAACATTTTCGGCAGTTCCTGGATTTATATTTATGAAGAATATGCGACCTAATGTTAAAAATTTGAATCATGCATAGAATTTGGAATTCTCTGCAAAAAAGTAGAATGTTTTCACAACTTAATGGCACAGTCAGAGCTAATCACAACTATTAAGTTGTTTTCTGTGAATCGATGGGAATTGCCAATTTTAGGATGCAATTAAATCCTAACTAAAGGTAGAGTACATTTAGTAATCACAGGTGAATGGCATGAAGATTTAGTTTACATAACGATATTGGTGCATTCATACCTGCATACATAAACTGCCATAGCTCATTAGATTTACAGAAACATTTATTAAGAAAAGTCTCGTAAAGCATAGGGACCGATCAAAAGAAACGGCTTATCTATAAATATGGACCTTATCAAATTATTTCAGAAAAACCGTCCTTCAAATTAAAAGAGATATTCGAACCATATACGTGGCCCGACAACTGACCGCGTAACAACTGATCGCGACTCGTTTTCTGGAGACATTTAAGGAACGAAATTTTAATTAAAAATTTGGAACCCTCGTCTTACCTTAATGATATCTTTCTTAGATTGTTACACAGTAATAGTTTTTAATGTTTATGATATTTACATAGCGGAAAAATTTCCTCATTAATGTCCTAAATTTCTACACTTTGGAAATTTTTCTATGAAACATTATCTGTTATACATGAATAATATTTTGTGTTTGGATAAGAAACACCATGAAAAATGTATTTAATTAATTGCGTTATTACACGTCTTATTGAAAATTTAAACTTTTGGGACAAATATGTCCCTATGGGTAGGCTCAATTTGGAAGAATTTCCTCCCTATGTATATATATTGGAAGTAACCACACACATAGAGGTGAATTCACTTTGAGCTGTCTCGTAATTTTCCTAGGAAACCCTTCGTTGTATTGGCAACGAAGAGGCTGGAAAAATACGGGATCTCGACGATTCTCCGTGGGAGGGATTCTCGTATTTCACGGAAAATGAAGATATAAAAATATTCTCTTGCGGTGGAGAGGTATTTGCAGGGCGGATCGGGGTTTCCAAGGGTAAGAAAAATAAACAAAATCAAAGCGGAAAAATGTATCCAGGTGAAGGGAGGGTCGCGCAACACAGTTGTCATGGAGACGGCAAAATGATCTGGAAAACGTCGAAAATAAATATTTGAGGGTGACAGAGGAGAAATGTACATTTCAAGAAATGGAAGGAAACATTTTATGGCAATTTCTTACATCTTGCGGTATACTTTCAAGATTTCTCACAAGATTTACAAAAGGAAATTTAAATGAAATCCATCCTAGAACCAACTAAAATTGATGTTTTAACAAAATCAACAGCTCTCAATTCTTAGGTTCAATCTCAAAACTTAACCTTCAGTTAAAAAAAAAAAGAGGCTGCTTGATGAATTCAGGGAAAGCACATTCACGGATGACGTAACTGGTATCATGTGACTCACCTGCTACTTTAGCCGATCCAATAAAAGGCGTATATTAAGAGAAATACAATTCGTTAGAATAACTCATTTATTCCGAGAGATATACGCGATAATAACAGACGGAATAAGAACCACTGGTCAAAAGACGGCTTGTAGGGTATCAATGTCCATTTAAATTTACATTTAAACCCTGCAATCCACCAGTGGCGCGTGGCAGGGAGTTTAAAACCACGACATCCCTTTCTAACCTGGAGAGCTATTATATTCTCTAATACTTTTCCGGAAAAATGACCAAAAGTCAACTACTTCCCTGTATCTCTTTTTTGTTTTCTCCCGAAGATCACGAAAATTTATAACTGGGATAACAATAACAGCTATCTCCTCCCCGAAATCGGTATTGATAAATTTATCAAAAAGCTCCCATTGATACTCAGGTCTTCTATCAATAAGATAATGCCATAAGAGGGATTCTATCATAGCCAAAAAAACACAGCTGTCAAATCTGAAATCTTCCTTGACGAACCTTGCTGCTCTACAATGAATCATCTCAAGATCGGAAATTAATCCTACTTCGTGAGGATCCCGAATCGCTAAGCAATACTCAAGTAGAAGTCGAATCAGGGAAAAGTACGCTATTTCTTTTACTCTCGATGAACATCCCCTCAGAATTTTACTGGTTAACTAGGTATTTATGAAGCACCATGAGCTCCATGGGATTTCCTGAAATTCTATGAGGTACTCAGGTAACGCGTATGGGCCGTGTGAAAGTCTTAGCAACACACTTCCTAACATTCAACTCGAGCTGCCAATCACTACACCAACCCCAAATAATATACGATCGTTCTGCAAACAACCAGTCATCTTGAGTTACGATCTCTCTATACACAACAGTATCATCAGCGAATAACATGACCTTGTATTTAACATTATTCACAACAACATATATGTATATATTGTAAATGTACAAAAACATTTCGAAAAATACTCATTATAGAGGGAGGTTTTTCCACATTATAGTACAGAGTGATACAGAGAATAATGCACTTGTACACAGTAAAACCACAATAAACACGGTTGAGGAAGTAATCTCTCCTTCTAAGTGTATCGAGATGCCGATAGAATTACTTGTCATCCGATAACTGTATTACTGCGAAACCCTTTTTTCATTTATGAAGCTGCTTACTAAATTATTCATAGAAGAAATAAAGGAGGAAAATTCTGCCGCAGCCAAAACTCGAACCCGGAATTTCCAATTTAGTCAATTAAGCTACCACGACAGCACATTCTCTCCTTCAATTTCTACTACTGTGATGCGACACGGAACAGACATTTTCTCATTCAATTCTTCTCTAAATTCAACCATGTGAGTCATGTGTTTCTCATCGCTCAATAAAAATTATTCAAAATGAAAACATCAACATCTCCATACTTCCGAGTTGTTAAACCTTATCTTCTGAGGTTAATTTGTACTACTTCAATTTGTTCAGACATAGGTATTTCTGAGATAGCCAGAAGTCCACGGTAATTTCATTTTAGTTGTTGATATTTCAGCAGTATAATACTATGATTTGACTTAAATAACGTAGAAAGCAAGGCCAAACTACCAGACTCCTTACTTTTACCACATTCCCCTTCTAAACTTTTGGTAGTTAATAAATGAGAAGCCAACTAGCATACCGACAAACGATTTCATAGACTGACATTACAATGTAATAACTCGAAACTGACTTCTATGCTCATATTATGTCAAAAAAGAATATTACTACCTTTTTACTTTGCCTATACAATATTGCCAACGCAGCTGATTACAAGTTCCTTGGGATTGGATCCAAAACAGCGTAAATCAATATCAAATAAACTGCTGAAAAAGAGACAGAATGGCAATTTGATCGTCGAAGCGACGTCTCCTTCTTCGAGATTGGAAGTCTTATCGCGTCTTTCAATTCAACAAGAAGAAACTCGAAAGCCTAAGCGGATTTCCCCTACAAAATTCCAAGAATAGAACACTCTTTTCCTTATAATGATTTTTTCCTAGATAAAAGGACGCGATCGCGGATTTCAAGGTTTCCAAACCTTTGGAATCTCCATCGTCATTCCTCAATAATCTGCAAAAAGGGAACCTTTACAGATGTACAGAAGTCTTCGCTGAGAAAATGTTCCAAGACGGCTTTGACTTTGAAGTCGCGAAAAATGGCAAACTTAACGGATTAAGGGAGAATGAAATACTTTCTATCAAATATTTCATGTCTCTGCCACCAAAGATTAAGGTTTGGAATACTGAAAATAAAGACATTTCTAACTCCAGACTTTCTTAAAAGTATGTGACTACCAAATGATTAATTACAAAGAGGAAAAGCCAAATTAGCATACGGAGAGTAAAAGTGGTTGCAATGTACCTTTCTGAAAGATCTCCTTCTGAAGGATTGAGGGGATTGATAAAAGATAAAAGAAATAATTACTAAGGTAGGATACATTACTAATGTAAAATAGCTTTAGCAACCCAACGAATATTTTGCATAAATGGAATTTATTTTAAATCTTTTTCGTTTAGTATACACCCTATTTAATCAAATATCATCAATAATATATTTTAATTTGACAAAAATTGTGTTATTATGTGGAATACTAAGACCGGATTTGGCTTATTTATAGTATTTAAGATCTTTTTATTTAAAAATTAAAATAAAATCATTTCGGACAATTCTATGGAATTGTTTTAAATTTTATATGTTTATAAGGCGTACCAGCAACTCAAAACATGGAAAGAAAAGCAATCTAGAAAAACATGGCGCATAAAAATCAGCCTATAAATAGTACGAAGTGTTTTTATTTTCTTTATTTCCATTGCCGACGTCGAAGTTAAATAATGGCTTCCCTCATTCATTTTATTCTATTTCCTGAATTTACTGAAAGGCTGAGCAACAAATAGAACTTCTATGATACCTAAATTGCAGGATAGATACGTATATGAAGCAAAAAAGTGTTTTGACGCTGCTTTGCAGTAGTCTCCAAGAAAAGATACCCTCAGAAGGTCGATTTGATATGCGGAGCAAGAAATCTCATACCCCGCGACACTGGATAGACCGAATTCATTTCCCGGAATATTGAGAGTAGAAGAATAACGCTACGATTAATCTCGCCAGATTCGAAAAAAGACACCTCGTGAATCCTCCGCAAAGTAGAACGGAAGACTTAAAGCCGGAGAGGTCATGGAAAATGCATTCATTCAACGCATGAAAGGGGATTTTAAACAATTCTTCTAGGAAAAAAATCATCTATTTCGTAGCGAGAATAATAGCTCGTCTAAAAAATCTTCGGAGGGCGGAAAGTTGTGAACACTCTTCTACGGCACTTTTATTCTACCCTGCGGTATCGATTGAGCAAATTGGACAGCCCTCGAAGTAGTTTGGCCCGCTAAAGAATGGAAAGGACTTATGAAAGAGCAATAACTCGTCGAGATGCGAGATGAAACTTGCGCGAGGGAAATATGTGAGGAATGCGTGAGAAATCGAAGGGATCACGGACGAATACTTTTAACCTTTCTTTCACTCCCTTTTCTGCACCTTTTCTCCTGCGAATTATCCCCAGGAGAAGGAATATAAAATTCCGAGGGAGGGATATACGCATAAATCTCCTGCCTTAAGAGCATCCCGAGACGTCGCATCAGCAGACATCGTTTTCCCTCTTTCGTGAGCGTTATGCCCAAATGCGCCATTATATTTAACGGGGATGATCCGAGAGGAGTGAATTAATCAAGTTGTAAATAAAGACGGAACGGCTGGGAACATGGGCTCCGGCATTTCTCACGTGCGGAATCCTTTGGAATTCATGGAGGTGCCGGGTTTGCTGAAATTAGCTCTTCATTCTTTGCGAGAATGTGGAGAATACGGAATAAATTCTATCTCTGATGTATGTGGTCATAGAAATAGTACGTTAAGTTTTTTGCGAACCTCAAATAAGCAATTAATTCAGAAAGGAATCAAAAAATACAAATACACTTTTGTAGTTCGAATCGCTGCATGTTTACATGAGTTTCGTAGTATCATTACGAAGATTCATGTGCCTAAATATCCCCCATTTAATGGCATTTGTTTAATTTATTGTAAAATAGCTATACCCTATATGCAATTTAACATATTTTGTACTTTTCTTTCTCTCTATTCTTTCTCTCTAACAAATACGGCATTTTATTATTATTTTCCTTTTGTATTCCATTTTTTCCAAGAACTTCTGGATTATACAAGGGCACGGATATAAATACCAAGTACCCTCAGTGAGCAATATTTCTGATATTATGATAATTATTTACAAAACTAAAATTCAAAAATTTCCCTACAATATGGCATGTTAAAATAATAACAGCCTTTTGAATTTTTATGTAAATGTTCTTTTTTATACTCTTTAAGTTTCCACGCTTTGAAATAGTTATTTTGGGATTATAACGGTGGCCAATAACACTATGGACACTATTATAACTAGTTTCATACAACAGATCCTTAATATTTCATTCCCTAGTTCTTGATATTTGGTTCTTTTGTCATGAATTGTTCTTTCTATGTTTAGTATGTTTTTTATGTTTTAATTATGATTATTTTCCCTCCGAGCTTTCTAGCTTAAATAACTTTCTTTTGCTATTCCTCTATTCTCAACACTTGGCCCACTCATTTCTTATGCCGATGTTTAACAACTTCCTAAACTGCAACTACGTATTTGTTTTACTATCACTCCAACTTACATTTTCCATCTCCCACCAACGGCCTTAGAAGAATTTTGAAAACATGAATATAGAAATGTAGTAGTAAATTTAGAATCACGGATTATGCATGTCCGACTAAGATTTAATGTTAGTGCTGACTCCGGTCTTGCCAATGGAGCTCTTTCGGGCTGGCGGGCCGGATAACTAATTAACCATTATCTATCATTTCAAAACGGTAGGAATACTTAAGTTTCTTTTTATATTAAAATACCTAAATATTCTTTTCTTTTCAATCCAGCGATCTCTTAACGATAAAGCAAGGGAGTTTGGAATGTAAATTAACTTAATTAAAACTAAAGTATTGAGGTTTACTAGGGTAAAGAAAGCTAAGTTAACTGAAAGGGTGGATGGGGAAAAATAGAGCAGGTGGATAAATTTCCTCACTTGGGAAGTTCTCTCTCTTGAGACGGAAGATGTAAAGATAAGGTTCGTAAAAGAACAGCCTTGACCAAAGAAGCCTTTATGAAGCGAAGGGAATTGATGACCAACGGTCTTGACAAAGGAATCAGGAAAAGATTGGCGAAACACACCCATAGAGAATCACATTCCTTGGTCTGAAGTGTGTTGCTCTACGGGTGCGAAACGTGGACTTTAAGAAGGGAAGAAATTAAACGTTTGGAGGCATTCGAAATGTGGGTATGGCGTAGAATGGAGAAAGTAAGTTGGGTTGGTAGGAAAACAAACACGGAGGTGTTAGAGATGGTTGGGGAGAAGAGGGATTCAATTGACGTTATTAAGCATCGTCAGAAGGAATGGATGGGTCAAATATTGAGGGGAGAGGGATTGGTAAAGGATGTAATTGGGGGTAGGATTCAGGGGGGAAAACAGAGGGGAAGGCAGAGACGAAAGATGTTGGATGGCATAAGAGGTGAGGTTAACTATAGGGAAATGAAGGAGATGGCACTTAATAGGGATTTTTGATTGTACATGAACCTACCGAAAGGTAGAACACTCATGAATGAACCTTTGGAGTGCACGGGACTCACTAATAGCCGAGTGAGCAACGCGTTCGGATGAAAATGGACGAAAGGGCATACGGCCATAAAAATCAGTACAAAATCAAACTTAAATCTCATAACAAATCACAAACCATCAACCGACCCCATGAGATTGGGAATAAGATTAAGAAAATCATCGTCATCTTTGGAGTGCGCACTTACGGACCATTATCTTAGAATAAAATTTTTTTCGAGTTTATTTCGCTAGGATTCAATATTTTCTGAGCAAAATGCCTATTATTGGAGTTATATTTTGGCTCTTCGGTTTGAAATCTTAAAAACAGGGATTTAGTAAGTATCATGAACGGTCCTATAACTTATTCACACTTCACTATGTGTCTATTATATATTTTTAGTTACTTTTCCGCGTGACTAATTTCTCTCAATTTACTATTTGTCTAGGTACAAACGTTTAGTAAAAAATG
Source organism: Sympetrum striolatum (assembly GCA_947579665.1). Classification (NCBI taxonomy): domain Eukaryota; kingdom Metazoa; phylum Arthropoda; class Insecta; order Odonata; family Libellulidae; genus Sympetrum; species Sympetrum striolatum. The sequence goes on along the minus strand of OX388351.1, from coordinate 44,587,516 downwards.
GAAAACTTTAACCACACAGTAACAAAATGATGATGTATTGAACACAGAATGGTGCAATATTGTATTCCAAAAAAGGAAATTGTGTGTGATTAATGTAACCAAAAACACAAAGACGGAGGTAAAGCTGTGACTTTCAATTAATAAACTTCAGCAATTGCAGCTCAAAATGTTCATTTTGATACATCCAATGTATCCCGATTTCATAAACCTCCATAAATCCCCTATAATGCCCATGTTTAGAGAAAAGGTTCATCTATTACCACATCAAGGGGATAATGGCCGTGCTATTCAGTTAATAAATTTCAGAAATCGCAGCTTGAACTTTTCATTACGATACATCAATTGTGTTTCGGGTTTATTAATTTTCATAAGCCCGTCAAAATGTCTAAGTCCAGAGATAAGATTCGACTACAATCTGAGGTTAACTAGAGGGTTCAAGCGATGATGTTCAAATTTCCTTCCCTTCACTCCGATCACAATCTTCCACCCAAATCTTCTTAACATCATTCCACATCACTTGATTCATTTTTAAGCCTTCAAAGTCTCTAAGCTTTTTTCCTCAGTCCCCGCTCCATCTTCTCCGTGCACCACTGAACAAATGAAAAGCCGTTCGTAATTACATCGAATTAAAAGGTCTATATTAATTCCTTGCATTCTCTATGAAGATTTCGACAAAATTCTGCCAGTCAAATAGATCTGGAATATCTATTGAAAAAGAGTGTAACATGGCTTGAATATTTTAAAATTTTACATTTGGCAAGTATGACTCATTCGTTTATCACCTTTGGTAGGCAACAAGTATTTAAAGCAAAGATGTTACAACTCACCTGCCTAACCATTTTCTATTATTTATATTATTGACTAATCAAGCGAATATAATTCATTGCATGAACTGGTACTGGTCGACTAATGCAATAAAAAAATAATCGAAACTGCTCCAAATTATGAATGCCATACCATTGTAGCTACAAACATTCCAACTGAATTCCACTATTTCGTTTCTTCGAATAATTAAATAGAACAATTATTTCATCCATTACTCTACTGTTGAACAAGAATATGAGCTTATTAATTAGAGATATGTTTTCTGAAATGGTTCAAAACAATAAAACAAATGTTATATCAAAATTAGGTTAGGTTCCGTAAATGCGATGTTATTATTTCCCTGATTTCATTGTTTGTTTGTTTAGTTAACATATTATTTTATAAAAACATACGAACATAAAAATTAAGTATGAAAGAAAAAAATATTAACCATGAAAATACTAAGAAAATATGTCTTCCGAAAACGAATGAAGAAAAATTCCAAAAACTTTTCAGAGTAGTATCTCTTTTCGAAACGATTGTTTTCTTATTTATGTAACGATAATTTTTAAAAAGAAGCATCAGTTAACGAGTTAAACTTTGACCGGTACATTTAGAATACATTTGCTTTAATGGAAGCTGTAGTGATTCAGATACCAATCAGTTTCAAATCAAGGAATGAATAAATTCCGGCATTTTAATCTACTTTGAAATTCAAATCAGCGGGGACTTAAAGGGATGACGTCATTCACTTTGTTCTGAAGAGCGAGAAAGATCTAATATGGACTATGTAGTAAGAAAGACAGGAGGAGATGGAAATAATTAGATTTTAATTCTGTAAGATTAAATGACTTCTGCATGACAGGAATATGCCAGTTGAAATAAACCACTAATAATAAACAAATTAAGTGTTAGTGCAAAAATAACATTGTGTAAATCTGAATTAACAGTAGAAAATAGTGATTTAAAATATACTAGAAACGAAAGTTCGTAAGCTGAAAAAACATAAGCTCAAAATTTAGCATTAACTTAGTTTTGATTGTAAAAACTCGAAAAAGTAATTAAAATGCAAATTATCCTCAACTAGTTATTAATTAAAATCTACAAATGCGATTAAGACGTTCGGAAAATCCTTAGCAACAAATAAAAATTATTTATGTTCTTCCATAAAATTAAATACCATACAAATTTTGGGGAAAAGTATGATTGCAAATAATATCTCCTTTCTCAATCTTTAATTGGCCATTGGTGAAAATGTAATATCTATTTTCTTTCCATAAAAGATTTTAGAGATTAGAACGAAAAGAATCTGCAAACATGTTTTTAAAAATCAAATATAGTTTTTAATCCAAAGTTTTCGGTAATTCATAGTAAATGAGAAAACTTTTGACTGCTCGCTTTAGGGTCTAACGAAGGTCAAGGGACAACTTCGCTTCTCGTTTGAAAAAATGATGAGGAAAAAAACTGGAAGCAGCGTTCCAGAGCACATATCTACTAACCTCCGGTCCAATTATCACAGAACTCCTTCATAAGCCTACAATATGTAAGTAGCCATGAGAAAAAATTCTCCGCTTTCCCCGGTGTGTTTTCTTCTAAATGCCTAATAATCTTAACTAATGCTCCGTGAACTTCTCCCGTTTGCACTGCCCACGCTCGCAGTAACGCGTACTTTGATCCTTGATTTAAAAAAATCACACATTCTCCGCCGGAGGATGTTCACCCCTGGACTGAAGCCATATCCCTAATCTGCAGATTGGGTACATCTCCAAGTCACTGCCAATAACAACCCTTATTCTCATTGTTTTTCGGAGACACCATCAAGTGGACTTTCAAAAAATGTGCTTCCATAACAACCTCTCCACCTTATTAAGTTCTCCCATGCGACGGAAAATGGAGTCGTAATATGCATTGTAAACGTACCGAATGCGATGTGATAAAAGACGGGATAATTTTGGAGAGAACTTTTCATGGTGAGACAATGAAATTTCTCATTTTCTCAAATAAGAGTTCACTTACAAGATTTTCAGCAACTAACTTGCATGAATACAGAAATCATCAGAAAACAACAATCAATGATGAACATGAAGATTATACACCTTTAAATGTAAAAACATTTCAAACATATGGCATATTTCAAATAGTCATTATCTTGAGAATTAATTTAGCATTTGATGATCTTAGGTTCTGTTGAAGAGAATAATAGCATTGCAGTCAGAATAGTTGTATAGAGACAGCGATTTATCTCAGATATTAAAATTTTGAAGACAAACAAAAAGAAACTTTCTGACATACAGTTGATAAACGATGTGTCTGGGACTAAATTTTTAATAATTTAAAGGCTAAAAATTCCCCGAACATTCCCTTCGGGATTTGCGGATACTCTTATTACTTTCTCCCTATACGCAGTATAGAGAAAGTATTGTAATCGCAAAAATATTCGACTTCTATATTTCGACGGAAATAGATGTTTTGGGGCCCATAGAGCTCGTTTTCGCTATTTTCCCGAACATGTCTGACTGTGTCTGTCTGTGGTCAAAAAGATTGTGGGCACTCTATCTTAAAAAGTAATAATCCGATCATTTTCAAAATTCATATTTAGTATTTTCCTAACAATGCTAAGAGTTGATTAGTTTTTGGTGAATATCATTCAACCGGAAGTTGCGGTTTATCCGGAACAAACCTTTGTTTCTTAAATATCTCTGTCAGAATGCAATGTAGGTATATACAATTACAAGCAAAACTTATAAATAATGTACTTTACTACAACTTTTGTATGAAACATTTTTTCTTAACACTAATTTTTTAGGAGTTATTCTTGAAAAATGGTTAACCGGAAGTTGTTGTTTATCCAGAAATGGAGGTTTTTCATACATATCTCTGTCAGAATGCAATGTAGATATATACAATTATGTACCAAAGTTATAGATAATGTATTTTATTACAACTTTTGTATGAAACATTTTCCTGTAGCACTCATTGTTTTGGAGTTATTTATATATTACCGGTATAGGCTTCTGTTTTCAATAAATATGGAGAAAGTCATGTGCTGGCTACATCAGAGTTTTTTGTATTCCTGTCAAAAACTTACATTTTGATTAAAACTTAAAAGTTTAGTTACGACTATAATTAATTTATGATATTTTTTTGATCACCCAAAATAAACATAATATAGTAGTAATATCATACTATCCCTCGGTCATTCATCAGTCAATCAAAATCAATCAATTAAAATCAATCCATCTTGAATGATGAAACTTATTCATAATTCAACCAAATAAAACGTATCGTAAATGATTTGGCATGATTAAAGAAAGGAATTTATTACTACATGCAGGCTCCGGTTTGAAGGAAATGGATAAAATAATATGAAAACATGATATTTATGGGGAATTAAGGCTTCAACTCAACGAAAATATACAGTTGGATGGAAGTGAAGGTTGAAATGAATGTGTTCAATTGAGATTTTCTTGGCCTTTACTGCACTAATGAACTTCAACCTGTCATTCCCGTGGAATGAAAGTAAAGGTTCGGCGTAGTTTTGCAATCTTGCATGAAAAAATCCAGAAAATATTTTTAAACAACAATCCATGCTACCATAGGAGCTAATAAGCTAAAATATACCAGTAATGGATAAAAACATTACATACATACATACATGAGTATTGTCCCTTGCGGTAGGTTCAAGTGCATTAAAATTCAAATATCCCTATTCGACGCTATCTCCTTTATCCCACCCTTTAAGTCATCCAACATTTTTTTGTCTATGTATTTCCCCCTGTTTATCCCATGGTTTCACAATAAGACTTTAAACATAACGGTTATACCATAAATGATATAATGGTTAAAAAAATGTGATTCTTGGGAAATATCCTTCTCTAATAGAAAGAAAAGCGTTTTGCAGAATGCAAATTCGTTGAATTTTTAATCAATACTTAACTGGCTCATCTTATATAACAACCACTGATGTGTATATATTTATATATTTATTTATCCAATGTCAGTAACTCCCGTTAGATATGCATGGGAGAAATTTTCGAGCTTTAATTTCATACACTTTTCGACATGATAGGATTATACATTTTTGGCAGTCATTAAAAGTCCATAAAAAGATTACATATTTAAAAATATCAGTCCAAAGTATCCTTGGTTCGACTCTGAACGACTCAAATCGTCTCTCATAAGAAATGCACGTAAAGTTCAACTTGATCGATTGCACTACATTGCAGACATTTTTCTTTCGCAGAATTTAATTAAAATTAATGATCGTACGAAATCTAAATGAGTACTAAAAGAAAGGAAATTGAATAAAGATTCATATCGCGGTCGTAGAATATCACTTTTGAGTCTAAATTGAGAGAATTAAGACAACAATTACGAAATATTTGTTTAATTTTGTGTACGTAAACAATTCCCTAACGATACAGGTGTTAGTTGAACTCAACTCTCTCACGAATATAGACGAACTCATAAAAAATGTATAGGGAAGAAGAGCCTACATTTTATGACAATACTATTAGTATATTCCGTTCAAATTAGACTCATAATAGCGCCCGACCTTGCAAAAGGTCATGCATAGTTGATTTTTTGTATATTCTCAGAACAAGTACTGTGTGACCGATTTTGTAGCTTCAGAAAATCTGTGCGAGCTGAACAATGCCCGAAAACCATTGAAATCTGTGTAACTTTGTTTTTGATTTTATTTCTTTAAATTTTTGGAACATTTTTGTTTCCTTTGAACACTCAGTGCATAAGACTGGGTTTGCATCAGCTCTCTGCTGGTTTAACCACGTAGCATTTACTTAGTCTAAATAATTGTAAGTAGACTTCTATATTTTTTTCACCTTAGTATATAACTTGACTTCTGCAAATTCAATTATAATATCAACTATAATCAAGAGTCTACTGTATATTTTAATGCAGCCGAATTTTTACTGCCCGGTATGTGGAGCATTCAATTGAAGACTTAGCTTATACATAAATAACGAAATCAGGCTTAATTGTAAGCCTACCAGAAAGAAAGATATTATGCTTTCCCGGTGAATTTGACTGACGAAATCTTCACGGGATTCCAGCCGGGTGAAGATAATCGAAAACTCTACTTACTCATCAACAACGAACACACACGACCATTCCCTGAATCGGAAAAATCCGATCAGCCGGGATTCGAACCCGGGACCTTGGGGTAGGAGCGATAGCTTAGATGGCATGCTATCCACTCGGCCACCAAGGCCGGTATTTTATATCATACCCTACGTTATACAACCTGTAAATAACACACAAATGTCTTTTATGTCGATAATCCAAGCAAACTTTTAACAGCATTCCCCTGTTCCATGTGCTTTATCTTCAGGGTTTTATTTGCAAGAAAATATTCCTGCTCATGCATAATAAGTATTAGCTACTCAGCGTATACACTTAATATTTCTAGATTATCTGCTCAAATACACTCTACGTACACACGAAGGATTGGAAATTGTATCAAATGACCCCAGGAGAGTCTCTTTCCAGATAATTAATCTCCCTCCAATCTTCACCATTGCTCCCATCTCAATTATAAACACCTTCCAGTTTGTTTTTGTCTGCACCCGAACACTTCATTTGCCTCTGCTCCGTCTGCACCTCGCTTTGTTTCCGGAAAACATTTCACAATCTCTGGGCGATGCAGACCCTACTCCGCCTCGCAAACAACGTCTGTTTGCCGTTTGATGTTTGCCGAGGTTTTGCACTCTAATAGGGATGGTCTTACGCGAAATTCCCTCAAGGGAGGGCTGAAGGAAAACATGGGAGGCCTAAGGATTGTTGGAATTCCGAGGAAGTAATATCTGGACCATAATGAAGATACTACGGACAGTACATTTCTCTTGATTATAAGACGAAATATTCACGGAGAAGCCATGAATAACAGGCCTCTGTTGATGCGACTATTTCATTACGTAAGATGAATCCTTAGCTAAGAAATATGATCTTATTCAAATACATTTGGAACGGAATTAATTGCTTGAATTAAATACATAATTCATCTACTCGGCTAAGGAATTAATAGTTGCGGAAAATACTAAAATATCTCTTGAAAAGTCAAGTCAAATCATGAATCTAAACATTATTAAGCAAATAGAAGGGCCTGAGAACGAGCCTCTAATGCTCTTGTGAATGATATTTTACGGGCCTACTATCAATTTATAAGGAAAGCCAATGTAGTTATAACCACCGAATACCAGAGGATTCCAGAAAGCTATGTTACGAACCACCATTCATCTTTAAGTGAGGCTCTCCGTCATCGAAGTTTATTTGGTTGAAATAAGGTTATTCGATCGGATATCGAGTGCAAGAATGGAAATATTGCTCTTAAGTCTATCAGTGAGTAACAAGGAAAAAATATAATAAAATAAAATGAAAATAATATTATAGAATTACTCGCAAACAGCGGGTTATTTTTTACCGATTTGGCCGGCGCGGGTGTGTAATGCGTGGTTGCTTATGCTCAGATTGTCGATTTTCAATTAATTATTGCAAAAAAACTAAGGCTCATTCAGACGAACGGCAATACAGTTTTTCATTACTCCACTTCTTGCATCACCACAAAAAGTTTCATCAAAATCCCCGGACAAAAGTGAGAGTCTCCCCTTGTAAGTATTAACTACTGACAACCAATTAATAAAATTCACTGAAGCCGCGCCTAATGTAATTTAACACCACTTATTATGCCAACCAATTTCCACTCTATTTGAATATTCATTTAAAGATATATTAAATATATATATAAATATTCAATCATGGCATCAGTATTTTGGTGTTTATTTATATATTGCTATATATATATTTGCTATCTACACTATTAAGAGATGTTATTAAGATAAAAAATTAACTAATAATTAATTCGAGAAAATATGCCAAGATAATAATCGCGGCCAGCGAGAGAGGTTTTGAAGTAACGTATGAGGCCCGTTGGCCGCCAGTTTGACCCCTGTGCTTATATGTATAAATATGAATTCAGCACTTTCATAAAAATAATTTTTACTGACACTGCGTACTGATTTAGCATGATATTCTTGAATACGCATCCTGCAAAGCACGGTAATCTCAGTATCCAGCTCAAATTCGATGCATGAAAAAAAAACACTTTCCCAATGGAGAAAGGGTCCTCAGAGAGCGCAGGAGAATAGATTCTCCTTACAAAAGCGTCGATTATCAAAGAAATCCAGACGATCGGAAACTCCACGAGGGCTATTCCCTCTCCTGGCCACGTTTTCCGATAGAAGTAAATAAAGGGCTCTTCTATTGTCGAGAGGTCAGACGAGAGGCCTCTCGTGGTCCAGCCGAAAATTGCGAGTTATTGGAATTGAGAAAGTGAAAGTTGGGATAAGAGATTGAATAGGAGACAATATTACGATCGAAGTTGGATAAATAAGAGGTAAATCACTTTTACTAAATTAAAAATCAATGCCAGTAAAGAGTAATGCTATAATTTGGGAATTAAATGAATTACTTGAAATTTGTCTTTACGTTTTTTAACAATCTAAAAGAGGAAAAAACAAATTTCCGTTGAGGGTGATACATAAAATGTTTACCATGAATCGCGTAAAATATTACCTTCCAATATAAAATTAATTCGCTAGTAATTGAACTAGAATTTACGCTACATTTTCAAATGAAATAATAGTATGTACGTAATAAAGTGAATTTAGTCTTTTAGATATTATTTTAAAAACACAAGTAGCTTAAATGTGTAAATTAGTTAGTTCGTTGTTGTTGATTATTGATGTTGGCATGGTTGCAATGTGTTTGTTTAGTTAGCAATAATTTACAAATTTTTGCCGTAACACCAAAAGAGAACAGAATTAAAAACTATGCGAAGTGATATAAAGAATTTGGTATAATTGATTGAGCATCAGATGAAACGACTTTTAATTCATTGAAAAATAGAGAATTAAGACTACTGCTGTAACAGTAAATGCTAAACGCGTTATCGCGCAAAATACGTCAAATTAAGACTAATTGTAAGCTAAATGTTTGATTGAATTTTCTGTGCACAAAATTCAGGAAAATATCCAAAGATAGCTGTAATGACTAATATATAATCGAAAAATAAGGAAATTGCTTACATCTTAAAACGCAAAGCAGTCTGAAATTATCTACCACGATTTTAACTCAATTAATACAAAGTTTGGTCATGATCTCGTGGCCTAGCGGATAAGGCGTCGGACTTCGGATCCGATTATTACAGATTCGAATCCTGTCGGGATTGAACATTTTAAAAAAAATCACGAATATTTGTCCTGATAAAGCTGAAGAATCACATATTTGGTGGAACGTAGTAATTTTTCGACAACAGCTTCATGTTCCTTACGTCATCGTTTCTTGGAATCTCCGTTCAAGGAAAGCCTACATTAATAAGCAACAGCCTACTGTAATAATTATAATTTTATAAAATATATACCCGAAGGACAGTTGGAACTTCACCCCCTCCAACATTAACTAGCAATAGCTAGTAGAGGACTTAGCTCATTTCCATACAAGAAACAATACAGAAAGCATAAAAAAATTATGAAATAACGCCCAAGATTACTACTGCCCTCCTTACAAATCCGTTTTTATATGAGAAATCATTCTTAGTCTCAGCTATGAAATTTTGGAATTCTATGCCTCTTCCAAAATAAGCAAGCAAAACTGTAAATACATTCAAAATATTGTATCACAATTATGTAATGGAAAAGTCATGAACTGTATACGTATAATGTTAATGTTTGCTCAATAATTTTGTAATACATCTAAAAACTCTGTTTGAAAAAAAATGTATTTAATTTTGGTTTGGTTTTAATATTATACTCGCTCACTGTGATTTATGTAAAACTGTCAAATCCAATTTCGTATTAGTTGGTTTGCCAAAAATCAATAAAATCTAGTATTATTATTATTATTAAAAGCACATAGAACAAGTTTCAAAACATAAATACTTAGGAGTAATCATTGATGAAAACTTTACTTTCAATATGCCCATTAAACATGTCAATAACAAATTGAAAAAGATATCTTATCAAATGTACTATCTAAAGGATATTTTACCTATCAAAACTAAAAAAATTTTTTAATCAGCTTTTGCTGAATCTAAAATTAGACTAAATTATTACACTAAAATAATTACATAATTAATTACATACTTATTACAGATAACTATTATTCAAACAAATACAAAGATTTAAAAACTTCTAATCACAAAATGAATAAAATGCTAAGTATTAGGTACATTATTCCTAAGTACTACAACAATCATTGAAAACAAAATCTGAAAATTATGGTTCCAACTCTTTTTAATAGGTTACCAAAATCTACATTTTATTGATAAAATTTCAGTGGCAAAAAGGGAAATTAAAAACTGGTTAATACATTGTTAATGTCTTTAAATTAATTAATAATATATATATTTTTATAACCTTTCGTATAATTTTTGTAAAACACATGTATTATTTTTTAATGTATTTAATTTATATATGAAGATAAATTTGTATATTTTGAATAGATGTATATATTTAAGATAAAATATGTAATTTTTAAAAATTTACGCTGATTTTGTATGCAGAACTGGCACTTGCAGACGAGTCCTCCTCTGGGCTCTGCAAGACCATATTGGTTTTATGTAAAAAATTGAAATATGTATGTAATTTATGTTCTAAAATGTAATGTTCGTTGTAAGTCTTTCCTTTTTACATAGAATCTTCTTTAATGAATTTTAATATTTCTTGTAAATTATTGTAATTTGAATTTTTTAAATTTCTGAATAAATAAATAATATAAGTAAAAAAATATTATTTTTATTATTATTACCACGCTAGATGAGGAGTAAGATTGTATGCCTTTGCTTTCCTAACCAAGCCATATTGGTATAAATGGGATTTATCCACGTAAACCAAGCTCAATGACTCTAAGAGTAACACTTTTCTTAACATTCCTTAAGGAGAGACATCAATTAGTGCCAATGATTATCTCAGGGCGAGATCGAGATTTATAAGTCTCTTACATCTAACCATAACAGTACGAGCGGAACATAAACCAGAAAACGTCAAACACAATCGCTCAGTTAATGATATGCTGCCAGGAATTTCAGACTAACCACTATTCGGTATCAATAAACACGTATAACTAAACAGGTCTCGGATATTTGGCAGCCCAGACACCATCAAAGCTCCACAGTGGCATATCTCCACGAGCAAACTTAACTTCAACCAGAAACATTCCTCCAGACGGCCTGCGCTCTTTCAAAACAGACAATTTCCATCCAAGTTAACCCCAATCACTCTTTCCCCCCGAGGCAGAAATTCCACAACTCCGCGTCCCATTTGACCGCCCTGTTGAGCCCAATTCATCTTTCTCGAGAAGCCGCCTTCTTTGGTTTACCCATTCGGCTGCCCGAAGGCGCACGTGGGAGGAAAGCAGTTGGGAAACAGAGATATGGAATTAGGAATTGGAGAGATTTGGGGGAATTCTTGAGGGCGTCTCAGTTGATGGGCAGCTTTGGAAAGCAATGAAGGAGTTGCGGAACTTGGGGTGCATATTCCTTATCGGCATTCCTTCCTTTTTTAACCGTTTCTTTGTGTTTCGTCCACAAAGAATGCTCGATTTGTACGTAAATAGGGCGAAAATATCTTTTCTGGAATTATTCAAGCCTTGATTCATTTATCAGAAATACTCATCCGTATACACCAGGCATGTTCAAATAAAATGCCACGGTGGGAGCCGCCTGCCACCACTCTCATAGCCGTGGCAAACTCGGTTGTGCGGTAGTGTGGAGGGGGAATCTGAGTCGCGGCGCGGCTGCGGAAGGCGGTGTTGTGGTAGCGGTAGGAGCAGCGGACGGTTCGGAGTCAGAAATGGTAGCACGGTCAAATAAGGCTTTGCTATTAATATTGAAACCAATAACTCGGACAACTACAAAATTTACTTAATATTTGTTTTCATGCGTATAATTTTTACAAGAGTAGACAATATTTATTTATTTACATTTTTACATGGGTCACTTCCACCTCCTTCCGAGGCCGAAACACTTTTTGCCATGGTGCTATTCGACTAGAAAAGACGGAATGACTGCAAAGGCCTAGTCTAGCGCGAAAGAGAAGGTTTTCTCTCTCACTCCTGTCGAACCAAGGTCGTGGTAGCGAGTGAGGGAATCAACTCGCAGGGGTTGAGGTAGTGGTAGGGGAGGTGGGTTGCCTCAGACCAAGTCCCGTGGCATTCCGTGGCGCCACAGCCACCGTGGCAGGGTTTGTGCATGCCTGGTATATACCATCAGTACAGTTATCAGCTCGAAGGATTTTTCAACTCTCTAGCAATAATTAGTTATAAAATTCATTGGGGAGGGACAGGGAGGCGAATAAGCATACCGAGGATTGAGCTGTTTTTACCTGCTTTTTGCTGATCTTGAATTTGTAAACGGAAAAACAGTCACATAGGAACAGGGTAAGGGCACAATAGTATGTTTCATTGCATTCATTGCGTAGTTACCAAAGTTAGTGACAATAATCTGCATCACTAATACCTCAGAACACACATACACATCATTATAGTCATGTAAAAGACAAAAATTGATGAAGAATGCTTTTATCTCGATCCTGAAAATATGGATCTTTCTTTTACTCTTGTCTCAGCGTAGAAGGTATTTATCAAAGAAATAGTAATGAAAAGTAGTCTACTGCAATTCACATTTACACAATACCCCTGAAATTCACCGTTGGCAAATAAGAGAGAATATAAAAACTCCATATTTCTAATATATCTTACTCTGATTTCTATTAACACTTTAATTTATGATATTCAATAAGAAATTTGATAGAGTTTTAATTAAGAATTGTTGAATTAAAAAAGGAGGGGAAAGATATACCCCCCAACGATGTTGAAATAAAAGCAGAGTATAATTTTGGTTGCATAGTAATACACCTGACAGCATAACATAATCAATTTCTACATATATCCCCGAAGGATGCGTTTCGTAAACAGTTACTCGAATTTATGGATGACCAACTGAAGTAGAAATATACGAAAAGATCTGGACAAAGAAAATTGGAAAGTACTTTGGGAGGCCTACATCTGACAATTGATTGAAAACTGTTGATAATGATAAAGCTATGAGGAAAACAATATTTAATTTAACCACTCTATACATGACCTCGTGGCCTAACGGATAAGGCGTCGGACTTCGGATCCGAAGATTGCAGGTTCGAATCCTGTCGGGGTCGAGCATTCTTTTTGTCGATCCTTATTCAAAACCATGCATTCCTTAAAATTGTCCCAATCAATTTAGAAGTTATTTTTGAATAAATAATAATATACTTCTATAAGATTTACTCCTTACCAGACAATTCTTGATTAATGGAATGGCTTTAAATAATAACTAATTAGTAGTAGTAGATTTAGTTTTTGTTACAGTACAGTAAGTAAAATCAAAAATATTATGATGAATTGATTTACCTATAGAAAGTGGCAAGTATTCTTCACGGGTGCTGATTCGAATTCTCAAAAAAAGCTTTTTTTCCATGTCCCCATCGTCTGCTCACATATTAGCTGAAATGTGTGAAGGGTTTCGTTATCTTCTACCTCGATATGTAATTAACATGGAATAACATCATGGTATTTATCTAGCAATAGCTGTAGCTATAGCTGTACCATAATATAAAAATATTCTTAAAAATCAAGAAGACATTTGGAAATACTTTGTGAGTGAGATAATTCAAGTGACATACAAACTAAGTCTGGATTTTTTTTTAATTAAAGCTGTTACGTTAAGTAATTGATTAGATATTTTAGTTACCAACTTCTGCTGATAGAGCAATTTATTGATTAACGGAGAACTTATGTTTTGCAATTAAAGTGAATATATACGTCCAATTCTCATCATTCCTCGACCCCCCCCAAACATTAGGTTTTAACATCTTAATTCACAATTCCTATACTTCAACTCACGGAAAAATGTTGAATGATCTTTCACTTAGCAAAAGCGATGAAATTTAAATGTGGCCATCTTATTTTATTTTAATGAAAGCAAAATCGCCTTTTGCGAAATTTATTTAGTATCCATGTATAGCCTCTATAGCCCAATTTCATTATTGCATAAAATAACTTAATTCCGCTTTCATAATATTTTGTCCTGAGAAAGTTTTTACCCCGCATCTAAAAGTATAGCGACAGATACCGAATGGGTTTGCATTAGCTGCCAAGGTTAAAGATAAAGTTCTTCAAAGGAATGGGTTGGCAGCCGAGTGACGTAACGATAGAATATTTCTGCCTTTTTGTTTAGTGTCACCTTCGCTTCCGATGCGTGTGCTTCCGAAAAGTGTGAGACACAAAAACGTCCAAGGAATAATTCCAAAAAGCAGTGCGAACCGTGTGTTTCCCTTCCTTTGAACAATAATTTGCAACAAAGTGTCAGCTGTTTTACTGTCGTATCGAGGGAATTTCGTGATAGAAAGAGTCCTTCTTGGACTAGCGTTTGTGAACTGCTTTTTTGGAAGAATAGTTTGGTAGGCTGCTGAAAACGGCCAAGATGCATGTTGTGCATAAGTGTGTACATTATCCAGAAATGAGTGTTAGTACAATGGAATATCTGATACTTACATCAGTGGTGTATTTTCTGTAGGCAGCTGTTTCCTTCACCTTCAGCATGGTTTGTCCTCGGTATGGACTTGGTCGATAACAGAAGTTTTCTACACAGAGTAATTGCATTACTTCTTTACTTGGTGGGCAGAGTATACTTCTCTTTATCTGGAAATAGAGCAATTTAACAATAATTTTAACCATTCTGGGAGATGTCAATATTTCGAAGAAGTTCATTTCGTTCTATCAACTCATCCAAATTTTGAACGCTATTTGTAACCAAAATATTCTTGTTAGCACTGGAAATATGACTTATGTAATGCATATACCCACCATAAGTAAAAAATTGAATATAAGTTCCGTAATTTTAGCGAGATTGTAGCAGCAGGATCAGCCAATACTCTGGGTGGTAGATGAAACTTAATTCGTTTTATAATCTTATAAATTGTATTTTATCGACATTCTCGCGACATTACAAAGAACGTAAGTTTATCAAATTGAGACGATATTCTTCATGAGGTAACTTGAAACAACGTTGGTTTCAGACAATTGTGGCATGTTGAACACACCATTGTACTGTGGTTAAGCTAATGAAGTGCAATAATATTTGCAAGCAGTGAAGTAACTGATTGAGAAAGACCAAAGAACCCTATATAAGGATATTTCCTCATGATTATTTTCCAGGAATACTTTTCATAACCTTACCTTGCAAAAGTTACGTTGATCACAGTATTTGAAGATTAATAGGAGATAACATTACAATTATATGAAAGCTACTTGAGATGATTACTACTGCTTAAGATTGCGTAATAGTACTTAACATAAATTCTTTTTCCTAGCCCTTAATTCCGTAAACCGACCCTCCGAAGAATTAAATTAATCTACTCGTCTTATTTCGACGACAATACACGTGAGCTGTTGAACACAAAGTTCCAAGATGGCTGCCAAACTAACAAACGAGTTACTTTACAGTATAATTAATTATGTAATCTGAATATTAAAAAAAAATATATACAATCAACTGTTATAAAATCTTAAACAAAAATTTTGAAACGATTACTCAAAGGTAATATTACGGGAATAATTTATCGAGAATTAGTGAAAGTGCTGAACTGACACAAGAAGTAGGGTTTTCAGCCAATCAGACGTTAGTATCATGGTTTATACCAAACAATAAGTGCTTTACCGTTAGTTTCGACGATCATTTGTAAAAGTCAGATTTGTACGCAGAAATATGTGATTATTTCGTAAATTTCAAAGAAAATTGAGTGTTAAGTGTTTTCTTTTTTTGTTTCTAAAGATTAATGAGTGCTAACTCAGATTTACATCAAGAAGAGGAGTAATTCGAAAAATCTGATGTGGCCAGCACATGACTTTCTCCATACATAAGATGTAAATATTTATTTACGACAGTAATTTCGAACTCTATATTCCATCTAAACTTGGAAGATGAGTGATTAATTTATATATTATCATCTTTGACGTCAAACACATTATAAATAATGTTTTTCTGGACATGATCGATGAAAAACGATGAAATTGGACTTTCGCCCATAGAGCCCAGAGCGCCCACAAAGTGCATAATGAGCAACTTCCGGTTTATCAGTATTTCATGAATAACTCCTAAACAATCAGTGACACAAAAATATGTTTCATACAAACGTTATAGTAAATTACATTTTCTAAAACATTTAATTATAATAGTATATACCTAAATATCATATTTACGGAGATATTATGAAAACCGGAAATAAGCTATGAAGAATGAAGCTCAACTTCCGGTTAACCGATTTACTCCAAAAACTAATCAACTCTAACGACTGTGATAAAAGTACTATATATGAAATTTGGTCTTGATCCGACAAATAGTTTTCATGTTAGAGCGCCCACAAAGTACATATTCATCTTCTTCCGGTTTATCAGTATTTCACGAATAACTCCTAATCAAACGGTGATACAAAAATATGTTAAATACAAAAGTTATAGTAAATTACATTATCTAAAACTTTTATAAGGTATTATATATACCTATATATCATATTTATGGAGATATTTTGAAAACCGGAAATGAGCTTTAATGAATAAAGCTCGACTTCCGGTTGACCGATTTACTCCAAAAACTAATCAACTCTGACAGCACACACCACAGTACTATATATGAAGTTTGGTATTGATAGGACTTATAGTTTTCACGTTAGAGCGCCCACTATCACACACACACACACACACACACACACACACATACACACAGACATCATTCCAAAAATGGTCAAAACGTGTTCTAGGGACCCCAAAACATGTATTTCCGTTGAAATCTCGAAGTCGATTTTTTTCATGAAAACAATACTTTCTCTATACTTCCTATATGGAGAAAGTAAAAATGGAGAAAATCTGGATCTTCAAAATCGGTGAGTACATTACCATGCTAATGTAGCTGATTGAATGGATGGTTGATTTTTAAAACTTCTCTTTCCGCTTAGTTATATTAGTTTGCGTGGCGATGTCAATTAATCTTGTTAAAATTCCTTGAAGTAAAATTTATTCAAAATGGAATTATGCCTGCTCGTAATTACGGGTTTATATCATGGTTTACGCGTGAGAGCTCATTGAATATTTAGAGTATTCTAATGAATTTGGGAATATAAATAAATCCTGGGGTTCAAATTTTAACTTTACGTAGATCAAAAGCGGTTATTACTTGTTATCAAAATTTAGTTTCCTTACGGTCACCAGCATAAATACCAAACCTAAATCCGAAGAATTTCATTGAAAACCATTATAGGATATTTTCTTTTCTACCTTCAAGCACTTGTGTATCTACACAGTATTTTGTTGAGAAAATATTGATAACTAAGAAGCTTGCTTTTCGCGGATACCATTCGTTAAAATATTTGGCGCCAAAATGCCTTTACTTCTGTTTAACTTTCCTTCTTACAAGTCATATATATGATTTAAACATAAAAGAATATCTTAGTTATGTTTCATGCTCTACAGAACAATCATAAGCTAGTGAAAGAAGAACATTTAAATAATTTTTTTCAGTTTTATTCTATGAATTTTAATACAAACAGACTCGATCGATTTCGTAACACAACCTTCGACAAATGTCTATGCTTTTAGTATAACCGAGACTATTTATGAAAAGTACAGCGCACGGTTATTTACTGAATTAATAGGTAAATTACAATTCAATTTAAGTATTTCATTCTGCTTAATATTAGTTTTAATTTAAATAGTCCTGAAAGTTTATGTGCCAAATGTTCTCCAAGCTTCATGTTCCTGTTCAAAACCATACCAATTTACTGTAAACTTGGCCTATTCTAAAAGCCTCGCATAAGGCTAAGCTTAACTATAAATTTAATTAATAAAAAATTATACATTTTCAGGGTTTAAATTATAAGTGTGTATTATATCAGAATTTTTCAAGGTTTTGTCGCAAAAAGTTATAGTTAAAACAGAATTAAATTATTTAACTTTTATAGCAAGCTTGTGCTGCAATGCTAAGATTCAATTTAATAAACATATTTATGTTACTTGTTTTCTTCATCGCAAGGTATATTCTCTGGATGCAATATGATTCTGCAGAACTTGGCATTAACTTTGGTCATGTAATGCTGATTTGAAATCGTTAAATAACCGAATTTCTCGTGCTGCAGTAACGAATAAATACATTAAGATCAAATTGATGTTCGATAATCTTTCCAATTTCATATCTTTAGCTTTGGGTCAAAATAGCAAAAATATCAATAAGCCTTCATCCCAGAATATGCATAATAGATTTCAATTATAAGCCCTCGAGATCTGAGTTTGACGATCTATTAATCAATTAAATTGAATATGTATAAGTAACCCGGTAAGTTACCGATGTTTACAATATAATCTTCTAAATCACCTAAGAATTACGTCTAATCTATTTGATTCGATTTATCATTAGCGATTGGGTAAAACAGAGATTCCGAATTGCGTAATACACTTGATTCGGTGTTTGAAATCATTATGCGGCTGAGCTTCGAGTTTTACGTTGTAGCAAAACCTGACCGATGAGGTTAAGCAATTATATCTTTTGTCTTAAGGGCTAAGTAAAAAGCATTCATTTGTAGTTTTATTAGCTTATTATCACCTGATCTACATTAAGTATCTTCCTGTCATTGGTTTTTAATCGTAGTTTCCGTTTAGACTCCTTTTCCCAGTGATAAAGTGTGTTAATAATTGTATTCATTGTTTTCGTAGTGTTTTACTTATTTTCGCAAAGAATATTCATTGGTGATCTTCAGAGTGATATTTATTTCTACTTCTTGCTTCTTTGTTTCCTTTTTAACTCTGTGCCTGTCTGGAAATTACTTCTTAATTGTAGGGATGCTTATCTTAATTCGATATTTAAATCAATATTTATAATCAGTAAACGAATGATGTCTCAATCACAGAAATTGTTCATTTGAAAGACAAGATATTGAATATTGAGCTGAACTGAATTTGTAGTCTTCATTATAACATTCATCTTTGATCCGTAGGAATTGAAGTAATTATATCCCAGTATTTACTTCCTACATACAATTATGTAGTATGTGAAACGATCTAAGTTTGACAATGGAATTCATTAATTTTAATTTCTCGTTGAGAATCATTGTGCACTTCAGATAATTTACTATTAGCTGACATATTTTATACAACTGACATGATATTATTGATTTTATAATTTTAGCTTCCAATTTCGGAATTAAGGAAAGAAGTGGGAAGATTCACCCCGGGGACCGAGTGGGACCGAACCCCAGTGAAACAAAGATGGACGGTCGGGCGTGAAGACGAAGATGGAGGATCGCGGGGAGGTGTCGCGGGGTGGGTTCGAGGAGTAGGGTTGCGCAGGGGGACCGAGGGGGAGGATCGCGGGGTGCGACCGAGGGGTATGATCGCGGGGAGGGACCGAGGAGAAGGATCTCACGGTGGGGCCAAGGGGAAGGGTCGCGCGGGGGGACCGAGCGGAGGGTTCGCGGGGAGGGACCGAGGGGAAGGGACGCGCGGGAGGGGCTGAGGAGGGAGTAGAGCGGGGTGACCGAGGGGAAGTTTCTCGCGGTGGGACCGAGGGTTTCGCAGGAGAGGCCGAGGGGAAGGGCTGCGCGGGGAAGTCAGGGGGTACGGCCGCGCGGGAGGGCCGAGTGGTAGGGCCGCGCGGGAGGGTCCGAGGGGGAGGGTCGCGCGGGGGTACCGAGGGCAAGGGTCGCGCGGGGAGGTCGGGGGGTAGTGCCGAGGGTTATGGCCGCGCGGAAGGGGTTACCGTTGGGAGGGTCGCGGGTAGGGACCTAGGGGTAGGGTATCGAGCGGTTTCCGACGGGTAGGGTTCGCGCAGGGGTTCCGACGGGTAGGGTCGCGTGGAAGGACCGAGGGGAAGGGTCGCGCGGGAGGGGCCGAGGGGAAGGATCTCACGGTGGGGCCAAGGGGAAGGGTCGTGCGGGTGTAGGACGATAGGGAAGGTTGTACGGGGGGATACCAAAGACCGAATGTTATTGTGTTTACCTTTTCCTGTATGGACTTTAGCGACACGTAAATGCGGGACCCATAGTTTATTTATAAAAGTTTGCTTATGATGCTACTAGTTGATAAAAAATTATCATTTTACCATCCAATTATTAGATCCAGGTTTGAAAATTATTCTTAATACTAGTATAATAACTAATGTTTAGTAAGAACGTCATACATTTTCATTCCACTTAATTAAAATAAAAGATAATTAACTGAGATCTGTCACCCACACATGCCCTAGCACGCAAAGTTACCAAAACGATTTGATTTCTGTCATTTATACCTCACTGTTATATGATAAACTTCATCTCACATTATTTGCACATTTCTAATCTCCTTTACCGCGACACAAAAAAAGTAACTGTTTACATGAAAATCAGGTTGAGTAAGTTTTTTCTTGGGTGTAATTGTAATAATACTTATTAAAATTCCTCTTTTATTATGACATAAATTGAAATTAACTCGTTATGCATCTTACCGTAATATTTTTATACGTTTTTTTCATTGTAATTGTAAATACTGAACTCACATTATTATCACTTTACACGGCGGTCGTTTCCTCTTGATTTTGCAGAATACAGAGCATTTACAAAATTGTGGATGTGTGTACTAAATGATAACTATATTCCAAAACAATATCGTATTTATTTACCATGTGTTACTTTGGGAATCTTAGTGACGGCAATATTCCCGTGTTTCTCATTAGAACAAAACATATTGAATGTTAAAAAAATAATTACAAACCATTACAAAACATATTAAATATTAAAAATATAAGCACATGGGGGTTTTCCTGCCGACTGGAGTGAATACCAGGCAGATTATACGATTACTCCCCCCCTCCCCCAGGGGAGGCTTTTTAGGTTTGGAGAATAAATAAATAAGTATTAGAAACTGCTATTTCAGCTTCGACTTTTTGGGTTTTATCTAAAATAAAACTTAAGGAAATAGTTTTATAATATTTTTTTATTAAATTAAAAATAATTTTATTAACTCGGGACCACGGAATTATAAGATGAATGGTACATTCTTAACCCGTTTGCAGTATATAAGTTATAGTATTACGTAGTTGGGTTTTATTGCTGAAATTCAATTACATTTTGACTTCGATGTAATAGTCAAGGTACTAAGCTTTTCTTATATAGAAATGTCGTTTCTCCTTCCCCGCATTCCTTTAATGGTCCTATCTTTCTTATACATTCATATGAGAGGGTAATTCAACAATCATCTTAGTCGTCAGGGAAACTGGCGCTGATAATTGAAAAATCATGCAAATATTTCGCTTTGTTTCTCAAAATTCTTGTAATTTATGTTCCAAAAGGATTTGATAAGATTAACGTAAGTATTTAATAAATGTTTTTTGATACTAGTCTGGATTTCATAGGGCATTTATTTTTGTTAATATAATGAGCCTGCAAACAGTGAAAAGATTTCTGTGCATATCTTGCGTTTAAATTTTCAAGTCCTGGGATAGAACCAATGATCTCTATCGCTAATTTCTCATTCTTTTCTGAGGGACAGTTACTATAGTGCTATCAGGTAAAATGAAACTCAATGCGTGCCTCTAATCCCACATAAGACTGTTCCATTTGTAGCACATCATTTTCGAAAATACGATTCATTTGTATCGAAAGAATCAAGGATCTGACATGGGATTCACTACAATCAAGAAATAGTACACAGAGATTGATTTATTTACCGCAGGTCTATACAGCTAAGCCGAGCGTGAGATCTGTAAAAAAAATGACGACTCAAATGTAGCAAAGTATACTTTTGGTATGTGTTGTACGTCATTTTGGAGAGTGCTAATGCTGATATTGATAGAAACAGAATGTAAAGTATGAGAATTAATTAATATTTTGTGGTATAACTCACTGAATTACAGTCAAAATCAAAGACGTCCAGAAATATTTTGGTTGAAATAATTTCGTTTCAAACAAGAAATAAAGTTTGCTCAAGTTACAAATGTCTGAATCTAAACTAAATAAATCTATAATGATCTACAATATAGATAAACTTGAATTAAAATGGAAATAAGAGTATTAAAATCAATTGTAAACTTAATCAAAATTTCATGTTTACGAAATATACACTACTGAAAATAGTTGTATATTTTAACCATTCTTCTTTATGTTTTACCTAAAACATTGGAATAATCGGTAAAACCGTTCTTAAGAAAACCATTTTCTCCTAAATCTACCAACCCTAACCTTTAGACGAATAAATATTTGTAACGTAGACGTTTTCCATACAGTTTGTATGAGCGCGAATGTTAACTCGCAGGAGAATGCTTTTAGAGGAATGTTCGCTAAGATAAGTGAGGAGGGGATAAAGAGAAACGCTAAAACGTCTCTCTGAGGAGGGAGTGCTTTTGACTGCGTTACCAGTGCGCCAATAGAAGGCCTCCATAGCATGTCTCTTTGTTACACTAACTCCGCTTCGTCTATGAGCATGGGTATCAGCGCAAAAGGTAGCGCATTTGAATTTCCTATGAGACTATCTCGCTTCCCACAAGCCACTACGGTACAACCCCCGTAAACGTAGAACGCATCCCTATTTAGCTAAAAAGACAAATAAACAACCGTTGAATGCCTTTGAGAGAGCGAAAAAATTAAACACGAAGAAAAACTTGTTGCTAAAATGCGGAACGCAGATAAAAGGTGAACAATAATGAGATTGCTTCGTAAAACTCAACCACCGGAATTTAAGGTTTAATATCAGGTCAGCACTCTTTTTATTCAGAAAGGTTTATGAAGGAACATGAAACAGAGAATTTGAATACACGCCACGATTGATTACATAGATTAAAAGTTCAATGATACATAATTAATACTTCATGAACAAAATTAGTTCACCCTACCGATTTTAAACACTTAAACTGTATCTGAACGTAAAGGTATACATATCTAAACTATAGAGATGGAGAAAAAGGAATTTTCGAGAGAGTTCATAATCCTACAAAAATAAAAATTCCTTAATTAATAATATTGATAATTAAAGACAACAAATGCTTCATTATCAGAATAATATATATATATTCAAAACTTTGTTAACTCGCAATTTATAGCGCAATGAAGTAACACTTATTTAAAATTGATATTCTTACCAAGGAATAAGGAATTTTATACCAAAAGTATGTACTATTAGCATCATGGTAAAATTTGAGTTTAAAGAAATCTCGTAAATTAATATAATAATTCTGAGTATTATTATTTATTAAGGGAAGTATAAACAATGATTGCACAATAAACATGGCCTTTTACACTGCCTGTGACATGCAAAATGGCAGGTTGTAAGGTATTAATTTAGAATAATGTTATTGATTCATATGAAGACATATTTTTAAAAACTTTATCGTATCTTATTATACAACAGTTATGGAGTATATATCAAGAGCATTAAAATTCCTACTCAGCTACAAGTATTTATTAAAGTTTGAAGACTCTTTTTTATTTAATACAAGCTTGGCTATTTTACTTTCTTTCTTGTCTATTTTATATACTTTCAATGTCAATTCAAGAACATTAAGAAAAGTTCAAAGTGGCGTCTCCAAACTTAAAACATAGCTCATAATACTCTATCGTTTTTATAAATACATCAGTGAAGATTTAAGATAGCAGACGATGAGATGAGGAAAAGCTCAAATAAGCTAACAAATCGGTTTGAGTTGTAAAGCTTGAACGGATAAGACATCCCCTTAACGGGCTAACGATGGTATAAAAAAAAATAAATATTTCTCCAAATTTATTTCCGAGTGCCACATTTATACTCTCTGCTAATATAGAGCACTCTTACACTGTTTGATATGATAATGGAAGTTACTTGCATTCCAGGGATGCCACGCGACACGGTTACATGAAGTGCAAAAAGAGGATCGCTGGGGAGCAGTGCTCGACTAACGGTGGCTGGGGATCACGAGGATGCACCGAGGAATTTAAAGAAGGCAATTATTTTCAGAAGGGACGGAGGAACTTTTCGAGCGAAAAGATCCTCCCAAACGAACATTCAACGGCAACCAAGAACTTTCGAAAATAAGGAAAGAATACTAACTATCCCAGTTTAGATTCGGAGAGATTTTGAAAAGCGAGTTGGTTAATGATGCAGTGGAGTCGAAGGAGGGTTTTCTGGGAAGAAGAAGAGGTTTCTCAAGAGGATGGTTTACTTATGGTGAACGAGATGTCTTTGTGGTGTGAAATTTTATGAATTAGATTTGTCAAACTGTATTGAAGAAATATTAACAATAGAGGAGAAATGACTGTATATTTTTAATAATTGTCGTGTTTGAGTAAAATAAACTTGTTCAAAAAAATTGTTAAAATCATGTATACATATTTACCAAAATATTATAACAGTTGTGTATATAACTATCGACTGATAAAAAACAATTTTGTGTTGAAATATAATACCCAAAATTTTGTACAACGATAAAACTGTTTATCTGGAAGTTTAATTTTCAGTTATACGGGATATAGCTAACTTTCTGGTTATACAAATACCTTGATGATAAAAAATTATGATTAGTGCGTCATGTACTATTTTTGTACTACGATGAAACTATTACGTTACTATAGATGAGTAAGTCCCAGATATTTGGAGCATAACTGGCTGTCTAGTAACATAAATCTTTGCAGACTTTCTATACGTTAGACTTTCTATACGTATATATAAAGTAGTAAGTATTTTTATAAAGTTTCCATGAATTAAAATGTCTACGTATTTTACTAAAACATTTATACAGGACATCAACGTTAGATTTTTTCATTCGCAAAAATAAAAACCTGAATGCCAACAAGGGGCATTATTTCGACAAGATCATACTCCAGGCAAATATATATTTAGCAAATTTGAAACATTAGAGGATCTATCCAAATACTAATGCAAAAGTTATAATTAACAATTTATAATTAATGGATAAATAATGATGGTAAATAATTCATTAATCCATTTATTGCACGCAAACTTTGAAAACGATATCAAATAACAGAAAGTTGCCTGATGAACCAATTCTGAAAACAAATTTAGCCGATTAACCTTTAATTCGTCGCGTGGGGTCAAAGTGACCCCAGGTGGTGCATTTCCTTCGGTTACACAGACACTAATGAAAATATCTCAACCAAATTTCGTTTTGTAAAGATGCTTGCTATGTTACGATTATCTGAGAATTTCGACAAGTAAGAAAAAGTATGCAATTTTAAGTGTTACTAAGTTTACAAACATAAATTTGAATAATTATTGAACTAATATTTTAATAATTTTTGTGCCTATACATAAACTAATAGATTGATAAGTAACACAAAGATAAATAACACCATATCATGCATACCAACTGAAAAATATTAATTTCCAAAACAAGTTTTTACGGATATTTTAAAGATTTCACCGAATATTTTTCAAATGCATCTATAATGTTTAAAATGCTCTTAGGATTAACAAAATACTTTACTAATGCTCACTGAGAAAAGCTGTGTACACATATTTCCAATATAGTAACAAAGAGTTACGCAACAAAAACTTTTTAATAATTTGTTTTGTTTCAAGTTAGTACCTCTGCTATGTGCAGTTATTAGGCTGAATATGGTTTATAATTGTTAATTAATAACCACTTGTTTAATATACAATAAATACGCCCAAAATGTAGCCTGATACAAATGTTTTTAAATTAAACTTTTATAGGTTGGTAACACTG
This sequence comes from Sympetrum striolatum, assembly GCA_947579665.1. NCBI lineage: Eukaryota > Metazoa > Arthropoda > Insecta > Odonata > Libellulidae > Sympetrum > Sympetrum striolatum. Next base: position 44,561,928 of record OX388351.1, on the reverse strand, counting down.
ATAAGGGTAAATTTTTACGACTTTGAAAGTATTACTAGATAATTGTTTTGCCTTAGCCGTAAATACCTAAACTGAAAGTTCCTTAAAAAAAACGAAAAAACCGAAAATCTATTTTCACCCCATATTTTGACTTTTTCTGAAAGGAGTAAAATTAATATTCATTATATTTTTATAAATAGCATTTAAAACGTAGTGTTTATTTTGCTATAAGAAATGAATATCACAAACCCTCCATTATATATTCCAGAAGTTTGAAACTCTTAAGTTAACTCTTAATAGGAAAAAATATTAATTATATGAGTTACTGTAATTTTGGTATATGTTTAAACAATTTATTTAGAAAATAATTAATGGAAAGGATATTTTGTTATAAATTTTATTTATTTTTTTGAAGATTTATTTAAGAAAAAATATTAATTGAATCAGTTGATTTACCGTTGAAATAAGTCTAAAACATTCAAAGAATTTAGGGGTCATATTGACCCCACGCGACTAATTACGTAACTTTTTTTGACGGGACTAATTAAAGGTTGATTTGCTAAATAGCTAATGTAACGTTATGACAGAATCTTTCCCTGCCTGTCTCTTCCAAGTAATTGCGTAAGTATTGTACAAGAGTTTACAATCTAAATGCTGCTTCGAACTAAGCTGATTTTACTACGAACACATACAAACACGAACGAAAAGATTTACGGAAATCCTGCCATTGAGAAATGCCCAACCTCTCTCAGATAATATTATAGTAATCAAACATTATCAATGCCATACTCTTATAATTTTCATATTTTAATTACTTGAAAGTTAGAATATTTAAATGCGTTTATTTACTAATGGATCTATGGAAATGTGCAACTGGTTCAGGATTGAAATTATGTCAGTTGCTGAGTTATTGAATGCCGTGAATTTATCTGTACATAAATACGTGATCGAAATTACTGATTATTACTTAAAATTTTAACATCTGCATATATTTCAGATTTAAAGATACTTTATTACTAAATGCAGTCTCTTACCTCAAACTTTTAAAATTAAATTAAAAGAGGTTTTGGTGGTGGTATCCCATTGGAAATAATTAAATTCAGACAATCAATCATATAACTTTCTGCGATATGATTTTCAATTTTTATATTCCGTCTAACTATGATGCTGATTTTCGAATAATTTTTAAATTCTTTAAAAATAAAGGTTGCGTTTTTCCTTTTTTTAAGGTTACCAACCTCTAAGCTACTCAGGTGCCCTCTACTAATAGAGTGGCAACAAGAGACCCAGGAGGCAAGATCTATATTCATAAGAGAAGGTACGCTAAAAGAGCTTACAGTACATGTCTCTTATTTAATTACATGCATGTACGATTCTATGAACAAATCAGTAAGCTCAGCCAAGATGCTTTTCTATTTCTGAATCTTCAGAAAGAAGCAGATCAAATTTCAGGGTAGTATTTACGACATCAAGATATACGAAATATACTCGTAGCTTCTCTAAAGAAATAGTACATATGGTGCGTCCGCACTTGTAAATTATTTGGAGAAGTTAATGCCATTGGTGTTTTAGCACTCGAAACGGATATATTAAATCCAATCCGAGATATTAAAAAAAATTGAAATGATTTTCGGTGAAAATTTTTCGAGTATATAAACTTCTAATTGCTTTCAACAAGAGTGCAAAATTTGAATAATTTGAATCTTCCATAAACAATACGCAACAGCAAATTGCTAAAAAACGGATGGATCATGCACCCCTTACAACAAGCTGAGATGTGGCCAGAAGGATATCTACAACTGCAGCCTGTTTTTCAATTCTTCTAGGCAGTTTCAGCTTTAAATTGCGGTTGAAAACTTCGAAAGTACACAATGGCCCCAAAATGTATTAATCTGATCGTAGCCCTGCAAAATATGACATAATGCCTTATTTTCGTAACGCAAGAAAAAATATTGAATTTGATTCCATAACAAGGCATCATAACTGACTAGAAAAACTTGAAGGAAGTGTAGGAATAGATATATGTCGTAAAAAGTAGTGATTATCTAAACTTGTTTTTCTATTTGTCCTTGTACTTCTTTAAATTTTTTTCAGCAATACACATTCCATTGGAAATAAATATTATACATGTATAAATTTCATAGGCTCGACATTGAATCTATTCTGCTAAGTTAGCACCGACAGAGGGTAAACCCTAATGAAATCTTGACATGCATCGTTCGTCCTGCCCTTGACATCTCCGCATCGGATATAGGATTAAAGGCAAATTAAGTGCGTCGCATATTTAGCAATCCCTCCAGTTCCCCGCTAATCTTCTCCCAATTTAATTCTCCTTCTATCCATCTCATCCTTGCTTGTCACTATGTTTCCGAGCCTAGCCTCGTTTATAACCTTAATTCCAGTTTCCCCCATCATTTCCGGTTTTAATCCCTCAGTACGGGCGGATACCTTATCTGTCTGAATTGCTTTGCGTACCCGAAGCATCTACTCCTCTGTCACCCTAATCCTAATCCTATGAAGCTTGGGCTACCTGAGAAGATGTAAGACCTAATCAATTTCAAAGATCTCTCTCACAATCGCGTTTAGTACCGATTCAAGTTCAGCTAATGAAGAATGCTATCCAAAACAAGCAGTTTGTGGCTTGTATGTTGAATCTTGTCACCAATAAAATAGGATTCATGATTTGAAAGGAAAGATTGCCAATAAAAAGTTTAGGTCTAACATACGCCATCTCTTACCTTAACTAGATAAGTTTTTCTTGGAATGGAACATTTTTGTGGTTATAACACGTTATTTTGCAATTTTTTCGTCGATATTATCCCCACTTGTTTTTTTTTCGTATTTTTCTTTTTTTTATTTAATTAATTAATTCTTCATTTATTTTATTACATTTTTTTACTTATTTTCCATGCCTACCTTCTGTTTCCCTTCATCGGTGAAGTCCTCCTAAGCTCAGATGAACTTATGAGGAGTTGCTTCACCAAGGCAACAGTAACAACGAACACACACAACCAATCTCTGATCGGAAATATAAGCCGGGATTCGAACCTGGGACTTTTAGGTAGGATCTATAGCTTAGATGGCATATATAGTAGGTTATATTAACAAACGTTTATTCATAGTTCAAGTTACTTGATAATCATTTTTTTGTCCCACATTTTATGCTATTGAAGTTTATAGTATTTCCTTGAATATATTAGTCTGTTGCTTTTTTAAAATTTTCCTCAGTTTTCAATCACTTAATACTAGGATTCTTATCTAAATAATTAAATATATTTAGGATTCGATATTATCTTCAGTTTACAGAGTAGTTTTTAATTAAGGAGACGAGAGGATCATAATTTTGTTTTTTAATCTTAAGTTTGTTTCTGAATCTATTCAAGACTGAGATCAATGTTAAGTAGGAACATATTCAGTAATTGATATTTAGTATGTAATCAGTGAACTGATAAGTGTACTTGCAACAGTTATTCTTAGACATAACATGATAAATTTCTTAACATTTCCAAATGAAAGCCCTATTTTTTACGTGTACAATTTGTTAAAGAATAGCAACTCATAATGATACCGGAAATGATAAAAGGTAATACCTTCGCATGCAAAGCGTTACGGCTTAAAATCCAAATTAACTTTCCATACTTCCCGTTAACGGGGTGGGATTGACGTGGCATAGTATTTAAGTGGTTAGAATACCTGCACGGAATATGGTAGGTCTGGGTTCGAGTTTAACGTCGCTTTTGTCGCTTCTGTTTCTTCTAAACTCGTAATGAATTATGGGCCGAGTATCTGAGCTTTCTGTTTCGCAAACATAGGGTTCTAGGGTCGATGATGGGACACATAGGAAGGGATGATTTCATTGAAAAATTCCAAAGCCAACCTTCGTTATTCCTTCCTGGAATTTACGGAAGAAAACGCAGTAATGAATGACGCCCTCCTTCAGAATGATTGGGACAAACTTTGATAGGCACATTCGACCTTTTCTGGGTTCAGATCCCTTCTCCGTTTCATTTGGTCCTTCTCTTTGTCTTTATGGCATCTCTTTCTCTCCCCACCTTCCTTTCTCAATTACGAAACCACTTTATTCGTTAAGCGAGGATTCGTGCCCTCCGCGTGAATAAACGTGTTTACCCTTCTGCTCCTTTGATTGCCGCGCTTTTATTTGCCTTCTCTTGGCATCCCTCCTTACGCCCTTTCTCTTCCTCTCGAAGACCATCTGTTCCTTGCCGGACCTGATTTCTGTTAGAAAAGTGTCAAGGATAGAAATCACTTCCTTCTTTTAACTGAGAAATGACGCATTTCGTTTGATTAGGTCTATTTTTTCTAGGGAGAACTTGATGATCTTTTAATTCTTTTCTTGGGTTGTTTTTATATACGACCATGTAAAATCAAGTGTTGGTACGACAATTGTATTTTTTTGGAATAAAAACTAATAAATAATTGCCAATGCCTTCTTTTTTGTTATAGGATGGAGAAAATATCGAGATTCAAAAAGAAAAGCACGAAAAGAGGCTCGTTATTAATATTATAATGTATTTTAAGTGAATTGAATTCTTTTAAGTTTCCTTACATGCATGCATATGAGGTGGAGAGTAAAATTAGAAGTCCATCAAGTTTGGACAGTATCAAACGTATACATAAACTTAGAGAAATTCAAATCTGATACATTCATTGACTGATAATATAAAGACAACAGACTAAATCGCGCAATTTAGTAATTCACTAAAGTCAACACCCTAATTATCTATTCTATAATTAAAAATTAAGAAGATTTTAACCTAAAATGTTTACTGGATATCCTTTTATTAATTTTTTCTCTCTTTAATCAGCTTCCTATACTGAATTCTAGAAAATATGTAATCTAGACCTGATTTTAAATTGGAAACAGTTAATAATAGAAATTATCTGCCCTCCAATTAAATCAAATTCAAATGCATGGACGGATTCCATACCATTTATGAAGCTTTTTTTATAAAACAGAAAGCGTTTTCAAGCACTCTCTTGTTTTCTTATGATTCGTATTGATAAGCTTCCTCGTCTGTTCTGTGTAGCGTAGAAAATAAAAACCAATAGAAAATAACGGATTTCTTTCGGGCAAATAAGGGAGTGGATCGTGAATCAACTGAGAGACTACCTAGCTGATCCAACTCAAAAACATTGAAATAATCTGACATTTTCCACAATGATGAAAATCACTTAGAAAGACAATATATGGTTATCACTTAATTACCAGATATGCAATGCCAATTATCCCAAAAAAATACATCTATGAGATATTTATGTTAAATAAATAACTAGAGCATTAATTCCTGCGAGATAGAAACTAAGAAATTTACTCTTCTAATTAAGTCGTAGTGCATGCCGACCTAGATGTCGGAATAGTTATGCTAGGTTTTCAACTCCCAGATACTGTGTTCGAATCCCGCCTTAGGGAGTTTTTCCAGGTTAGAGCGTGTATGTTTGTGTCCATCATTTGTGTTAGAAATTTTATTAATTATTTAAATGGATATGATGGGAGGAATCTCTTTCTGTTGGAGAAAATTTAGTTATTAACATATTTCTATGCTCCTTAGTTTTCCCTCATCGAAAATCAAATTCATGACTTTGGAATCAGCAAGACTTTCTTAAGTTAGTAAATCTTGCGACCCTCTCTGACTAAATGAAACCTAATTACCCCATAATTTAGTCACCTCAAAAGGTTTCCAAAACTTATGAAAGAATGTATTTCGGATGGGCCGCAGATATTACTTTTTTTGTAAGTCACTTATTCTTCGGAATATATCACTGAAATCTATGGCAAATAAAATCTTTGTACTCGGTAGAGATGAGTTGGATTCCTAGGTCACTACATTGTTGAACAAATTTCGCATAAAATTTCCACAAAAAGCTCTTTTATAAGTATTGTGATGATTAATTTTAACCATGGTATTTTGATATCGTCACTTGTGTATCTACTATTCTAGAAATGATTCCCCGGATGCCAGTGCCTGGATGCAGCCCAACTAATTTCTCGAGGACACTCACTATTGTGAAGATTTTCAAAGCCTATTGCATTAGTTTTCACAAACGCAACAATGAAATTAAACATAAATGTACAGTAGAATAGTTGGTTTATTTCCTGATTTAAGTTAATAAAACAAAAATATAACAGCTTAAAACTGTTATTTGGCAATAGTGGCGTAGCATCGTGTAGAAAGCGCCCGCAAATGTTTGCAGCAGAGAGGGTAAACGGGCCATATCTTAAAATTTTAACGGCGGAAGCATTATAAAATAATCATTCCGATTTAAGATCAAAACTATTACATTTCAGCATTTCACGAAAGTTAACATTTGATTAATAAATAATTAGGTATGATTCTAGCCTTATTTGTTGACAATTTTTTAACCTCCCATGCATTCCTCATTCTTAATAACCGCTCGAGTTAAAACCTTAATTGATTCTCAAATATATAGACGCGGAAAAATTTTTAATGGAATAATTTTTAATAATAATTCAAGATTTCCATAAGGACATATTTTTCCGGGGTATACACTGCAGTGGCTCGTATTCCAACGCTAGGCCCTAGTATTCGAGTTGACGGTGTAATGCGAAACCGAGTAGTGAGACGATCGAATATGAGGAAATTATTTCCAATACGTCTACAAACAGTTCGATTCGTTTTTGTACCCGTTCCAATATATTTTACAATAGTGACCATATTATTTATTGTACTGCATGCTACAGTATTTTATAGAGTAAGAAAATATATGTAAAGGAGGAAAAATAATTAAAACCAAAACCATTAATTTTATAGCGTAAATAACTGCGCAAAGTTTCATCCATCATCATTCATTCACCCAGTTTCGTTCAAATGCATTTCCATCGTAATGCAGTTTCGACTAATAACGGCTTTTACAATTAACTATTGATTTTATAGCTCTAAAAACTTATGAAATTCCACCTAATACATTACAATATAATAGCAAAATTCCATTACGGAAAGAAATCTTTTAATGCCTTAAAAGAATGTAGTTCAGAGACTGAACTTAGAAAGTGCAATAACGAAACTGTCGAATTGCGGGACGTCGAATAGCGAGGATACTCTATAAATTAGAACAGTAAAATTCGCCAATCAGAATCCCTTGGAAACGATGTCGCTTCCCTTTGATAGCTGAGACGAACTGAAGAACCAGCCTTTTCTTTGATTCAATGAAAACCATTGCGGACGCGATACATCTAACCGAAAAAGACCTATGATGATAACAAACGACATAAAAATTTCATTCCGTTCATGCCATGAAATTTAAAACACCGACGCAGTATTCGCTTCAATAGTCGGACCAAAAAGATCTTCAATTTCCTTCCCTCCTTTTCTCTCCCACTTATTCCATGAATACGGGAATCTTTTGCGTGAATTTTCCCGTCCCATTCACACCCTTCATTAAATCCCCTTTTCGTCTCCGTTTTTTATTCCTTGCTCTCGTACCCTTTTTTTATATAAAAACTCCCTTTCGTTTCACTTTCCCTCGTTTTTAATCCTTCCCTCTTCCCCAATCCTCTCTCTCAACCTTCTCGCGACTAATCCTCAGCTTATTGAGGAGTGACGTCGAAAACTTGCTGCGAAAAACGAACGGTGCTGCCCTCGAGTGGAGGGGAAGGGAAATCAGACGGAAACACGGAAGGGAGAGGGGTAAGAAAGGGAAAAGTATAAATGAGATGGTATTAAGTAAGAAAAATATTGAATTTCCTCAGAAGAATTTAAGAATCGCAAAAATTAGTTCGCAGTAAATTTACTGAAAGAATCTGTATTCTTATAAAAGGATTACAATAAAGATTCTGAATAAAGACATGAACTATTGTATCTTAGTTTCTAAAGCTTATATTAAAATTTATTCTGGACTCTCTAATTGGACATTTTTTACCTTCTCAGAATGGTTTCAAACCCCCTAAATTTATTCCTAACAAGTTATCTTTCGTTGATAACGATTTGTAATGTTAGCACCATTTCCTTTACGATTTATACTAAAACAAAACTAAAATTTTCGAATGAGCTGTTGCTATAAGAGAAATTCAAACGTTTGATAGCAGTATTTTGTGAACGATAAATAAGTTTGTTCAAAGCAAAAGATACTGAAATGTTTTCCAGAACAAAATTTTGAGCATACAAGAAGAATATATGGTATCCGCAAGCCTATTGACGCTTAACTTTAACTCTTAAAAGGATGGGCAGCATTCGACGCTCTATTAAGTCTGTGACGATAACATTTGCATAAATGTTTGCTCTACTCAATATAGGGAAATGAAAGTATTAGATACATGATTAATATAAAAAAATCGAAATAATAGGGTTTAGCATTTTCAACAATTTTTGTTCCAGATAGTGGAGCAGAAAGTATTTTTGCATATATAAAAACTGCAGCTAATTTTTGTTTTCGAGTCTGTGTTAAAAGAAGCAAAAGCTCACGAATGACTATTAAATATTATATATGAAAAGAAAGAGAGAAATATTTTCCGGTAAGTTCTTATTATGATTTTTCAGTGGAGACGAGAGATTACAAGTAAGTGCTTTCGTGCTTCGAATGGGAAATGTACTACCATATTATATGAACACAAATTATATCGAAACTCAATCCCTATTTTCCAACGAGAGAAGAAAACGCGGCAAAGAAAACATAACATTTCCTAATCGTGTCACGGATATTAAATTCGACATGTAAAACAGTAAAAAACTGCTTGATTTCTATTTAATCCATAATAAAAACTACGGTATTGAATGGCGATTTGAATTCCTTGGAGAAACAACAGTTAATAGTGATGTAAGAACATGACGCAGTGCATCAGCATTAAAAAATATAAATTTAAATTCAATTCAAGCCTGTATGAACTCTGAAGAAATTAACGAGTAAAACTGACATCTACCTGGGTAATAAAACGATTAAGTGCTTGGAGTAGAGTACATTTTTTCATCAATGTGAAAGTTGGATCCTCCTTAAGGATTATTACAAATGGATAGAAGCTTTTGGAATGTGAGTGTTGAGAAGGCTGATAAACATAAGATGAATGGACAAGGTCAGGAATGAGTAAGTTCTGAGAAAAGTGGAAGAGGGAACAATATTGATTAAATCGATCAATTAAAGAAGATAAGCTGAACTGACGTACTTGAAAAACGCGTTGCTTACTGAAGAATTTCTTAGAAGGAACTGCAGAGGGCAAAAGAGGTAGAGAAGAGCGAAAATGATCGATAGTACAGAATGAAAAATGAATAAGTGGACAGAGAATGAAAAGGGTTGGAAATATGATAACAATAACTTACAAAAGCAGACTACAAAAGATGATGATGATTAACATTGTGAACATGATGTCTAGGGCTAGAGTCACGATGGTGAATAAGAACTGTTTCATTCAACAACAGTATCTTATAATATTGTAATTGGACGATGATATACGCTGATATTCTAGAGTAAATAAATAAATGAAGAGGGAAAGAATAATTTTTATGAAAAATCTTTCCACTGAAAAAGAAACTCGGTTTATCTTCTAATCGAAATTTTGATGCTTGTACTATGTTTGAGTTTAATATTTAGAGAGTGTAATTAATTCCAAAATAAAGAAAGACAATGTAATGCCTTGTTATTACATGTAATGATGATTATCAGTTGCAAGTCGTGCTATTATTGTACAGTCCTGGCCAAAATTAACGCAGCACCGGCCGTAAGGATCGCTAGGGAGGTGCTGCGTTAATTTTGGCCAGGAGTGTACCTAATCATGATGATGATTTGTTCTATACATTGTTTTGTACGTAATTGTATTAATAAACGTAATATTTTAATTATTATCATCCTATACATAATTATGTATATATTACAAATTTTATAGTACTGAATGTGATTTTGTGCTGTAACATATTTAAATATTTTATTATGTAAATATGGATGATAAATTCGTCATTCAAAGGTAGACAAATATAGTCTTTTTGATTTATTTTTAATTGCGTTGACGTGTATGATTTTAATATTTTTGTTAATTATCAGTTCTTACTCTTAAAGGCACCTGTGTACAAGCCTTAGCAGGATCTATAATGTTTATTTATTTTAAATTGTATTTAATTATTGTGTTATTTTTAAAATTCTATATGCAATCTGTTTATCATGTAATTTGTTGATTATAGAGTAAAAGATATATTTTTTGCCAGAAGGCTAATCATAATGTACATACAGTATTGTAAAATCTACTCAATTAATGTAAATCTTTATATAGTATAAAATTGACCACGTAAAAATAATGAAATTTAAAAGAATAACGCGATTATGGAAAGCAAAATATATGGTAACAAATGATGTTGATATGATTATGGCAGATAAATCAAAAATTAAAACCTATAACGAATATGAATTAAGAAATATAAAGACGCCAGTGGAAAACTGCCAATTCACCTTCTGATTTGAATGTTAATGCGTCTATCAAGTTTAAATTTAAAATAATAAAATACAGTTAAGACCAAAATTAAGGAGTGTAATCAATATTATACGACTCCGGAAAGCAATTTATTCAATGGTAAATTTCATAAAAAGCGATTCAAAATCGGTAAACACGGAATCATAACTGAGAGAGGAAAGAGCTTCATTCCAACACATTGCATTTTTGTACCTCTTGAATTAAATCCGCTTTAATTACCACGGAAGAGTAAGAGCGAATTCCTTTCGATTGTGATACTAATATGAAAGCAGGCTTTAAAGTGCTTGGGAACTCCACGACGTGAGCGTAATTACCGGAAATTATGCGTGAAATAAGACAGGAAAAGTACTGCAACTTTCTCTTCCCTTTGCCGAGTTCATCTCCCTAAAGCTCCCTACTTTGGCGACTGCGATACGAGAGTGGTTCTTTGGAAGATTTGACGGGAGCGAAGGAGAAAGGAATTAGGTGTGTCGTAGTGGGGTGATGCTGGACCAAAAGGAGGGGGAAAGAGGTGCGAAAGGAGGGTCAAAGAGAGGGAAAGAGAAGAAAAAGTGAGGAAGAGAAATGGAGGCAGGTACGCTCAGTATGGGAACAAGGCGGTGAAGACAAAGAGACCAGCAGAGGAACAAATTACTATGTACAAAGTGGAGACTTGAAGCTTATCTTTCTTTGGGGCATAATGAAATGGCCCCTTCTAACCTTAACTCCCTATTTAAACTGAATCACTCTAAAATATTACTTTATTAAGCTCTCTTCGTACTACTCAACCCTGCTTTCTGGATCAATAATGCATTTGTAACTTTTGCCATGGTCGCATTCATTATTAATAGATTCCCGGCAATTTTTTTCAACGGAGAAAATTATCTTTTACGAATGTTTTCAACTAATTAACATAAATTACGATACCGCAATTGAGTGAGATGTTTATTTAACAGCTACTTATGCACACAAAGCCATATTTCGACTTTCGGAAGGGGAATCACCATGACCAACTGATTTAAGAGCATCGTATGCCATCATCGTAGTTGAGTATTGACTGACTGAAAAAGGAAGGTGCATTGTCTATGTCTATGTAAGAACCGTGCAAGCCGCCTTTCGGCGTGTGGCAGGGGGTGCAAGCACCTTGACTCTATTTTCCTAAACGGTTGCTTTCGCGTATACTTCGCGGAAAAAATGAATTTTTGAAACGATTCGTTTTAGCATCTATTTCCCTAATCTTTCGGGCAGTATCAGCACGGCTCATATAAGAGGGGGGTCGCATTATATCGGTTACATCATCTGAAAACGTAATTTCTCTGAACTTATTTAATAAATTTATCCTTTAAATTTTTCTTCTATCTTCTAATGATTCCCATCCCGCGTCCTGTAACATCTGAGTGACACTCGCTGTTTTATCGTAGCAATTCTTTACAAATCGTATCGCCTTTCGTTGTACTTTTTCTAAATCCCGAATATGACATTTCTCGGCGGGGTCCCATACACTACATGCATACTCAAGGCGAGGCCTAACTAACGCTAAGTAACATCGCTCGCGAACTTTTTCTTCGCTCCTACCGACAATTCTTTTAATGAAGCCGTGTTTCTTAAGTGCTTTTCTACATATATTTCGGATGTGGGTACTCCATGATAGATTATTCGTGAGAGTTACTCCAAGATACTTCACTGATTCTACTGCTATTATGTTTACCCCACGGAGGCTTTACGAATAATCATTTGTTATAGATTTTCTTTCGAAGAAGTTAACTACCGAACACTTTTCAAGTGAACATTAAGCTCTAATTGCTAATCATCGCACCAGTTCATAATTCTATCTAAGTCGTTCGAAAGGGTTAATCTATCCTCTGAACTAACTATTTCCCTGTAAATGACTGTGTCGTCTGCGAATATCCTAGCATTGCTTTCAATGTGATTGCTTAGGTCGTTGACGTATACTAAAAATAACAACGGGCCAATTACACTGCCTTGAGGGACGCCCGAGGTCACCTTAACCAAGTTGGAACTAATACTATCGAGTACTACTCGTTGCTCTTCATCGGTGAGAAAGTCTTTTATCCAGTTAATAACTTCATGCATTGTTTATTTTAAAGAACCAACACCAAGAAATAATACATTATAGATATAAAATCTGTTTGTACCAATTACCTGCTGGATTTGTAAACTAAGGGAAATCTATAATCTTTACTCTAAAATTAATAAAAATATCAACGTAATTATTTTTACGTTTGATTTTACTCTTGCATTAAAATTTGATTGAATACTTGCTTTTGAAACCTGAATATATGTATTTATGTAGATGTATTTTCATCAGTGAAAAAGTGAAAATATAAAAGCATTATTAATAAAACAGGGTTATACTTTGCGTTAAAAATGTATTCTATTAATTTATGCGGCAAAGTTTACATAATTTTCGACTACGATAAAAACTGGTGATAAAATTCAAGACCTTGTTTCGAGTAAACTGATAATGGAATCTTTTTTACTAGAGTACATAATGATCCACTCGAAATATCACGAAAAGAGATTGTTCGAAAATATTGTATAAAGGACGACTTAATAAGTTAATTGGATAACGCCTAATTCTTTGAACTTTAATAGTAAATGCATTAGTATCAATATTTTTCGCAGCTAATCAATACAAAGTTATGTTGCATGGCTTTGTAGTAATATGCATTACAGATGAAAATCTAGTTAACTATAGTAATTGCTTACTACCTGAATATGTGGCCTATGATATGATTAGGATAATGATCTGTAATCTTAATGTAGTTGATAATGCACTACACAAAGAGATCTAAATCAAAAGCTTATTGTTAAACAATATCTTCGTTTTATTTTTGTAAATAATTCGAAAATTGTGCCACCTGGCTATCGCCAACTTGTTACATATGTAATAAAAACCTGGAGAAATTTAAATACTTCCAGTCCCAGGATTATCATTTAACAGTGGGCATTAACAAGTTGACACTAATACGTTATAGTGAGATAGCAAGAATAGATTGACTGCGGATTAGTCCATAGACGAGTCAGTTCGCGAAACAGTAACCTTAACGATTACGTAATGTGAAGAACTGGCTCTAGATAACCGTTTGATGTGCCGTCAAAGAAATAAATATAAAGGAAGAGAGAACTCATTTTCCCTGTTGGCAAAATGGGAAGGCACGGCTTCCAAGTGACTTCCTTGAGATATTTGGCACGGCGACAGCAGAGCACAAAGGAGACGTCCTAAATACCACGCGGTCGGAATCAATTCCCATCGACTTCCTTCTGGCATGAACCTACACGAGAGTGGAGGAAGAATTTCATTATGGAAATCTTTAAGTATAAGAACGCACCACCTGCAAAATTACTTCGTATAGCGCCAAAATACTTTGACCCCAACTCACAATGTACCCGTATATTGCCCCGAGAAAAATACTAAAACATCATAATACGAGCGATATAGTTCGAAGTTAGATTGCAAGGAGAAAGATACCGATTGGTTGGTTAAACAAAGAATGTTAATGAAGGTTTTAATGAAGTCCTTATTAAATCTATTTCGGTCCTCTGGGATTGTAAACGTAATAAGTAAGTTTGGACGCAGAAAAGGTGGTCTTCCGACGTTTCAAATTCACTCATCACGAAGCTACTTGCATTAATTTTCAACAGGTTGTAGCTGCGGAGCATTTCTTATTGAATATTACTACCTTTGGATTAGTTCTACGAGATGTAATGGATTAAGGAATCAAAGTGTTCAGAAATTAGTCTTAAAATAAAGACCTGAATCTTTAAAATGTCAGCTTTAAAAATCTCTCTCCTCCTCATCTGTTTCCGCTCTTTTAAATTTCGAAGTGTTCCCCGTAAGGAGTATAAGGTTCCCTCTCGAGGGAGACGAGTAAAAATGAAGAGAGACGTGATAATCATTCAGCGTTGTAGTTTGGCAGCTTCAATTGAGAAATGGTTCCGCAAACACTTTATTCGCGAATTATCCCTGTCTTCTTCTATTATGCAAATCAGCTCTCAATCTCAAAATTTATGTTTACTAAGCTAATCAATTCCAACCAAGTCATCGGCCAAACACAAGTAATAAGTTTTCAGTTACTGTATAAGCTTTCTAGGGGTTTGTTTACTATTTCTTGCCATTAATTTGAGTAAATGTTTGGATTTTGGCGTGCTTTCTCTTCTTTAAAACCAAGAGCAAGTTTTTTGATCACTTTTAAGTTTCAAAAAATATATCAACAGCCCGCTGAACGTTGTACAGCATTTCGTAATTTTCAAGTAATGCTTTGGATAATTACAATTTTCGGATTGTTAAATAACAACTGTCAGGTTAGTTAAGATTGGAACTAAGCTAATGAATCCGAAGACGGAACAGGTCGCCAACAAAATCTCAGAGTAAAAATTAAAGGGATTTTAATCCAAGTAATGTCACGTAGTTCCAGAGAGTGAAGCAAGATCATATCGATTGCATAAGCGGCACAACACTTCATTCACTCCATAGTCAATTTCTCTTTTACTAATTAGATTCAAAGATAGCTGAGAGATCATTAATCAGGCTTAACCTCTTATTGTTCACTCAGAAGAACATGTTAATCTTTTAGTACACTCCTGGCCAAAATTAACGCAGCACCTCCCTAGCGATCCTTACGGCCGGTGCTGCGTTAATTTTGGCCAGGAGTGTAAATCAAACTAATAGAAAAACTTGAGTAACCGCCCACTCGTAGGGATACAACCTGACGACAAGAGTATAAAGCTTTCTACTAGTGCCATGTAGTCAATGCTCTTCGTGTATTTCTGTACAGTATTGCTGAATTAACTTCACTACATACAAAGATCGTATTTTGCGTTGGGTGACTAACGCGAATTCTAGTACTATCTGTACGTTGTACTATAGAAGGAGATAAAAGGACATCATGAAAGCCATTTGTTGATTACGGAATTATTAGAAAATAAACAAAACGCTACAACACGCGTCCTAGCATATTCAAGTTAATAAAACATACCATTGACACTAGTGGTAAACAGATACTTTATCTCAAATCGTTCAAAGGCATAAATTTTCTCCTGAAATGGTTAAGCTGAAGATCCGAGAAATGACATCAAAATTCAATCATCTACAAACGGAAATTTATGATGTTAAGCAACTTGAATTCTGAAGTTAGGTAACTCAGGGTGATTGGCTACTCGTTTCGAATTCAACCATTTTAAACTTTCCGAGCAGCCTAACCTAACTACTGCGTGCGATGGGACCGTGGACATAACCCAATTAGTCTCCGAAAAAAGATCCACGATGATCAGGACGGCGAGATGAGTTGCGAAATTACCTCTCACTACTTTCCAGGTTCAATATTAAGAGGTGATAGAACGGAAGAGTACTGACGCAACGTTGATGGGAAAACGAAAACATCATCGCTGGAGGTAATTACAATATTTATTCATTTCTACCCGGAGATGCAAGGAGCGGGACCTATGATCAACATTATTATACCATCATTTTGGAATTATGAAGATCGGGCAGCGTTTGGATAAGCCACAAATATTGCAATATAACAGATATGATATTTAAACCATCGTCGCCTTTAATTAGGTAATACATTGCAAAACAATATATGCCAATATCAATTACTTATATTAAATAAAAATAATAAATAATAAACCTGTAACAGACTAATAAAAATAACAATGAGATACGTAACGATAGTGACGACCGTTGATTAGGTTAACACTAAACTTATATACATAATTTTTTAAAAGATATTACGGAAAAATTGAAGAGACTCACAATGAAATCAATGCAAAGAACAAGACGAAAATACGCAATAAATACAAAAAAGAGAATGTGTCATATTTAATTTGCAAACTAATTCCGTCTATTTATGATTGGTTGATTTCATACTTAAAAGTTATGGCATTTAGCGTTCTTTAGGTAATAATCATATGTATGTTTATAATACTTCGCTATAAAATTTTGTAGATGTAATAAAATGAAACTCAATAATCAAATGAGTATTGTTTGTATGAAAAACAGCACATTCATAGTTTTATTTCAAGTAAAAAATGTGTAAACGAAGAGTGGAAACTATTATGAAAGCAAAAACTATTACAAGACTAGATCACGACAGAACGCTACATTTACTCGACGAAGTTCGAAGAGATGACAAAGACGGTTAATGGAAATCTTCAAAATTTCTAACTCAACTTCATGTTCAAACTAGTAAAAAGTGGACAAAACAGTGGAGAGACGGGAAGGAATATCCAGTGAATTTTCAGCCGTTTATTTACAATTGATGGAAAGTAACTTTTACTTCGCACAAGAAAGTATACGTCTTAATCGTTAGAATACCTGCCCGGAAAGTGGGAGACGTGGGTTCGAGTCCCTGCTTAGTCACTATTTTTCACTTCTCGTGCAACCATTTATTTACAATAATATTCCAGATACACTCCCTTTTGCGTCTTATTCAAACGAACTGCATCATTCGAACTCGATTCATTTATAAGTAGTCATTTTGCCCTTGCATCTGCTACAATCTACTTGACTTCTTCGGTGGTGCAAACTGTTCTGTTGGAAAGTACACGACTTGCTCCGGGAGGTGTCGTGCTCGACTGGCAGTAGCTCGAACGGTAATTATCATCTGGTCGAGTACACGACTGAAATGATCGTTGGTCGTGCACTCGACCCCGTGAGAATCGGGCTTAAGAGAAAGCCAGCTGGAGTAGTAAGCTCAAACGGATATTTATCGGAAAATGGTTTATTAGAGTAGGTATTTATGTCAAAAAGATACCCTTCTGATAAAAAATATCCATTTTCCTTTTAAGTAGCGCTCTACCTGAACGAGCTCTTTGCTTCCGGTTCTTTTCCAGCCCGCGCTTTTCATCAACCAATCCGTCGCTGCCACATACATAAAAAAAGGGACGTCTATCACTGCCTTTGCGAACGGAAAACGTTTCCTCCTTCAAAATGTTTACCTTGCCTATTTCTTTTGAAACGGAAAAATATAACCTGCATCCCCACCTTTTTGTTGTCAGCGACGAGGAGAGATGTCGGTGATGTATCGTGGGACTTCACAAGGGCCAAAGAAGAGGAAAAAATCCTTGTAAGAGCTCGAACTTGGAATGGAATTGTTGATTTAATTCCTAGATGTGGGTTTGACATTGGAAATTAATTTCTTCCGAGATACACACGAGATCCCCGTATTTCAAGCCCACATCAAAGAATGAGACATTTTCATTTATGCGAATAATATTGAATACTCCAAAATGAATATGGAACATCGCACGCAGACTAACAAACATTATTGAAAGCTTCGTGGTAAGGTTTAATAATAAAACATATTATTTCAGCATAGTAATCATTGGAAGAAGAAACTATCAAGCAACACAGGGGAAAATCCATTCTTTCTACGAAAACGCGAAAGAATTCTTATATATAATTTGTTCGTACGTAGTTCGGTTGGTGTATTCCCCTCTGTTTCATTCATAGTTTAAAGTAGAGGTGTGAGACAAACTACACTTTCTACAGAGTAGAGAGTCCAAAGAAAACTTTTCTCATCTATTTGAAGTCTAGAGTTCAAACCCAGGTCCATAATCCGTAACTTTACACGCAAATTCCCATTTACTAAACTTCAAGGTTCTTTTTATTCATTCATCCATTAAAATACGTAAATATAAATTACTTTGCGTCGCTCTTGCTAAAACTATTATCTGTATTGTTCTTACAATCTTTTAACGCTTTTCAGTCCATATAATCATCATTTCTTCGTATATGTTTAAATGTATTGGATATTTATTTTATAATATATTTACAGCATTTTAAAAATTAATATTACATTGGATAATTGCTCTTTGATGTTGAATTCACACAAAATGAAAAATAGTATTCAGGTGATTGTATAAGTTCTAGTAATATTATGAGGAAAATTTGCTTCTAATTGCAGCAAGAATCTTCAAAATACCCTTTAAGAATATATAACTTATTGTAAGTTTCCCGCTCGTTCTTTCATTTCCTGAATTAACAAAATTGAATCTAAAATCATTAATGGTTATGCCCGAATTCATTCATGTAGGCCTCATTATTTGACCTGAATGGTTGTCTTATTAAATTATTCCAGAAGAAAAGGTTTTTGGTTCCTTTTGTCGAAAATACTTGATGGGGAATCAGTCAAGGATGAACTCCATTGAAGCCATTAATTATTTCGCTATAGAACTGTATGCATTTGTATGGCTTAAAGAATGCTTGTCTTACCCAAGAGCGAATATGAACAAAATTATTTGCTTTAGGTATGTAAGATGAATCTTCTTTACCTTTATCGTCATGAAACCGTCAACTTAAACCCATTCGGAAGAAACTGATCATTTTAATCATTTTAACATCATATTTAATTGGCTGGTATATAATTGAAAGAACCCAACTTCTACGAAAAGTTAATATCAATTCTATACTGTAAAAACACTTGAATATTGTTTTTCTAGAATTACTACAAATCTATGACAGATTTTACGAGGGTTGATAGGAGAGTAACGCACAATAATTTTTTTCTCACCTGTTATTGCAGCTAAACTGTTGAAATTTCACGATAATATAGTTTAAGGTTTGAACTATATTTTCGTGAAATTTAAAGATTCCAGCTGTAATACTAGGGGAGAAAAAAATTATTGTGAGTTACTTTCCGAAATCAGCAGTCCGCAGATATAACTATAAACGGACTTCTACGAACAGGTAATATTGAAACTGGTACCACGATGGGAGAAATGTGTTGAGAAAATTGGTGACTATGTAGAAAAGTAGGTCAAAGATGTAAATTAATTTGTAATTTGTTTGGTTTTGATACACTCCTGTTTTGGTACAGTCCTGGCCAAAAGTAACGCAGCACCGGCCGTAAGGATCGCTAGGGAGGTGCTGCGATAATTTTAGCCAGGACTGTACATATTACATTTTTTGGGAAAAAATTATTGTGCGTCACTCTCCGATCAACCCTCGTAGCTATCAGTTTTATGAAATGAGTCATAAATATTTAGTAATGTAAAAATCTAATAAATTAACCGATGAATTCTAAAAATTAAAACTGATTTAAGAGTATGACATACAATAAAAATGCAATTTTTCAAATAAAGGCATACACAGATCGGGCAGACGGAAGTGAAAAGATTCCGATTAAAGAGATTCTATTAGTGGTTAGAATAACTGCCCGGGAAGAGGGAGAGCTGGGTTCGAGTCCCAGTCAAGTAATTACTTTCACTTTATATTCAACCTTGGTTTAAGGGGTAACTTCTCGGGATTAGTTAATTCACACCATCTAGAGAGGTTCTTTATGGTCAGTTCAATGTTTAATTGAATCAATATTTTTATTTAAAATGTTGTAAGTTGTCCAATATTAATGAGTCTATTCATTGATGTAATGGAAAACATGAAGAATCAAGCCACATCGTTTTACGTATGTAAACACTGGTTAATTAAATTTCAGGAGGCTATTTAATGCAGTTTCCTCCCAGAAAATATGCATAGAAATCCTATATATTTTACAAGATTCTGCGTAAAACATGGTTGTACTTCACATCTATCTCTTGATTCTCTAGTTCTTCCAGAGATATATGAGGTACGAGTAGAAGGCCTATGCAAATTCGATTACTGTCAAATTCTTCAAATATCAGATTTTTCGAAAATAGACCATTTTGATGAATCTGAAGTTATCCAAGATTTGTATTGAAGAATTCGGAGTTGAATTCCATTCAGTTAAGCTATGAACCTCCTTTGAGGTTAGGTTGGGTGTGGACATTGAATATGGAATTTTTACCGTGGCATAATTTCGTCATTTCATCATACTATTATCATAAATAATTGCTACTCATTCATCCCCGATAAGTTTCGAGGAATACAAATCAGCTCTGCTTCCTTTCCCCTCTCCTCTAATCTCTTAATCCGAATCCCCAAATCCAGTTCGCTCTGAAACTCCCACTAAATAACTCCCAACTCAAATACACCATTTCCCCGAGTGTCTCGATCGCTTTTTCGCTTCACACGTACGGCGGACTTGTTTCTGTTCAGTCCGAACGCTGGTTTGGAACGAAAAGTTTGCAGTTTGCCCGCCCCTTTCTGGTTAAGGGCAACTTCGTCAAGGTGACAGGCGAAGCTAAGGGTAGGATAATCGAATATGAGGGGATAATTACGTGGAAGGGGGTATACCAGAACGTTGCGGGTAGTGGGGTATGAGTTAAACTCGGTAGAGGGCTAATTTGGGAGGCTTTCTGGAAGCTTACACAGTTACCATTAGCGATGGTGCGTTTGGTAGAAGCGAGGTCGATAGTGTGTTAGCGGGGGAGAAATTCAAGAGTCTCATAGCAAACTATAGGCATTAATTAATTTCTGGGAAATGATAGCTCATTCCTTTATAATTTGAATTCAACGCATTAAGTATAGCTCTAATAACTACGAAAAAATTTTACTGAGAGACAGAGAGAGAAAGGAAACAAGTAAAAAAATCTTCCAATTTTTTGAGACACTGTAAATGTAGTTTTTGTTTGAATTCACATACTTAACTACGTCGTGGGTACATATAATTTAATTAGTTTTATGGTTTAATATTCGTCATTTGCGTTTTTATGATATAAAATAAAACAATTAAGCAACCTAAGAAATAAATTATCAATTTACAAATAAATATACATAATTTGTTTGTTATATGTATAATGATGTATGTTTTTCAACTCTAACAAAGAACCTTTTTTTAAGTTGTACGAGAAGTGAAAAATAGTGACTTGATTTTCACTCCTCGTATAGCTTTGGTTAATCCGCACAAGTTTAAGTTACCTTCTATCAATGGTAACCTTATTTTAATTCAAATATTTTAACTGGTTCCTTCAGGTTCGAACTATCCAAGTTCCACCGTATATACAATAAGAAATTCCTACCAATGAACACCTATTTCCTAATCCCCCCTTATCTACCTGAAACTTCGCTCCCTTCTTAAACCCTCCCCAGCCACTTTTTTAACATACCACTTCATTTAACTAACCACGAAATAAGAATCATGTTGATTAGCAACCTTAATTTCAAGATAAACGTTCATAACTATTAGATCAAAACAATTCAAGTTCTTCTTAACAGCAATTGATGAAGTAAGAAACTAATCGCTGAATTATGAAGGGATCTCACACAAAATGCTTCAAATACGCAGGAATATTTTTGAAAATGTTCCACGGTTTGAAGATTAAAGCTGAAAGGGTTGCAGAGTATTAGGAGTTGATAAGTGGCGAGAGGGTGGCCTTAAGAGAAGCCGCTTCAATCCAAGGGAAATAATCAAACGCGAAGCAGTTCTCAGCAACGTTTACACTCTTACGGCCGTATTCATAGATTGTTTAGCAACCCTTAGCTACAGCTAACGTGTGACTTTTTCCAAATTCCGTATTCATAGATTTTGACTTGGCGCTGCTAAGGCATTATTGGCATACAATGTAACTAAATAAAATAGTTACCGCTAGTGACGCGGGACCCCTTGTTTAAAATGTAACTAGCGGATGATTTCGACGCCATAATGGAATTTCTTCCTCCGGTTTTCAGTGTGCAGTTGATCGATGAACCGATATTGTGTATTATTAGTAGTAAATTTGTTAGTTTTTACATTATAATTAGACTTTTAACTCTATTTTCTGTATTTCCTAAGTGTAGTATTGCATTTATTTATTGTTTGCATTCTTTTTGGTAGTCTATACGTAGCTGACAATATCGAGTTCATAAAAAGGTTTGTTCCGTTTGCTCTAAAACGTATTTTTTCTACATTTTAATGTTATTTATCACTTTCTACTAATTAAAATTTATGAGGGTGGTATCATTCCTTAATTTATCCTAAGCAACTTGTATGAATTTCAATTAGCGTCTAGTTGTTTCTGAATTTGTATTCATATAAATTCGTTCCACGATGATACTGAAGTTTTGGAAGTAAAAGAGGTGAGAAAAATAGCACATGGATGATTTTTTTAAGAGTTTATTCGCCTAAAGTGAATCTGAGATACTTATTTACAGAGAGTTTTAGATATAAATATAGATTTGCGGAATTGTGACGTGAAAGGTTACTTCGATTGATTGGGAGAAAGCCGAAGAAAGGAAGTTATATTTTTCATTTGTTAATGGAATTATTATCATTTGCCTTTAGTTACAGTATAGAGAAAAGTATGTGTTACATTTACTTTTGACTCAATAGTCGGTGTTTTTCATGACTGATAGTATAAAAGCTGCTTTAAGTATGCATGATAAAGATAAGTGGATAAATGATAATGGTGAATGATGTTAAAGTAAGTTAATGTGAATTTATAATTTGTTTCAAAACATTCATTTTTAAATCTGGACCATCAAAGTTTTTGCTTTAAGTATTGCATGCATTGTATTGTAAGAACAGTGTTATTTATGCCATATCTTGGCACTTGGCAGATTCATTGAAAAGGATAAATGGAAAATGCATACCTTTAATTCTTAATATCACCATGAAAAGAGAAACTTTTGTTGGGAAATTTATTGAACATTTGCATTTAAAGTTTAATTCATTGGGCTATAATGAAAATGTCATTGTGATGACCCTCTGTAGGATTTTGTGTGTGAGCTTGCACCATTCTCATATAAAATTTTACTTAATCTTCTACTTTGCAAATCTGCTAACATTTCTTATACACTATATTAATTATTTTTAACAATGCTATAAAAGTGAAGTAATAATCAAGCCATTTTTATGTGAATGAACCTTAAAAGTTGATCAGTGATACATGGCATAGCCAGATTGAAGAAATATGGCCATGGGAAAATGTTTATATACCAACTCTTGTTAAATTATTTTCTTTGCCAAATACTTTTTATAAAAAATATTTTTATTTTATCTTAACTTTATCTCTCATATATGCTATTTCAAGTTTTAGACTTATTTTATAAATATGATACTGTGAAATCACCAGTTAATGATATTCAATACCAATCATCCTCCAGGGCATTTTCATTGCCTCTCTGTATTTATAATTCTTCATAATGAAAGAATAATTGAATAAATATGTAATAGATTGATTTATATGAATAAATGAAACTTCCAACCATATTCCTCAAACTTTTGACAATTATCTCTTGAGATTGAAACTATATACTTTATAAATCTAAGCCAATTTATACCATTCCATTATCATATTCCCGGTTAAATAAAAACTGTAATTTACCTTTCATTGATTCAAAATTGATTTCAGAGGTATGCTAACTTTTCTATTGCAATAATATTCATTTTTATTACTAAAAAATGTAATATTCACAGGAAGCATAATAACTACCGACTTAATTCTATATCTGTGAGTATAAATAGCAACAAATCGTAAGAAAGAACATGACACTCTCGAAAACGATGGTTTAGTAGTCAACACACATTTCTAAACTCGTCTTGTGTCCAGTTAATCTCTTCATGACCCCCTTTCCGAATGCTTATTTATACTACATATGAACTTAGGGTCTCAAATGAATGTAATTCATGAAAAACGATAAATCTTAACAAATAATACAATTTAAATTATCTGAATATGTACCCAGCCACTTTAAGTTATTAACAAGACATATAATTGGAAACTACGGAAGAAAATCTAGGTAAATTGTGAACTCACCTTACCTCGTCTGCCTTTCATATATTTATACCATAATATTTACGGCATTAAAAACCTTAACGATCGATTTTTAGATATTTTAATTGAATAAACAACCCTAAAAATCAACGATGTAAAGACTATCTCCATCGTATCAATAAGAAGAGCGTATGAATGTTTGCCCATCCTAGACATCATCTGTACGTTTTGAATTTATGTGATGTTATTTGTACCATAGAAAACCAATAAGACAGATTTTACTTGAGAGTATTTCAATAGAACAAACAGCAGAAAGAATTGATGATAGAGATACCATATCAATCGCTTTAATTAGAAAAAATCGGATGAGAATTAGCCTTTCCTTCGGGCAGAAGCAATATAAACAACTTCTTTTTCATTTGTTTGAGGTGCTGATGCGAGGTTGCCAAATCGAGAATGTCACTTTTCGCCGTATAGCAGTTGTCTACGTAGCAACCTCTAGTTACACGCTAGTTGAAATCTATGAATACCACATTTTAGTTAGTCATTAATCACTCGAAAGTGAATCACTACGTAGCAACCTCTAGTTAAACGCTAAATCAACAATCTATGAATACGGCCGTTAATGTTTTACTCCCATTATGTATGAGGAGTGTACTGACCAAACAACCCTAAAAACCAAAATTGATTCACGGAAAATAATAACCGAAAAATAGTGGGGCAAACAAACACGAACACGCTTTTATAAGGATGTTATGGTCGGATAAGCAATAAAAAACACTTCGTTGGTGAATTATAATTTGCATGAAATGATTCTTAAACTACACAATTTAAACGGCATCAAAATTATCCCTCGATTGAAGATACGACTTCCTTGATGTGCTATTTCCTGGTTGATGAATATATTCCGTCAGAGAAACTTTAACCAGTTAAACTACCATTTTAACGATAGTTATCCAAAATCAGTGATAATCATATGCATAGCATTGAATAATTAAAAAAAACGTATGTACGGATATATATGAAAATAACTTATTATGTTCCATCACCTCTATAGAACTTTTAGTCAGTTACAATGACTAAAACAGTGTGATAATATATAACAGTAACGGTAAAAACTAAATTTAAGTTTTATATGTTTGTAATATGCGGAAAGGTTATAAGGTATAAAAACAATTTAACTTAAATATATCAAATGCATACTCTTAATATCTTCTCCTTTTGATAACAGTATGCTACATACACAATTAAATCAATTAGAAATCTTACCTTAGCAGTGAGCCTACAAATGCTAATCTTTGGTAAAAATATACATGGATAAATCTATCATAAAGCTTCGAAATATTAGAGGCATGAAGTAATAGTATCAATGCCAACTGAAGACTCCCCAAATAGAATCTACCCAATTTTCCCCTCTGTAATCCGTTCTTTATCTGTTAATTTCTGTTTTTCTGTTCTTTATCTGTACCTTTAAAAATGTAAAACGGAAACAAGTGTTTGCTACCATAAATAACAGTAATTGGAAAAATATTTTTTGTAAAGATATGAGCTTGAAATTGGTTCATTAGAACTGGTTTATAAGCAGGCAAACTTCCACATTACGTGGCTTGGGAATAATATAATCAATTTATATCACATAATTAATATTATGATATCCACATTCCTAACCGACACCTTAATTGAATTTGACGGTTTTACAAACAGCTACACTTAAAACAGGACATGAAAATATGAAAAAATTCGTCACGAATTTTAAAAGAGAGAAAGATCACACGAGAGATTAGGGCAACTCGGAAAATATCTGAATGAAAAACATTCCCTCTTACGACATATTCCGAGCATTTTTACGACTCTTTTATGTGCACGCACGCTCTGGAATATTTTCAACAAAAGAAGGACTTGTTGCGTGAGCTTTGACCGTCACGTATACTAATGAATCAGTGAGAAGTTAATTTATAACAGACGAGCTACCTGCATCGAAATGCAATTGCTTTTTCATTGCTTACAGCGCTCACGGAATTATCTCCGCTTTAATCTGGCAATTTAAATGCGAGTTCTCACTTACATAAACAGCTTCAAGTGAGTTATTTTATTAATTAAAATGCGGAGGAAATGCAAATGAACAGTTGTAGTTTGCGCTGTGATAATTATAATGTTTAGATTTATAATTCTTGAAGTTTTTAGTTTTAAATTTCTATATTATCGCAAGAATTTTGCATTACTTAAAATTAAATATTTAGAGCATCTTACACAAGCTCTTCCAGGCACTAACTGCAATGTACTGCTAACTTTTTAATTCCTTAAAATTTCCCAAAAACTGAAAGCAGTGCTTTCTTCAATGTTATAGCTTCCTACTGCAGCGTCTAAGTTAAAAATACCAGGTTATCAACCAGGTAATGTATATTCCTAGATCATGAAATATTTTCTGACCCATTAAATTCTGTAAGCTAACATCAATAAACGTAGATGGAAAAATATTGTAAAATTTGATAAATATTCTGCCGCCTCACCTTCACTTTCAAAGTTAGATCTTCGTGAGGCAATTTCATGAGACTCAAAAATATAAGAGCTTTAAATTACCAAAGATCACCATAGATACTAAAATGAAAATAACTAGAGTTCTGTTTCATGATTCTCTATTCTGACGCAATTATCAGGAACCATGTTACTTTAAATATGCAAAAAAATTTTCAATTATCTAATTCTAAACGTGTATAAATATTATTAAATAACTGCATAAAATAACTGTCCATTGAAATAGTAAAATTCCATTATCTCTGATATTCTCCAAAATCCTGTTATCAGAAAGAAAATATTAGCTCTGGACGATGAAATCTATCCTTATAACAGAGAAACAGACTGAAATTACGTGTGGAATGTGACGCATAATTTAAATTCTCCGTATTTTATCCTGGAGCACATAATTTCACGCACAGGTTGAATTTGTTTTGTCTTAGAGGGCACAGCTCGTGATAGGTTTGAGACCCGCTGACCCACATCGTAAAAATTGGGGCAGCGAACAAAGAATACGTAATTAGATATAACTAAAGGATTCATAGGAATACAATTTCTCTACACATACAGCCACCGATATTTAAAATAATTTCAGATATGCGTTCATGGTTTTTAATCTTAGCGATTTTATGCCGCCTACGTTTATGACAAAATGAAACAAGTTAGTGATTCATTATACCTAGTTATGCCAATTTTTCTTATAGCAAATTTATGCGTAGTTTACTGGTAAACTCACGGTGTTCTGGCCTAATAAACTACGAAAACCACAAATAACTTTTCCAATTTATGTATGTAGTTCACTGGTATTAAATTAACATTTAATTAACACGATATAGGAATACAGTCGTCCCTCTCCACTTCGCGCATCGATTTTTGTGACTTCACTTTATCGCGGTTTTTTTTCAAATATGTAAAATATTTATTAAATAGTTTTGACATTTGTAACGCATAATATCTCTTATTTTCTCTCAGAGTGAATTTCTGCTGGTTATTTTTATATTTTTAACTAGCTGTACCCGTTCACACGTTGTAGTGTTTAGAGAAGTGTGATCTCTTTCTTGCCTTGCTTGCCTCTGTTCACTCGTTTCTAATGATCGAGCAAGAGTAGTGTGATTCCGATCTCTTTCTTGCCTTGCTTGCCTCTGTTCACTCGTTTCTAATGATCGTTCTTCTCTTCTCCTTTTTGCTTGATTTGTAGATAGACCAATAGCACTTCGCGTTGGCAGCATAATTGTAGGGTTAAATAAAACGTATTTCCAATTATTTTCTTCAGCTGTAAATTAATAATATTTTTATTTATTCGCGTATTAATAATTTATTCTCGTATTAATAATTGCAAAAGTTTTTGACTGCATTTTTGTATTTATTAGAATTTGCTGGCGAAAAATCGAACGTCAAATGCATTAATGTTCTTTTTTGTAATTTAAATTAATTTTTTGAAATCTTATAAGAAATACAATTTATGTATTTAAAATATTTTAAATTTTAATATAATTAGTAATATTTAAACAATAATTGAAAAAATATAAATTCTACCCAAATGGGATCAATTTATGTATCGTACTTCTATTTTTCCCGTAGAAAATCCATTCGCAATTTGTATGGCAGGCAGCTATTCGCGTTGCAAGGCTATTATAATGAAATCATACATACTATCTACATTACTTTCATTCAGTATATAAGAAAATATATTATCACAGTACCTTATCAGTTCGGAGTAAGATATGCTAAATTATGTGCTACTCTACACTTCGCATCTCGCAAATCTCAAATAGAACACATATTCAACTGAAGAAGACCTAAAAATTAAATTCAGTCTAGTCAAAGACATAAAATAAATTGAAATGTTGAAAATAGATGATATTTGTAATCAAAGTCGGTAACGTCATCAACTCACCAAGTTGTCCAGTACATACAATCTCTTGAATTTATCAAAATATAATTTTCATTAAATATCAAAAACCGTTTACTCCACGATAATATACGTAAATATTTACGTTGCTATAAACAAACATCATTTGAATACGGGAGTAAATTCTCAATGTGTTCTTATGAGAAAATTCAACAATCGCATTCGTCGTAACTGAGAAATAGTTTGTTTATAGCCTCAAAATTCATCAAAATTATCATCTAATTATCTCTAAGTCTCGTAATTTCCGATCGTAAACTATATTTCATGACCATAATAAGAAACTTTATTCAATTTCCCTTCTTCTGGTGGTACTTCTAAATCCATACGTTGGTTATTTCTAATTTAATTTTGCGAAAGAAAGGAAGCATGCAAGTGATAAAATCGAAGTTTACATGTATTTCTTATGGAAACTGTTTTTCCTTCTGGAGTCGAACTGAGTTCTCCGATTAAAATAAAAATTTACAAAAACCTTCCCGGGGATATACGTAATAATTTCCCAAATTTTCACGACGATTGGATCTATGGTTTTTGAATCTATCGAGTACAGACAGACAGACAGACAGACACACATTCATTTTTATATATATAGATTATTTTCGTTTATATTTACATTTTAATATTTTTGGGTGTGTATAAGATTGCTTTTGTTCTTTATTTTCTCATTAATTTCTTATTTGTTTATTTATTTCATTATTAATATTTTTATTCGAACGTTTCAATCAATAAAATCCGTGGTTTAAGAGACGACAAAATGGAGTTGTAATGCGGTACATAATCAACAAAATCTCTCGCCCACCACTTAATATTGTACATCGTAATCAAGTTCATTTATTTATATATTTATTTAAATTTGATTCATTAACAGTCCATACGACTAATTACAATGAATCTTACAACAACATATTGAAATAAACATATTAATAAATATCAACAAAGCTGCATTGAAATGCAACCAAACATTTGTAAAAAGTGAAAAAGGTGTTAGTGGGTTAATTTAAATTAAATGAGATAAAAATAATAAGATAAAATATTAAAAAATAGAAATCAAAAGTTACAAAAGGAGATGTAAGGGGAAAAAACAATAATGATGGGAAAAATGAATAAATAAATAAGAGGGAAAAAGATGAAAAGGACGAAACTCGAGACAACGAAGTAAGCTAAAGAGCAAGATTAATGAATGGACGAAAGGAGTGAATTAATGGGGGAAAACAGTTCAAGGGAAGGGTTATTGGATAAGAGAGAATTTAAAAGTGTTGGAATTCGATAGAAAATTGATCTTTATTCTATTATATCTAATATGATATAATTTCACTTTTTACAGAGTTAAATATGACCAGATAATTACACCAGACACTGATTCAACGCTTATATTGCGTCTCCTCACTTCAGGTAGAGTGAGAGAGCACTTAACGCCTAAGACCTCTAGCGAAAGCTTCAAGTACTCGGCACGAAACACCCCGCGCGCGTGAAACTTCAACGATAAATCGGAGAGACCGGTGACAGCTCACGTACGTCCACCGAGGGTGTGTCACGCGTGAGCAAGAACACTACTCAGACACGAGGAGGAAAACGATTCCGATGCGAACGCTATCTGGTGGACATTGATCGAACGTTTGGAGAAAGAGAAGTGTATCGTGTCACGCGGTCATAACGAGGAAACACGATTTCGTGTTGGAGGAGGTAGTTGAGGCGTGAATTGGAGATGAAGGGAGGAAAAGCTCGCGTGAACACGGAAAAGATCACGCCCAGACGTGAAGAAAAGAATGAGACCAGTCCATCCTCTTTTCATTATAGACACAAACCTTATTGAAAATATTATCATGCCGTGATCACTACTCTTAATCAATTTAAGAAAAATCATACAATTTCCAATGCATCACACAATATAAACATATAGTACGTTTAGAAACAAAAATTTAAATTTGAAAGATTTGTACAAGAAGTGAAAAATATCGACATGACA
Source organism: Sympetrum striolatum (assembly GCA_947579665.1). Lineage (NCBI taxonomy): Eukaryota > Metazoa > Arthropoda > Insecta > Odonata > Libellulidae > Sympetrum > Sympetrum striolatum. The sequence continues at coordinate 44,531,574 of OX388351.1, read as the reverse complement.
TGATATCATTTCAATTAAATTGTTTTAAACTTAAATACGAGTGTTTTTTGATGGTGTCCAGTGGAAAATGTCCCTTTAGGCTTAAACATATCATATATGATATGGAATTAAGAACGCGCAAACCTCTACTTTACAAAGATAGATATCGTCACTATTTCATAGAATCCAACCAATTCGTCATCTCCGGTGCTAGAAGAACCTACTTACAAGATTGAAAATTACGAGTATATTATGCCTTCTACGTAATAAAACACATCTGCAAATCGAAGCCATTTGTGTCGAAATTTTGGTCTTTCAATTCGTAGTGATTATATAGACGGATATAAACTAAATTAAAATAAATAATAAAATGTATGTACACACAACTGGCCAAAATTAACGCACCACCGGTCCTTAAGATCGCTAGGGAGGCGGTGCGTTAATTTTGGTCAGGACTGTACGAACTGATCATTATAGAAATTCTGTAAAGCGACGTACGTACAATAACGTTCTTCGAAGACATTCCGTGCAGCAATGTGTTCCAAAGACAATCTATTGTCCCTACTATATCGAGGTTCGCTGCGTCTGGAATAATTATGAATGGCATTGCTACCGAAACTTTGAATGAAAAAGTAATTAATAGCGAATATTTCTTACGTTTAGGAAATTACTAAATATGTAAAATATGTGTTGAAAAAGCTAACCGAAATCAAATTCCACCAATCTTAAAAAACATTGTATTAATACTTTACATACATGCTCAACTTAACCCTGCCCTCCCCACCTCTGCTTCCTCCTTTTACGATTTACCATATATGGACGAACATTTAGTATGCCATTGGCTGATGATGACGCGACGCGTCATAATCCAGGTAGCCAAATAAATAATTCCAGTTGTACGGGTGAAAGTCTTACCTCTTCTTTTCTTAAGTTATATATTCCTACCACAAAGTCGTGCCTAAAGCTATTAATGGTATATATTAAGACTCTTATTTTAATTTCCTATTATTGATCTTTTACTCTATGAGAGATCTTTAGCGACATTTTTTCATTGGAAACGTAATTATTTTTATCTCCTAAATATATCTACCGACAGATGAAAGTATCTGCAATTTAACTTACCCTACTTCAATCACAAACGCCATGGACAGCAATAAATCTCCCGTTTTTAATCATTCGCAGCCAGCAAGTAATTTAAATCTTTCATAATTCGCCTTCTTCACTTAACTGTGTTCGTGGTCTGAATATTCACAAAGTATTCGAAGTTTTTGATTTCGCAAATGAGGCGTGCTTGAGCGAGAGGATTGCAAAAGTGCACCAAAGAATATACGACGGTGGTAATGCAGATCCTGGGCAAGGAGCGAGACGGAATTACACCGAAAATGAGTTTCAACCGAGCACTTTATAACCCACTCAACTTTCATACGCCCTTTTCCGTCTCAATTTACGATGCAACTGAAGTTTCGCTGCTGCAAAATGCAGAGACTTGAAAAAATGAAATGCTAAGCAACGCAAAGGATGAATTATGACGCAACTAAGAAAATTAAGCTTCCGTGGAGACGAATTATTTAGTTCGATAAGTCTATTGGAACTACGAATATGAAGAAGCGTATTTAATATAATAAGTCAAATTAAAAATAGATAATTCATATTAACATAATTAAGTCACAAACCAATAATATAACTAATGACATTTCCCCTACTCGAATCGCTTTACTGCATTCTTTACCCTATACTACATATTCCAAAACTTTGAAACTCTTAGGTTAACAGTAAATAACATATAAAAAACACTCCCAAAACCATCAAAATTTACCTTTAAGTTTCTGATACGTATTTCGCCTTCTATGAAGGCATCATCAGAGAGACGGGATCAAACTGATAGAGAATTATATAAGGCCGAAAGACAAAAGAAGGATGAAATTCAAGTTATTTCATCAACTAATTTATATAAAGTTTTGTTAAAAACTATGTTTTGGTTCATTAAAACATTTTTAAATTTGTAAATATAAAGGTTTTCGTAGGCATTTAATCCAAAGTTTGCTTCATGTAATAATTTTATGTTGTTTAATGTAATACCATTTCCAGTTTCGGAAATATGTTTGGCGACACTTGAAAGGTGTTCCCGCCGATATTTAAAATGTGCTATATGTTCTTTGAACATAGTTACTAATTTTCTTTTTTTTTGGCCAACATACTTCAATCCACATTCGGGGCAGGTAATCTCGTATATACCAGACTTATTAATATTATCAACTAGCAGAAGTGCCCGTTGACCCCGTTTACGTCACTTTTTAGACGCGAATAATTAAGGGACAAATGAATTCAGATCCTTCGGTTAAGCTGACTCAAAGAAAACTATAAAAACTTTCAAGAAAGCGACCGTTTGGCATATGAATTAATAATGCCTAACTATACAAATTGCATTAAAAAGTAATGAATTCTTATAAAATTAATCACTGTAAAATTTCCATATTCCAGTATGTGTTTTAGATCACTTCCAAAAGCTACTGAACCTTACCTGATATGAAGTTTTTCAAGCATATTTCAGAAAAGAAAAGTTTCTATACAACGAAACTGATGCAATTCAATAACGTCATACTACTGCAATGAATACCATGCTGTTAATATGGGCCACACCTACAATTTTACTTTTTACCTCGTTTATTTTTCCGTTTTATTATCGTACAACTTTTACCAAGATGTGTAATATTTACTAATATGTTGTGTGGGCAGCTCAAGAAAAATTATAAAATGGAAATTTGCTTCAGATTTCTACTAATATTGATTAAAAATGTACTGGAAATTGTCAATACATATATAATGCAAGTACTGAATTAAAGCGCTCTAATTAAATAAGGTATTTAAGTGATAGAGTATTACATTTACCTTTAATTTATGAAGGAGTAACAATTAGATTAAATAGTGTTCCCTATCACAAAAAATCTCCATTAAATGATGAGGAACTTAAAAAGAATTGGTAGGGAAAGACTCAGGATAAAGACAATAGTAAGGTCGTAGTGCTTTCCCTATGAAGGTACTGGAGTAATTTTCCTTCCTTTTCCTCGTAAATATATCTTAATTTTATGAGAATTGTCGCGGATGTTGTCCTGAAGTTAGTGATGCTAGCCAAAATTAAAGTTAATTATCAAATCATTACTTGAGACTTAACGAAAAATATATTTCTACTATTGTGCCAGAACCATGATTTTAACACTATATTACAAAACTGCAAATTCTTTTCATGAAGTCCGGCCTATAAATATTTAACTTGTTATTACATCTTTGTTACTTAAAGATAATTAAATGCATTATTATCATTCATGTTAGACAAAGTTCTTTTACTGAGAAATCTTTATGATAGAGCCATCTCCAGTTGATTTAATTTATTACCGTTCCATACAGTGTTAATATGTTATCAGCGGTGAACTATTACCTCTGTGTCTAAAAAATTCACGCGTTTCTACTTTAATATTTATCAGAGTGAGAGCTACTTCAAGTTAAAGAAATTTTTCCGAACCTAGACTATCTATTCATCCGAATCAATCCGAAATAAATAAGCTACGGACCTAAGTAAAAAGCAACGGGTGAATGCTAAATTCAGACTTACAAAATATAGGGAGTTTTACCAAACAGCTTTCTTTTAGTGTTTACTATCCCTCTTGAAAAGAAACACGAAGTTGAAGAAGATTAAAATGTCGAGAAAAAGAGAGAAGGTTGAAAATGAGAGAGTTCAAACATGGGAAGGAACGGATTCGAGTTTATCATCACGTTCTGTAAACTCAGGGCTGAGGGCTCATGGAGGTGACAGAAAAAGATAATGACGGCAACAGCGCCTCTGAGAGAGCTGTTCCGTTGTTCAAATATCCCCACCGAACGTTTTTCATATACTTTGAATCATTTACAGGGACAGCGTTGCAAAATTATGAGATAAAAAAACACGCATCCAGAACATTTCCCACTCTCACTATCCACGCCATCTATACGAGTAGAGATATTTCCAACTTTTAATAATCACAATGAAGAGTCTTTTTGGAAGCAAATGAAACATGGTAACAAAAACTATGTATAAGAACCTTTTTCACAGAATTAGCTATCTACAAGCAAAGAATAACAGGATTGCTGAAACTGCAAAATACGACAATGAGAACAGCCGCTAAGATATCGTAAAAATACTCTAGTAAAATTTATGCTTAATACCCTTCAACGGATGTCGGTTGAGGAAAGAATTTCTATACGTGTGTTGCCATTTGTCCATAAAACATTGTATAAAAAGAGTACCAGATGATGTATGTAAAGAGGTATCAATTACTCTCATCCTTAAGTAACGAGACAATAATAAAATTTAAGAATTTAAACACAGAACGAATTTTCAAGAAAGTCAATCGTGATTGGTGGATTAACAGTGTTTAGTATTGTTCCTAAACGTGCGAGAAGATTATAATATGGAAGATCTATTTTGTTAAGAGTTAATATTTTAAGGTTAAATATATTTGATAAGAATCATGCTTCATTGAAATCGTTCTCTATGTTGTTTTCTGTTTATTATTATAATAAAGAAGATATAATTAACTTTCATTATCAGATCGGCCGAAGCAACAGAGGAGTCAAATAATATCGGATATACAAATAAGATACAAGGTAATGCCACCATCTCAAACAATATTGAAAATAATAGTTGATACTGAGATTGAGTACACAAATACAATTTCACAGTCGTCATAATAAAAATCTGATGTGGCCAGCACATGACTTTCTCCATATATAAGATGTAAATATTTATCTACGACAGTATTTTCGAACTCTATATTCAATCTAAACTTGGAAGATGAGTGATTAATTTATATCATATTATCTTTACGTCACAAACATTATAAATAATGTTTTTCGGGACATGTTCGTTGTAAAACGATGAAATGGCCTTCCGCCCCAGCGCCAGCGCCCAGAGCGCCCACAACGTACATAATCAGCAACTTCCGGTTTATCAGTATTTCACAAATAACTCCTACACAATCAGTGATACAAAAATATATTTTTACAAAATTTACAGTAAATTCAATTTTCTAAAACTTTTTTGAGTAATAGTTTATACCTAAATATAATATTTATGGAGATATTTCGAAAACCGGAAATGAGCTTTGAAAAATGAAGCTCAACTTTTGGTGAACCGATATACTCCAAAACCTAATCAACTCTAACAACACCAATCAAAATACTATATATGAAATTTAGTGTCGATCCGACTAATAGTTTTCATGTTAGAGCGCCCACAAAGTACAGCTAACAGCAAAAAAAAGTTACCACCCCTGACCCACCAAGATATTCTAAGTCCAAATTTCGGGCCGGCGAGCCTTTCTCTCGAAAAGGGAGGGAGAGAAAAGAAAGATGGAGAACATGGTACGTTACGCTAGCTCGGCTCTCGCGTTTGGATGGAGAATTTTCGTTATTTATATAAAAATCATTTACTACTATCCATTATCTGACGCAACATTTGGTGTGTTAACGCGTACTATTGAATTTGACGACGATCGACTGGAACATAACTAAAGAAATGAATCGAATTGAATGCAGCAATCAAAGTCAATCTCACTTTAATTTTCGATAACAGATTATTAAATCATTTCCAAAGCAATACAAATGAATTTAACTGAATACAACATTCGGTATCAAATTAACTCACATTTCGTTTTTCGAAAATCGATCGTTTAAATCACTTCCAACGATTGATTATGTTCATCAATGTGAACGAAACCAGCAACTTTTCTCTTCTTCTTAATTTCAAATAGGCCAAAACGCAGGATCTCGGATTCAACAATGGCATTTGTCGTCAGGGGGACCGGTTGTTTATACTCACAAAACTTTTCGTAGTCCGTAAAATTCTCGAAAATTCTATTCGGAAACAACAATAAACGACCAAAATATGGTTTTCTATTCATTTACTCTGCTATTGGTTCTTGTCTCAATCTCGTATGACTATTATTTTTAATTTAATTTTGCAAAATAAATGAAGCATGCAGCGACAAAAATGAACTTTACTTGCATTTCTTACGGAAATGCTTTGACTCGTCTGGGATCGAAGCTAGGACGAAGTGTCACCATTTTTTACAATATAAACACTTTCGTATATATATATATTTGAATGCAATGTTCTATAAAAATTTCAAGTCAATCGACCAAGTGATTTTTGAGTTTTGCGGGCACAAACATATGCAGGCTGAATTTTTATACATAAGATATGTGCATAATTCGGTGGATTATTATAATTTAATTTGATTGCTTTTACAACCATTTCGTTTAACTTTCCCAATTGAAAAGCGTTCTATCATGAAGAGAAATAACTAAGGAATAAACACAAGGAAATAAAAGTTCCACATCTTCCACACAAAAAGTCGTGTTACTTTGACAAAGTTATTTATTTCCTTGTGCTTAGTTACCTATGGAGTTCCCCAAAGTTAAAGCTCATTCGATTGATTTAAATAAGGAATAATCTTTTCTAGATTACCATTTCCCCTTACTCTCGTGACTCCTATAGATTATATAATCCAAGAATTTGTAAAATTAAATTATCGTTATAACAACACTGTAGCAAATTCTCACAATTAGCTTTGACGTTTACTAGCACCATCTTCAACATTTACATAAATACGCGATCCTCCATATGGCGTGTGCTTTGAAAAAGAAGAAAGAATGAGAGGGAACAAAAGTGTGTGTGCAGGTGAAAGGGTAGAATTCTTGGAAAACTGTTAAACAGGACAAAACAAAATAGGTGGGGAGAAGGACAAAATAAACCCTTAGTTGCCAAAAGGGAATAGAAAGGAAAAACTTTCTCGTCGGGAGAGGAGGACGGGTTGCAATTTGCTCGATTCATTTTGATTTTATCTAAAATAATGTGTCCACTAGCCTTCTCTGATATATGTATAATTTTTAGCTCGCAATTAGAAGAATGACTCGAAGAAATACATCTCTCATAAAGTGGGACTGTAGAGCATCAGATTAGAAATGTTGTATGTTCTTCAGCCTATAACTTACGAAATCTCACTGTTTATCTGATGTGGATTGAATGAAAATAATCATAAATCGCTTGATGAAACTACCGTCCTAAAAATTTGATCCATGGATTCCTTATCGTTTCAGAGTAACGGGCTTGCAGTAAATACTGTAGTAAAAGGCAAGCGGTAGACGTCCTTTTGGTAAAATTCTCGAAATTTTACTTCTCAAAAGTTACTTCTCTCATTTTTTTTTAGCTATTTACTGATCCACCAATCGACTCTGAAGAGTATTACAATTTGTTTATTTCGAAGTTCTCAGTATTTTAAGAAGACCATCTTTTATTTTATCAGTTACGAAAAATAATAAGACCCCTATCCGTGAAATTGTGACTTTTGCATGACAATGTTAATCGACGTCTAACCAAATTTAAGACTTAGCTAGAGTATGATTTATTAGTACTCGACGCAGGATGGGCAAGTTATTGCGTGTGTGTTACAGTAATGGCTATTATAGTTGTGTTTAAATACGTATTTAAATGACATCTTTATTTTGTATTTTATAAACCAGATGAGATCGACTGCCAAATTTTATAAGTGAATCAAGATGAGTTTAACGTTTTGGCTATCATCAACACTGAGAGAAAAAATGTATTCACTTTCTCTTGGTGGTTTTTTTTATATTAATTTTCAAGGTTCTTAAAATCTACGAAACTAATAACTGTATTTAACATTTAATGGGATAAAAGGATTGAAAACACTATACATTCAATGATAGTAATGAAAAAGAACCAAAGGAACGCTAGTTTACGCAAATAGCTATTTCTTAAATTTTCCCGTTCTGTTGTTGATTGATTTCTAAGGGTATCTTGAAGGTTTATGAAAATCATTGGTTAGAAGAAAAAGCCTGAAGAGATGTATGTAAATATTGAGAACGTAATTTTGGAATTAGAATGCTCCGAAGCTTAAATTTCTTCGGGAGTGATCTTTCTACGGTTAATATATGCTTAATTCTACTCCTGAAAGCATAGACGGTCCGAGACATGGGCAGTCTGGGAGACCGTCGAGAGCATTTGTGGGCTCTTCTCAGATCCCTTGAAGATTCTCAATGATAAAATTATACTCGTATAGCTTAGGTAATTTTAACGATTACACCCGGTCACAATATTTAGGTAAACTTTTTTTATCCATTAAGGGGAACTAGTTCTAAACGTCTGCCTGCCCAGAATGTCAATAATCTTCAGATTACCCCCTCCCAATGATTGGAATCAATTTCCTTCGCAATGGATGCAGCTTTCTTTGGTCCTAGTTCTCTGAGTAATTTCCTTTAATTCAAATTGATTGAAGAAGCCGTTACTTGGTGAAACTGCGTTATGTAAGAAATTGTGAATCTTTTTCCTTAGTTATTTCCACCATTCCTTATAGTCGTTGAGCTATGACTATATTTTTACGGAAATTATATTTAGGAAAACTGCTAAATCAGGCGTAATCCATCTGAGTTGCCCTTACATCGGTAAATGCTGTTTAATAATTAAAATTTAGCCTTCGTATTTTACCCTTTCTTTTTTTAATGAGAGGCCAGTTTAGTCCATCAGCGATTACTGAATAAAGCACAAGAAATACTGACATCTCGTACTTATTATCTATGATTACTCTTAAATAAGATGGGCAAAGCTTCCTTTCTTGGGAAATATGTCAGGAGAATCTGAATACTGCTGAATCTTAATGCTGGTTTCCAAGCCTCACCTATTCTTCCTTAAAACTTCTTGGTTTAAAGATAAGGAAAACATTTACGATATCTTGAAGGTGCAGAAATTTAAATGTGTGAATAGCTCGACATTTGTGTGGGATCAACTGGCGGAAGATCTAATTGTATGCATAAATGTATGCACATGGTATGCATATTCTTATATGCCTACATGATTATATCCTACCCTATGCCAATAATTTTCGAAGCAAAATAAATTTACATTGATAATAAATAATTTCGACTATGATAGGTCTATTGTTAATGGTTTATGAATTTTGGATGCAAATGAACGTTTTAGAAGTAAGTTCATTAAAATCTAATTCAGTATGTTAGGAAAATGAAACTTGCAAACTGCCACAAAAATCGGAACTTTTTCGAATCGTTGATCTAATTTACATTCCCTCTGGCTGAAGCATTGAAAACATATTTTTCCGGTCACCCTCTAACCTGCATTATTTTGTCTTTAAATGGCTTGAATCGTTTTCTCAATCTTATAAATAGCCAACATTCCAGGATCTCTGCACATCACTTCTGAGCCTGTTTACCACATTATCTTCATATTTTTTAGATGTATGCCTTAGAGTTGAAGAGAATAAACATTCTTTTCTTAGTAAGCATAAAATAATCCGTATTCCCATTGTTTATTTTCCTATCATCGTCACCATGAAGTAACCCATTCATATTCCTTCTTGGACGAACTTTTCTTTATATCACCATCCATGACGAAGAATGGCATTTTCAGGCAATTCTCTCTCTCATACAAAACCCTTAAACTATGCCTCGAAAATTAGAGGCACTGAAGACGGAAGTAACCTGTGACCGCTTCATTGAAGACCCTTTCTCTTTCCTCTCTCACCCCCATAGAGAAGCTCCCTTTGTTTTCTTGAGAAGGAAGGTATGCATGCTACCGATTAACCGTTATGTAGACAAAAACATTAAAAGCGGACGTAGCACCAAAAGGTGGGCTTGCCACAGAGATCCTTAGCAATAGATTTAAATATATTTTTCATGCATGAGCGTTTACGTGCGAATATTTAGAGTGGAGTTGTAACAGCCTAAAGCTGTTGGCTCATACCTATTTTCTATGTTGAAACTCTTAATCGTTTTAGCATTTTAAAATTTTTGACCGAAGTTTAAATAAAGGAATTCAATATTTACAAGTATATTATTCAATTCTTTTTGCACTTTGCTCGACTCTGCACGACTAGTCCTTCTAACTTCATTACCCAAAAGAATTTCTCGCGCGTAAAATATAAAGCTGTTTGTTAAGAGACTACAGGTTAGATAGCAGTGAGTCCAAAATGATAGGAGCCCTCCGCTGGGTATCTTTTAAGAATATAACTATGTAAAGACAATAATTAATAGAGATATTCCTTAGCTGTGATTTACAGGACGAAATACGCGACGACATGATCCCTATTCTCAACGATCGTTATTTTAACAGCCAGATGGTGAAAATATTACCGCGAGATAATAGCGAGGACAGATGGTTTATATTGTTATCATCTTACGTATCGTATAAGGTGCGTAAATATGTAAATTATTTAGATAGTTGAGTGTTTCACATTCGCTGCAATAAGCCTTATGGGGGCTCGCGGATAGTGAATTTAAATGAATTTTTTTACTTAACGATTTTTCACAAATCTGCAACACCATTATTATATTTATAATATACGTTTTTTTCTTATCTTTCCTACTTCCGTTGACCTGATTTACAGTAGTTCATATTCTCTTAATTATCGTATCATAATGAAGCATAATCTTTGCGAAAACGATCATCCTGCGGGCATGTGGAGCATTAACTGAAATAACCGGTTTCATTATAAATCTGCATTGATGGAAAATGTTATGTATTATATATGTTAGGACGAACTATGAGCAGCCAAAGTAATTCTTGAACAATATTTTAAGAAGAAGAGCGAATTACGCTTGATATTCGAGCCGATTTAACGAAATACGAATTTAATTATTTCATAATACAATACTGCTTCTACCGCAGCAAAAGCAATGACTTTTAGCGAGTATTTATAAAATATATATCATCACAAAAGCCTTCAAAACGTTCCAGGCATAAAGAGGAAGACGAAAAGCGCGCTCAAAACAGAGAATCTGAAAGACTCGCCCTTCTCGAGTTATGCTGGTAGCATCTTAGGTGGTAACTTTTTTATGCTGTTAGCTGTACATAACAGCTACTTCCGGTTTATCGGTATTTCACGAATAACTCCTAATCAACCGGTGATACAAAAATATGTTAAATTCAAAAGTTATATTATATCGCATTATCTAAAATTTTTATAAGAAATACAATATACCTATATATCATATTTATGGAGATATTTTGAAAACCGGAAATGAGCTTTGATGAATGAAGCTCGACTTCCGGTTAACCGATTTACTCCAAAAACTAATCAACTCTGACAGCACACACCACAGTACTATATATGAAGTTTGGTATTGATACAACTAATAGTTTTTACGTTAGAGCGCCCACAAGCATAGACACACATACATACACACACACACAGACATCATTCCGAAAATGGTCAAAACGTGTTCTAGGGACCACAAAACATGTATTTCCGTTGAAATCTCGAGGTCGATTTTTTTCATGAAAACAATACTTTCTCTATACTTCGGATGGGACTTATTAGTCCCAATTTCGCCCAATTAAGTCGTTAATAAATAAATAAATAAATAAATATATGGAGAAAGTAAAAAAGGAAAAACCACATAGAGAACGATTTCAATTTAATTTGATCCTTATGAACATAGAGCTTACTACATTTAACCTTAGAATATTAACTCTTCCCAAAAAAGTGAATTTGATAAAAGAATGATAAATATCCTTTTGAATTTTATTTTTACGTTTTTATGCTGCGAAAATAATTCAGTTTTAGTTTTATAAACACCTTGTAAATTACAAAAGGATTATGTGGGCTTCCATAAGAGCGAAACAGACATTTCTCCAATTAAATTATTTTCAGAAATCCATAGGGTAGTTTCAATGATAATGTTAAGCTAAAAGATTTGTCTAATAATTTATACTAGCATAAGTGTTTACTCTTTAAAGGAAACATTAAGAATTTAGTTTCCGGAAAATTTAAATCGGGTGACTTTGCACATTCTATTTGGAATGGAAAAGAAGAAAGAGGTAAAGAGGCCAAGTTTGCTTTTCATCCCAGACTGTCTCTTATTTAAGTATTCACCCTTTCTTCCATTTCAAGATGGAGCATCAATAATTTTTCTATTTGCCAAAAGTGTCGGGAATCCCCTTAAGGAAATAATCCTCCGCTAAGAGGATGCTGGATAAAATTCCGAATCCGAGAACTCACAACGATTTAAAAATGTCTTTAAGTGAAAGGTGCGTTTCCGATGTAATGAAACGAAGTGATGCTAGCAGCTGACGCGGATATACTCCTTTACAATGGAGCTTAAATTTAATGTTTTAAGTCCAGAGTGAGACACCTCCAGAGTGAGACCCTTTTTACGCTAACTACTTCTCCCTCCAAGTATGATTTCATCCCTTCATAATTCAGTGCGTCTCATGAAATTGATAACAAAATAAGGTTAACGAAATAGTATATTGTTCTTAAACAGCTAGGTTGGGGAAAAGCATGCAATAGGATTGATTCATTATTCTTCTTACTGCGATTCGTGCGTCAATTTTTCCATTATGTTTGAATTTTATTCTTTTTTCTTAAAAAGGAAATTTACGTTACATTTCAAATCATTTTTAAATAAGTATTTGCCAAACTTTAGTCAAAAAATATCTTTTATTTAAATATATTTCAATCTATAGTTTTATTCTAGGCTCGTTCCTATCAGTATCATTTTTCTTATATCCTCTTTCTATATTCCTTTTAAAATTAGGTTCCAACGATTATTGGGTTTTGTAGTTTTTCACGCCTCTCATACTGAGGGTGTATTCCAGCAGGATTTTTACTTTATCCTAAGTGTTAGTTACGGTTTTTATATTTTTATATTGGAACAGATTTGATTATGTTTAAGACAGAATTATATCAGATATCATAAAATCATATTTTCAAATCCTATGCCACCCAAAGAAAATTAAACACGTAATAAAACGTAGGAATTATGACAGTAAAAGAATTAATATAAAACTAGATTCTATATTTCTCTGTTAAGAGATGTAAAATTTAATAATAACGTAGGTGAAATACTAATTTTATTTCTTGCGAAAATATTGCTCCTTACAAAATATTTTCTTGTCTCATACGTATTAAACACTTTTCAAAGCAAACAATCGCATAAATATTTTCTTTCCTTGGAATTAGTGAAGGGAAGGTTGAATATTCCAACTCCATCAATCAAAAAAAATACCTTACAGACCCTTGAAAACCCTATGCTTAATCGAGGACTAGCTGAAAATTTACGTTCTCGCAAGGATGGATTCTTCTGCTCTTAATATTCTATTCCCATCATAGTCTACTCTTCCCATTGCATTACATCTTCTTCAATCAATGTGCTCACCCCTTGCGAACCAACCAACCCATCTCTATGAATCTTCTACTACGCTAACGACAAACAGTTTCTAGGACCTTTTTCCTGGTGCGATAACTCCATCCCGTCTTTTTCCCTGCAATCTAAAACCGGTCTGAGCATCTGTTTCCTAAAAGGATCGCTTGTTTGAGCCTTAAATCGAAACGGGCCTATTTTGTAAGGACAGAGTGACACTGTTTGAGTCTAAGCAGCGAAGTTTTCTCAACAGACTACCAAGATACGGCTCCTATCTCGATAGAAAGACTAAATGCATTTACTCCTCTTTCAAGGTAAGATTCTCCTCAAGGAATCTAAACTGACGAATTGCCATGTATTATATCCGATTGGAACGAATACTTCATTTACGTCTCAACAACTAAGAAGGAGGGGGTATCAAGAAACCAAGTATCTATGATGAAGTAAAATATTCATAAATAAAAAGAATAAATCTTGCACATCTAAAAACACCTTGATTTTATTAATTAATTATTTGATCCTTAAAATTGACATTTTAAATAAACTCTTAAAAGAGATATATTTAATTTCTTTTATCACTTAATATGAAATTTTCATTTTAATTTAACGAAAATATTTTTTTGATGTTACGAAAATATTATACTAATGTCATGAAAGTATGAAAGTATTAAACGAAACCATCTCAGGGTTAACATTGTGGTATTTCTTAATTTGTAAAAAATTCATGGTAACAAACTTTTACTAGACCACTAATTTAATATCTGAAAAATGACCTGATGATGTAGCGACGCTACGAAACCTAGGTCGTATTTTTTCAGATATTAAATTAGTGGTCTAGTAAAAGTTTGTTACCATGAATTTTTTATGAAAGTATTATTTGAATTTACTTCTATGGTATATCAAAATAAGGCTTTTAAAGTATAAATATGCTACAGAGCAAAGAATGAATATGAGAGTATGGAGCACTGCAAATTAACTATTATAAACTCTACACGAAAGTACGACATGTATGTATGCGTATTTGGTCATTAATTGTAGCTTGGTGTAGGGAAGAATCATTGGAAACATGAATATGGTTTATTTTTTGTCTACTCTCAAGAACTATCTGGGATACTATAAATCCAATAAAAGAATTCAACATCCTTAGAGTTTCAGGCAAAGACTACAAGATAAAAAATTCTTAAAGCCACGGAAGAGAGCCAATGATGGCAAAGCTAGCAGTAACGTTATAGTCAAATCGAGGATCTAAAACAGATTCGAAAGGAAACCGGTTATTCATCTGGGCCAGGAACTTGCAAGCTATTAGTTTCAGTGGGCTGAATTAGCATCTGTAAAAGAATCGGGGGCAACAGATAACCAAATTCAGCTTTAAAAAGTGAAAATTATATTTAAATCTTCAACAAAAATCCTGATAAGTGAACCTCAGCTACGAAATTAATCATTTAAATTGATAAAAGAGGCTAAAGAAGCAAAATCCTCCATATTAAACTTTGCAATGTTCTTTTGTTATATTATTCATTTATTGAAGTAAACTGATTTTAAATTAACCGAATATAACTGAGAGAAACTTCTCTTCCACTATTTTAATAAAATCATATAACTGCGGGAAAAAAGACTATTTTAAACTACTTTTTCAAAATTCCTTACTGAGACGCTTAAACTGACGGCAATAGAATTGCTATAAAACTGTATTATGAACGCACTAAGAGCCTAGGGGCTTCAGTGTCTTTTTTCTAAGCTATCCCTTCCCGTCGTATAAATAAAATAAACTATTTTATGCATGAAGGATAGAAACATAACTGAAAGGTAAAAGTTAAATGGGAACTACGAAAATTAAAAACTGAAGCAAAAGTCACTCTATGATGATATCATTTTCATATCTACGCGGTGAATCTCTAATGCTCACATTATCTGACCCAATTCTGATGCTTTAGCCTCAAAGCCTTGAAAATGTTACGTTTCATCACCAGACATACTAAAAGTATGAACAACATAATAGCTCTGAAAGTTCTATACTACACCATTGTAAGACTCATACTAAAATACAGATCCATAATCTGGTCTCCATATTATGCTAAACATTGAAAATCAATTGAAAGAGTGCAGCATAATTTTTTAGACTATTTAACTATAAGCAGGGTCGTGATGTGACAAATATATCATAAGAAGGTATACAACAATGACTGAAACTTTTTCCTCTTCATCATCACCGTTTATTATCTGCCTTAATTTTCTTATAGAACCAACTCCAAATAAATGTAAATTATGTTGTATTATTTCATATGTATTCATATTTGCTACCAACAATGTATATCTTATATGTTAATATTTATTTTAAATTCTGTTTTTATTATTTTTTATATAAGCTTTTAATTATTACTCTCTTCACAAAAGCTGTACTTCATGTATTTACTCATGTTTATTATTTATAACATCCTATTTACAAATTGTATTATTTATAATAATTCCAGTGATATTTATGCTTATATTTGAATAATTTATGGTATAAATTTCCATATTTGTGTTATTTTATACCTATGAAATCCTACTTTTTATTGTATTTTTTACTTTTAAATCCTACTATGTGATATTGGTGCAGTGACATTTTTTGTAACAAAAGGGAACATCCAGTTGAATAAATAAATACATGCTATCTTAAAGTGCTATCCATAATACATAGTAATCAACGCAGCCCTGAGATGGGTATTAGATGGATAAATCAGAGTCATTAGGTATTCTGAATGTACAATACGCATCATGAGACCAAATAGAAAATAATTATAATAATCATTACGGGCATGAACATTTTAAGCGAGTTATAAAAGAGGGGTCAAAGAATGGAATAAGTCACCTGAAGAGGTCTTCAAACCTTCACCGAAAAATAAAAAGGAATTTAAAAGTAGAATCTTTAGCTTTTGTAATTCAATGGATTGAATATTGTTATGTTTTGCATTATTTGGATGCATTTGAACGTAACGATTTGAAAACGATAAAGTTATATTTTGGCCTACAAAGCAACACTGTAAACTGTGAAACGTGGTTTTTGTGTTTAGAGGATATATTTTGGTGGAGGTAACCAGGGAGATGTCTGTTAGAATACTGTCTATTTGTATGTATATGTTATCACTGGAATATTTGTATGATTTACATTTTTCATAGACAATGGTTGGGGCTGCCAATAGGGGAAATTCTACTTGCAGCGTATATACTAATAAATAAACAAATCAAAAATTTTCTTAAAATTTAAAGGGTAACCATAATTACTACGTCAGTATTCATTGTTCAAAAACATCATAATTTGACGAAACTAGCCTACCCATAATCGGTCAAAATTTGATAGTTTATGAAATTGAAAATGTATATTTTTCTATGATTCATACGATAATCATCTTCGGATTGTTTTCCGTGAAATTCCTGCTAAAATATTATGCCCCTGTATCTTGAATATAACTCATGCATTGCACGAAAGAAACAAACAATGCCTATTCTTCAGGATAAACTGATGAAATGTGGGGGTTCCGAAAGCTCCAAGAAACCTACAGATACATATTTTAATTAAGTTAAGGATGTGAAATCTCTATTATAACACATATAATGTTAAAAATTAATGAAAGCGATTTTCCTCTGTATTACCCCATCGAAGACCACTTTTAGTTCTGTCTGTGATGACATGAACACCACTGATACACGAGTACGCTGTAGATGTGTCACTAATTGTTTACCACCTCCCTTTATTGAATTCCAAAAGAGTTACACATAAGGTCATTGCGCTTCACTTACGTAGGCATGTTCTGCATATAGCATTTTGGCTTGGTGAGGACGGAAAGGGAAAACTACCTCACTCCCCATATTGCCTAGTACGCGTCGTTCCCTCTTACAGCTAATGCTAGAAGGGATAAAGTGCCAACCGGCCTTCGGGATGAATATATATTACTGAATATATTTTAGGATAACGGTTTTCCCCCATATATGATAATCTAATCAATTAATAATTCAATCTAAATAATTCGACTACATTTCCCCGTTGGACGAAATGCAGCCTTTGTTTCACATGAATTTCACGTATATAAATAGATTGTGTGCGCACGTGATTGGCTTCGGGTTTAGGAGGCGACATGACCAGTTCTTGGACGAAACCCTGCCCCAAAAAAACTATATAGGGCATGGCATATGCTACGTCACTAACGGAAGGAAGCCTTCTATATGCTCTCAAACAAGGGCGGATGGAACATGTGATCTGGATTTTAAAGGGGCGAAATCCGCATCGGATTTGAGGGAAAAAATCAAGCAGGAACTTTACGTTTGAAGTTCCCAAAGTTCTGAAATCTTTTATGAATATTTTCTCCCGAACCTCCTCATACGAATTTTGTGAATCCAGTAAAGTATGAATATGTAGATTAGATGAGATTTCTATCTTTCGAAAAGGAGGTCAAACATGAATAAAATGAAAACGAGGATATATATATGTAAAAAGGGTGATACTGCGATCTGACTCACCTCCTCTTTCTAGAATCAATTAATGAATACGTATATTACATTAAAATTACATTGTTATTAAAATTGTTTGATAGATAGATAAATCAATATATATTGAAGCAATTATTAATAATTATGAAGAGCGTTGAAGTTTCTATTAAAAAATGTATTTACATATTTTCTTTCATGTATCAAATATGCATACAATTCTGTTCGAATATTTATATATCGATCAAATACGTAAATGTTTAAAATAAATATTTTTCACAATTTTTGTATACTGATAGATCAGTAAATATCAATTTGAACAACCATTAATACTTCTGAAAAGCGTTAAGGCTACAATAAAAATTCTAATCATATATATTTTTTATAATAATCAAATAATTAATATAATAAAAAGTATCGTATACTGATAAACCAATACTAATCTATTTGCATAGCTACTAATAATTGTGGCCAACGTTAAAGTTCCTAGAATTTTATGGATTTAATAAGAATAATAATGATAATAACGTTTCTAATGGAAACAGGAAGAGGAATCCCAATTATATCCATTTCAATCATTATTACTATTTGCAAAGACACCCAACCATTCCCTAGCAGGAAAAATCCGATTTGCCGGGAGTCGAACCCGGAACCTTGGTGTTAGTACGCTATCCACTCCACCGCCTCAGCCAGTAACATTCATTCGAAATAGAAAGGTAAAATTTTAAATACACAGACACAAAAAGATGTGAGATAGTTTTTGATCGAAATGATCTTAAGTATCTCTTATAAGATTTCAATAGATATTCTTCCGCAAACATAGGTGCCCTTTTAGATATTATGGCATTACGAAAATTGGCAATTTTTTCCAAAAAGTGAATAACTTTCGTTTTCGTCGTGTATTTCGGCAATTATCGTGAAAATTGTTCACACCAAGAGGAAAATTCTATTTTATAATAATCAATATGTTTATATAACTTTAGCTTGAGCCCATAGCGAAAATCGTACGCCCACCGCAATGCTTAATAAGCTGATATATCCCATACCCTACACTCAAATAACAAGGTCTTCCGCTGTTAATTGAGGCTGGCCGCGTCATACCCCTCCCCTTATGAAGTGTTGGGATTATTTAAATTTTTGATAACTATATTTAATTTTAATCACATCACTTTTCATAACGGAGGAATTCAATAGGTGTGCGTGTATATATATCGTGAAAGGCAATATGACTATATACATAGATATCATTATAAAAATCACATGTCTGTGTTTTATGAGAAAGAGAAGGTATTTTTCGGACAAAAGAATGAGTAATAATGTTCTATAGGTCTGTGGTTTCATTAACTTTCTAAATCAGAGAAGATACTAACGAAATTTAATCTTTATCAATCGATAATATTATTCAAGTCGATCTGATCGAGATAACATCGACGATATATTTAATTTTGTTACTCCAGTTTACAGCGTTTGCAAATTCCGTGAAAAAAGCACGAACAAGGAAATAATCATAGCATCGGATTTACTTCTACTAATTTTCCTCGGAGAAATAGAGAAGCTGACAAATAGATTTATATAGATGTATTGATGCTTCACACCTTTTGATATAGGTCTCAGGTGGCTGGTAAGTTCATTATTTAAATGTAATTTTAAAAATTGGCGGCATTTTTTAATTTCTAAACTCAATAATCGAGTCGAGGGTTGAACAAGCAAGTAGGATGGAAGAATCCGCAAAACTAGAAGCACTTTGTTTAGACGAATTAAATAGGCACTAATCCTGGGTTTTATAGCGTGAGAAACCCTTTGTCGCCAAACAGGGAGCGTTGGGAATTCCACGCTCCCAAAATTTCCGGCCGCGTACGCAAATTTGAAAATTCCCCCCCACAAAGCTACCCTAGACTCCATTCTGATCCCTTTTAAGTTACCTCTGTCAGGATATTCTTTACTCTATCCCCGGCTTTTTACATAACGCGTTAGAATTCCTTCAAAGGCCCGATGACATAGCACTGTGGGATCCGAAAGATCGCGCGGATGCAGGCAGAGACGCGGCGGCGACAGGACGAACTTTTTAACCCAGACAGCAAAGGATTCTCGTGGAAAATACTCGGGGCCATTACGATGACGAGAAAGCGCTTTGAAGTGCCGCTTCACTCACACAAAGCAACAAATTGCGAGTTGGACAGATGTGACGTGAGGAGGAAACAAGACAAATGGGAGACATAAAGACTTTGAAGGATATTGTCAAATGAGAAGCGTATATATTTCGATGGAAATCCAAACTAAAAAGAATGCGCATCTAGAATGAATACTTAAATACTTAATTGATTACAAATTAATAGCAATACTAAATTGATCTTATATTTCAGAAATTATATTTAAAAACCATTACGCCTTGTGTTCAACTGCGTTATAAACTAAATTATCATAATCCACTTGGAGTTCTATTGTTACTGATTACAACGCTAAAAAGTTAATCCATTTGATAAGAAATGCTACTCTTTACAAAATGTTTATTTTTAAATATGATAATTATTTGGCAGTTCATCTAAGAACTATTTCATTATAAAATTAAATCTAACACAGTCATAGTTTGATAATTGTAATAAAAAATACCATTAAATCTTCCCAATTGATCATAATAATGTGAGTTTAAACATTCTTCAATGAAAATTTAAAACTGATCTATAGCCTTATGTTTTCTTAAGCTCAGCTATAAGTTTCAAAGATAATATTAGCCAATAACATTGAAAATCAAATAATTATAAACATTCCGGAATACGATTTTTTCTATTCTATCTGTACTTATTCTGATTTATGAGGCTGATATTGTTTTTAACTTAAGAATATTATAAATACATGAAATCCTTGCTTTTTACACCGCCTATCGAAAATAATTCGAGAAATGAGACTGTTTAATAAGGATGCAATGTAGTAGTTGATCTGAAACTTGGAATCATTTATAATAAAGCCTTTGCTACAAAAAGAAATATAGTTATTCTAAAAGAATGTTTTAATAAATTTCATACTTAACATATTTCCAAAGAATGTATTACATACACCTCCGCTAATTATAGTCTTCCGCAATTGATTTTTATATTTATTCTACCCTCATCCTAATCAAATTAGTTATTGTATTTCTAGCATTCACTAATTGATGAAGTATCCATCAGCTCGGAAGAAATCATATTAAAAAGTTAAAAGTTATAGTAACTTATCAATTGGACATACACGCTTTAACTAATACTTTGAAGTATGATTCCTTTTAATAATAGCTACCTAAATCACGCAAATCAACTGGAAACCTTTATTATCCTTGACTTTGCTCTGAAACGTTAGCACAAATGAAACCAGATCAGGCACGTAAATCCTATTTCTCCTCTATTGCTTTCCGAAACAATATACCGTCTCATAAATGAGCCCATTGGTCCAGCAATAGTCCTTTGCACTATTTTTCCCAACAAATCGACCCTAAGGGTCGCAAAACTTTGTTTCGCCCGGTCGTAAATTTATCACGTTCCAGATAATTTGATATCCAGCTTCCAGTTGGAAGATCAGCTGCTAACTCTCCGTTTCCCTGGGATACGTCACATGGAGCTGTGCCAAAGAGCCATTGATAACAAGCGAGCCTTCCAATCGATGACAGGACCTCGCGAAAATGGAGCCAATGAGAGACCTTCGTGGAGAATTGTACGCTCAGACCTTTATGACCGACGAGATTCCGAGATTTGTCAAGCGAAAAGCCATCGATTGTCTCGAGAAATGTAAGAAATTGGCAAGGTCAAAGGAAGGGCAATTTATCTGCCCATGGTCTGCGAATTTTGGGAAATTGAATCTATCATTAAAACCTTTGAAAATATTAGTAACTGAAGAGGTCGAGAGAACAATTTAATCTCATCGGTTATTTAAAGAATAGCTATATTTTATAGATAAGATAACGACTGACGTCTTACCCGTATATACCTTTGCATAAAACAAAAAGTCTTATTTCATTTTATGTAATAAAATTTTAGAGAAACTTAACTCTGTGTTCCTATAGTCTATATTATGTAGCTTAGTTAATAGCCCCATGAAGTGATAACAGTAGCACAAGGAGTGATAAAAAGAAGTCTATGAAGTAAATATATTGATTTAAGAAAAGAAAACTGTCATTTTCATATAACGACTGGGAAATGTTTCTTACAAGGAGAATGCCAAAATTCAACATTTCAATTTTGACAAAACTTGGCAGCTGACAGACTTTAAACAAACATGACGAATTAGCCTAAAAATATGATAATATGGAGTATCATTTTTCCCAAAACTCTGCCTTAAATTATTTATTAATTAATAAAGAGCATCTTTATAAAAGGATAGGAATAAATTATTTTCAAAATAAATAGGAAACAATAAACTTTACTTATATTTATTTATTAATTACTTTAAACATTATTATCTAATGTATTTAAGATAAAATTTCACCAAACGAAGGCCAAAGAGACTTTATTTTTTAGTCTAAAATCCTTAATCTGGATTATCTTTTGATGTTTGACTTTGGCGTAGGAGGCAAAAAGAACGTTGAGTTTGAAGAAAAACTATGTGTTGCAAGAACATATCGAGATGAAGAGCACCCATGCATACCTGTAACGTTTTTCAGATTCAAGAAATACTAAAGGAGGTCGAACAATGGATTAAAGGCTAGAAACTTGCATAAAAATACGAACAGGCCCGCATGGTTATCTGTAAGTGCCACATGATTCACCAACGAACGCCCTTCCCTTTACTCCATATCATTTCCCATCCTTTAAATCTCCAAGATCTTACACCAAGGATCCTATTGTTGGAGGAGTGCCAGAATTGATAGAATAAAACACTTGCGTGCCTCTGTCCTGCCAAACCATAGCGTGAGATGCTGCAATTATTTATACTATGACGCCAATGAAGTCCTTAACATGTTGTAATTATTTTAAAATATAATTAACTAGCAAGACCCGACTTCATTTTCCTAGGATCTTAAATATTGTAACTGAAGTATAAATAACAAATATAGTAACAATTAAAGCTGGAATTAACGATAAAATTCTTTCACCTGTAGCTGTCGGCATGTGCACCATATGTTGGCCACTTCCGAATACTTATTTATAGCCTTCAACTCTCTCAGTTCCTATTCATTCAATCTTCATCTACACATTAAATCAAATCTGTACCTTGAAAAACAACTATGATCCTATGGCTATGGTATAAGATAGAAATATATAATACCTTTGGAACTTTATTATAGAGATTGCTTAAGAAAATAATTGGATGAATTTTAAAGACAAACATTTTCACGGTGTTTAAAAGATGATGACGTAGTTCAAATGTTTTGGAAGTTTCTCCAGTTAGATGAATTATTATGAACTGCGAGAGGGTTTTCGAGTCCCAAGCAAACTCCGACGTAAATGTATGATACATACTTGATTACATCACGCTATTACGAGCATTACCAGAGTGTACCTAAGTTGCCATTATTTCTCTGGCTTCATAAATTAAAGCGTCAAACTATGTGTTTGATACTGAATTTATAAGCTTATTTTAAATTTTGGAAAAACATTTAATAAGATTTCGCCGTACTGAAAATGTAATAAGATGAATTTATCTATAACATGAATTGACTGCCACCGCTACGTAGATGTTAACAAAATTCTTAAACATGAATCACAGGTGAAAACACAACTATTTTTGATTGGAGTAACTAAGATAATCTTATCGCGGAACGCAATATTGTTGTCTAGATACATGATGGTTGAATTCTAAATTAATATCCATGGTTATGGGTAAATAGTGAAATAAATAGGTTGCGTGGTAACACGAAAACAACGATTTTCCATAGAGAAACAAATGCATAATTTATAACTTTTACATATTCAAGAGTCAGACTCCCCCAAGGACCACGTGGCCTAATGGATAAGGCGTCGGACTTCGGATCCGAAGATTGCAGGTTCGAGTCCTGTCGTGGTCGGCGCATATTTTTTCTTACGTTACAGGTCTTTTTAGAATCCTGCATTCACTAAATCACGATCACGTGTCCGAGCAGAACTCAGGTTTAAAATAATAATGATATTTTAAGGAATTCACTCTCTCTTGTCTCTCTCTTTATCTCTTCTATTGAAAATTCACAACTTGAAAAAAAAATTTCTAAAGGTAGGAAAAATAAAAGAGGAGTTTCTCTAGGTACACTAGATTCTACTTTAATATAAATTTTAAGAAAGGGTCTCTTTTCCTAAATAAGAGTGTTTCCTGTTCTACCGTCTTATATTCCACTAAGTAACTAGCTAGACAGTTGACTTCATTTTTAATGTCTTAAAGCTCTATTTGTAAGTAGATGACCATTGTGAAATTCTTACTTCGGCGTTCTTACATAAATATAATGATGTATTATATGGCCGTAATTAACAAAGTTTTCCTTGTACCAAATCGCTTAATTCTTAAATTTAGATAATTTTGTGTTTAATAACAATTATATATGGGATAATATTTTAGATAATAAAGCAGAAAGTAAACGCTTTACTTTGGCTTTCGTTAGAAATTCGGATACGTAAAATTTAAATATTTTGTGATTTTTCAGTATTCGACAATGTTTAAATTATATCATATTGTTATAAATCTTAATCTCTTCAATATTTGCCACTACTGTACCTAATACATCGCTATTATTATAGGTATTATAAATATGATTAGAGATATAACCATTTAAGATAATAAATCAAAGTAAAATATGAGCTTACATTTTAAATGAGAATTTAAAGTGTATATATTTTGTAATTCTTAAAAGTTGTTATTAATGACCACTTATAATTTTTCATACTGCAGCTTGGCTTATAAATAAATAAGGAAATAATTCAGAGATACTTGATGATAGACTGATGAGAAACATCTCTTTCAAAAAACGTAAATATTACAGAAATAAGTAGGAGTTCCTCAAATATCACAATGAAGGTTTCATGAAAGTGAAATTTCTTAAAGTTAAGAGAGAAAAATTTCATGATAGAGGAGTGATTTCCAATCTAAAACATCAACTCTTCCTTCTGGGTCTTGATATATTCCCACTATGACTATCCTATCTCGGTTTTGAGCAACTTAATCAAGAAACACTGCCGTGAATTTTAAACTGCCAATGAATATATATCCGCAAGGGGCCTGAAAGTCATGGGGCGAATGCGCTTTGCCTCAATTTATTTGCCATAAAACGCTCGTAACCCCTGATCATCCATTAAACGGATTTCGCAGCTCTCAACCGTTTTACAGCAGTAATCACCGCCGTTCGAAACGTCCTCTTTCCCGCCTTTTAACATCTCTTTAGGGCATCTCGTTATGGCGAGCGTAAAAGGGGATGAAAGTGAAACCGAGGGTGAAAGCAGCACAGATAGATTGAATAAACAGACCATGAAAAGCTTGACAATAATGTATTCTAAAGTTAGACACGGACTGTTGCATAGTAAATCGGCGGTCTGCGGTAGTCGATATTAATTGATATTCTATCGATGAAAATGAATTTCCACATCATTCACGTAACTTCACAAACTCTACGGAGGCAACACATTTATGTGAACGGCGACTGAAATAACCATATTCGATCCTCAATGTGGGAGATCTATCAAAAATATCTCAAATCAATCCTCAATCCTGTTGTTGTTCAACGTTTATTTTAATTCATCTATAATTAATGTCAGTTTAGTGAAGTTGATTTATTTTATCTGATTGTTTGTAATGCACTTATGTTTTTTCTCCTTTCTTTTTGTACAATTTTTATATTTTCACTGCCTGTCTATCATAACCCTTTTCTTTCTCCTTCATCAAAAATATAATTTTCTATTGTAGATTTCGCAGGTTTTTCACACTCCCCTTCCTGTGAGTGTTTTCCTGCAGTGGAAATTTTTTTCCTGAGCCCTCAGCTTAGGTTTTTTATAAATCCACATACTAGTTTTCTTCGTGTACTTTTACAAACTATCTCTTTCTTTCTGTTTCGCATAAGACGATGGGTTAGGTGTAAGAAGAGACTTTCTAGTCTCAATCTCGCCCGAATAAAGTACATTTATTATTAATATTATTATTAATCCTGGGAGAAGCTTTGAGGTGATTGCATTAACCCTTCCTTGACGGTGCGGGGTACTTGAGGACCCCAAAAAAGCTAAATTCAATAGAAATGTTTTATTTTTAACCACATATGTTTCTTATTCCATGTATTCGTGCACCAATGTTTCTTTTATATTATGAAACTTAAAAACAATTGTTTCACACACTTATTTCCAAAAAAATATCTTTAGTTTTTAAATTGGGTACCAAAATACCCCGCACAGCCATTTTTGCTTGGATTGCTATACACAATGTCATGTCGTGAGATTCTGGCAATTTAGTCACCCTTTCTTACAGATTTTTCAATTGATTCATTATTTATTGTATTTTAAGTAATTATGTCACATTATTAAAATAAAATAAGGTTATTCAAATTTAGTTGTGATATATTATCCCATATAATAGTCAAAACTCTAATGCTACCTCCAAAACAATAAAAGATAATCCCAACAAAATAATCAGTAATGTACTTCTAAACATAATTATAGGTTAAGTAAAAGAAAAACCAAAAAAGAACGAAATATTCGCGAAAAAAGCGTTGTCGTACACGAGTACCCCGCACAGCTGTCTTTGGAAGTTTTCACGGCAAAGTCAAGGAAGGGTTAAAAATGTATAGCAAATTACCTAGCTTGATTAAAAATAATAAAAAAGGCACAATTTTGTAGAACTTTAGAGGAATTCCTCATTACAAAAGCATATTGCGATGTGAACGAATCAAATTAAAACAAGAAATATTTATGATATTGAATGTATGTATTTGATACTGTAAAATTATATGCTATACTAAAAAATGAAAATGTTGAAGTAACATTGAATATTGTAATTCATATGTCTATGTTATTTCTATTGCTATTTTAAATACATTGTATTATTAGTTAAACAGGAAATCTAGATCATTGATGTATCCTTAATATCCTTTTAAAAATAAAAGGATTTACAATTAAACACGATTCATTCTAATAATAAAATTTTAAAAACCATGATAAAAGTCGAATGTGTTAAACCAATCTGGGAGAAAAGAGATTGCACAGTGGACTATATTACCCAATCACGAAATTTCATTCAATAATTTGTCGCACGTTCATCAAAATAATTAGAATTCCTGAAGTAATAAGTAAATAATTTCCCTAAAACTCTTACGCTTGACAAATTTTGACTGCCACTTTTTGAAACACCTTTCCACTTATATGATTTCAATTATTAGTGATCCAATTAATTTCTCCAAAAGCTAACAACAACTTAGTATAGTTATATGTTGTGATTATTTCGTATGAAAAGCACTCACTTCTTTAACATTGTAAATAAGGATGATGTAATGCAATGAAATAACGATGTTGACTTTAACGGAGGTGGTACAAGCACATCCTTCACGTATTCTGTTTCTAAACATGATACAGCTTGACAATGACGTAATTTTTAAAATGGTATTTGAGACATCGGAAGAAATTCGAGAAATTAACGATATTTTTTTCCGAATTTTTACTGGACGATAACCGTTGCGTAGAAATTATCATTATCATTAAAAAAATAGAAAAATTATCCAATGAAGTCTAAAATATGTACCTATTTTGACGATTAATTCGATTTAGATGGTTATATAATCATAACGTAAGTAAAGTGATAGCAAAAGCAAGATCATGATGCAATACTGAGAATTCGTTTGTTTATAATGCACTTTTCACGAATAGGTGCATAATGTTTATTCAATATTACCGAAATTAACTATAGGCATGAAAAGTTCAATTTTGGCGTTTAATAATGGAAATCAGGAAAAATTTAATTACGTAAATAGATGCTAAATTTAGCTATACATTGTAGTGTTGCGAGTAAAGTAATGCCATGTAATGAATGTTTATAAATAGGTACAATCGACTGAAAAGCTCAGCAAAAATCGCTTTGCTTTATAAAACTTTAGACAATGTTATTAATTGCGCTCATAATTATGAAAATACTTTCTTAGTACAGTAGAATGTACAATACTATTCAAACAGAATAAATGGATGCGGCTACCCTAAAAAAACCAAGGCATATTTCGATGAACGCAAACACAATTCTTGTCATACATAACGAAAAACGAAATTTATTGAAGAAAAATTACGGTACGATGATGCAAAGCATCATAATTTAGTTGCTGACAGACCTAGTCTGAAAGAGGAAACCACTTAAAGCTGAATTCAGTACCTACTATCTAAATTGTCTGAAGTATGAAACGCTTCCAAAATAAAATTAATATGTCCAATCTTTACTTGGTGGAACGGTGGTATAACCATTTTAAATAAATGACCTTAGTATTTTCCACAAAATATATATAATCTGCGACCGGTTTCGTTACAAAATTAACATCATCTGGCAAACATATACAGGAAATTTAGTCTTAAATAGTAAATTTGAAGGGGGAAGGGGTGGGTGGGGGCTAAGGGAACAACGATGTGGGTAGGGAAAGAAGGGGAGAAGGGTTAGGGAACAAATATTCGTTCGTCAAAAACTCTTTTTTCTGTGTAATTTCAACGATTTCTAAAGCGTTGAGGCGGCGACCTTTCTTCTCTTGGTGTAGGAGACGAGGTTGGAAATCACTGCTGTGTCCTTGCTCGTTAAGGTGTTCCGCGAATGCAGAACCCGGACCCCCTGTGCGGTGGCAGCGCTGATTCTCGGACTCCTAGGAAGTCTTTCCTACCGCCTGGCGAGAACACTCCCGGACAATATCCGACCAGCATATTATTCCCCGAAAACCCTTAGATCCCTGTGCAAAACCAAAGACATAAGGGACAAAGAATCTCTTAGTGGGGTGTATGAACTCCGGTGCAATGATTGTTCCGCGATCTACGTGGGACAAACGGGAAGGGCACTAAAGATAAGGATGTCCGAGCATCAGCGCTGCCACCGCACAGGGGGTCCGGGTTCTGCATTCGCGGAACACCTTAACGAGCAAGGACACAGCAGTGATTTCCAACCTCGTCTCCTACACCAAGAGAAGAAAGGTCGCCGCCTCAACGCTTTAGAAATCGTTGAAATTACACAGAAAAAAGAGTTTTTGACGAACGAATATTTGTTCCCTAACCCTTCTCCCCTTCTTTCCCTACCCACATCGTTGTTCCCTTAGCCCCCACCCACCCCTTCCCCCTTCAAATTTACTATTTAAGACTAAATTTCCTGTATATGTTTGCCAGATGATGTTAATTTTGTAACGAAACC
The DNA here is from genome assembly GCA_947579665.1 of Sympetrum striolatum. NCBI lineage: Eukaryota > Metazoa > Arthropoda > Insecta > Odonata > Libellulidae > Sympetrum > Sympetrum striolatum. Next base: position 44,502,639 of record OX388351.1, on the reverse strand, counting down.
GGTCGCAGATTATATATATTTTGTGGAAAATACTAAGGTCATTTATTTAAAATGGTTATGAAACGCTATCATCTATCTCAGAAATTCTTCACGGGTTCTAAACCGGGTTGGTAAAAAACTACGTTTCAGTTGCCATTTCAAGGAACATTTTTCAATTTTCTTCGAAAATGGTAACAGAGGTTGCTGCCGAAACGTCGATTTTTACCAACGAATTGACCCTGTTGAGAACCCGTGAAGAAATTCTGAGAACGATTCACCGGGATCAAGCTTTCCGATATCATCTATTTAAAGTTTACCTGTTCAATACACTGCGTTACCAAAGTATTGTGTTAGGTATTATTTTTCTTTAAACTAATCATGTCATACTATTGACGACCGCAATTGACAAGAACACCTGCATTTTTCATACCAACGGTTTCTCTACACCGCAAAAACGGCAGCAGTGAAAGAAAGCAGAGATAGAGAGACGCGGAGAGAGTGATGGGGAAATGAATACGAAGTGCTAGTTAAGGAGATGAGTTGGAAGGGAGAAAGGGACTTGAGGAAAGAAAGGGGAGAACTCTAAGGGAAGAGGGATCGATGGAGAGATGCTTAAGTGTGGATGAGGGACAGGCGAAGGAAGTAGTTTTGAAGGAGAGCAATTAAAGGGGAAGAGGTGACCTCGGAAATCAAGCCGAAGGGTCGCCATTGAAACTACGCACAAACGGATGTGTTATTACCAACTTCTGTGAATAATGGATTACAAAAAATACACGCCTACATACTGAGTTCGATATCACGTTGGCTGATTACATAAGGAATTTAATTTTTTATTCGTAATGGAATTATACATAATTAGTTGCTGTGTAATTCGAAATGAAAATGTGTGTACAAGAAACTTACTTTTTAAATACGGCACTCAATTTTTATGCAGTTAAATATTCAGTGTGGTAACACTTAATACCGTAGAGTAACTCTACTGTATTTACTTTACTTTATGATAATACGTATTCGATTTGTTAAATAGATTCACCTTGCGCAGCCTAGATGCAAAGTGTAAAATCATTCAAATCCAATAATTAAATTAGCCCATAAAAGGATGTGTACTTAACGAATATCGAAAATTGTTGACCTATGAGAGGTATTATATTTCTTGAAATTTAAGTCAAATTATTTAAAAAAATCTGATGATAAATTAAAACTTTGGTTGCTCTTATATCGTGAAAACACTTTCGAAATAATTTTAAGTTACTCTTTGATGACACGAAGAAGTATATTTGTACACCTAATATTACAGAATAACCTTTGGAATTTGACAACCTTCAAAAATAAAGAATTCCTATTATAATAAAGATTATGTTAATCAAGATTAACCTGGGATAATTTTCATGGCTTGAGGATCTTGCAATAAATTTGAAATCAAATTCAGGCAACGTTCTTCTTAAGTCCTGAATCAATTAATGAACCGAATTGAAGCTTGCTTTTCCTCATATCAACTAAAATTTATTAATTGAATGTTAAAAACTCATTTCTGCTCCAAAATAACAATAAAATTATGTTTAATGGATTGTTGATACTGTTATAAGTACAGTATTTAACCATTAAAATCTTGCTAGGGACAATAAAATATATATTTTTTCCAATATTAAAACTGTTGAAGAATTAAGATAAACCATAACAATTCAGTCTTTCAAAATTTAATCAATTTCAAATACGATATTAACAAAAAATCAAAACATTAAAAAAGAGAAAATATCTCATTTTTTGATCTTGTGTGATATTTCTACCCAGTATAGAAACTCGGCAAACAATAGCTAGCCATTTAGCTTCTTCGTTACAAAAGAATTCAATAGTTTAGTTGAGGGAATGCTGAGTAACAACATAAAATTTACTATAATTCAACGGAGCATGAGGGTATCAAAGATGAATAACTAACCAAGGTTTCATAATTCCAGGGTTAAATTATTCCTTCCTTGCTCACAATTTACGAAAAGATATTTAGGCTATGCAGGATAAATGCGAAAATAACAGGAAAAAATAACCAAAACGGGAAGAGCCGAGGCATTGGAAGGCGATTGAATAGAATTCCTGATATCGGAAAGGGTACGGAAGTCTTCGAGACGATTCGAAAGACCCTTGAAAAAGGGGGAAAATTGGACGTAAGTTTGAATAGGATGAGCCCTGAGCACACATGGGCTGGAATGGAATAGTAGATTAAGGGAAGGTGAAATTAGTCCATCGGGAGAGGGTTGAGCTGGCGGAGCGACGACTGCTTAACCTTTCAAATGGGATGGTTAAACCGTATCCTTCAGTGCTGATGAAAGTGAAGTCCATTCTTAGGCAGTGGAGAAAGTAAATGGTAATGAGCGGTTGGCTGTCATTTCGGTTCATTTTCCCGAAACTATTCCCGGTATTATTTCGATAAAAGCTACGGATAACCATTTTTCCATTGAAAAGCCACAATACGGGAGTCTTAGACCGCTTTCAATTTGCACTTTACATAGATTCGAATAGTAAACTAGGAAATACTAAAAGAGAAACAGTTTACTGACCAACAAAAATGGATGAAAAACTAGCTAATTATTTTTTCAAGTTGAAAAGATAGAAGCTTAGAAATATTTTGCAAAATATTTTAATGTGGATCTCGTTTAGTATTACGTCAGTTAAAATTATTTAAAAACAATACATGTACATTTATCGTAAGCATAATAAAATAAGTTATTATATCAAAGTGGAACTTTACTTGAATAATAACATGTTGGAAATTCAATTGACTTTTAAATTTTTACTAAACATTGTCAATATTCTTAACACCATCCTATACAAAGATACGGAATATTTATTTATCGCAAAATTCATTGATAAAGATAACCATAGTTACTTTTGGAAAAATTTTGCCGGAAGCTATTACATGTCGTATATTTTCGTTCTTTTTCGTTTTTAGAGCTTCCGAAAATCGGATTTGTCTTAGCTTCTCGCTCTAAAATACATAATTGTAAAGCAGGATTCGCATAAAAACGAGAATTTAACTTATACGTTTGCGTCTATGATGCAGTATTATCCAACGTCTTTTAGCAATCATTCACGCTTCCACGTTACTTCATCGGTTTGTCTGAAGCACGCCCCTGAAGCTCCCCTATGCTGACTGTACAATCGGCTGACGCCCTTAATGTCCTCAGCCGTGAGATGGCAGCACTGAAGCTCGCCCTTTGAAACCATAATTTCATTTGGAGTAAATGGAAAAACAGCACGATTATGATACTTTTCCCCTTTTTTTCTTTGCGGGAGTAGTATATACCAAAGATGGAATTCAGAGTTAGTGATTTATCCATTTATAAGTACTTAAAACAATTGAATAAAATGGGCAAATTAGTAAATCCGAAAAATAAGTGCAGGTTGCCTTCAGGGCACACCACAAGTAACTTCGTCGCTGTGAAAACATTATTCGTAGATCAGCGAAGTGCAATGTATTTGTCTTGATACATATAAAATAATTGAAATTACCAACGTTACATCTACTTTCAACTGGACCTTTTAAAACTAGAATCGCAGGATATACATGAGTGGTCTGAAAAGTTTCCGACATTTTAACATTTCTTGACATGTTTTCTGAAAATTGCTGAAAATTTTCTGAAGATGTCTGAAAAATCTGGAGTCGAAAACTTTTCAGACCACCCTCGTATATACATTTCCTGAAAAAAAAAATCGAAGTTCCCAGAAATAGTCTCCAGGAAATGAGTAAACGGTCAAATATTGTTGAAACATACATAAATCCAAAAGTATCAAATTTTAATGACTGGCGTGGACTGCATTTCATCTTGGGGAGGCTGAAATGTGAAAATAGGTTATACAATATACAAACATAAAGGATAGAGTGGTATAAAAAATTTATTTACCAAACATTAAGTTCTAGACAGTTTCGCAATTTTCCTTTTCGATGCACCTTCTTTAACAGCCTCCAAATTTATAAACTTTGCATGCTGTCTAATCCTCATAGTGACATAATATTTTATTATATATGCTATGATTTCACTTCCGTGCTCAAAGCATGGGAAAGTTATCTCTTCATCACCTTCAAGTAACTATGTAATTATGCACTCAAGCACATCATTTGACTCACAGTGCTTTACAAATTGTTCCTCCACTTTGAGGATGAAAGTATGAAGGTTTACATTAGAATGAACCAAAACCCCCATACTTTTCATATTTGTTAACTTTGCTACTGGATGGCAAGAGAATGACCCGGATGAATTAATGCTGCCTGGCAAACAGCATACTTGCTGTGTTTCTTTATCTGGTGCAATACAACGATGACAAGGCATTTTTAAGATTAAGGATACATTAAGGATATCTTAAAATATATCAAAAGTCTTCAAGCGCAGTAACGACAATGAAGATCTCCAACTCACGCAACGTGGTCGCACTTTCCAACTTACTTCAACGTTACCGTAGGAAGGGGTGACTTCGGCCACGCGTGCACTGCTCCGCAAATTGTAAATTTGTTGTACAATATCTAAAATTTCACAAAGTAGCTATTTTTTCCTGCCCTTTAGAATTTAGATTGTCTTGACATATCGCCAGCAAATCCGTCTTGCTCCTTGCAACATTGAGAGTACATTTGTCATTGGGAACTAAATTGAAAATCGTGCATTCTCGAGACAAGTCTACGAAACCTCAGTCTGTTAACTTCTCTCAGTGACACTCAGCAAGATGGGAAACATTTGAAGACAATTGGAGGCCAAACAGTGCTTCTTCGTGAAAAAGAGATTAAATTAGTGGAAGTGCTGTTAAAATTTTTACGAGTATTCGTGATATCCAAATTTTAGTACAAACGTATTTGAACAGTAAAAAGTAAATGTTCAGTGCTTTGACAAAAATTCCAGAAATTGTTTGGGTTCGGAGATTCATTAGTAGAAACAAAACAATGACTCTAAGGCGTGAAAAATTTTAAAAGGGTTCGAGTTACAGCGAGTAGAAGTTTTCTGCAAGATTTTTTATTCCTTTTGTTTTTGGAGGAAAAAAATTAAAAAATGTAAAAAAATTATTTTTCTTTTGAAAATTTATAAATAAAGTGGAAAAATGTTATTATGACTCAATAACGTCTTATCTCACTACCTATTAAACAAAGAATTAAATAAAATAATAATTTAAAGATTTTAAAATATATTAATGGTCGTAATATTAGTCATATAGTTAATTTTATAGGTGATATTTAGGAAACATATTTAGTGGCCGAAGTCAACCCATCGGTTGGGGTGCCTAAGGCAGCTATTATTTATTTTTTAAACAAATTCCGTTGCTTCAGAAAAATGTTTAGATTTGCATGAATAAGAATTACCTTCATGTAATTTAAATTTTCTGAGCATAGATAATGTAATTGAATACAGAAATAGTTTTAAAAAATCTAAAAAACGACCATAGTTACCCCATTCTACGGTACGGTTCACATTTAGTGATTTACGAAGAACGTTTTTACGGCGACAGGGTTTCCTGTGTTTTGCACATAAGGCAAGCACCTATTTTTAGGATTTGCAAATTTGTCCGTCTTATTCAAATGTTTTGTATTCAATTCAAAAGTACCAATTGATGGATAAAACAATTACTCTTAATTCCATCTTTGTTAAATATTACTCTCTATGACATATGCTTCATAATCGTGCTTTTTCACCGTTTACTCCATATAAGATTATGGTTTCAAAGGGCGAACTTCAGTGCTGCCATCTCGCGGCTGCGGACATTAAGGAAGCCAAAATATTTCAGCAGTTTCCAGTCCTATACTTTCTAAGTTCGTGGTCTGAAGGTAAAAGAAAATAAATAACATACTTCTTTTGACACCCACCTTTTTCGAGGTATTATCGAAACACATGCATACCATTAACAATCGATTCTTGGTCAGTTACGCATAACAGTCACACCGATATTTATAATATGTGCGGTACTTATGATATACTACCAATGCTTGTAATCATTCTCTAAAAAAATATTTCTGTAATGTAGGTGTTCCACCATTGCTGGGTGTTACATATCTGTCAGAGGAAAAGGCAAAACGACCCACCCTACCGATTAACCAACATCCGTAAGATTTTTGTATATTTTGGGTATTTTGAGGAATGTTGGCGAACTGAGAAACCATTTTCCTTGATTCAAACGAACTAAATCTTTAATATTAAGCAACAAGCAAGCTATTTATGTATTTCTTTTCCATTAAATCACTTCGAAAACATTGAGAAACCATCAGGAAAAAATTAAAAAATTGACATTTTTCACAAAAATTTTAAATTTTGACTAAAATTCGCAGCCTCAGGACATAATCTGATCGAGTTGAAATTTTTATATGTTATAAGGACCACAAACTTTAAGCACTAGCTGTTGACGGATTTCGAAAAAAAGGTTTTTTCGATGAACCCTAGCTAGCATACCATAGATTCTGCCAAGCTACATTCCACGTAGAATACACAAAAGTAGAATTTAAAATGGATGAATGGTAAGTATTATTTAATTGCGATCATCAATTTATAATTTCTTACTTTTGAGAATCTATTTAATTGCAAACTGGCTTGAACAGTGCTATTTATCTTACTCAAATTCATTTCCTACCATTAATAATAATTATATTATCTGACATTATTGATTTTCCTCGTTCGTATAAATAAAGACTTCGAAATCGATCGAAGCAAAGTGATTATTAATTGCAATTATTAATTTAACTCATCTCGTTAGCACAGTAAATATGATGCACAGCCCATTCATTAAAATGCATTACATTCAAAAGCAAAGCAATTTGCTTGATTAAATATGGACATTTATTAATCGCACGGCTCAAATTATTCTAACATTGATTAAAGCTGTGAAACCACTGTAGTTAACAATCTATGAAGGTCCAGATGGATTTATCAGGTAAATGAGGATATTAAACTCTTCAGCAAAATCTTTACCCCCACTTCCCTTAGTTTGAAACCCATTAATTATGCAGCGAAGCTCCCCAAAATTAAACTTTTAAGTTCTCTGATGCCAAGGCCCAAATTCTGCCCGATTTGTTATACATTCATAACTCAGATCGTGATTTGCAGTTTACTCTGTTGAATTTTCAGGGAATCACTCTTCCTTAAAAGTTAAACTAGTGCATGGCATAAATTATGTCTTTTTTCGGGTAAAACCGAGGCTGAAAATCTCATCTTCCATTAAACCCATTCCTACCCTTCTGATCGAAACATAGCAAATGTAAGAAAACATTTTTGAGCAAAGTTTAGCCGTCAGAGAAGATCCTACTTAACATGCAGATTTAAAGAGGTGCGTTTCCATATGCTTGTTTTTGTTGGATAGACATTCAAACTATCGAGACGAATCATTTCCTGAGATCAATGTTACCAATCGTGGCATTACTTTACTGTCCATACAATAATAATTTCGGCAATATACAGAGATTAGAGGTTTAAAATCTCCGAAAGGCGTCTTTGTCGGCGTTTCTCCTCTCACTTCCCGGTAGTCGGATAAAGCAAGAAAGGAATGCCGCACTATAATTGTATCCAATAAATCATAAAATACCTGTTATTATTAATGAACTCTGATGACGGTAGCATTGATATTGAAAAGTGCTTTGGGTACAATTATAGTGCGGCATCCCTTTCTTGCTTTATCCGACTACCGGGAAGTAAGAGGAGGAACGCCGACAAAGACGGCTTTTGGAGATTTCAAACCTCTAATTCATTAAGAGCCGTGTTCCAATATTTCTTTATTTACAATATACAGAGATGTTGGCAATAAGAAACGAGTGTAAAAAACATGCTATGATTAATAAGGAATGAGTATTGTTATTCGTACGAATATTCTCATTGCTTTGTATTTTCGTAAATTTTGAGCATATCTCCTGTCTCAACCTCAAGAGAGCAACAGCTCCTAAAATGTTCTTTCTTCTCGTTATCTTTTCTTTGCTCTCAAAGGAGTCAGACCGAAGCAGGAACATCAATCCTTCACTAATGGGCCGAACCAAGTGGTTTAGCCTTGTTAAAGGAAGCGACCTTCCTTTCACCTATGAATCATACGAGAGCCGATAACACAAACGAAAGCAACAGAAAGGGAAAGGGATCCTGAATTATACTCATAAGTAGGAGCTTCCGATTTTCTTTTAGAAAGACTAACACTCCATGTTACTATTTTTGCCAGGAAAATACAATGCTGCAGGTTCACATGGCAATCAAAAGTTACCTATGTTCACCGTTTTAAATTATACATAATTCATTTTGCATGAAAATTCCTAATTCTTTAGAAGGTTTCTATTTCCAATTTAATGTAAACTTTCACATTTAGTAGCTTCTTTTCAATTAACGTTTAGTGATAATGACACATTATTTCCATTAGGAATTCGAGACTTTCTTTTAATACAAGGATATTGAATTGTTTCATAAACAGCTCAAAATATAATATAAATTTCTTTTGTTGCTAGTACAACATATATATGGATATCTGACCATAAATTTATCAATTAATTAAAAAAATTGGAATTTTAATATCCCTGATGTATGAGAAATTTTTATAAATGAATGATTCTCATTTGGCAAGAGTAAAATTGTAGATTCATGAGAGCAAAATTCTAGTCAAAAATGGTTCCATTTAAGAAAACTATCACACAGATAATTCCTAAAATAAATCAGCAAACCTTACAACCCAATGTTTGTCCAACCCGTCCGTATAATATTGCGTTAATTGCGAGAATCTATCTTCTCCAAAGCTCGCAACGACGTCAACTAAGCTAACAACTCTTGGTGGTGAGCAAATACTGCCTTTCGCAATATTTACCTTCCTATTGAAATGAAAAAAGACATCCTAGCTTATAGGATATATTTGCCTTGTCTACATTCCACGTACAAAGGCTATTCCCACAAAATGCGCCTTCTATTGCTGTTAAATAAGCTTTTCTGAGCCTTATACACGCCGCTGTATTCCCAACCACGTTATTTTTACTCATTAAGTGCTTATAGAGAGTATATACTTATAACAGCAAACAAAGAAGACAACTTTCTGTGGACAACAGAATCTTACAAAATAACACTAGATCAAATATTTTCTCTTTCAACACGTAAAACATTCAACTATGAGAAATAATTATTGCTAAAGCCCTTTGATCCTTAGATATATTATAGATTTCTTAACCACCGGCACTACCATTACTGGGTCAATCATATTATAACTCGACGCCACGCTAACGCAATAAGAGCTGAAGTTCGTTGTCGATTGCAAATTTCATACAACAGTTAACACTTAGTTTTCTTTTAATAGTTTGGTCTTAGCAAACCTGACGTATTTATTATAGAATTTAATAATACCCGATCTATTATTTACCTTCATCGTTATTTATCATTGTTTGGCAAATTAAACATTAGTTACTTTACTATTATAGCAAGCATAAGTATCGAACGTTTAAAAAAGTAGTTTATAGAACGATTTTCCTCGTATCTATCCTTCTCATTCTTGATTAGGCTGAAGTAGAGAAATTTTATTTAAGATGAAGTAATAACTTAATATATCTGATATTGCTAAGAAACCTCAGATTAACCTATAATCTCTTTCTTTAAAATATTTATTTTCAGCACAAGAGTGTATACTATTATTATTATTCGTTACGCTTTTAGTTTTTAAGCGAATTATTAGGAAAATTTCCACCTTAAATTTCTCTTTGACTAGTCCGGAATGCAAAGGAAATTTCGAGTCCGAAGTCTGCATCCCTGAACATTTTTTAAGCGAAGTTATTTCTATAATTCCGTTTAAGCACTACAAAAATATATAATTACTTTAAGAAATCGATTGATATTCGTAAAATAGTGAAAAATATAAATAAAACTATGACACATTAAACGGACTATAAAAACACTATTCCAATTATTTAATCTTTAAACTAAAATAATATACAGTCATCAGCAAACATTCCGACTACAGATTTCACATTCTTAGGTAGATCGTTAATGTAAATTAGGTATTATGTGGCCTCACTCAATAAAACTGAAAAACGTTGAAGCATCTAATACATCATTATAGGAGGAGCTGATAACTAATTTGATAATTCTATTCTGCGTATATTGAAGCAACTCTTTCTCTGGCGTCTTCCTACAGAATGGTGTGCGTGAGGAAACTGTGCAAGTAGCTAAGATAGAAGAGAAGCTAATGGAAGTTTTCATGGACTGCCCCTCAATAAAGATCGCTCGGTATCGCATCGCTAATCCAACAAAAGAATAAAGAAAAGTACTCAAGTCGGAAATTGTCTTCTATTACAACTACCGATACCCAACTAGACTATACATATATAGTTACAATCCTTCATAATTGAGTCTATACAACGATTTCATTTACGTATAATGTCTATAAACAAGTCGCTTCATATATTAAATAATTAATAATTGTTTTCCACGATTGTTACGAGAAAGTAATCAATTAGGGTTGAAGTACAGTCATAGAGCATGCTTCCCCAACCACACGCCGAATTATTGACAGGGCACTTTTGTATATATATACTCACAATGACTTACAATGTATTCATGTATATATGTATAGGCCGTTGAATGAACTAACTATGACTCTGTTATCACTTACTAAACTTATATTGAATTTTAATCAAAGTTGATGTTGATTCTTAAATAATAACACTAACGTGTAATAATACTAAAAATTGGTAGTTTAAAAGAAAGTTCACATTCGCACACTTAAATAAGGAGGAAGCCATTACAGAGATAGAGAAAGTACAGAACTGAACACTTTCCTTTCTACTGTCAAAAAGTGAAAGTAGATTGGAATAACATGCTGTATTACATGTGTTTCTGTTAGCCGCAAAATTGGACGCCAGCCAAAGCCTTAGTGGTTCCTTGAAATCTGAATTTTTTTTCCGCAAAAGGAAAATTTATTTTTGAAGGTTAACATTTGGAGTAACAATGTAGATAGTCAAAACGAAAGCCAATGTTTCCGTTTCATAATAAAATGAATATAGTTGAAGATCAATCATATCGACCATGATGAGCAAGAAAAGTGTCTGCTGAGAAGAGTGAAAATTGGAAAGACATTGTAAGTCTTTTGAGATTTCAATCCTCGAAGAAATTAATTTTTTTGAGTCAAACACAAAATTTAATGGTTACCCTCATCTAAGACGTTTTCTGTATCATCAAATATGATAATTCCAAATTAAGTTCCTACATGTTTTTTACTAAATTTTTAAAATAAAATAAAAATCGATAAAAAAAACATTACATTTGGGAAAAATATCCTTCAGAATTATAAAATTAAGTATCCAGTAAGTTTCAATGCCCACTTCCCCAATGCGTAGATGCAAAAGCTGTCACATAATAAACAAGTAGTATATCAATTCAAGTAAATCATATTATGAAATAACAATGAACGTTTTACGATAAAGATTATATAGGCGAACAAGGCTGTATGGAATCTACGATGTAAGACTTAACTTCTCCGAAAATACTAGAAGTTCTCCTATGGAGTCACACCTACTCATACGATAAGTCTGATATGAACCCCGAACTAAAGCCGCCTAAAGAAATATTATCAATAAAGGAAATGTAAACAAACTCTTTAAAAATAATTACCTTATAGGGTCCATTGGGAAATCCATCCAATCCGATGTTTTGGTACGCCTCGAAGATTCCCATCCTCTCTACACAATAAATATGACTCTCCTGAGGAATAAAAACGGAAATGTATTACTTTAAACTACAAATATAAACGCATGACTATCCTAACTAATTATGAATATTAATAACGGTTATAATGTAAGCAATAGCTCATCAAAACGAGTGATTCGGATTCATACATCTCACTTGTCACTTCAAGAAAAAGAATCCCTCAATATTTTACTAAAACTGTCGTCCAAGAGACGATCTTGGAATACTGAAATGGAAATATAATGGGAAGAAATCTTAGCTGACGCACCAACGCTGTTGAAAATTCCACAGATGGTTATAAAAGGATCGATAATGATCGATTCTCCGTTGAACTACTCCCCAACCATTTATTCATTACGGCACAATTGATCATTGAATAAAATTCCACATCATAATATGCAATATGTTTGAAGTAAATTCCAGAGATGTGAATAAAAGTAAACCAATGGGGAACTAGAAATTTATGAAGGTTACGAAATGGTTCTTATTCTAGGAGCAAAGGCACATACGTTTATAATGTGAAATCGAGAGGATATGACACTCTAGAATAGTATACGTTACTTTATAAAATGGTTAATAGCAAACTGCTAGAGAGCCGACGTTCTTGGTTTATAGCTAATGACAATCAACGTACATAAGCTGTAAGCCATCTTGTACCTACAATACCATCATATAGATTAAGTTTAATAATTTAGTTGATAAACTTCCAAGAAAATTTCAACAAATGGGTAAAATTTAAGTTGAATTCTACATTTTAATTTAAAGATACGTACATTAGAAATACATAATAAATGAAAGGGAAAGTAGAAACAAGCATTAGCTTCTATTACCGGCGCCTTACGCCATCTTGTTTAAAGTTTGATTGATCAACGGTTGATCGGTTAGAGGTTTAAAATCTCCAAAAGCCGTCTTTGTGTCAATCAAATTCAAATCACGCACCATCATAACCGTTACATTTCAATTCTACGACAATAAATTTTTCTTTCAGACCTTAAATCACTAACCGCTGAAACATACGTCACATCCAAGCACCATTTAAAGAAAGTCAGTAAAACCTAAACTTGATATTGGGCGAAACATTGTTTGGCAGATTAAAATCAGCATCTAATGAATAAGCGTTAAAACGTTTTCACGAGATCTATTATGTTTAAGGCCTGAGATCATAACATCATCATAACTTGGATCAAGTATAGAGATAAAACTCTTATATCAGAGTTGAACACGCAGCCACCAATTTTAATACGTTTCAAGCCGTCCAAATTTCCGTAAAATACATGAGCACACTTAACGAAAAAGTGACTTATTATTCACCTGAATTTGTCGTTCACCTCTCCTGCTCCAAGACACTGCGACCTCAACGGTGATGACTTTCACTTAATTTCACTCGCGTTATACAATTCCATACTTTTTAGATAGTTAATAATCGAAATAAATAAATTCATTTTTCAAAACTAAAAGTACATGTAAAACTCAAAGATCGCGGTTATAGTTGCACAGAGTATGGTTACCGATAGCAAATAACACATACACGTTCATCCCCTGCGACTTCAAGACACTCGATGACGTTTTAACCATTAGTAACAAATTTGATTGCAAATTGAAGTATACCATTGGCAGACGAAATTTTTTATACAGAAATAAGAAAAAATGTTTTTAGAAATATTTTAATATCCTCTAAGATATTTTAAAAGCTTCTATATAATAAAAAAGCTCTTCTCAAAATATATATACTTATTTTTTTAGTTTTTAAGTACACAAATATCAAAAATGCTAATAAATGTAAATTTGGCAACACTGTAATTGATAGATGCTATAAAACTAAATCGAAAATTATAATTAAATGTAAATTTTATGAATAATCCTTTTAGTGAAGTATTGCAATATTTTCCATGAAATATTTTCGATAAATATTATTGACATTTAAATATAAATGCAGGTACAATTCATATCATAAAAGCATGAGAATCATAGAAGTACGAGAAACACAGTTGTATGAGAATTATAGAAGTATAAGAAACATAGTTGTATGAGAATTATAGAAGTATGACAAAGTTAGAATTACGTTTTCCTCCTAATAACTCAATTTTTAGCGAGTTTTTGCTCTAAATTACGTTTTGATTATTGATTATCGCAATTGATAAAAATTTTAATCGAATTACTCATCAGTTTAAACTCACAACTGCTCCTTAAAATACTCAAAAAATTCCTCAAACGTCATTATCTAATCAATTTATTGGGTTATGTTAGTCTTTGGCCTCACATTCTAACGTTATAAATATGTTAGCTAGAAGTTCACAATCAATTGAGTTTTATTTATGTTGACCTACTACGAAGAAAAGAGCAAGGGCATATGAATGAAAACTGCATAGGACGGTCTATAAGTATAAATGGACAACAAAATTGCATTGGTTAGGAAATATCCAATCCATTGCACATCAAACTAAACTAAAAATTCATCCATTAAAATATAAGGAGCAGTCCTAGACGCATGGACAAGAATACAGACATCAAAATGGACCATACTAATGAAAACAATGCACAGGAAAGGACTAGATAGAATCATTAAGGAAAACATCAAAGACCTACGTAAAATATCTCTACTAGCAACATAGATAAATAAAATGAAATAGAGATAGAGCTAGAATACATCAAGAATGAAGGAAGACGCGAGAATCGTAAAGATGGCAAGGACCAGTACCACGGACCACGCAAATGATGGTCAGACAGCCATAATTATAAAAGCTTAATCAGAAAGAACAGGAAGATATGCTTTCGGAGGAGAAGAATTAAAACCAAGGCGTTGGATATAGTTATTCGCGTGCCCAGCAAGAATGATTTAGTGATGCTACAAATACTCTTCGTAAATTAGGTTAGAATAGATTACTTACCGAGTTATCTTAGCCTTAAATAGCGAAACAGCACTGATATCTCGTAGATCCAACCGCTAAACATATCGATAATGTATGAAAGTTCACGATGTAATGCAATAAATATTACATCATTCCCACATTCACTGATATTTTCATTTATTCAAACTCATATTTCTCTTATATACTCACACAATCCTTTGTAATTAAACTCACATAAACTAGGTTTATTCAATACTCTCAACGGTATATGACCAAAGAAATGTCAACAAAGGATAATATCACTCCTACAGTAGAGCACACATACTAAGGACAGAGCATAGCAACGTGAAGAATTTTCATCAAACGTCAAAAGCACACACATATGCTCTAAATAAACAGTAAAAGAATACTCATCGAACAGAGGGATACAGTTAGTTCAATCACCTATTTCGACGCTTGGCCTCCAATAGACTCCAATAGACTCCGACTCACTCCAATATCCGTGGTTTTTAGATAAGTTTACAAGTATTAACATATGTAAACCTCAATAATTATTTTAAATAGGTAACCTGCAATCGTCACAAATACTCTTCCTCCGTCAAACTACACTTTCTATCGCTATCACAATACTGCAATCACTATCACAATACTGCAATGTACTTATAAAATCTTCGTAATACACAACATTTCACACACTTCATTTAACAACATGATTTCCTCTGCCTTTCAAACTTTGGCAACGCAACGATAAAGACAAGCACCTCAATTTGTGATTATTCCAGACGTCTGCATGCTAACCACAGCGTCACAAGTACGTCTTCTAAATAATACGAATTTGTACTATAAATGCACTGCTCGGTAGCTGGAAAGGTACTGAGAAAT
Organism: Sympetrum striolatum; assembly: GCA_947579665.1. Lineage (NCBI taxonomy): Eukaryota > Metazoa > Arthropoda > Insecta > Odonata > Libellulidae > Sympetrum > Sympetrum striolatum. The sequence continues at coordinate 44,487,272 of OX388351.1, read as the reverse complement.
GAAGACAAAATTTTAACGTCTCTTTCCTGTTCCTTAACTTTCTTTGACCTCACTCAAATTCTAAATCATTTGGCCTCTTTACTCTGCCGCAGAAAAATAAGAGGATGGGTCAAACTAATCATGTGATGGAATTTTTTCCCCAATGGTTTCATAGTTTGTTGAGGCCATGAAGGAGTACCAAGGGCATTGAGTTAGACGAATTCTAATGAAATATCCCACAGAAGTCTCTAGCAGTACCTGATCTCCATTCAACTTTTGCATTTCTTTCGCAAGTGGTGGACTAATGTGAGGATATCTACTATTATTCTCGGTAGGTATCTAGTTATTGCCCTCAGTAGCTTTATGTAGTTTTATCACATTATCCTTCTTTGATTGCGTATTCCTACAGTGAATATTCATTCCTAAGCTTCACTAAGGTTATTTTAATCCAAGACTACCAAAACAAGAGGAAAATTATACTTTAAGCACAATATTTTGTTGCAAATATATTTTTCCCCTTGTTTTGTTACTCTCATGACCAGACTATGCTGCACAGCTTTTAATTGAGCTATTTTATATAAGCTACGATAATATCCAATCAAATTAGCAATAATTTAGTCTTTAGTATGCACATTAGAAATAATATAGCTTTAAATAAATATGAATGAAATATTTCCTTATGACTTCAGGTAAATTCTAACGTAAACTCGAACTGAGATTGTGTATTCAGGAGAAAATTATCGATTTGAAAGGACTGAGTTCGCAGATGCCAGTTAATTTCTAATTGCTGTAGAGATCAAGAAAGGGCAACATATGATCTCGTAATGGGTTTCTGAATCAATTGATCGATTTTAATTCTCAGCCCTTATTTTTTACAATATCTTTAACATATGACAACATTAAGTTGTTAAAACTTTTATAATAAATATCACAGTTTAAAAAATAGCTATTCAGTAACTTAAATTCTACTTTCCTATAACCTGAGTCAATCAAGAGAACTTGCTGCCTTTTTTGCAAACTTTGGAATTGGAAATCCACAAAAGTTGACCCTGAATAGAAACGCCTTCAAAATGGCTAATGCTGACTCCGAAAAAAGGTCTTTTGGTCGAACGGAATGCATAGAGGAGAGTTGAATTTGATTTCCGTTTTCCGAATTCATTCACTAGCGTTAAAAAATTCAAGCGGCTGCTTTCCTGTACAAAAAGTCTGACTATGACAGAGCACGATGGAAAAGTGCATGCTCCAGTAGGAACGTGTGGTCTTTATTGCTGCTTTAACAAGCTTACTGGATGTATTCACTGAGACTTTTCCCATCCATTCATTATTTCGTTTCTATTCGACATACATGATAATTCCGTGCAGGAACTCATTATGTTTTTCAATGAATGAACTCACAGAAAGCATGGCAGAACATATTCTTCGCCATCATACTTTTTTCACATCATTGACCTAGATTTATTGAGACGCCTAAATTGCTTATTTTCCATTTCACTTGTTCAATTCCTGTTTCGAACTGATATATATTTAAATATATGGCGAGATTAATAATTTTATTCGGGGAAACCTATAAAAATTTCCGCATCGTACGAAATGAGATATATAATCGATAATTATCCTATAAACTGAACTCTTGCAATATTTTTCCTCACATTCCGACTTTTAGCCTGAAATTAAAATTGCTTTAAATTGCTAAATAATTGTAAGTATTTAAATAAGTATTTTCAGATAGGAGAATATTTCAATGCTTCAGTTAAAGGGGAACCCTTTTTATTTACTATAGCTTATAAACTAATCAAATAATATTTTAAGTTATGTTCACCACTTTACGCCTGCCCTGATATTCAGTCATATAATTATTATACACGTCTTGTATAATCTAAACCCAGCTTCGATCTTAAATAATTAATAAATTTACATAGAAATTCGGGTAAATTAAAAACGTTACTTAAGTATTATAAAATACAGAACAAATTTTTGCGGTAAAATTTGAATGATTTAATAAAAGAAAGAAGGCAATTATCCCTCATTTAAGTTTCTGGTAAACCGATTTATAATTTTAATAAAGTGAAATTTGTGCTAACATTGGTTTCTTTTAAAATGAAAAAATTGGAGACAAGATGAAAACCCTTTTCGAGTAATAATATAAACAATAAAGAAAAATTTTCTGTTGATGTCGTTGTTCGTAGAAGTAGTTTTATAGATTAGATCAATTCGCTCCTACCTGGAATTGAATCCGGGACCGTCTTCAACGAAGCCAAACTTCGTCTACTTGGCCATCTGGGAGTCAAAATTACTATGCTAATACGCTTATAGATATTTTCTTATATTGACATTTAATATTCTATGATATAATACATTAAAAATAGAATTACTCGCCTTTAAAATATAGGGCAATGAAATCTAGAAATTATGTAACAATATAGAAATAAAAATTTATCGTCGTATACTGATATAATTTAAGACTCCTTATTATAATTTATAGTGCATTATGGCAGCATATATGGCGCGCCTCAAATAAAAATGAAATAAATGACGAATGAACCATAAAACATCGGCCACCATTGGCTTGGGAAATTTACCCCGCAACGAATATAACATGAAAACCTAATCTCTACATTTTCTATCTATACTTCATGCTTTATATATCCCGCAATTTTCGACTTAAGCGCGGATATATCCTGCCATTCCATCTATAGCATTTATCGCGATGTCTCATTCGAAGTGCTTGCAAATGGATGCAAAAATCACCGATTTCCATTCTTTATCGTCCTAAATGTCTAGATGCATATAGTAAATCCCATATGATAGCCTATCTTTCTTATAAGGAAATACCCGAGCCGCACGTCGTCATTTTCATAGCTGTTCGAATCGACGCCCGATGACATCCCATTCGGAATTTCCCCAGGAATCCGAAAAATATCCGGCGTGAAATCGATGCACTGACCTCACGCTCCGCGTCCTTCAGAAGGATTCAACCCTTCGTCTGCAAATCCCCCTTTATTCATCCGACAAGTTTCGCGATGGAGAGAAATGAAAGCAGACCCGTAAATCCAGTTTTGATGCCCATTCGCTCCTATGAAAGGATTTTTTACGGCGAATAACCGGTGAAATCTCGCGAAAGATTCGCAAATTCCGGATGTTTTTGTCAGGAGTCACGTTGGCGCAGATTTAGCACCAATTATTAAAATGAGTGTAAATTCAAGACAAAAATAAATAAGGTTTAAACGGCGAATGACTTAGACAATGTTTCCACGCTCGTTAAACAAGAAAAAAATATTTTTACCAGAGACTCATTATACATTAATTATCTGGTGCAACTCCAAACATTCTAAAATTTTTGCATGTTAAAAAGGTTTGGTATTGTGGTATTCTTCTTACGAAGCTCTCAGTAGGGCGATTCTCATAATCATTAAAAGTGCAAGTAAATAAGGGGAAATTAATATGAAAAGATGGCTGGCCAGCATTGAAAATCCTAAAGATTTGTTTAAGGTTGAAATGTCATATTATTATAGAATACAATTGGTTTTTATGTGAATTAAACACGATTATAATCATTTACCGATTTCTCTGACAAAGGCAGCTCGTGTAACTACCAAGTAATTCTATAAATTAAGTAGAAATGTAAACATCAATTAACAATTATAATGTCAGTAAATGATATGTAGATCGGAAATCTCACAGATGTTGTGTTTGAGGTCATTACTTGTACTAATGATACAATTAGTGATTTTGATATTCAATAACTACCAGTTCATGTCATAAAAATCTGATGTGGCCAGCACATGACTTTCTCCATATATAAGATGTTAATATTTATCTTAGACAGTAATTTCGAACTCTATATTCCATCTAAACTTGGAAGATGAGTGATTTATTTATATATTATTATCTTTGACGTCACAAACATTATAAATAATGTTTTTCGGGACATGATCGATGAAAAACGATGAAATTGGCCTTTCGCCCATAGAGCCCAGAGCACCCACTAAGTACATAATCAGCAACTTCCGGTTTATCAGTATTTCATGAATAACTCCTAAACAATCAGTGATACAGAAATATGTTTCAAACAAAAGTTATATTAAATTACATTTTCTAAAACTTTTTTTGCTAATATTATATACCTAAATATCATATTTATGGAGATATTTGGAAAACCGGAAATGAGCTTTGAAGAATGAAGCTCGACTTCCGGTTAACTGATTTACTTAAAAAACTAATCAACTCTAACGACTGTAATAAAAGTACTATATATAAAATTTGGTGTTGATCCGTCAAACAGTTTTCATGTTAGAGCGCCCACAAAGTACATAACAGCTACTTCCGGTTTATCGGTATTACACGAATAACTCTTAATAAACCGGTGATGCACAAATATTTTTAATACGAAAGTTATAGTAAATTTCATTATCTAAAACTTTTATAAGTAATACAATATACGTATATATCATATTTATGGAGATATTTTGAAAACTGGAAATGAGCTATTATGAATGAAGCTCGACTTCCGGTAAACCGATTTACTCCAAAAACTAATCAACTCTGACAGCACATACCACAGTACTATATATGAAGTTTGGTGTTGATACAATCAATAGTTTTTACGTTAGAGCGCCCACTATCACACACACACATACACACACAGACACACACACAGACATCATTCCGAAAATGGTTAAAACGTGTTCTAGGGACCCCAAAAAATGTATTTCCGTTGAAATCTCGAAGTCGAATTTTTTCATGAAAACAATACTTTCTCTACACTTCGTATATGGAGAAAGTAAAAAACTACAAATTAACCTCAATTAGAATTTCCCGAGAATATAGTTAACTCTTTCAAAAATAAAATCTAAGTAATAAATTGCTATTAATAAATTAAATTAGATAGAGCTTATTATAATGAGAGTTCATCAGAATTGCAATAGTATAGCGAATATTTATCATAACGCAATAAAAGAAAATTAATTGACTTTTCAAATTTTCACTCAAATTTTTTCTTTAATAAATTGTTTATTGTTATCCACAATCCCTGAAAAATACCGAAAAGTGAGAGATAAATTCAGAATATAATTTTATTAGTAAAGATAAAGGAAGAAATGAAGAGTTATGTTCCTTTGGTAATGAATTTAGAAGGTTTGCAAAGACTAAATTATCCATTGGAACGTAAATCTTATAGGCTGTGTGGGTTGACAACGGCATGAAAACCAGTTGAGACAGCGTATTACTTGAGTGATATATGAATGAATTCCGAAAGAAAGCCAGAGTAGGCGATACAAAATGGGTGTATTGCGGAAAATTGGAAATGTGGATAGAATGGAACTGTCGTCCGCTTGATAAAATTGTGTACGGTAAGAGAGGCTGAAATGGAGAAGAAGAGAAAGCCAGATGAATGCTGTGGACGAAACCCTCCAGGAAAGAGAGGGATAGCAATTCTGAGGAATAAAAGGGTTGATTGGAAAGATATATGAAGATAATGAAAGAATCGATCAAGAATGGAAAGACACACGAGAGTAAGGGAATCACATTACATTTATATAAAATGGAAACCCGTTCTTCTGCGGATTAAGAAAGAAGTCTTCATCAGTGATTTAAAAAAATGACATTAAGGAGAATGGCAGCAATATTGATTTTTGCCGTTTATTATATTGACCATCTCACATTTTATTTTTTTCTCTCTCACGATCAAGGAATTCAGGGTTTTTCTTTTTAATTTTTGCTATTCAGTCCGTAAACTTTTTTATAATTAGTAGAATTGACACCTTTTCCATAATATGTGCTATCACGATTTACTAATAAAAATATTATTGCATTTGGTTCATAAATGACTTTCTATTTATATTATCCATTTAATTCACTTATAACTGAACTTACATTGGAATGACTGAATTGGAATCAGCATAGTTTTTTTTCTAGATTTATTAATATTTTCGCGTGTTATGCGATTTTCTAGCTACTTTTTGGGGTGCATATAGCATTGGCAATAATAAAAAGGCATCACGGAGTAGGAGTATTTCATGAGAAGAGACCATCACTATTCCATTATCTACCATCACTCATACATTTATCGTAGCCATGAATAAAACTGAGATTAAAATAAAAACACATTTTCTTTTATCTTGTACCAAAATATAAATCAGTATGATCTGACTAAAACGCTACTGAAAATTCAAAACGAACTTTTGCTGTACTCAGAAAGTATCCCTCATGAATAATTAATGAGATGCTGACGTAAAATTGCTCTGCTCCACACAGTGGATATTTGAAGAGGATAATCATAGTTTTTAAACAAATGCGGCATAATCCCGGCGGGTTGAATTTCGGACAATCCGAATAATTTTGTCCCAGTCGATTTGGGCAATATTCACCTGGTTTGATTATAGATTAGGAGAGATAGATCTGATTTGCATCGTAATTTCCCAGGAGGGCCCATGATTAGCCACACATGCACCAATGAGAATTCTAAAGCATCATCTCCCTGGCCTCTATTATACAAATAAGGAGGCATCAACCCGAAGGACAATCAATTCCACCTTCTCAACAGCCTCATTTCATTTCTTCCGTTGCATCCACACCATTTCATCGGAGACCCTCCTCAAACTATTAACCCCAACTCCCCTGATATATATATACATTAAACCTATCCCTTTCTCTCTTCGGTCTTCCGAGATGAATATTGCACCTCTCCCATAGGAAGCAAGGGATGAATTAAAAGTCTCGAGGATGCCTCTCCTCCTCTAATTTCGGACTTAATTAATGTTGGGTAAAGTTTCTTACGCGGTTTATTTTTTAAGGATTGAAAAGCGAGGTGGAGGAGATTGAAGCCAAACGAGAACAATAAGGGAAATTTACGGTTCTTCTTCCTTTTGGTTCGGAATTGGGCAAGATTAGGTCAGCGAAGTATTGATTCCATAAACTTAAACTTCCTGAGAGGAAAGGAGGAAAAAGGGTTCGAAAAGGGGTTCTTTTGCTTCTTTGTTCCTAAAAATATTACCTCTGACGCAATTGAGAAGTAAGGTTTCGGAAGTAGTGAGAAGTTTCGAGTTTCCAAGGATACGAACTGTATCAGGTGACGTGAGAGTAACGATGTTCAAGTTGAGGAATGGGTCATGATCAATACAAAAATCCATTTCCATTCTGAATATTCCAAGAATATATTTTCCATTTCTTGAACTTCATCTAAGTTTTTATTTTTTTCTAGTTTTATTTTTTACTGCTTGGAGGTATCCAAAATGAATTTTAAACGATAACTTCTTAAAATATACAAGAAAAGGTTGCATAGATAATTGATTTCGTCAAGATCTAGAAATGATGCTTTAGAGTCCAATATATTGTAGCTTTGTATGCAACCATTTGTACGCTTAAATTGATTTTCGTTATTTGTAAGTTGTTTACTATTAACTGGGGTATATAATTTAACAAGACATTCATTGTAAAACTATAATTTTACAATGAATGTCTTGTTAAATCACACATCTGGCAATAAGCCTCTGTGAATGCTTTCTTACTACAGAAATTCAAAGTAAATTAAAAGACTTACTTTAATTTTAATCAATTTCATGTTAAATTTTATATTTAGCGCCATGACGTCTGGCTATTTGATTTGAGCTAGTGTTAAGTTCTGCAATATTTACGCTTGAAATATATTGGAATGTATTGAATCCCTGGAAATGGGCAAATAGCTGTTTATCAATCCGTTTATAATTGTGATCTATTTTATATAGTCACCTTTCTAAGAATCCAAAGAAAACAGAAATTCTACCCTCTATAAACGTTTTCCACTGTTAAATTGAGGTAAAATTAAATTTTACAAACAGTCACTTAGTACCATAAATTGTATTTTCTACAAACCCTAGTAAATCGATTGTATAGGGATATTTTATACGATCTCTACTAGTCTTGGAAGTAGAGATCGTACAATGAGATGTTTCTACACTACCGAGCGACTTAATTGCCTTAATATTTAAATTTAATAGACATTTATTTTTCAGTAATATCGATATATTTATAGAATCGACTGAAAACCTAAAATAAATAATGAAAATTTAAATACTTTGATAATAAATTAAATCTTCTCTAACAAATATAAAATTTTCCCAGCCTACGCCTACTGCGGTCTAAATATATCAGAGTCGATCGTATCGAGAGTCATGTAGGCCATCCCTGCTATAAAAGTTCATATTTTTGTTACAGATCATTACTTTGAACCGAAAATGCAAAAAGTTTGATAATATATGCCGATTTTCCGCGCTATTGGTAAACAGTTCCCTTGGAAACCATAAACATCATTCGGTGAGCCATTCACGGGTAAACATTGCAAAGTAGGTCAACGAGAAATCATTCTGGAACGATCAACTTTGTCCCTAAGCGAAAATACAATAACTCGATTTATATCCTTGAGAACCCAGAAATTCGATTTAAATATCGGAAAATGGCTGGCTGAAAGATAGAAAGAAATTTGAATTTACTTAGGTTTGAATGCAGCATGACATTCTTTAAGCCAATATTTCACCCTGAGCACCAAAAATGGTTAGGAGTAACATCTTATACGATTCTCACTTATTTATCAACTCTTACGTTATTAAAATATTTTAAATATCAAAAACTCTATGTGTTAATGCATTGATACTACTTTAATATCGAATAGTTTGATCTGTAAGAGGATTCTTGTTTATTAAAATTTTCAAATTTCAGCCACTAATAAAAATTCCTAAATCAGTGATATGATTGCAATCAAATTCTTGGTTGCCAACAAAACTGTTTACCTAACAAAGTTTGCTGAATTAGATAAACGTGGGAAGGTAACCGACCCTTTTCCCAGACATATCTTGTTTTCAGATTATAAAGTTCTGCGTGCGTTTTTGCAAAGCATCTCTGACAGAATTACAGTGATAACTAACGTGATACATGCCTATGTGCCGTGATTTAAATGGTATATTTGAATCAATATTACATAAAAACCTCACCCAAGAACGGTGAATGAATGCATAAAAATATTTATTCTGATTCAAAATTCTTGTAGAATATATTACTGCAATTCCAGAGAAATTTCTTTCGAATTTTAACCTCGACGAAATATCGTTAAATTCTAATTCTTCGGGTTATAAGGAAACGGTTGGTAATTCTAAATTTCAAACATCCATTTTATGTCTATGCCCGTATAAACATGACTTTATGACTTCCAAATGGCTAGCTTTACTCTGATAATAAAGTAACATCCAATCAAAATATTCTCAATTTGATGGTTTCTATTCGAAGACCATACTTCCTTACGCGATGCAAATATCAGCCATTTACGAAAGCAACTCTCTTAGAGGAAAAATTCGCATCATTTGATGTTTCATGAGACCGTATAATATTAATCCCAAAATCCCCACAATCAGATAAAGAAAATAAAATCTCAATGACTTGGTATCTTTATCAGAAATTGGCAGAACGACTAAATCCAATGAAAAGCACGTTCAAAACTGCTTGTCACTAAATTTATCATTACTTTACTGCTTAAGTCTTCGTTTGTATTTAAAAGGAAAATTGCTCGTCCCTGTAGAATGGAAACTTTAATTTATAGTTTTAAATGTGCTACTATTGGTTTAATTTACGACCAACTCCGCCTAAATTTCCCTTGTATTTAGTCATGCATACTAGTATTATTTACGGGAAGAGAAAAACAGGAAACCGAAAGAAATCTCTCAGTTAGTCGCTTGCGATATTCTATAGGAACTATACAATCCTGACCTGATATCTCTCAACCGAAGTTAAGGATCAGTACTTTATTTTTTCAGCTGCCAGACGTTTTTGTCACGATGACCAAGTAAAAATTATCTAAATGTACACTAATTTGGAAATGAATTCGTCAGATTGAATATCCAATGTCCAGAAAAACTATCGTTTCTATAAATAAATCAAACTGGATTGAATGTAACATACTACCAATCACACCGTAGCTGTTCATATCAAAGCAGTAATTGCATGGAGATCTTTCTTAAGATAAACTAACTTTCCTCTGCTTGTACGATAAAGGTTTAGTTATAGGGTAACGCATGTCAAATCCGTCGAAAGGGTCCATGAACGTAAGCGGCGAACTAAATGCATAGAAAAATCAATGATTAATTTCTTACTCAATCCACCTAAATACAAGCAAAAATTTTTCTGATAATTCACATACCACTGAATACTAGAGAAAGCATTTATTTTAATTAATTATCGTAATTTATATGTTACGTATTTATAGATTAGAGATAAAAAAAGCTTCAAATAGCCGTTGTTTGCGAACAATCTGTGGTGCGGAAGTGCCCAAACCATGAGAGTTTATAATTTCAGTTCTCCTTTTCTCCCAAAGATAGTAAAATAGCCGAAATACTTATCGAGAATAATAACGCTTACAATACCTTAGTCACGGTTAACCTTAACCCCCGTGGTTAGGGTAATTCCGCGCGACGGGTTGTACGCAAACAACTGCTATTTGAAGCTTTTTTAACTCTTACGTATTAATACAGCCGTGTTTTTTCCTCTTAAATAATTATAGCTAATTTTATTGTTATTATTATGGTTTATAAAGTTTTTGCCGCTTCATGGTACTCGTAAGGGCATCTCAAATAAAAATGTATCAATTGACACTTTAAAAGTGAAAATTTATCCACCACGGATACAGTAGGCGTAAAATCTACCTATTTTAAAAAGAAATAAGTAAAATCTCTATTCCCTAACGTTGTATGATAACTTGCGCGCAGAAAAGGATAAACCCCGAAGATAGGAAGAGATATAGACTAACAAGAATGGGTAGGATAAGGCTGAAGAGAAGATCGATTGAAAAAGAGATGTTTGGGTCGGACGGAAATTGAATAGCATTCCCACATTCCACACCGATGCCTATGAAGACAAATCGAATTGTCTGCTCTCTTTTTTCGGTGGAGTCTGGGAGATCCAAAGCCGCCGCCATCTTTAAATTCCGACTGTGTTCCCTTGGCTGACCAACCGAGCAATTGCGACGAAAATGCATGACGTTTAGGATGAAAGGGGCCCATTAATTCGGGAGCGCTCCGGGGCCCTGACATATGGGACGGGAACGAGCCCCGTTGCTACGTTTCCGGGAGTAAATTACTGTGTCAACCCTTGTAACGGCTCCTGGACACCAAAATTCAGTTACTATGGTGTACTGTACATCATAGGATGCCACCCCAAATGGATACGTGACTAAATGAATGCGCCACGATCCCAAATGTGATTAGTTTCCCGGGATAATACTTACGCTAAGTAAGTGGCAAAGTAGAAAAAACATCCGGTTCGGGTAAATGTAAATTTCCTTCCCATGTCGTTTCAGATATTTGCAAGAAAATTTCTCATTTCCGATCAAATAAATTTTACAAACGAGAAAAATAAAAGTTACCGAAAGAAAATGTTTTGATGTGAACATCGATATAAAATTTACGTCCGAACTTCAGTGAATCGGATTCTCTAAATCAATCCTAAAACATGTTACATTAAGTAGATCCAGATAAATTTTTCTACCGTTTATGTTGGTTTGTTCTCTCTTCAAAAGATAGAGTATATGTTTTCATATCATAATCTGATTTTTGGTTAACTTTCCTTTAAACGAACTTCACAGCCTTCGCAAATCACGACTGAAAATCAGAAAATGTTTGTATCCATACAAACTTATTTATATGAATCAATAAAGTTACATCCATAAAGTCCTGATAGTATGATAAAGTTTCTTAATGAAATGGCATTTAAAAATAATTCAAGTTGAGCAAAATTTTCAATATCAAATTACAGGAATCTAATTTTCAGAAACGATGTGATCTTTGAAAAGCTTTTTTATCTTCAACGCTCAACTTAAATTAAAAAAAATAAAGCAATGACTGCTCAATAAAAAAAGGAGAAACAAGCATTTAAATTGAAATCCGAGGAAAAATAATATTTTGTGACAATGTGAATAAAACTCATTAAATAGTATAATTTATGAAAATACAGAAATAATGGAAACAGCGATTAGTTATAGAGAAACGTTAAGATAGATGTTGCAAATGAGATAGAAATTGCAAATACAGACAAGCTTCAAGCTCTATGAATTGAAGACATCAAAAATCACCGGGAAAAGTTATAACGCAGTCATAAGCAAGTATATAAACTGTTCGAGCTCTACAAAAATGAATTCTTTTACTTAAGTAGTCAAAGAGTTTATTTTCTTTGAGTTATAAAAGAATAATATAAGTTGATTATGAAATGCTTAAATGCTGTCTTTTCACAATGTGAATAACAAACAGGCAGTAAGATATTATTGACTTTAAAAAAATTACCTACTGTCCTTTACAAACCCTAAATTTATTTCATTCTGAATGAACATGATGGCTCTATTCAGAAAAACCTGTATATGCGACTTCAAACTCAGGAATTTGAAGATATACTCGTAATTTACCAGCTTCTCTCATTATGCTTATCTAAATCGTGTGATGCAATGGAGTTTATCAAGTCATTCATTTCGAATTCCAATTTAATCAACGCTACGAATTCTTTCGAACGTTTATCTCGTGGCGTGATAGGATTAATGAGAAACTTCTCGTGAAATCTCCACAGCTGATAATTCTCTCAAACCACGTTTTATCCTGTCTCTTGAAATAGTTCATGATGCGGTTCTAAAAATGTTTTCCACTTCCATCTAAAAGAGAAAAAATTTGGGAATAAAACTGAATAGCTCCAACTAGAATTTCAAATTAACGAGTTCCATTAAAAATCTCGTTGAATTCTGCAGAGATAAAATCCCACTCGAATTTACCACATTAGTTTAATTCTGACAGAAATGCAATCAAGCGTTTTTGTTATCTGACTGAATTGAATCGGTATTTGGTTTTGGGCTCACACGGGTTAAAATATATGTTTTACGAATATATACAAAGGTTTACATATTTTCTTACAATATGAAATCCCTGAAATCAGAAATTTGCAACTGTAGTATTAAAGGTTTGGAGTTTCGAGATGAAAAAGAGATGACGCTATGAAGAATATTGATCGTTATCTGGGAAAATAATTCAGTTAGTAATGTTTCCAAAATGTGTTCGTACTTATCTGAATTAGCTCACAATAGACTATTTTAATAACTTAATCGGATATTGTATTTATCTTGCATCACCAACAATTTCCGGCACATGGTATTGCAGTCAATCTCCCATTTGGATGAATTGATTCATGACAACGCCCTAAAACGACGCAAAAAACACGAATTAATGCTAAATCAGTGCTTTCACACCGGATGAGTCTCATCATAAAGCTTCGCGAATAATTAAGCCAATTGCATATTAATTCCAATGCGTGATGAACTAATTCTCTCCGAAAAATATGGTTTGGAAACGCGTTGTTCTTTCTCACTCGCGCATTCGAAAATAAATTCACAGTAATGGGCCTTGAACACGAAATTATCCAACTTACTTTCTCGACATAGATAACAAAGTTTACGTGAGTAATGTGTTTAAGCACTAAATGGAATCTAATTCGAGAAATATCATGATCTCGTCGACATCGTCGGCTTGAAATAATAGTTGAGAGTGTAACGAGCGTATTTTTTGTTAGTCAGAAAGCTTAAGTGATGACTATCATAGGATTTTGATTTTTAGCTATAATTTCACTATACTATATCTATTTATACGTGCATTCCACGAGGGGTCTAAATACATGCATCAATTTGATTATTTTATACATAAACAAATACAACATAAGGAATTATATAAGTCGACAATTTCTGGACTTGTAAAATTTAGGAACCCCATTCCTAATAAATTTTCGTTTTCTTTCCTTTCATTATTATCTAATTAAGTAGATTTTTGTGAGTCCTTTTCAAAAGAACAGAGAAGGCAAAAAGAAAATTAAGATTTTAAATGATTAATTTAAGTATTAAAATAATATCTACTCAAACTCAATTCTGTAATTTTTTAATGATAATACGTTCATAATATATCTCATTAATGATTACCTGATAGCCTTTAAATACATTCGATAATTCGTAACCAGGAATAACAGAAATTGGGTTTAATATAACGTTAAAATTCTACTAATTTATAACTGCCACAATCTATTTTCCGCCGCATTACCGTTAGCTGGAATACATTCTAGTAAACGCCCATCCTCTACGACTGGAAATGGAATCCAAAATTGCATTTTCGCATGGATTAATCTTCGCTAGGGTTTAATAGTAATTATACGAAAAATGTACATTTCTCTACTGGGAAATGTTTGCTGGCCGCTAAAGAAAATCAAATATCCCGACACTGCACGAGTTAGAGAATGAGAGAAACATTTTCTACTCGAGGTAATAAAAGTCAATCAGCCACGTGCGAGGTCAACGCTGTGTACTCTTATTCGTAAAAAATGAAACAAATAAAATTGAGAAGTGGTAGTTTACGCCAGGAGTTTTTGCGTTAATGTAAGATTTAATTTTTCCTACGTATTCGCGATTATAATTCGAAATCTCATCTAAAAATATTTTTTTAAAATAGCGTCACCAAGAGATAGGGATGGTATATGAGTCGTTAATAGGCCGGACTAATTGTTTACTTAGTGTTCTTTCTAACACAGACCGGATACTATCGAGTAACGCATTAAAATACCAGAGCAAAGTTTTACGCTAAATATCAAATCCTTGCTATAACGAATTAATTCTTTTTATCGATCACATAGTAATAACTCATTGCTTATCTGGCCTCGTTAGGTTTTTCTTTCCTAAATTTCTCTTTCAAAAAAAATAACTCTTTTTCAAATCATCCGGAAGGTAATCCATTTTTCTTTCGAAAATAAGATTCTCCAAAGAAAAAATTTCCCTTATACATATTTATCCCGAAACTACTTACAGTCGAATTCTGTTCTATAGTGTTATATAGAAATTATGGTGTCTATTCTACCTTCAGCAAGTAGCGGTGTAATTTTGCGTCATAATTGAAAATGAAATATGAAACTGATTTTTTCGCAATTTCTGTCTCTCTGGCGCAAACTTAAGCCCGATTCGTGTAAATACCCATACATCGATATTACTACAAAAAATCTAAGTAAGATAACTCCTTTCGTTCCAAATATTATCTTTATATATAATTTCCGAAGAGTCCGTCCGTCCGTCCGTCCGTCCGTCCGTCCGTCTGTCCGTCCGTCCCCCCCTTTATTTCAGAAACGGTTTGACTTAGAGATTCGAAACAAACTGCATTGTGTTTCTACGAGTTAGAAACCCCTAGGAAAACTATTCCCATTACTAAGAAAGCCCGGGTTCGAACCCAGGAGTCCATAATAGGGTTCCATAAGGAATACACGTAAAATTAGCTTTTATCGGTTGCAGGCCTTATTTCTTTTGCAAAATTAAATTAGAAAAAATCATTGTTAAAATTCGGGAATACCATCAAAAGAAGGAAAATTAAATAAAGTTTCTTATTTAAGTCGTAGAATAGCGATTTCGATTAGAAATTGCCAGTATTTTGAAAAAATAGAAGAAATATTTGAGAGATTTTAGAGGATATAAACAAGTCCGTTCCCATTAACAACGAATGCGGTTGTTGAATTTAGTCAATAAACCATATCGAGAATTTTGGCCCGTGTTGACGTCATGATTGTTTATAGCAACGAAACTATTTACAGATGATTCCGCGGATTTGGCGTTATAGCGTGTCAAATAAATTACCTTACGTGAAATCTGGAGATTATTTTTATACTCCCTGGTAAGTTGGAGACCTTTTTTGATGTAATATTCTGAGTTAAATGATAAAGCATATTGATTTACGACATCGTATTTCCGCGGTCAACGAAAATGATTAACCTGATTAAGTAAGTGAACGTCTTTATTAATAAGGTATTTGTTTTATTTGAGGTTTTGAAATACAAGCGGTTGAGTAGCAGGTTATTGAATATCTTACTCCTGACTGAAAAGGTAAGGCGTAAATATGATTAATTATTTATAGAATGAAAATAATTAAAAATATATCTGTGTGATAATAATTATGAGTAATTGTTGCTGTCAATTATACAATTATTATATACAAGTCAGAATTGATTTTCTAAACTTAGGTCCGGTATTTTAACATATATTTAGAGTCGACCTTGACTGGAATCTTCACGTAAACTCTAAAAAACGTATTTTGTCGATATTTAAGCATACATTGGTATTTAACTCTTAAAAGTAACTTTGACCGCAATGCATCATGGATGCAAACAATATGGCGGAAATTTCTAGAGCTAAGCCGCTCGCTTCAGTTGGCTTATCGCTGAAAGATAAGTTTGTTTAGAAGTTTTTTTCGGTTGAAAATCCTCAAAATATTTTAAATAAATTTGTCTGTTTCCTTTAAAAAGATATTTCTCTTGACATTGCCTTTTTATTTTTTGTAAATCATATCACAGACGTAAGGTGCTGTGAAGTAATTTTCATGTTTCAGATACTTCAAAAGTGTTATAATTAGTAATTAAAAAATGGAAGTGAAATGAATTTATTTAGTTTAGAACTGCCGATTAAAGTTACTAAAGATTAAATTATTGCATTTATTACTGATGAAGTATAAGCAGAACTCTGTGTGTACGCCAGCATACGAGAATGAATCATAGATGAATTTGACATAGTTAATAACATAATTTCGAGTCATTTGTCATTAACTTATTGACTAGCACAATTAATCATGAATGCATAATATAATTTACCTATGTTTTTATGGAAGTGTTTCATCAAGATATAACCGTGATTTTGAAAAGAGGCCATCAAAATTTCAATATTTTAGTATGTTAGGCTTTCCACCAGTACGTTAGTTAGGTTACGTACCTTAGTGTTATTGCAACCTTTTATGACGATAGTGTGTGCGCTTTACGCACATATAAGCGATGTAGATTTTCCGCAATGACACTAAGTACGCGTGCAGGAGATTTAAACTTTAGTGGATTTGAATACCGTCTCATAAGTAATGTATGATATCCGTAGAATGGGAGAAATGAGAGGCATGTAGAGTTGGAATCTATCAGTAAAGGTCTGCAAAATTTCTTGGCTTCTACAGTCGTATAAGAGCCATTGTAACTATAATTATTAATATTAAATGCAAACAAATGAAATACCTACAAGTATATGTATACCAGGGTGTCCCAAGACGTGATGGAAAAATTTGTTTTTGCGAATTCAATTACGCATACCCTCTATTTTTTCATTTGGCCTTATAAACTTACCCAGTAAATATTATTGCGATTGGTTTATGGTAACCCGTGCCGACTCGAAGCCAAACAATTTCGAGAAATGAAAATTTGTACCGATAACGGGGACACCAGGTTAATGGGTAATTAACAAACGGATTCTCTTAAATCTTTCAGGGCACGTTCTTAGATGTTTTTCTCTTAAATAAAACAAGACAAAGTCAGTTAACAAAATTATCATCAAAACAGAAAACTAAGGAAACAAATACTATATTTAATTATTTAACTTACCATACAATGAACCGCGTGTTAAGGAAGAACACAGTTGAACTTTGAAAATTTAAAAGAAAGCTATGGTAATATCTGTGATCAGATTCTTATGCGGGGTCGAACCAGTGATACTTAGTGATAGGCTCGATATTTAGGATTTAATAGCTAGCGCCCACACCTAATCGTAAGTAGTGCTTGCGGTTTTGACTAAGAAGTTTGCAAAAAGTCTATGACCGGCATTTTTCGGAAAATTAGGTCGACTTCAACACCCTGTGCAAATTTAATGTGCAGGAATCAAAGTACTTTACTTAATAATAATAGTAATGGTTGTATATGGAATTTATTCAGCATTAACTAATAGAAATATCAAAGTTCGCACAAACAAAATCCACTTTTGTATTTTTGGCCAGCTTTTTTCGATTCTAATCCTCTGTACGAAGTTATATATATAATAGAATAAATATAAACTAAAATTAAATAATGCTTGGAAGGTATCAAGATGATATTTAATTGCAAAAAGATAAGTTTTCAGAGAAAGAAATGGAAGAAAATAAATTCCTATTAACTCGAGATGTATATAGTAATATGGGTTTATGGCGTGATTGCCTAACTCGGATATTCAGTTGCTAATTTTTTACAAACAAAAGCCCATTGAGTTAAACGGCCAAAAATTTATCCACTATTTGTAAGCAAAGAACGTGCCCTGAAAGATTCAAGAGAATCCGTTAGTTAATTACCCATTAACTAAGTAGAAAAAAATTAGTGGGTATGCGTTCGAAAAAATAACTTTGATTTTTTTGGTACACCCTAATTTATACTTATATACTATCCAAACATCATAAATTTCGTTCTCAATCCATTTTCCTAGATAAAATCTTTAATGCAAACCAATATACAAACCATAAAGTCATCTACTTAAAGGCTGAGAGATTCTTCTGCCGGTCAACCATTACCTGCTAAAATCGTGAGAGAGTATAACTTCATATATGTTTACTTATTATCCCCGTTGAATTTCAACGGGCATTTCCGCTAGTTAAATAATTATTCCTTCATTATTTACCCAATTTTTTCTAAATTTTTTATGCTAACAGCTCCATTTAATCGATAAAAATCGAATCAATTTTTTAAAATCAACAAAATATCAGACAGATAATAACTAACAAAATTTTAAAAATCACGTTTTTGCAAAAATATATTTTTTTATAAATACCTCAACTATTTCAATGAATAGATCGCATCATCAACTTTAAAAAAAATGAGTAATATTGTTAATTTCACTTTTACCGGTAATGAAAATAATTTCACTGCTTTTCGACCCGTTTCAGATGAAATTTGTCAGATAAAAAAAAAGAGTAGAAAGATCCTATAAATGATAAACAGAGGGAATTCATTAATAGGTCATCGTAAAGTGAGTTGATTTTACGGAATATTAGGGTAATGGTAAAGGAGTGGAAGATGAGAGAGCAAGCTCATCTATTCTTGGAAAAAAAGTAAGTTGAGGCAATATTAGTTTCAGTTTACTATAGTGCCTAGAAACCCAACGGGAGGGTAATATCGACGCACATAAATTTAAATTTCAGCTCATTGATAAATCACCAATAAAAAATTAAATTTAAAATTTTGTTCCCACCGCGCACTTTCAAAGGAAATTTTCAAAACGGTAACTTCTCCATGAGGTAGATACATTTTCGAAGACAGATAACTGCATCGAGATATTCTTCCATTCTTAAAGTTCAAGGCTACTTGTACTTCCAGATAGCCTTTTTAGTTATTTAGCTTCCTTCCCTTTTTATAAGAAAAATCTCTCTTCAAAGAGAAAACCAAAAGGCCGGAGCACTCGATGCAGATCACGAATAGCTCATTGCTGTTTACTCTCTGGGAGAAAAACAATTGAAACCAATACAGCCACATATTTTCTACTTCGTCTGATCAATTATGGCTTTTCTCTAACGGTATATCTCTTTAACGGTATATCTCTATAACTTTTCCTCTTTGAAGAGATAGAATCCATGTTCATGATTTTATAGGAGGACTCTCTTAACGGTAAAGAATAAGTTTGCTCTATTGTTGAGGGAATCCATAGAACTTAACAATGAGGCTTGTTCATACTGTTATTAGCAATAATTTAACTGTATACAGGTCCTAATTATTCTATAGCTAAGTATGGCCTACATATATTTCTTCATCAAAATCTTGCATCTACTTCCTTCTCGGAATTGAATGTCTCCTTTTCACCTAATTTGATTGTAACAATGTCGAACCATTTATTTTCAAAAGATATTTTATTAATGATGAGATAAGAGAAAACCACTCGATCTTCATGAGAAATTGAAAGAATGAAAGGAGAAGGTCATCAGGAATAGCTGCAATTTTCCCTTCATATGATTTGAGAGTTTCCGATAACGTTTATTTGAACAGTATAAAAAAATCGTATTCAGCATACAAATCTCATATCTACTTAGCTTTGAATTGTGTATTTCTATACGCAATTTAATTTTACATTGAACTTCACACAATTTTTCTTCTTTATATGTCATTTTATTTCATCGAAGTAACATATTTTCACTGAAAAAGGAAAAATACTAAATAAAACTCAAAAAGATATGGTTGCTAGAGAAGCTCAAAATAAGTCAGCTTGCGTTATTTCTAATAACGTGATTTCCTAGTAAGAACCGATTTTACCGTACTTAAATTTGAAATTTGCATATTACATGATTTCTCTGCCTTAGCTAGTTGCAAATGACCATTCATTACTATAATTACTTCGACTCATCAGCTCCTCTTTAAAAAATATAAATAGCAATACTTTGTTTCTGGCATAGACGTACTTATAATATATTTTAAGAGCAGTGAACGCAATATCTTCCCTTTGAATCAATGAAATTTTAATCAATCATTAAATCATTAACGCCTAATATATCAATAAACGTTTGCAGAATATTCTTATCTTCTATACTGCAACGATTAGGGATGCTATCATCTCAGAAGTTATTCTATAAAAATGAGAAAAATGAAACTACCAAGATGGTTTTAGTATAATACAAGTATTTATGCATAAATGCTAATAATGAAAACACATATAAGTTACGTCAATACCTAAACAACTTATGTACACTCCTGGCCAAAATTAACGCAGCACCTCCCTTGCAATCCTTATGGCCGGTGCTGCGTTAATTTTGGCCAGGACTGTACAATGGAATCAATTCGTCACAAAAATACATCCATTTTGATACATAATTCAATGGCATGGATACAAATGCGAGGGTCAAAATCTTCTCATACCGTCTAAAGAAGGGCATAAAATGTCGAAGAAAGTGAAACTCAAGGAAGACAAAGATGAACTATGCAGTAAGCGGAGGGATGATCAATTTTAGTTTCGTATTTTCTCTGCTAGGGGCCCGGAGATTTTCCTCAAGGGACGAATTGTTGTAAGTGGTACTCGCGAGAGGAAGTCCACTCGCCCATTCCCTCATTCTACTCCCGTTTATACTCCACCAATGGAAAAGATTCCCAAGGAAATTAGGAGCAGAATGAGAACCTCATAGAAAAGAGGGGACAGAAACAAAGACAGAAAGAGAGAGAGAGAATTACATGACATGAAATTTGGGAGGTGGGCAAGCATCTATGAGAAGATTAAGTCAATGTATTTCAAATAGTATAACTTGGTTACTTATATTTTTCCTAAATTGACTGGATGATTTTAAAATTAGTTAGGTAGATGAGGTTGTTTTAAAAGTCGAGATGCAGTTTTACAATTGTAACTTAGGCTATTTTTCATTGACTATATTTTTATTCATTTATCATCTCAGATTGTAATTAAAAATCCGATAAGATTTAGAGGAAAATAATTAATTATAGTAAAAACAAAAATAATACATTATAGTAAAAATGAGTGTACAAGTGTTAAATTTCAGTAGATTTTTTAAAATTTTATTGTGCACGCATTTTATTGCAATTAGTTTCTTTGTAAACTCAGAATATTGCAATGAGGTAAATTTGTAAGGTAAAATATCAATGAATTTAACATAAATTCAAGTACTCAATCAAATATTTGATATTCCGAAAACAGAACATTTTCTCAATGGAAATGGCCCTTTCCATACTGTTAATGAAAGAAGTTTTGGCAGATGACACAAATTTCATTATTTCTTTATTTTATAGCAAACATTTCCGCACATAGATGGACTGAAACTCTAACGAGGTTTGGGTTGAATGATTGCTTCATTCGATAACTTCACCCGGGGGTGCTTTGTGAATAAATTGCAGCCACCATGAACGCTGCTGTACAATATTTCTGAAATTAAATTACGATTATGCGTTTGAAGCTACTGGCTTAGATTTTATGTAACAAAAACGAAAGTATCCTTCCAACCAAAATCCCTGCCGTAAGCATAAAATGAGAGAAAATGATAAGTATTATTTAGTAAACTTATAAACATGATTAAGCACCGCTGGAATACTCTTTCCAAAGCCATCATAGAGTAAATTCAACCTTCATAATTATGTTAAGAAATTCATTATTTTACTACTTCTCTGTCTTAAGGAGTTAATTTCTTCAGTGTAGCGTTTATGCTAACGTTCCAGTATCTTTATTATATATTTTAATCATTCAGATTTTGAATTCACTTCGAGCAATGTAAATACTCGCAAAATTTAGAAACTGAACTCTCAGGAAACTTTGGAACTTGTTGACAATGCACAACAGCTGGAGGGGCGAATATGGCCGATCCCCACTAACATCGACATATCTGTTTACTTGGACTTTAGATGGACATATGCTAACATAACTTTGCTGCTGAATCCCTTTAGCTTGACCCAATTCGTTACATTCAGCGACATTAATATGAAGATATGTCCTCTTTATTATTTCTTTGTCTTAATGCGTTTTGCCACATCTGGAGTAGATTTCCCTTTGTACAGTAAAAAGTTTTTCATCGATATTTCACTGTGCTAAGAAAATATGTAGATATTTATGACTTACGTAATAAATATTTTGCCTTGAAAGTATCAAAACTCTACTTAAGCAGATTCACTGGAATTAATTTTAGAAAAGTACTCTTTTGTGCACCGGTTAGGTTACACTTCTTTAGGAATACTAGTATTTTTCGGGTACTTAAAGAATTTTCGGGATTCAGAGAAATATCTATAAATCTAGAAATTTTTCTTCTAAACATACCATGCATACCAGAACGCCTAGGGATGCTGGGAATTGTAAATCCATGTCCTAATGGGTTTTAGCTGCTCGAAAATAAGGATTTTGGTCGAAACTTTGCTATCCTATCCCTCCCCTCACGTTGATAGAATTAAATGAAGAAATAAATAACGGAAAAAGGAGACATTTGGAAATTCCAAAGTCCGGTGCATCTGACGAAAGACAATTAGACTCTGTGGAAGAAGTCGGAGCTCGTTGAAGAAGATTAGGTTTAACTGGTCCAAGGAATCTCCACGGGGCCGACTTGGTTCCCAATCCGCGGCTCTTCGGCACTTAATCGGATGGCAATTACGGACTTCCCCACCCGCCAAGAGTGCAGCGAAACGCTTCCAAGTTGATCAGTTTTTGCCATTTCGGTCAACCTCCAGTTCCTCCTTTTTTCGCTTTTTACGACCCCTCTTCATTGGCCAAAGGACTCAAGGCCGTTAACGGCAACGGCGTAAAACAGAAGCGCTGAAATATTTAACGATCTGCAGACTCGAAAGCTTTTTGTTGTCTTAAAAAGGCGACTGAATTTTTTCCATTAAAGGCAGAACGAAGTATACACGTATCGTATTACGATAAGAAGGTAGATCTTCCCGAGATGGTTTCTTGATATAGGAAGGGAATAGTTAAATAAGAGAAAATTTGTATAATATAGTTTATCAGAGATTCAAAGTTGATACTGATGCATATTTAGGTCATGTACTGGCCATTGTGACAAGCAGGTATGTATATATTTAGATGACATCAATGGGTATTTTCGAGAGAGATACTGATATGAAAGATAAAATAATAAAGTCTAATTATGAAAACTATTCTAAAGTAATTGGCTCAACAAAACAGATACGCCCTCTAAATAGAGTAACGTAGCGACCAGAATGACTATTGATTATTTAATCACACCTAAACATAGAACTACCACATTTCAAAAATCTGATTGAAAATTGAACGTTTCATAAGAAAAGTTCAGTATACTAATCAAATTTTAAAGTAGCATGAAAGGATATGGTTTAGAATTCTTAGTCCTAAAATAATATGAAAAATAGGAACGTAGGAGCAAAAATTATTCTCTATATAAGTAAAAAATTGTTTTCCGCTGATATTGAGAGCTAAACTAAATGTTAGAACTAACGGAAACTGAATGTTGATAAAAATGATTAGATTCTCATAGATTTTCCGTTGTTACTACGCAAACAATTTCAATAATTTACTCAAAATTCTTAAATTTGATTCTATCTCACTCAATTCCGGATTTTATGTGTTAACTCGTTCCCAAAAATCGAGAAAAATATCGGTACGCCTTTTAATTAACCTTAAAGTAACCTGACATTATAAAGTAAATTATCTAAACAAAGATCGCTTGAAAATATTTCCTGGCTCTTGCAATCCAAAGTTACCGAATCAGCAATGCAGGAAAATCATTCCTTAATTAAAAGTCGTTT
The DNA here is from genome assembly GCA_947579665.1 of Sympetrum striolatum. NCBI lineage: Eukaryota > Metazoa > Arthropoda > Insecta > Odonata > Libellulidae > Sympetrum > Sympetrum striolatum. Next base: position 44,463,251 of record OX388351.1, on the reverse strand, counting down.
CATTTATGTTTTGAGTGAGATGCAACTGTAGTAGAATACATTCCATTAAGTCCCAAGTGAACCTATGCAGCTAGAGCTATAAATGAGCAATATTCATGAAATCACAGTTGGACCCTGAATGCGAAGTTCTGACAAAATTTTCCGTCTACCTCTTCGGAGCAACTCAGAACATCTGCAACACGTCATCTGGGATGTATACTCTTATGTAGCTATCCTATCTCTAGATTTACTGCATATTACTCCACTACATTTACTCCAGTAAATAACAATTTCTGTAATTTCATAAAAGTTAATATTACTAATAAAAAGATTGCATCAGAAATTAGTTCAAGAATTTCTCAAAATTTCCAGGAAACAGGGATCCCCGTTCTTGATTCCCTGTGTCTCATCCCGAGTCCCGAGAATTAGGAAATCAAGCACAAAACATATTTTTAGTATATACTAACACTATAATTTTATTATACTTTAATATCTGAAGCAGAATTTTCAATAAACTTACATATTCGGCAATAAATTGCTTTTAATGTTTATTTTACTACCTTGGAAACTAAGCTTTATCATTGTTGGCAACTTACCACTGAAACCTGGCTTATATACGAAGCGTGCCACAAAAAACATTATCCCCAGCAATTCGCTCTTATTTCACGATATTACGGAAATGAACAGTTAAAGAAGTCCTCAAGCATTCGCAAGAAACAGAAATTTCCGTTCTTGATGCCCGATCCGTTCAAAATGCATTTAATTCTGAGATCCTACACGAAAATAATTTTCCATTCCTCTCTAAAAACTCTTACGCTGTAGAAATCTTTTAAGATAGATCGACCAGCATCTTTTCATTATTGCCCCTTCCGTTCCATTAACTACGCATGGGGTCGAACACAGTGGAAGCCGCAAGCTAATCCACCTCTTGGGCTGAAGGTAGGCCACAATCCCTCGAAACCTATTACCATAAATGATTGCGCTAGGCCTTTGAGGGCGAAGCGCTAGACGGGCGCAATTAAGGGAGAAAGATTGCTTTTCTAAAACGCACCAATTCGCGCTCTATCGGAATGCGTCTGAACTAATAAGTGTTGACGTATTCTGTAACCGGAGCCCTGGAAATACACTGCGGAGCTGGATTGAGAGTGCAAATTTCCAATTTTCATCCCTAGCATTTTCAGACGTAGTAAGCGCAAAACCACAAACGCCGTCTCTTCGAATTCAGCATGATGACTAAAACTGATGAAGAGAATGTAAGTATCAGCACAGCTATGAGCTAATAAGCAATCTATGAGCATAATTAAGAGTTTGGAAGGTAATTCCCTTCATGAAAGGTTATTTAGTTGAAGTATACCAATATTAACGTTTCTTGATATCTTACTACCAATGCTAAGAGTAGGGATTGGCAGAGTTGAATGTATAGACCCAAAAGAGTCCACTATAATTTTAAGGGGTCGGTGGTAATATAGGGTTTGAACGAGGGTGAATTTAGGCTGATATGTGTGAAGGGCCACGACTAGCCACTCAGATGCTACAAATTCTAACTTTCCTCAAACCTAATAAACATACGAGATACTAGGGAAACTCTTAGGGTAGTCCTCATTTATATAGGAAAAAATGTTTTTGAGAAATTCTTTCGGGACACCCCTAAAGATGTTCAGTATGGTTAGAAAATAAATTGTGTAAAATATTATTTTTATCGGAAAACGGAGAGACCTGCCGTATCGCACTTGAAGTTTATATTTTTCGGTTCTGTAGATGGCAATTTGCCATTAGCAGGTTGTGGAATATGTCTCAATTTGGTGAATTTGAATCGATGAAAAAAATGTTAAACAAACCCTGATCTAGAGCATTACAAATCTAAATCCCAAGAAATTTATGAAAATAATTAATTTTTGCGTGTCTAAATCTACATTAATATCTTACAAACTACCTTGTGGCGTGTGGTAGAGGTAAATAAAATGCCTCTGGTGAGAATTGAACTCACGTCCCCTGGTTTACAAGACCAGTGCTCTTACCTCTGAGTTAAGGAGGCAACTGCTCTCTTTCTCTCTTTAATTATCTGATAATGAGTTGAAATTTAAATATCGAACATAATAATTCATGATATAGATTTAACCACATGAAAGCTATTGCGTCTAATCATATCAACTTCATTAAAATATTTAACGGAATAAGATTTTCACATCAAGGTTTCTCACTTCAGATTCTCATAGATCAGGCATGTTCAAAGAAAATGCCACGGTGGCAGCCGCCTGCCACCAATCTCATAGCCGTGGCAAACTCGGTTGTGCGGTAGTCTGGAGGGGGAATCTGAGTCGCGGCGCGGCTGCGGAAGACGGTGTTGTGGTAGCGGTAGGAGCAGCGGACGGTTCGGAGACAGAAATGGTAGCACGGTCAAATGGGGCTTTGCTATTATTATTGAAACCAATAACTCGGACAACTACAAAATTTACTTAATATTTACAAAGCTCCCAGGAAGAGTTACTTCCACCTTCTTCCGAGACCTAAACCCTTTTCGCCATGGTGCTATTCGACTAGAAAAGACTGAATGACTGCAAAGGCCTAGTCCAGCGCGAAAGAGGTTTTCCCTCTCACTCCCGCTTAAGCGTCGCGTCGAACCAATGTAGTGGTAGCGAGTGAGGGAATCAACTCGCAGGGGTTGAGGTAGTGGTAGGGGAGGTAGGTTGCCACAGGTCGAGTCCTGTGGCATTCCGTGGCGCCACAGCCACCGTGGCAGCGTTTGTGCATGCCTGTAATAGATAAATAGAATCTTAATATTTGCACGAGATTAGGCACTTATCTTGGCTACTATCATGCAAAACTTGTAATTATATTTGTAAAAGAAAGAAACTGTTTAAAAAGAACATTATGAAGATTTCACAAAATTTGCCTTCTACTTGGGTCTTGCGTTCTGTTTTGGATGCTTCGAAGAAAAAATATTAAAAATCATTGGTTAATAACTTCAAAATTTCCAAATCTAGTCAACTTTTAACTCTCCAATTTTAGGTGAGCATACACGGGGAAAATACCCAAATAAAATTCGTTTACCCATATTCAAACATAAAATAATTTCAAACTTTTAGTAGAGAGTATATTGTAAAATTTCGTATCGTCTAAACGGATATTTCTTATACGTATCTCCCAGTTTTCCATTCATCCCGTGAAATTCCATCGCCGCTAACACTAGCTTTGCAATGACTTTGATAGAAATAAGACAAAAATGTTCAGATTGAATTTGGATCCGATTTTCCACCTCTATTTCATTTTGCATCCAAAATACATAATGAAAAGGAAAATAAATCTCTGGGTTTCGATTGATCCCTGGCAACCAATACAATGTAAACAAAGTTGAATTCGGCAGCCAGAGTGTAATGGATGTTATCCATGTCGTGATTAAACGAAATTAGGTTAGTGGAACAGGGTTTGCTGGAACGCTTTAGGATGGAGTTTCGATAAAACTGCTCTGGAGGGAAAAAACATAGCAGGAGAGAAGCGATATCAAAAAAGCCATCAGTCATTACCAAAAAGTAAATCTTCATAGGTTTGGGAAAATAGCGAATTCTGTCTTTAAAATACTGTGTTGTGATTGGAATATATCGAACATAAGCTGAAAGAGAAATGTCAATTTTTTCCCAATCAACTTCTTTGAAGTTATTTTAATTTAATGAATTGTGCTTATTTCGCCCTTTATAGAGCTTTATAAATGTATTTAAATTAATGGTTTATTAATTATATATATTTACTTATTGATCGTGAATTTATATTTCTTTCATGTTCCTTCTCAACCTTAAGCTATTACTTGCAATCGGTAGGTTTGCGCAGGTTTATCACACTCCTTCCTTGTGGGTGTTTTCCTACAGTGGATAATTTTTTGCTCTAGGAATTCCTTGGGTTATTTACATCCACAATTTTTCTCATTCATTATCATACTATCTCTTTAAATCAATGGCAGTTCAATAAAAAACGATGGGTTTAGTGGAAGAGGAAAATTTAAGTCTCAACCTTGCACAAATAAAGACGTTTTATAATATTTTTTATTACTACTAGCGGAAGTGCCCGTTGAAATTCAACGGGGATAATAAGTAAACATATATGAAGTTATACTCTCTCACGATTTTAGCAGCTAATGGTTGACCGGTAGAAGACCCTCTCAGCCTTTAGGTGGATGACTTTATGGTTTGTATATTGGTTCGCATTAAAGATTTTATCCAGGAAAATGGATTGAGAATGAAATTTATGATGTTTGGATAGTATATAAGTATACATATACTTGTAGGTATTTCATTTGTATGCATTCAATATAAATGAGTATACAGTTACAATGGCTCTTATACGATTGTAGTAAGCCAAGAAGTTTTATAGACCTTTAATGATAGATTCCAACTTTACATGCCTCTCATTTCTCCCATTCGACAGATACCGTACATTACTTATGAGACAATATTTAAATTCACTAAAGTTTAAATCTTCTGTACGCGTACTTGGTGTCATTTTGGAAAATCTCCAACGCTTATATGTGCGTAAAGCACACACACACTATCGTCATAAAAGGTTGCAATAATACTAACTAAGGTACGTAACCTAACGAACGTACTGGTAGAAAGTCTAACATACTAAAATATTGAAATTTTGATGGCCAGTTTTCAAAATCACGGTTATATCTTAGTGAAACACTTCAATTAAAAACATAGGTAAATTACATTATGCATTCATGATTAATTGTACTAATAAATAAGTTAATGACAATACTCTTATGTATGTTATTAACTATGTCCAATTCGTCTATGTTGACGTAAAACTGAGTTCTGCTTATACTTCATCAGTAATAAATGCAATAGTTTAATCTTTATTAACTTTAATCGGCAGTTCTAAACTATATAAATTCATTTCACTTCCAATGTATAACTAATTATAACACTTTTGAAGTATCTGAATCATAAAAAATACTTCGCAGCACCTAACGTCTGTGATATGATTTACAATAAAGAAAAAGGCAATGTCGCGAGAAATATCTGTTTAAAGGAAATAGACAAATTTATTCAAAATATTTTGAGGATTTTCAACCGAAAAAACCACTAACAAATTTATTTTTCAGCGATAAACCAACTGAGGCGAGAGGCTAGCTCTTTAAATTTCCGCCATATAGTTTGTTTACATCCATGATGCATTGCGGTTAAAGTTACTTTTAAGAGTTAAATACCAATTAAGGCTTAAGTATCGACAAAAATACGTTTTTTTAGAGTTTACGTGAAGATTACAGTCAAGGTCGACTCTAAATATATGTTATAATACCGGACCTAAGTTTAGAAAATCAGTTTTAACTTAAATATAAATCAATACTATGTTATCGATAGTGACAATAAGTCATAATTACTATCGCATTGATATATTTTTAATTATTTACATTCTCCAAATAATTAGCTGGGCCCGCGCAAATATTTGCGTACATAGAAATTAAAGATTTGACAATACTTCATAAAAAGTACATAGTTCTAAATCAACTTTCCACTAGTGTTATTTTAGGTACCGGAAACTAACATACATCTTATTAGACGTCCATTGACAATATTTTAAATTTATACTGTTCCAGGGGTAAGAAGCCATGCTACAGTAAATTTCCTTCCATAAGGAATATATAGGTAAGGTAGGACGTGAATTGAGGGAGTTACAGGTGAGATTTCAGCTTGAAATCGTACGCATAATTACAGATGGTCATTTTGTACTGACCTAGATATCTAGAGATATTTCTTAAATGCCCAGGGTTCGATGCCAGGATGGACCCGATTCTCCCATGTGGAATACATGGGAGAAATATTAAAAGTAATTCTTTACTTCTAATCGATGAGATGCACGACTATGCACCATGATGATGATCAATTTCTTGCATATTTACTTAAAATTTTACCTTTAGCTCGCAAGTATAGTAAGTAAGTATACCTTACTTGTAGTAAGATAGTTGATCGTTATCATACAAAAAAGTTATTTTTCGTAGTAGTTTATATTACTACAAACATTAAGATACTTCATTGGTCAACTTATTACTAAAATAATCATAAAGTAATAATTTTGGGTGTAACAATGCAAAGAATTCCAAAACTGAATTTACAATTGTGGAAACTAAAATAAATGTATATTATTTATTAAGCTTTTCGGTACTTCAGACGAAAACGTTTCCTCAGGAGGGTTTAGTTTAAATCAGTCAAAGTATACCTAGTTCTTTTCTTCTGAATGCATTAATTAATAATAATATATAAACAGACACATTAATGTAATTATTGATGACCGATTCCATTTCACAAAAAGTAATCACTTTCAGTCAGTCTATGAAAATTGTCATCGGGCCACCTAATTCAATTGCTTCCCATGTGGTTACACTTCAATTAAGTACCAATTTAAAATATTCACTCGTCTTCGCGAAACGCAATCACTGTGAAAATGACGTCTGAATGGTTCACTACTCCCTAGTAAAAGTTTCTCGTAAATTAAATAGTTAAAAGCAGGTCAGTTGCTGAAAATAAAAAAAATAATGCTGTGACATCGTCAGCAGGTAATTGTCTCGGAGAGGAACACTAGTGTAAAAACCATGGCATTTAAACCAATAACAGTAGGATATTAATTTATGCATCACTAAAAAGAATAAAAATAGGACGATTTAAAGCAGGGTTTTTGTGCTTGTAATTTAAATGGAAACGAATTATGGGTTCCGGATTTCGATCCCGGAGACTCCGGAAATGAAACTATTAAGATCACATTAGAATAAGAAGACATTTTAAGAAAGGCACAAAGAGATAACGGAAACGATGATTATATAGAAATAAATTCTATATGCCCCTAAAAACCAACAACAATTTTTTTCGCGGAAAGTAAGCGAGTTGTGTAGCTAACTTTTACCCCAATACTAAAATGTGTAACATAAACACGGAAAACCATCTAATAACACAAACTCAATCACAATGCCAAAACAGAAGCGAAAATTAAACAGCTCACAATAAGATAGTAAATTTATATGGAGTGAAAGCAATCAAAATTGCCACAAATGAATCACTTTTTGTATTCTGCATATAACAAAACATAAAATTGCTTTACCTTTTTGGACAGGTATGCGATGTTAGCGATTTGCTACATATTGATCACTGGATGTTCTACTCCTGTGAGAACCCGAGCATCGAATCAAGAGAAATCTTTACGATCTTCACTGACTACATTTTTGTCTATCTCTAAATATTCATCGTTGATAATATATTAGATTTAATACTTAATTCAGAAGATTATATCAAAAAAATCCGCAACGTACCTGTTTATTTATATGTATTCAGTTGAATTGATCGAGAGAAAGCAATTATAAGAAGCACAATACTAATAAAACTGTTTTATTTCACGGAAACACTGTTAAAAATTACGTTGATATAAACAAAGTTCGGTTGCTACAGAGAAATAAACAAAATTTGAATTTTTAAAAATTTTGGTATATTTTTCGCGAGATTTTTCGGAGGATATTGTTTTTATCTGCAAATGTTTATAATATAATTATATATATAAATGTATAAATATAATTTCTTCTATTGTATATCTAATATAGTGTATCTCTTATTTTCAGCATTAGTTTTAACTGATCATTTATTCTATATGTCTTCCTATGGATAAACTCATGAGCTCAAAATGAAAATTCTGATGTGGCCAACTCATGACTTTCTCCGTATTTATTGAAAACATAAGCCTATGCCGGTAATATATAAATAACTCCAAAACAATGAGTGTTACAGGAAAATGTTTCATACAAGCTTTGTAGTAAAAAACATTATCTACAACTTTGGTACATAATTGTATATACCTACATTGCATTTTGACAGACATAAGTATGAAAAACTTCAATTTCTGGGTAAACAACAACTTCCGGTTAACCATTATTTGGGAATAACTCCTAAACAATTAGTGTTACGAAAATATGTTTGCTACAAAAGTTGTAGTAAAGTATATTATCTACAACTTTTGTGTGTAAATGTATATACCTATATTGCATTCTTACAGAGATATTTAAGAAACAAAATTTTGTTCCGGATAAACCGTAACTTCCGGTTTAGCGATAATCTCCAAAAACTAATCAACTCTTGGCATTGTTAGGAAAATTCTAAATATGAATTTTGAAAATGATCGGATAATTACTTTTTAAGATAGAGCGCCCACAAACTTTTTAACCACAGACAGACAGACAGACACACAGACAGACATGTTCGGGAAAATAGCTAAACATGCTCTATGGGCCCCAAAACATCTATTTCCGTCGAAATCTGGAGGTCTTCTCTATACTACGTATAGGGAGAAAGTAAAAATTGCTTAGGTCGTCATGGAGATGAGTTGTTTACAACATCAAAATATTGATAAAATATTGGTGCATTTTATCAAAATATTTACAATTTCGAATCGTAAACGATATTCTACGACTGAAATAAGAATCTCCATTCAATTTCCTTTCTTTTGGTACTTGTTTCGACTTTGTACGACTTGTGTTACTAATTTAATTTTGCGAAAGAAACAAAGCCTGCAAGCGATAAAAGTGAAGTTTACGTGTATTCCTTATGGAACCGTATTATGGACTCCTGGGTTCGAACCCGGGCTTTCTTAGTAATGGGAATAGTTTTCCTAGGGGTTTCTAACTCGTAGAAACACAATGCAGTTTGTTTCGAATCTCTAAGTCAAACCGTTTCTGAAATAAAGGGGGGGACGGACGGACAGACGGACGGACGGACGGACGGACGGACGGACGGACGGACGGACGGACACTTCGGAAATTATATATAAAGATTTTAAGAACAAGTCGCAGAAGGATAAGAAAGCATGGCAAATTGAAATATAAAAGGTATAGAAAATATCTAAAAACATTTTGTTGTATTTAAACCATTAATTAATCACAATCATTAGTTTCCCAGTACTCTGGGAAAATATGAATAAAAGAAAAGTTGCGCGCAAGGATCCAGCCAACATTTTAGTATTCACTGCGAAGGAAATAATACAAAAATTTAAATTTTACATAGAAATTTTTTATATCATTCGAAAATGGAACAAAGAGAATTAGTATTGATATTTGTTAAATTCGGAAACGAAATTGGTTTAAACAGAAATCTCAGAAAAAGTGCAACTCCTTCGCATTTTTCAGTAATAATGCAGCAGCCCCAAAAGTACATACATACAACGGTGAATCTAGTTATTTGCTTAAAAGACGTGAGAATGCATGTTTAAGATACATCTACCAATAAAATCCTTTAAAGATTGCTGTAATCGTGCCATTAATGTACAATCAACCTCTGATTGATTTGCACTCCCAAATAATACAAAATAGATTGCTTCAACCTTATTATAATTAAACAATATATGCATCCGTACCACTGAATTGCAGGGCTGATCTATTGACGGCGCGACACTAAGGATTTATAACCAACGATCACATCCATCATAGCAGTTAAATTCGTCAACAACTTGAAGGCGATAATACGCGTCAAACAGTGGATTATGCGTTTCAGAAGCGGACGTTTCCGTCAATAAACCGAGTCGGTAGCAAAATTTCACGGCAGATTTTGGATTCAGCAGTCACATTTTACTCATGTGACGTTACGAACGGGAATAATGCAACATGCAGAGGATGTGTATGGAAATATTAAAGGTTAAAAAAAGACTAAGGTGTGTATTATATCGTTTGATAACAACTTGACATGAAATAAACGCTGCTCGAAATTCAGGCTCTCTACTGAAAATAGAGGCGTGATAATTGTATTGTATGGAGTGAAGTTATGATCAGTTTAAGTCATTACTTATTTTAATTTTTCACACACGAATGTGAAACTGAATCTTCTTACAACTATATATTGCTCGTTAGTGTTATTTTAATCTATAGGGATTATTTCTTACCGAAATTACTATTCCTTAAAAATTCAAAATATTTTATACCCTATGTAACCTGAATGCATCATAAAATATCATGTATAGGCGTTGACAGTATGTTAAAATTATAAGGCAGGCATAATGTTTAATTCAAGATAATATACAAAGAGTGACGTTTAGATTACATATGTTCATATATAATTGTGTTCGGTAAGGTAAGAGTGTGACCTTCATCGATACATTCGCGAACCAAAATAATATTTTAGTGAATTTAGTCACACCTCAATCCGTCATGTTTAAGAAATAAGGTTCGTATTTTCCAAAGCTAACTGATTTCCTACTTAATTACAATACATCAAAAATAAGGAATAATCCACTTCTGCTGCATCAGTTTATAAGCTTATATTATCCGCTAAGGATGTTTTTACTCGCTGTAAATTTAGTTTTTGAAAGTGAGTGATCGAAAGAAAAAAAATTAATATTTTCGAATTTTTCTGGTAAAAATTCCTAGGCATTTTGTTCATCCTCTAATGATTACAATTTTACACTATCTCTCCTTGATATAACGAAGCTTGCGTAAGAGTAGCAATGTAAAAATATGAATTAGCACCAAATGCATGTTAATGCTTCAGACTTTGCTGTGACGTAATAGTAATCACAGGAGCCCAAAGCAGTTATTCCAACGCGAAAGAATATTAGCCTGGCGTCTTTCCTCTCGGTTTAGGTATCATTAGATTTACATTAGCCTACTTTTGCAAAACATCTCGTCGTTCTGCAATGGGAAAGGTGTGCTTGAATTTGACCTGGATTGATGTTCAACAACGAGTCGAGCCCTATTTTTATCATAACACGTTTCCGAGTTGAGATTGAGTATAATTCAAGTCCTTATCTACTCGTGTAATCAGCATACATCTACGGAAATATCATTCCAAACTATCTGATTAATAAACAGTATATTTCGATATTATTAGGATAGAGGTAAGAAATTGCGATATTCACATGCTTCATCATACTATACGTAGCTTAGAGAACCTGACTTTAGACTCTATTCCGCGTTTCTAAGCACATCAATTATCATATATTATTATCATAAGCACATCACATCATATTATCATTTTATTTTAAATGCTTAACAGAAGCTTCGGAAGTGCACACAGCAGAGTGGGAAAAGGAGTTTTGGAATGGGTGGATAATGGAGAATTGAAACTTGAGCGTAACAGGGAAATTTCAAGCAATTGCAAGCAATTGCCCGATAACTCTTACTTGAATGCGGGTTCTTAGAAATCAATTTAAAAGTGACACAAGTATTAACGAAATCACTTTCAAAAGAATATTATTCTAAAACTTCGCAGATTTATTTAAATTGTTTGAATGAAATGTGATTATTTTTTAATATTGGGATCTTTTAATTTACCTTGCGATATATCTACCTAAAAATTTATTGTATTCTCACCTGCTAATTACCTTTAATTCACACGGCTCTAATTCTAGATAAACAACTTACTAATAGACTTTTCATAAATTTTCTGTACAGTCTTCAGTCCTAAGGCCGGTTATAAACTGTCAGCCCTGTCGCCATTAGCTACAAATAGTTGTGGGTGGGGGATTAAGGCGAAATGAGGAATTAGTTATTTTGCTTTAGCTTTCCACACTGAGCCAGAAAGCTAAAAACAGAACATGTAAGTTAAGAAAATGACACTATAAGTAAAACTTTTGTCATTATATATGGAGAGATCTTAATTAATGCCATTATTAAGCATTATTTATGTCTAAATAACTTCCATGTCATAACAGCCTTGAACAAGAAGGAGCCAAAAGTATATGGAAGATAAATTTTTATCCTAATATATTATGAAATCCTGACCTGTATGAAATATTCCATTCGTAAGGAATAGTAGTAACTTTCATAAATTAACAATCTAAATTAAAGCCTAGGGTATGCTTTAGATTGAAATTTTATAGTTTATTTACCACTTACGAAATCTTGAGTTGTACATCTATGTGCCCTTATGTGCAAAGTCACCTCAACCCTTTCCTTATTTTTACATCTACTTTATGCTTCCAGTCCGATTTCCCCCGAAAATCGTCTTCTTCTGACCCAACAGCACTGTGTTCACAAATCCGTTTCATCTTCTCCCAGTCACCACAGCCGCTCATCGTAGTTAAAATTCATACCTGGCGGTACGTTCGGAGGAATTAAATCCGCCAGATACTCCCGTTTCCATTCGTCACCGGCCCCTAATCGGGGTTTCGAAACCCGGCTGTTTGTTCAGCTCTTTCGCCCAATTACGCCGGCATCGAAACCCATTTGTTTTACAAAAGGCTTCCAGTTAATACGATATCGAGCCGGAAGCGTAAAATTGGGTAAGAGAAAACCAAAAAAAATTCTCGCATTCCTCAACGAGGCCATTTAACGCAGGTGGTCGATACGGGAAATAAAAGGGTAAATCTTTTTCAGAATCGTAACCCTGGGTGAGCAAAGAGGCGTTTGTGAAACGGGTAGCGAATCCGAGGCCCTCTGGTGAGATATTTCAGAGAGTTAATAACCGTATTAGATGTTGCGGACAGAATTCTCGGCGAAACTAATGGAGGCGTTTTGAAGAGTCCTCCGCCTACGCGTAATTCATCCCGAGTGCCCGTTTCTTGCGTAACCATGGAAACAAGTTGTTTACAAGCGTCACAGGCATAGGTCAATAATTTCGCACAGGGCGGGTAAAGTTGATAGGAAAGAAAGTAAGAAGCTATTAGGGTTACTTTCCTTGAGTGATATATACGGCTTCACGACTACATGTTCCTGATACCATATCTTGAAGAATGGAATATATTTCTAAATAAATGAAAATTAATCGAACTTCGTATCTTGCACAAGTTTTTTTTAATAACCGACATTCTTGTACTAAATAAATCTTGAAGAAATATGAAGTAGAGTTTTTTTAATGCTAAAAAATGGCGTTCCACAAAGTTAGGTCAGATTATTTCGGTTATATTCCGAATATTTTACATTTTTAAATTGGTTTTGGATAAACGAAATTGTATTTTTTATCTACTTCATCAGCCTTCTTTATAACCGTGAATTCTTAAAGGCTACTGAGGTAAGAGTGAAGCTGAATAATAGCTTTAATGCAGTTCTCTCCATTTGAAATGTTTAGTTTAGTTTTATTTTAATTTATTGCTTTCAAAAAGAAATCAAAATTTACAATTTATTTACAAAAAACCTTAAGAAAGCATTAGGTTGCATCAAAGGTACCTGTGTAATCATTGTACATTCAAGAAAGAGTACATTCATGTTTGGCAAGGAAAAAGAAATTTACTTATAACACATAATTTGTAATTTGACATATTAAAGTACAAAAAAACGAAGTAAACGTAAAAAACATGTATAAGAAAATTTGAGAAAGAAACTAGTGGTTCGGCTTATGGTTAGCGTGCTCGCATGATATCGCTTCAACCCCACGGTCCCGGGTTCGAATCCCGGCTAGTCGGATTTTACCGATTAGGGAATGGTCGTGTTGATTGTTGATTGTTATCGTTAATTACCTTTCACTGTAAGCGTCCAGAAAATGGATGTCTGTGGGGTATATGGAATAAATAAATGATTCTGGCTCGGTCAAGATATCAAGGCCAATCTACCTCACTCCTCATCCTGCCTATCAAGCATAATTCCTTCTACTATCTCTTGGAGCTAATTTTAAATGGGGTGAGGTCTCAACCGGTCTTAGAGCTGAATACTTTGAACACAAAAGCTCTGTATGTGTACGGTGATGTTTCTCAGTATGATCTGAAATATTAAACATAGAGAGGGTTATATGCGGCTTACAGACCATATACGAACTAATTAAAGCACTTAGTGCAGCCAATTTCTCAATTCTCTACTTTCAGATTATGACTTAAGTGTTCTCCCATTCTAATGCGATGTACTCACATCCTCGGAGATGAACTATTTTAAAAATTTTCAACTCTCTTGTACTTAATTATAATACAATTATACCATGCAATTCTCAAAACACGGCATTAAATTCAAAGTGCTTCCTTAGTCCTCGAAAAGTTCTCCGTACTTCAGAGCAGTAATTGTTCCTTTAACTTTCTAAAATCCAAACGTAATCTCTTCCCTTGCTGTTTTGTAAGTTCTCTTCAGTCTTTACGAAACTAACTTGTAGCAATTGCGCCAAATCTTTTCTAAGATCAAAACAAAGTTAGTTAAATTATTGAGCACCCGTTAGAAGTACGAAGGAGCCACGTGAAAGGTAAACTCTTCTGAAACACGTACATTTTACCGCGGACATTATCTGTTTAAAACAATTTCCTGAGCCAATATTATAACAATTTAAAAGCTAAGATGCAAAAAAATTAAAGTTTGACAAAGCTTCCAACTAGCATTCTCGAGTGTTAATTCAAACTGTAATTACTTCATCACAAATGCTGAACTTTCTGCAAAACTATGTATTTAATACTGAGTAACCATGATATTACATAAGAAGCAGAGTGGCGCAGTGGAAGCGTGCTGGGCCCATAACCCAGAGGTCCGTGGAACGAAACCACGCTCTGCTACAATTTTCTTTTAGTCATTTAATGACATTTAAATATAAAATATATTTAAATGTCTCGTTTCCGTAAATTTTAATAGCTACTTTCTATTAAAATCAGTTACAGCGATAATATGATACCTTGCCTGTCCGTCAATTAAGATCTCGCCGTAATGGGTTGGCATATTTAATATTTTCTTTGTCTCTAGCAGACGAAATCGTCATAGATTTTCAAAAATGTACATAGAAAAATAAGTGCCACTTCTCACATAAACATTTCTGGTATTGTTTGGATGAATATGTCAAACCCTCTTCTATGGTTGACTCAGTCATTAAAGTCGTTTTCTCAGCATAACAAAGTATGTAGTAAAGCATATGCAATGAGCAATATATAAGCCACTATCTCTGATAGAAATAATGGTGGCTGTCCTAAGAAAAAAGGACCTATATCTCAATATTTGATCGCCTTTACAAAGCAACAACAAGTAGCATTATTGAATGGCATATCTTTCATGAATATTTATCCACATCACTTGTTGAAACAGTAACTAATTCAAAATCTTTTCAAAAGATAATGCAGACAGATGTATACAAAGATCTCCACAGCATCTTGGCCGTCGATTTCATTTCGTTTCAAAATTTTTAACTTTTTCTTTTTCTATTCCTTGTTGATTAATTAGAAGAAGGCTAAAACTTGATAACATGTGGTTCAGTGCAGGAGTTTGAGTTGAATCTGTATTACGCCGCAGAGGATACGAGTGTGAAAAGTAATGCCCTAATACCATGCTTCCGATGACGGTGATTTCTACGGCTTGAATTACAATGGTGCTCATTAAAAATTGATTGAAAATTCATAAACCTCCCACGGCTGGTGTTTAAAGTATTCACTGAGTAAAAGCAAGAATATACAGAAGTGAAGGAAGAAACAAAAGTGAAAGACTAGAAATACCTCATACTAACACACTATGGCGTTACTTCAAAGTCTATTTTTCATCAAATATGGTCAATTTCTTGCTATACGAAATTTTCATAATTAAAGAAGTACCCAATAAATTTATATACCATTAATTTGCGCACATAAGCAGCAGAGTGGCGCAGTGGAAGCGTGCTGGGCCCATAACCCAGAGGTCCGTGGATCGAAACCACGCTCTGCTATTATTTTCTTATGGATGTTTAAAATATCTATTTCTCATAAATTTTAATGACTAGTAGCACTTAAAACAGTAATTGGGATAATACGATATTTTGCCGGTCTGATTTAGATATTTGAGATCTTGTCTTTATAACCACTATAGTTAATATTTGATTTGGCTCTTCCTTCGAAGCAATATGTGAGTTATTAATAAATGGCGTGTTATCCAAGAAAATTTATCCACGTCGCTTTTTTTCGCTATAGTAACTAATTAGAATCGTTTCAAAGGTTTTAATTTTATCTTTTTTCTTTTATTTGTATGTACATCAAGCTGGAGCTTACAAAAGTGTGATTCAGTGCACGAAGTTTGAGTTGAATATGTAATTCACCACGGAAGATACAATAATCAAAAGTAATGCCCTAATGTGAAGCTTCTGAGGACGTTTTTTGTCTATGGGTTGTTCCTTTGGTTTTCGTTAAAAGGAGATTTATATTTCACGTCAAACTTAAGTATCATAAAAATCAATCGAGTTAAACCACACACCTTTGTATCTAAACGTACCTCTCAATTTCTCCTCCATTAGAGGCGTTTAGTATTTGTTTCTCGGTCGCCATATTCACGGCTTGCAGCTCAAGCCCTCTGAGAGCAATTTCGCGAGAGTCTCGTTAAGGAACGGAAAAAACAAACATCTCTTTCGGAAAATTTTCAACCCAAAGAAAAGACTTTTTAATTTATTCTCCGAGGTAACGATTTAATCTACTTTTTGGAGTTACGCACAAAGGGACCGACGCTTTCAAGCCATTATCGTTTTTCGACAAATGGAGCGAAGCAGCGATAGATAAGAATCAATTAAACCTCAAGTGTATGCCGCGTGCACATTATGAACTGCATAATTTCGGAGTATAAAATTGTAATGGAAGTGGAAGAAACTAATGAACTGAATTTAGGTCAGCTCTTTATGAACCTTTTGGAATTAAGTACCATCTCAAATTTTGGGAATCATTTTTCCTTGGAATGCTACGAATGTACGTTGGAGAAAACATAATTCCTCATATCTTATTCCTTCACATTGTCTAAGTTTGAAGCTGTATTTGGTGATAGGATTGTTTATACTAAATTAGAATGTCCTATTGTTTTATATACGTTACTAAAAATATCGGTATGCCAAATAACAAATGTATGCATATTGCTAAACTAATACGGGAAACTAAAAATTTATATCAAGACAACACACGACAGTCAATAAAAATAAAGTAAAAATTGGTAACTGGAATAGTCTCAGATGAAATCAGGAATGTCCATAAAAGAGAGAAAATAGACAATTTTAAACTGCCAATGCTTCCTAACATTATGGGTTTATACGTCTTTCAGCAATGGTCAATGTCTGTAATTTTCGCTTTTAAATAATTCATATAATTGTGCAAATGCTTAAGTAGTACCTGATTTTCTTTTACTTTAATTTACACATTTTTACCAATTAGTTGTTATTTTCGTAAAAAGCGCATTCTTGGACACGAAAGTTCGTGATAATTATTTTTACGCAATTTTTTCATGGTCTATCAGGGGGCGGCATTTTATCATTGCCCTGAAGACATTCCTCAGATAAACAATTATGAACTGACGGTAACAGGGACCACCAGAAAATCTTAATTAAAATCGTCGAAATGAATTCGCGACTATCGAAATTTTGTCGCAAACTGAGCGACAGGGAAAGTGCAAACCTCAAAAACAGCAACAGCAGTTTAAGGGTTTCGCAGTCCCCTGCCAATCACCTGACCCAAGTCAGCTTGTCACGCGACAAAACGTCAAAAGTTAAAATTGATCTTGGCCGATACATAGATTGGTTTTTCTCAGATGATCGCATAAAACGTGCGTCCATCGTGCAACAGTGCATTGGGTAAAATCCATCCGTCACGTAACCGCACATCGATCACGTATTCGTGAAGCGGCAAAAACTGTGATAGCAAACCGAGAATCTTTCGCAGTGATTAATGCATTCTACGCTCCCGTCATATTTCGGACCAAGTTTTTGCAATCAATTTCATTGACACGTGAATCATTTGGGTTTTCAAATGAGGATCCCCACTTTCATCACGTAAAAAACACAAATGAGATATTACGAGAATGAAAAATTAGCGATCATTAGACGAGAAGGGTAAAAAAGTATGAAATACGGCCGAGGAAATGTGATCACATTATTTTTGTCAATGTGACAAACACGAAAAAGTAGGAAAATGTAAAGCTATATATTTGTTATCACCTTCAATTTTAAATTCTCTACATTATTTTTGAAAAAATATCTTCTAGCCGAAACGTCGGCTTTATACAGAATTTGTAACCGGTTGGAGATTCGAGAATTATTCTTTCTACATTATTTTTGTCAACATCACAAATACGAAAAATTAAAGTGACTTAAAACTAAATACTTTTAAAAGTATCTCCTCATAGATGTCTACTTTTTGTCTCACTTTTTATAATGTTTTGCGATTAAATAAATCAGAAAATTTGACCCTGACGAGCAGCAGGAAGACTAAGTACAAAAAATATGTTATTTTACGTAATATACAGCACAATACAACCCAAGTATGTAATAATCAGGTAAATTGATGAATAAGTGACACAGATATTATGTATAGATAGCCTTACACCATCGGACATATATTTTAATAGAAAATCTAAATCTACCACCCGAATGCTTCTTTAAATCTGCCATAGATTTTATCGATTTCTTAGTGATATAGTGATTTTTTCTATTTAAACAACATCCTGCTATCTGTCTAGCATATTCTGTTTCGTATATCCTTTCATACGATTTCATAGCAAGATCATACTTGTTTAATTCACTTAGTATCTGAACGTATGTAATACTTTAATATTAATTCTATCCGCCGTAATACCTTACCAGTTTTTATAATTTTAGCGACTTCAGTCAACTTTTGATCGCTCATATAGCGACATCATAAAAATATATAATTGGCACCCCGTTTTACATGTACGCGTCACCGGTTGCATAAGATGCACGGCCAAGAGTGGCATTTTTACAGTTCATTAAAATGCAATGTCTTTAATTTTACCAAATAAATACCTATTAAAATATAGCCTAAACGAGTTACTTTTGAATTTTCATAACGTAATAACATATATAATATATTCGATGGGATCATTTGAAAAGTTTCTATTTTAATATTGAAGTGTTATAATATCAAAGATTAATCTTGGTCTTAACCCGTTAGAAACGAGATAGCTTTTAAAAGTTGACATCATATTGTAATTTAACATGAATTGCTCAGGCTATACACTCTCTTTAAGATTTCTATACTTTTAAGCATGTGATATAATTAAAAGCCATGAAGTGCTAGAAATACAACCAGCAAATTAAATATGATAACTTTTTTATTAACATAAAGTCAACCGTCTATAATCTTGTATAGATAGAAAATAAACGTATAATTATCTTTCACTTGCTATAACACTTGGTTTTGATGTAAGAAATCTGACTTAATAAACAATTGAATCAGAAACTAAATTGAATTTTACATTGCTAGAGCTCGTTCTCCATAAAAATGTTCCACTTGGTAGACAAAGACATAAGAATTCGCTACCATAGCTTAAGGTCACTGTGGGACCTTTACCTCTGTAAACATACGTTTGTGGTTAAGTGGAGAGAATTACTCCTTCACATGCACCTCACCTAAGGTGGTTGGGGAATAAAATGGGCAATTCGTCTGTATACACAAAAAGGTGCAATGCAACTAGAAGACTATCATCAGGCGGGATTGATCAATAAGACAAGGGCTAGACGTTATGTAATAAGTACCCCTTATCTTCTTTCCTCCTTCTGTTCATCTTATAAAATGACGGAATTTGGATGTGTTTGGCTATATATATAAGTGTATACTCTCAATAAACGTAAGTCCATAAATCGATTTCGTCTACGTTATTGTGTGTACTACATTAGATTACATAATATTCTCCACTTCTATCATCTCAGTAACGTCATTTATTTGTACGATAAGAGAGACATGCGTATGATTGGAAGGGCAAAACTTCTACCTCTTAGACTGTACCATTGTTTTCGATGATTTTCATTCAAAATCGTAGAAGAAATTTCTTCAATGCATCTATAGAGTGATAATGATGCAATTTTGATTAAATGTTTTGCTTATGAATTAGCAGAAAATTGAGAACTAATTTATTGTAAAATATTTAATTATCTTAATCAATTAAATGCGTACGTGATCCATTGTTCACTAACCATTATTTTCAGAGGACAATACAAGGGAAGAGGATTCATATTGTAACAACGACAACTATCAAAGCACATAACTATAACAATTAATTTTATGCACATATATTAATTTTTGTACATGTAATAAATATTTACCTTTAGTGATTGTGGATCAATAATCCGACTAGTTTTCATGGATAGTTGCAATGTAACGCCCGATGTGAATTTGATACCTACTTCTTTAAATGACTCTTAGATAAGTGGAAACTTCACAAGAGTTGAAACCGTTAAAATGGTATGTTACGTATCGGTTGTACATAAAATTTGACCTAACTTGTTTATTAAGTAATCTGGATTAGGCCATGGATAACTAGAGGAAAGAAAAAAGGAAAGCATCATGCATAACTAATAAAATATAAACTATTAACAGCCGCCAAAAGTGCTAACTAAAGCTTCGATAAATTGTTTATTAAGTAATCTGGATTAGGCCATGGATAACTAGAGGAAAGAAAAAAGGAAAGCATCATGCATAACTAATAAAATATAAACCATTAACAGTCGCCAAAAGTGCTAACTAAAGCTTCGATAAATTTCTTGTACTAATTTCAGGTCTGATGCTACAGCTGAAATGAAAATGTATGTTTAAGGGATCCTTTATATTAGGCGATATTAAATGAAGTTGTTACAGGATATATTTTTTATCTGTTAAAACAAATAATTTAGAGTAAAATATTACGACCTAAAACGTTGGAAAAATCGTCTATTTTAGATGAGATTTTCAACAGAAAATCTGCCTCTATTCTTTCACTATATTTTCCATTCTATAAGTAGCCATTAGGTTCTTATTTTTTCACTCCTCATTCATCCTTTCACTATTAAAACCCTTTGTCGTCCTCCACTCCTCCAACTCTTTCCACTTCCTACCAACAGAGGGATCTCTTTTCCATTCGGAATGGAAGTACGAGAGAGCCGAGGGGAGTTTTTTAATGGTGCCCTCTCCCCTGTCACGCCCAAGGGCACAAACCCTTAAGGATTTTAAATGGGTCGGGGAGCCCTTCAAAAGTGGGACGGGAACGATTACTCGCTCGCGGTGCGATAGTGCGTTGTTTTTTCCCCTCCCTATTATCGCCTCCCTACCCAGACCCTTAACCTAAATTTTTAACCCTTTTTTTCAAAGGTTTTTCTCGCGGTCGTTACCACGGAAACCCTCTGGCTGGTGCGACACGCCCGCTTTTGTTCCTCACACCCCCGTTCCTAGAGGGCGGCACTGTTTAGCGGTTTTTTCCATCCGCGGTGTGTTTGTTCTTTGACACCGCAGAAATTGCTCCCGATGGTGCTCTGCGGGACACGCAAAATGCGTTGCGAAAATGGGATGCCGGAGCGAGAGGTGGCGTTTCCCACGCCGATTTCCGGGAGCTTTCGCGTATTTTTGTTCCATTTCGCAAGTTCACTGTATTGGTCGCGATATTAAAATTGCACTCACGGCAATAGCCTCACGGCACAGAAAATCCTTGATTTAACTATGGGGGGGATAAATATAAAGATAAAATCACGTAGCATAATATAAAATCAAATAATAAATACAAAGTTAAAAATATGAATAATTCTATTGATAGCTTTGATATAATACATTCTTCTAATATAGCAATTTTAATACCATTACCAGCCTCATTGGTGGAGTGGCTAGCGTGTTGAAGCATTAGCACTCAAACCCCAAGGTCCTATAAAGAAAGAAAATTTGGAATTAGAGATTTGAAATCTTTAATAGCCGTTTTAGTCGGCGTTCCTCTTCTCATTCACTGGCATTCGGAGAAAACAAGATAGGACGCCGCACATTTTGAGAGCACTCAATACGTTAGGAGTGAAATTCACTCCTGACGATGAATCCATCGCATTCGAAATTCTTATTGAGTGCTCTCAAAAAGTGTGCTGTCATTTCATTTTTTCTCGGAATAGCGGTGAATTAGAAGACGAACGCCGATAAAAACGGCTATTGAAGATTTTAAACCTCTTAGCAAAGATTTTAGTTTGAGTTTCGGCTATTGTTTACGTCGACTATTATAATTGCCCATAAATAGATTTTTGTGGGGACTTCCAAATAAATTAATTAACCAAGCCATCGATGTTCTTAAGTTTCGTTAAGCTTCTTAAGAACCAGTATTTTTTGCAATATTTAAACTAAGCTACCATACCCCATTTCTTGGAATTTGTAGGGTGACTTGTATATTAATTCCACACCATTTATGGATGTAGCGAAGTGTAGATCAAGTTACACACCGCACTTTTGTCTCATTCATCGAGCCATGATTTAGATCAGGGGTATCCAAACTACGGCCCGCGAGCCAATTGCGGCCCGCGAGGTCCTCTCATCCGTACCTTGGAGACCTTTTAATCTACGGCAAAGAATCACGGAAATTTACGTGTAGCCTGCCAAGATCTGCCGCCGTTTACGTGGACGTAACGTTTTTACCGAATTAAAATGGATAATTATTATACTCAATAATATTAAATTGATTTTTAAAAACAACATCTACGGTTTGATTCTTTTTCTTTGGACCTTGAGTGTGCATTCGGCCCCAAAACTGCAGTTAGATAGTTAATACGGCCCTGGGGCTGAAAAGTTTGGAGACCCCCTGCTTCAGATAATTACTCCAGTTTCGCTTCAGCGGAAGGATCCGGTCGTGTTAAAAAATATACGGAAAGTTTCTAAGCCTCATCTTCGATAAAAACAGTAATAGGTACCTTATTCCCATAGCGTTAACGTGCCATTCAATACTTCTGAACCGTAAATTATTTCATATATATATTATAAAGGCTTGGATAGCAATAAACATAGACTTTTCATACACAAGCTTATATTCCAAGGAAAATCGAGGTGAAAAATCGATATTATTAGAACTCGAGCCCATGTCCTCCCCGGAAAGGAAGTGGAGGACATTCTACATTCCAGGATTTCCCTGAATTTATAAATTAAAGACCCTACAATCAATTACTAGAATCTTACTGCAATTAATTACGAGAATATCCTCCGAGATAACATCTACCTTTTCCCCGTTTCCTCTGGCCATTTTCAATAGAAAGAGATCTCGAGTCGGAATGAGACGTTTTCCCAATCTCCCAAAGGGAATCAAGCGCACCGCAATAACATATCGCGAACTCTACGCAAGAGACGACATGTAACAAGATGGATGAACCAAAGGGAAAAAGGAATGGTGTAAGAAGGACCTTTAGGATTTATAGTTCCTCAACGCTCCACCACCCTCCACGTTGCGCTTTAATCTAATGGACTCTAGAAGAGCGTGGGTAGGTGCTGTTAGACTCGGTCGCTGATGAGGTTCGAATCCGGCATCGATGAATGAATCCCGAGGAATTGGGCTACTCTTAATTAAAGGTTTTGATTTTCGGGATTGCGATGAAGGGCAATACGTTTGGTGTGGAAATTCTAGAGAAAATTAATCTGATCGATACTTGGGCTATTCAATGAATTCCGAAAGGCAGCAGAACAATTTCCACTTAAATAATCAGTTGATGTCATTTAGGAGATTAGAAAACAAAATTGTTTAACCCTTTCTAGAGCGGAATACTTCACGAATCAATAAAATACCGATAACTTGAAGAAATCAGTAGACTCATAGAGGACCAGTTTCTATATACATATATTTCAAAGCCGATAACTTGAAGGAATCAGTAGACCCATTGAGGGCCAGTTTCTATATATATTTATTTCTATATTTCTATTTACCATTAACATCGAGCTACAGAAAGAATTCCTTACTCTAACATTATTTCAGGAAGGACCACTTATATTAGGCATCCAAACTTACGTATAGGTATTTCTGGTAATGCATAGGATTTTCGTTTAGTTATTTTTTTTGACTGATCGTTTACATAAGCAATAGGCAAACGAAAGTAAATTATTTTGGAAAATTTTGCTTATGATAAACCCTTCTGAGGAAATCCATTTATCGTGATTAATTTAATGTTTTGCAATCAAGTTTAAGTAGATAGTTAATGTAATTAGTACCAACGAATACCAATGGATTCCAGAAAGCTATCTTAGGAACTACCATTCATCATCCATTCAGTGATTCTCTCCATGATCGAAATTCATTTGGTTGAAATAACATTAGGGGTCGTACACAAATTACGTAACGCAAAATTCTCCAATTTTCGACCCCCTCTCCCCCCACGTAACGCCTGGCTGGACCCCCCTCCACCAAATTGCGTTACGTAATTTGTGTACGACCCCTTATTGAATTCTTTCAAATTTACGCTGAATGGATGTGGAGTAAAGGTCTTCATCCACTACAAAAGGTGAGTAAGCATTAATGCACTTTGTCTGGAAAGATGTTTTACTTAATTATGTCCAAAAAAACAGGTGGTCCACTGCCCTATAAAGGGTTAAATTGTAGTATATTTTCTAAAAGTGACTAAAACCATAGAGTAAGAATATTTAAGGATAGTTCCTTACTCTATGCTAAAACAATGCAATGAATGCTCAGAAAGCTCAAATTTGGTATGAAGGCAGCAGCAACTCCACCTCTGGCTTAGAATCCCACGAGAAACTTAACTTAAAATCAGGTTTTCAATTAAAGCTATTCCTCAATAATTGTAATTCGACTACATTAATAGCTACTGTATGGTATTTTAACCCTCCATTAGTGGGGCTCTTGTATTCCAGATTGTTTTTCGGACCCTATTTCTTCTGTGATCGTCCCGAACCGTTAGATCCATGATCCTATGATACGGGTCTATTCCTTTAACACTCTCCACCATCTTTAAAAATCAACGAAAGCTTAATCTTTCGTAGCCAAAGTAGTAGTCTTCAGGGATCGGGAACGATTAGATCCACGAACCTTAGATCCTGATCAATTCCTTAATTTTACTCTCAGCTATCTTCAAAAAACTGCTTAAGTTCCATTTTGTCAAAGTTATAGAGCGCCAGCGAGTAAATCGGGGAAGTGACTACTGGTATGCCACATACAACGTGCTTCATCGTCAACTCTCTCTAATTTTGTTTTATATTGCGCATTCATAAAGTAATTACATAATTCCTTTTTGTACATTCTATGGTATACTTTTGAATTGTAAAATTTTCATGATTATCTACCTTTACAAAATGGTTACTCCTAATTTCCATCAGTGGATGAATTGGAAGTGAGAAAAAAGATTAACGCGTATTCCAAATTCTCATAAATATAGAACAAATAAAGCTCAGTGCTGTTATGGATGGCACGACCTTGTCTCAAACACAGAGAAGTACACATGCATATTTTGGTCCATGCATAGATGACACCATAAGGTAGCTGATGACATATTTAATGCTGCGACTCGTATGCTGACCAAAGGGAGCGACCAACCGCCAACTTCCAATAAATGTTACAAGAAACTTGACGCGGTCAAATCAATATATTCTCTATACTAATCCACGTCTCCTATACGCTTGAACATCAGAGGAGTTGATAAATTAAGTAGCGCATACTTTTATGCATATTTCAGATGGCAAACTTGATCAACTGAGAGAGATATCCACACTTGAAGTCATTACACAATTATACTTGTATGATTACATTAGATAAGATTAACTAAATGTACGAAAAAATATCCTTTTTTAAGAAATATTCTATTTTTAGAGAGAATATATTTTTTATCAAATACTGCGATCCATAGTGAACCATAACGATATTACGACCAAGCAATAGTCGAGTAAAAAGATTCAGTACTTCATAATTAAATGCCATACATGTAAGAAAAAATTCAGACTCGAATTAGCATCTGGCCAGAAGTAGATCATGTTATGATACCGCTCTTCAAACATACAGTAATGATAAGATTATTACTTAACTGTAACGTCAAAGCTTAAAGGATCTTCTATTTGTCTGTCATGAAATACCTCCAAAAACGTAAATAACTAAAAGAATGAAGCCATATCAATAGAATTTCATCGCCAAGTTTATGACATTATAAATAATAAAACCAGTAGTATATGCCAGATTGAAAAACTGTTTAATTGACTACCGGTTTCAACGCTTAGGCACTGAACATATTAATAGTGGATTATTGCTCAATTCGGTCGGTGATTAAAATATTTTTAACGTGGTATTTATTATTGATTTTATTTTTCACAAAATAATAAATAAATTTCACAGAGTTACGCCTGAAAGAGTCGCTTTCGAGATCATAACATAAAAAATCATAATTAAATAATCCAAGATAAATATTCCGTAAAATCAACAGAAATAGCTTACCCAACACTTCTTGTAAATAAATAAAGAACGAAAATTAATTCAATTGATCTAAAGCTACTCTAAACTCGATTAGCAATTATTTAGCAATTCATCCATCAGAACTCATTATTCAGTTTCTCCTAAAATTTGAGTAAATTAAGTGACAAATACCAAAGGAAGTCTCGTTCCGCTGTTCAAAAGAAGGTATTGGAGAGTCTCTTTTAAATATCAAAAATCTTTTGATAGTCAAGATTGAAATTTCCCGAAAATAATTCGCCTTATTTTTCCTCCATTAACAGAAACCCCACCGCAATCACGATTTTTTATTCATTATTTTAATTTTATTTATTTACCCCAAATGACCTAAAATCTCTTGAAGAATTTCCGGAGAAACTAAAGGCTCCAAAGAACGCCGGGTTATATGCGTAAGAAAGGAAAGAGGGAGGTTGAATTTAGGCGTAATGAGAAAGGGCTAAGCGCAGTTCGCGGCAAATGAGCACAACTGGGGAAATACCCGTGAAATATGGTTCGTGTTATTCCTAATCCGTAGACGCATGAGCCACCAAGTTAGAAATACGTGCGATCCGCGGTCCAGAGATCTGGGTCAAGGCCGGGAAAGGATTTTACGTATGTTTTTGCGTCCATTCAGCGTTACGTGATGGAGAGCGTTGCCGGGAGATTTGATTCCAAAGGAAGTGATTTACGACATTCAACCCTATATGCGAAAATATTGGATTATAAGTTCCTATGATGGACGGCAGATGGAGTGCAGGAGGGAGGGTCGAGTGGGGCATCGCCATCTGTGAATTATTTACTCGGTTAATTGGCCCCTTTCATCCTAGTCAACGATTTAATTGGAGGGTTCTGAGTGTATCTCTTCCCCGAAAGTTTCAAAGCCAAACGGATTGCGAAAAATCGGTTCCTAGCGAAGTACTACTTTGTTTTTGTTGGCTCACAAAGTTTAAAACCATTTCAATTTGTTAAAATGAGACTCAATTGATCTGGAGAATTTATTCCAAAGGAGATCTTCATACATCCGAACTGTTCTTTAAGAGGATATACAGTTTTGTAAACGTAAAAATTTAATTTTCTTATAAATGATACCTCTCAAGCTAAATAGACATGACTATATGGTAACTGTAGTTATGAGATGTCTGTTGTGTATATGTATCAGATTTGGCACCACTGGGATGTTGTGTTTATTAAGGATCGTGGTTGTTCTTGTGTGTTGAGTGTGTAGACAACGGCTGGGGCTGCCACCTGACGACAGTTAAACTGCGGCAAACAATAATAAATAAATATACTCACATTTTACATTATAACCGTCGTACATTGAATGAAGGATGAATGAAATTCGATGCTTATAAAATATCAGCGAAATAAATAACTACGAGATAATATTCAATATTATCCCTCTTATAGATGGATATTTGGATATAGCTTCTTTGTTTAAGATCCTATTCGTAGGTAAAAAGATAGAACTGCGTTATTTTGTAACATTACATTACCACCTTTCTCTAGCTAAATTTCTTATTGACTTCCTCAACGCTTATAAAGCCATTCTAATAAATAACAGATAAATTGTAATTTTGTGATAATGGTCATTAGGAAATCCGATATATTCTAATAATCTAACACATTCTCACCTTGACAGGAGAGACGATCCACACTCAATTTTTCACTGCCAGATGAGAATAGATAGAAATGCACCGTTGGGCTCTGAAATGGAAATAAAACAGTGTATTAATCAACTTGAACCATTCCAAAATTTAAACTAAATCATTTATTGTCATAATTACCTTTCAGCGATGTAGTCCCTTTTTATTCCACGTCGTAGACCTTTAGAAATTGACCTAAAGTGGATGAATAATCGAAAACATATGTACATTTGTTAATCAATTTTGTTAGTACCAATTGCACTTTCATTGCATAAGGGACGAACTTTCACATATATTTCACATATAGCAAGAGAAGCCCCTTCATTAGATGTACAAATGTGAATGTACTTCCATTGCACAACGAGTAAGCCGTCCACTTCAAATTCAAGTCCGTTTTTCCTTAACCCTTTCTTTGTATACAATTCAATTCAGTTAATGGAAGTGAAGCGCCTAAGAAGGCCAAAAAAACATTCCGAAACCACTAGAAAAAAAAGAAAAAAGGCCTGTCTCTCGCACCCACAGCGAGAACCGTACCCCTAGACCAACAGGCTAATTGCTTTATAAGAATATACCGTGCACATGAAACAGACAGTATATAATCATGATAAAATTAACTGCACAATCAAATAAAATTACTGTAATATACTATATACTGTTATATATAGGATGGAATTTTTAATTTAAAAAATAAAAATCTATTGAACTACAAAGTGAAATTACCGTACTACATACTGCTATATAAGGAAGAAATTTTGTCAATCTCTATAAAATCAAAGTTACTGATCGAAAAAACTATGCGATGGAGTAAATTAAAAAATCAAAAGTGTAAATCACATTTAAAACGTTCCAGGTAGTGCGCTAAATATTGATATTTAAAAGAAAGAATTCGTTTTAATCTCTATAAAATTAAAAAAATATCGGTTGAAAGACACTGATGCGATAAAATAAGCCAAAGAAGTCATACGTGTAAACTGAAATTAAATCACGAGCACGGCGTAGCATGGACGGCGTGCGAAATAAAGAGGTGTTAAATCATGGGCGAGTGAACATTTGCACGGTTGCAAACACCTATATGTCATGGGCGAAAACAGCCAAAGGATTAAACGACGTAACGCCCAGAAACAAGGGCAACATCCTGTTGAGAGCGGAAAATTCCTTTGAAACCGCTGCACTCAGCCAAACATTATATGATCGTAAAAATTTTCATTGCCTTTCCAAAACGAAAACCCTTTCGTGATCAAAGCAATTTCGGCACGAAAATATTTTAGCGAAAATGTTTTGGAAGTTATTTACGCTCGGGAACAAAACACGTGCTTCCGTGACTCGTGAAGCGATTAGCAGATCGGTATCAAAACGTAGGGGCCATTCGAGAAAGAATTGAGACTAATGGGTCCAAGGTGCGTTCTTAAAGTCACTTGGCCATTGAAAGAGATAGAATACGTGATAATCGGCTCTCTGGGGACAATTATTAAGCATCAAAGGATAGCATTGAGCAATTTACAGTCAAGTATTTAAGCAGAAGCACACTTCAACAACGATCTCGTTCACACTTAATTGAGTACTTTGAGTTAAATGAGGATAGATTACTCTGTACAATCTTTTTCCCCTCCAACTATAAAACTCAAACCTTTATAATGAAAAGTTACGTTTAATGATATCCTGCCATGTGTAGGCTCTCAAAATGTTCATCTAT
This sequence comes from Sympetrum striolatum, assembly GCA_947579665.1. Lineage (NCBI taxonomy): Eukaryota > Metazoa > Arthropoda > Insecta > Odonata > Libellulidae > Sympetrum > Sympetrum striolatum. The sequence goes on along the minus strand of OX388351.1, from coordinate 44,433,931 downwards.
ACTGACAATAAATTTGACATATGGTTGAGAATTGAAATATTTGGTTACATCGATAATCGATTTTCACAACCATTTTCTAATTTTCAGTATATTCTTGAAGTTTCTTTCTCGAGATTTTTCAGAAATGACTACATCATTACATATATTTTGTTCTGGTTGCTGGAACAGGCAATTTTCGGACTTCCAGAGATATCTTGTTAAAATGATTAAGATTCTTCGTAGTGAAGGCCGCTTTTACTTCCAAGAACTAAACAGATCTTATTTCGAACACGTCAGAGTAAAATGGGGAACCTAATAAATTAAGCGTACAACATAATAGTTCTTAGAAATATAAGATTGATACAAGGAGTTTAAATCATTTTAGACCTAAATAAAATTATTTGAGGAGATATTGAAATCATTATGGGTGGAAGTGATTTCGATTTATTAAATAATAGAGCATAGCATATGTTGATAGAATTTGCAGACCCAATACTGAGTGATAAATAAATGAATAACGTCATTATTTCGGATTAAATTAAGACTTTCACCTCATCCATTTTACGAATATGAGGCGTAGGGATGAATCTCTGAAAGTTATGTGTTTACCACCAAGTTACGTCTAAATGCGTTAATCCAAACGAAAATTATTTCAATCTGATCGTTAAATGGCACAAATTTAAAGCACCACCTCTTCTAAAATTCCTATCGCGTCTTTATACTGGAAAGAAAAAATGTATAAATGCCCACCTGACAATCACACCCATAAATTTACAGCCTCACTGTATTCATCTTTGAGTTTTTCCTCTCATTATTCAAACCTTTTAGAGCGTCTAAAAGCATCCAGATGGCTTAGATCTTCAACAAAGATTCACCAAGGGACAGTTTAAACTGCACCGGTGTAAAGGGCACATCGTTATTTCGGGAAGCACTTAAATAAAGCGTAGAAACGCATGTTTCTGACCTAAATTTCGGTAAAGCGATCCCCATGTCTTCTGCACGAAATAGCATTCTATATCAGCGGGGAAAAAACCCCTCGCTCAGCTGTAGAATTCCGTGCCAGAAGATATAGCCTGCAGGCATAAATGTCTTTAAAACCCTGAGTATGTGGATACTAGAGTATCTTTACGTTGAATAAGAGGGCTACATGAGATTAAAATCTATAACTTTCGGCTGATCCGAGAAATAGTCATATCTCATTTTCCATGGCCTCCAACAAAAACTACCATAGTAACAGGATATAATTTTTAATGTTTTCGCCTTAAAATCAAATATATTGAAAATATTACTCGTCGAAAATATCTTCTTAAAAAACTGATGGCCAAAGAAGAAATTTTAATTTGCCCGATATTTTCCACAAAAAATTCAACTTATTTACATGTATACGTGGCTCCTTCCTGTAACCTAAACTTTATGAATGGAATATTTAACCATAGATAGAGTAATAATAGAAACAGAGCGGCGCAGTGGAAGCGTGCTGGACCCAGAGGTCCGTGGATCGAAACCACTCTCTGTTATCATTTTCTTTTGGACGTTTACGTTTCTTAAATTACTGTCTTGTTCTGAAAAATTTTAATCGCTATCTACACTTTAAAGAGGTATCATAATAAATTCTTTGCAGACAGATGATTGAACGTAGTTTACTGGATTTCAGGTTGCGCTTAAGTTTAATAAGAGTTTTATACTCATTACTTTATTTATACCTTTTCTAGAGTTTTGAATATTCATTTTTCCTACGAAAACTCCAAATTTTACGAAGGTGCTCTTAATTACAGCCAAAATGGAGGAAATATCAAACAAAAGAGGTAGTTGAGCTGACCAAAAAAGTCCAACAAGAAAAGTTTTATTTTCTTCTTTCATCTTCTTCGGTATAAATCTGAATCTTATTAAAAACCTGAACCTTCCTCCGGCTCTTTCATTCATTCATGTTTGAAACAAGCGCTATATATCAAGGCATCTACCTGGACTTAATATTGCCTTTCACGCTAAGGTTAAAATTTCAATGAATGAAAGGAAAGCAGGGCAAATCATGAAACCCATATTGCCTAGTCCCATCTTTCCCTATTAAAAAACATTTTTAGTTGTTAATGTATGGTTTGAAGATACAGCCAGCCTTCGGGCAAATAGATGAAGGGATACTGAGAAATTAAACGGATTTCCACTCAGCAAAGGATAATTTTTATCATCCACTAATCTCTTAGTACTACCAAAAGCGAAACCAGGCGTATTTTACTCACATTCCGCACACGAAAATTTCCACACATAAATCCTCAGGTTCATAAATGCTCACAATAAAAATCCTCACACTGATAAATCCTCACACTGATGCATGCCTATAGGCACAAGGACAATTATCTTTTATTGTCCACAAGGACAATTATCTTTTATATACAGAATGTTCACATGGCTAATTTTACAAATATAAGAACACAGCACTCAATTCACATTAAAATAAATAAAATCACAGGAAAAATGTCTCTGTGGATAAATCATTACTTTAATGATAGTTATAAACTATAATAAATATACGTATTTTAATAAAACTTTAAATACCAATAATAATAGTTATACTCAATAGCAAAAAACAAATTTGATATTTTATTTTTATTTTTTTACTATTGATGCATTTCCTGCTGTTACATTTGAAATTCATCTTGAATTTAGTTCCTATTTGTGAGATACTGATCTTTATGTATGTTTTTCTAAGCTCTTAGCTTAGGTTTTTTAATCCGCATAGTAGTTCTCTTCTTTGTACTTTGGCAAGCTATCTATTTCCATTCATTTCTCATCCGACGAAAGGTTAGATGTAAGAAGAGACGTCCTAGTCTCAATCTCGTCCTAATAAAGTCCTTTTATTTTCATTATTAAAGAAATTTAAATAATAGTCATCTCTTAAATCCATCTATTATCAACTACAAATGTTGCGCTTGCTTGAATACTGACGTATGTTTTAAGACACTTAAGGTGGCACTAATATTGAAAATTAAACTAAAATAAATTGAAACGAAACACATAAGAGATCAGGAAAGATTTCATATTTAATAGATATTCGTCTGAGATGATATCATCCCTTGTGTCTCTTACGAGATTTATGCATAATGCGAGAAAAATCTTTCGTAAACGACTCAAAGGATTATATTTAGAATTCTGTAGTCCCAATGGAAAAGAAGAACCCATTTCTAGGTGTTATTAAAAGTAATATAAAAATTTATGCAAGAAAAAATAGAATTATAATTTCTAGTCCATTTTCCTTACTGAATTGAAAGTGCTAAAAAGTACTGATATTTGGAAATAGTTTTAGTGAACCTCCCTTGATATAGATGTATCAAATTCAGTGAAATCAATAAATTTAAATGCATTTTATTCATAAAGCAAAATCCGTGCGTTTTTTTACTTTCTCCATATACGAAGTATAGAGAAAGTATTGTTTTCATGAAAAAATTCGACTTCGAGATTTCAACGGAAATACACGTTTTGGGGTCCCTAGAACACGTTTTGACCATTTTCTGAATGATGTCTGTGTGTATGTGTGTGTGTGTGTGTGTGTGTGTGTGTGTGTGTGTGTGTGTGTGTGTGTGTGTGTGTGTGTGAGTGTGTGTGTGTGTATGTGTGTGTGTGATAATGGGCGTTCTAACTCGAAAACTAAAAGTCGTATCAATACCAAACTTCATATATAGTACTGTTGTGTGTGCTGTCAGAGTTGATTAGTTTTTGGAGTAAATCCGTTAACCGGAAGTCGAGCTTTATTCATTAAAGCTCATTTCCGGTTTTCAAAATATCTCCATAAATATGATATATACGTCTATTGTATTACATATAAAAGTTTTAGATAGTATAATTTACTATAACTTTTGTATTTAACATATTTTTGTATAACCGGTTGATTAGGAGTTATTCGTGAAATACTGATAAACCGGAAGAAGATGATTATGTACTTTGTGGGCGCTCTAACATGAAAACTATTTGTCGGATCAACACCAAATTTCATATATAGTATTTTGGTTTGTGTCGTTAGAGTTGATTAGTTTTTGGAGTGAATCAGTCAACCGAAAGTTGAGCTTAATTCTTCAAAGCTCATTTCCGGTTTTCAAAATATCTCCATAAATATGGTATTTAGGTATATACTATTATTTGTAAAAGTTTTAGAAAATGTAATGTACTATAACTTTTGGTTGAAACATATTTTTGTATCACTGATCGTGTAGGAGTTATTCATGAAATACTGATAAACCGGAAGTTGCTGATTATGTACTTTGTGGGCGCTCTGGGCTCTATGGGCGAAAGGCCAATTTCATCGTTTTTCATCGATCATGTCCCGTAAAAATTATTCATCATGTTTTTGGCATCAAAGATAATATATAATATTAATAACTCAAATTCCAAGTTTAGATGGAATATAGAGTTCGAAATTATTGCGGTAGATAAATATTTACATCTTATATATATGGAGAAAGTCATGTGCTGGCCACATCAGATTTTTATATTATATAAAATGTCTACAATTATTTAAAAGCGAATGGTAAAAACTTCACTTGATATCTTATATTCAATTTAATCGTCACACTTGTGAAGGAAGATAAGCTCCTGAAGAGTATTCAATGAATAACATTCTTTTTCAGCGTCTGGATTAATTTCAGTTCTAAATCAAGTCCTGGATCTTTTCCAAACAGGAATCTGCTGCAAACTCGATTTTATAAAATGATCATCCCATAAACATGCAAATGTCAAAAGCGTAGCAAACGGAGATCTTTCACTAAATCAATCCAATTTGACTAAGAGAAAATATTACATAGGCAAATTGCGGTCCATCTTTTGGTTTACAGAGTAAATCGATTGGAATCCTTCCTCTGAACGGATTGACTAAAAAACAGCGTAATATGTGAGAGCGGAATTTGGTAAACGGTGAGAATCCCAGCCAAATGCTTCAATTTGAATGCATAAATACTAGGGTAGAAAATACGAGAGGTAGCAGAACACAAAAAGTGATGTTAAATAAATTCTACCTATTCCAACCCAAATCTAACTCAATATCATGAGCAATAACAAATTAAGCTTTATAACTATAAGTTGGTTAGGTCGGTTGGTAGGTGGCAGCATTCTTCTTACATCAAATGCTCCATTGATAGCATTTGTTTTTCATCCGAGTCTTTCTGCGGAAACAAATTTAAAAGGCTATTTTGTATGTGGCTTTGTAAAATGACTATAAATTATGGTCGAAAAAGTTCATTATCATGACAAGAGGTGTCACTGTTACATTTCCATCGCAATGGATGTTATATACAAGGAGACACGTAGTAAATTAACCTTCTCTCTAAAAATCATCTATAAATCCAAATTTGGCAACCAAGATTCTAAATATTTCAAATCTAGTTTATGTAATGACCATCTAAATTCAGAAGGGTTTAACTTTGATTATTTACTATTTTAAAAAATTACAGAACAATTAATAACAAAATATTATAACAATTGAATGCGTCCAGTGTTAAAAACTTGCCATCGACTTCTGTGTAGGGATTAACTTTTCCCGGGTTTTTCTCGATCCTGGGATCTCGGGATTCAAATGATCCAATCCCGGGATCCCGGGAATTTCCCGGGATGAATTCATTGTAAATAAAAAAGCAAGATAGTAAGTAATAAATAATCGGCCTATGCGAACCATACCCAAATTAAAAATCTTCAACTTTGCATGAACGTTTATGTATAATTCCGGCGATTTCTTAGCGAAGTGTATTCATCAAATGTAATACTTAATCAGGCTTTATTCGACTTCATTCTAGTTATTTCTGATCTTAAAATTTTCTTACCGATAGCATATTGCTCATGAACCATTTTCATAACCAAATGAGGGTTTTTTGGCAAATACATAAATTTATCAGAGAGTGAGTTCCGAATAAATGCACTGTGTGTTATTGCATTAATATAAAATCTATCCACAAATATTCCCCTGACACAGGCCGCAAGGTGGCTAGGAGGGTATTTGCGTAGCTGTAGATGAAAGGATTTTATATATGTCATATATAAAGCATTTTCACAATCATCCACCGCACTAATGTAATTTTTTATTTTCCTGTGCATATTTGTTTCTAAAGTAGAACATATTCACCGTTACGACTAGTAAGTTTATCTGTAAAAATCTCTTTGTTTAGTTCAGAGATTTTCCCTGGAAATGTAGTGGATTCCGGAGAAATTTCCGGATGAATTTTACGTACGGGATCCCGGGAAATACAGTGGATTCTCGAGAAATTCCCGGATGAATTTTACGTACGGGATCCCGGGAAATACAGTGGATTCTCGAGAAATTCCCGGATGAATTTTACGTACGGGATCCCGGGAAATACAGTGGATTCTCGAGAAATTCCCGGATGAATTTTACGTACGGGATCCCGGGAAATACAGTGGATTCTTGAGAAATTTCCGGATGAATTTTACGTACAGGATCCCGGGAAATACAGTGGATTCTCGAGAAATTCCCGGATGAATTTTACGTACGGGATCCCGGGATCCCGCTTGATAATCTCTACTTCTGTGATCCTCGCCTTTATTAATGTAACTGCTTTGAGCTTTGTAATTGCCTCGTCACTTGTTTATAATTAATCTAAATAAACGAATACATTGCAACAACTCTCACAAATTCAAGATGAAGGAAAGACAATGATTCTCGATGAAGAGGAGATACTTCGACATAAAGCCTAATGTAAAGCAACTGCGCAGGAAGTATGGAAGCTGAGAAGGGGAAGAGAAACTGAGTTTGGGAAGAGGTTAAGGAGGAGGGAAATTTCAATGTCAAAAGAGAAACTTTGGGAATGGTGAAAGGGAGAGAAATGGTAGTGATCCGGGTGAAAACAAGACTTATAGAAGAGAATGAACCAAACTCATTGGATGTGTAAATAGGAAGTTCAGCCAAGACCAGTTAAGAGAAACAGACAAAGCTTAAAGGAACTGACTCGTCAAAGATGAATATCGCTCGATAGGAAGTCGAAGAAGAATTTATCATAATTATCAACTGTCAAGCACTATGAATTGCTAAAATGTCACAAAGATTTCCTCAGCAAAACATTCCATGATGAAGGTCATTTTATTTTTACGAATCCTGTTCTAATGACCAGATACAGAATGGTCATATTCACAATTATGACTACTCTTTTGCCTAAAAAAATGTTCGACGTAGTGATTCTTCTTTTGGAATTATGACACAAAGACGAATAATATGTTTTCTTGAATTCTCTCAAACTAACGAGGATAGTAATTCATATTTCTGGAACTTTCTCTCATGGAAAAACACAGTCTTTTCGAATTAAATGTATTTTGACGACTTTTATCTAGGAATTTTCATCGCAATCATTCTCAAATTCTATTACTGCTCCAAATAATTATCCACTTGCATACTTTGGATCAGATTAAGCAGGAAATAAACATTAACCTTTGATGAAGCGATAGTAAACATGAAGCAATTTCTGTGGTAAATCATATAATTCGGGAAAGGTGTTACCTGGGTGACATTCATGATTAAACCAATCATTTCCGAACGCTAGGCATCATAAAGATTGCATGGGACTCAATAGTGGTAAATTGTAATAAAAAATGTCACTACCACAATATTTCCTTATCTTAGGCGTGACTGATAACTAGCACATCGTATCCAGCCCTTAAGAAACCGAAAATACGCAAATACGAAACATCTTATTTCTCAGAATGATATCAAGCTATGCTGCAGCTGAATTAATGCGTATCTGTCGCAACTCAAGAATTTTATTCGCTTTATTTAATCTGTCACGATGAGGAAGTCCTCTACAGCGACGGACAGAGGCGGAAGCAATAAAGAGAAATTCGTTTTCTTAGTTGGTTCTCCTCCAGTTACTGCTAACTCTCGAGTCAATCGTCTTCCACGGTTGGCTGCTCACGCAATCTCATTTCTTCGCTCGGAAACGTCGCTCAACGAATTCTCTGAAAAAGATATTCCAGGAAAAAGATTAATGGCTTTTTCTCAAGAGTATGAAAATATTACCGTCGAGATACACGGTGAATACAATGCTGAGACCGAGTAATATGGAAAGGAATACTTAATATATTTATCACCCTTTCATACTTAATGATGATAGCACTTATAAAATATACAAAACATGTTCCCAAAAATTCTTAGTAGTAATTGTATCACAAATGCGATAAAAATGAAGTTTCCAAAAATCAAACCAGAGATAACAACAATAACAAATGAAACCAAATTAGTAACAAGGTTTATTACTGTAATATAGTAGCACGAAACACAATAATCTTAAAAATTAAATTACTAAAATTATACCCATCCGCTAACTGCTTAAAAAATTCCTGAATATGTTGCACCTTAAAAGATTTCAAAACAAAGTAATTTTCTGCATTATTATCGATCTAAGAACTAAAGAAAATTTGGAAACTGTATTTGCTGAAAAAGCTTCTAGCATTACTAAAAGAAAACGACCTTCCTGTTTTCATATATAAATTAAAATATCTCAATTACTTCCATTTTTACAGCTAAAATTTTATTCCATGCTTAATGGTTTTAAACCTTAAACATTATACCAAATGTGTTTCTAAAATCCTTAATAGTCGATTAAAATAGTAAGATGAGAAATTCTGAGAAAAGTTATCAGTGAGATACCAAAGTTGAAAACAATAACAAATGAAAACAAATCAGTTATATTTTTGAGATGCAGCAAAACACAATTCAATAAAATTTAATTTTTATCTCTAAAATTATACCCCTCTAACTGTTCAATTCGTACTCTTTGAACGCATTTTCGTGGTTTAAAAATTGCTTAACGGGTGAATCACAAGGAAGAGGAAGGGTGAAAATTGCACATAAGGATGTGCACCCAGGAAAAACCCAAGGAGAAACGGACATGGAAAAAAGTCCACCAAGGCCGGGAATCGAGATTCCTCAACAACCCTTTGTTTGGCTGGTGCCTCCATGAGGCCTGGCAATGGACGATGCCGCTAGTCGGACGAACCCATACCGCCCTTTGCCTACAAACTCCCCCCAAACGGCATGTTAAATTGTTCTGCCTCGGTAGCTTAGCTGGTTAAAGCATTCTCCCGGCAAGAGGAAGATCCCGGGTTCGATTCCCGGCCTTGGTGGACTGTTTTCCATGTCCGTTTCTCCTTAACGGGTGAGTTTTAGACATAATTATAGGCCAAAGTAGAGAAGAAAATTAAATTAAAACATCTCAATCTCTTTAATTTTTTTCGGAATTTCTTTTTATGATCGATTTTCAGTTTTATGATTTATATTGAATTAAAATCCCATTCAAATCATACCTGAATATTTGGAATTTTAAATTTCGAGCTATATACATTAATCTAGGCTGATGTGCTTGTGGCTTATTTTTTATGACGGATTGAAAGTTTCTCTAGTAAGGCAACGCGCTGACATTTTTAGTTCCGCAACTATTTGATAGTCTGAGTGACTACCAAGGGTGCTCATGAGAACGGTTTAGTTGGCCAATTGAACAGTTTGTGTTTTACCACAAACTGAACGCAGCTAAATGATTACGCAATCGATTTGTCAGGTCACGCGCTGACATGCAATTCATTAATTTCATGTCTGTGCCTTTGGAATCCATGTTCAAAGCAAAACCAAAGAGTGAAATTTAGGCATCCCAGAAGATAGGGATTGCCATCACTTTAAATAGAAATTGACATGTATCACAAAACAAATTTTTTATGTAGAACGCTTTGAGGTTATAATATAAACAAAGTATAGTGAGATATAAATAACGAAATGAAAAAAGCATTAGAGAAAACAGAAAAAGAAAAAACAATATACATAATTACTTTACATATAATTCTATATCCTTCTGCAAAAAGAGCCAATTCTTTAATTTAGCAAGAAAATTCTTTCACTGTGTGCGGTGGAAACATATTTTGGAAGTGAGGAGAAACACTTGGGAGCAAAATAACAATAGAATTGCTTATATAATTGTACATTAGGTTTAGGGATTTCAAAACAGAAAGTTCTTCTTAAATTATATACGACAAGGCTTATTAATTTTTCCACCACGATTATAAAATACATTTAAATGTGAGTTATTTATGATGTATAAAAATGTATTTATGATTTCGGATCACTTATTTATCAAAGCATCTACATTCTTATACTTTTGTCAGAACAATAAAACAGCATGAAAATCTATTTTCACGAACAATTACAATTCACATATTGTATAGTTAATATCTACGTACTTTATGACTGATGTATATACAATTTTGGGATAAAAATTACACTAAGTTAATTTCATCGAAATAAGGCATAAACTTAAAGTGTAATCAGTTTAAATGAGAAAGATTCGTCAATCTTAATGGAAGAGCCTAGCCAAATGGTTGAAAAAATACGCTGATTTTTTTAAACAAATCCAAGGAGACAGGTACTACTTATCCACAACAATATTTAACACATTAAAATAAGTAATAAATTGGTAATGAAACAGAAAATATGTCAATCTATTTTTAAATACTGAACACAACAGAAGCATTTAATTAATCATAATGGAACCAAAAGCGAATCATTTATATATTTTAGAAGAAAAAAAGGGTGAAGAATATCTACGGCAGGAGTGAGGTCCTGCAAAAAACCTAATTTATTCCCAAAGCTAATTCAACAGCATGGCTTAAGCTTCTCCTCGGAACTCCTAATTTATATCCCAAATAGTTTTCCGTTGCTGAGTAAGTTCGCTTCAATTACGGATCCGCCTTTCAGCAGAGAACGAAGCCATGCACTGACAAAGGCAGACATGAAACGTGAACAGTGAAGAGGTGCACGCCATTAGCCCCTGTCACGATGAATTTCCTCACATCCATCCCGCGAAGGAAAACTTACACGTGTTTCCTTTGGAGTTCCGGAAGAAATTGAGAAATTCCTGCTTCTCGAGCAAGTGTTAGTTCCGCACACATCCGCAAGAAGGAATTCTATTTCCGAAGGAGAGGTAAAAAAAATAGCGAGCCACTTTTGGACCGGTGATTGAGGCAATTATTTACTGAGAGGGTAGAAACAGAACTAAACTGGTTGCATAAGTAGTTACTAAGGAGAATAACTCCGACGGTAGTTAGTCTTGCAAGCAATCATTTGCGACAAACAGAATCAAACTTGCCCTCATTTTAGGAGTACATTAGAGGATCAATGCACCATAGACGTATTTTTATCAAGATGTAGTAAATATTTTTCTACAAATATCTCTCCCGAGCTGTTTTTATATTCTCAACATTCAAAGAAAATTGTGCCAATTTTGGTAATATTTTTTAGTTTAAAATTACTTTAGAAAATTATTTTGCGTAAAAATATATTTAGTTTACTAGAAATAAAATCAAATCCTTTACCAAAAAAGTTCTTTCCCAAAGCTTTGAAGTGAGTATTACACGCTACGTTTTAAACTCTTAAAGGAATGGGTGTTTAACTTTGACAGCGAATTCCGCAGTTGTTTGAAAACTTTGTCGAACCCCATTTTGTAGCTAAGCGAAATTTCAGACTAAGAATCAACAAAATGTTTTTATTGGTGTAATACACATTATGACCGTGTTCTTAGAAGATCCGCAAATGTCATGTTTTTTCTCTCTCGGTTTGCCGTGAAATAACTATTCTTCTAACAGATGATGCGGTATCACACTCGATTAAAATATTTCTGACAATGTGTGACAATGTGTGATTTGTGAGACATTTCGCTTTGTAACCAATCTCTGTAACTTCACCGAGATAGAAAGCTAGAGATAGCAGAATGGAAAAAAATCGCTCCTCTAAGTTTTCTCTGATAATCTCTTAATCCTTTTAATCTCCTATCCAATTTCCCAAAAATAGCAGCTTAGTACGTAATTCTGTTTTTGGTCGATATTTGTAAGGAACCAATCAGTTATAACGCTTTATTCTTGGATTTACCATAGACATTCTCAGAGATCCTCGCCGTACAAGGGTTTCTCGAGAATTTTCCTCTCAGAGCCCCTTTAAACTACCCAAATGAAGACCTGCGAAGGCGTCATGCGGGCAGTATAAACTGATTTGTCCTCTACTGGGATCTAAGGTAAGAGTCCCCTTATACCAGATGGAATATTACGCTAACGAAAAAGGTAATATTCGATAAGAATCGTGTTTGCATTCAATAACTGATGTACGAACTATTGGACGATCACAAAGAATTTAATTTCTTTCTCATCACCACAAAACTTCGATTGAAAATATCTTCTTGCAATTTTAAAGTAAACGATACAGATCCAATGAGATCCTCTCTTGTTTCTCTCTTATTGTTGGTATTCTTCCCCACACTATCCGTAATTCTAGACTACTTCACATACCTCGTACTTCTATCTCCCTATTTTTTAGTTCTATTTAGCCCACGACCCTTCCCTCAAACGTTTTTCCCCAATCAATCAACTCCTTGCTCTCTTAACCTCTGTGTCTTTAACCTACTTAAAGTTCTTGTTATGCTTCTTGCTTGAAATTATTTGATAAGCGCATAATTGTTATTACTGAAAGGAATTGAATATAACTAGCTGTACTTGAATTTTAACAAATAAATAAAATAACCTAAGTGAGTTCTTTCATAATTGTTTGAGGATCAAAAACGTTTAAAATTCTTCGGTAAACCACGCAAATCTCGGAGGGCCACATGAAAAAATCTGGGATATCCAAGGAGTTGTGGACCTCGCTTGTGGAAACGCTGCTCCGAATTAATTCCTAAAAATGAGCATTAATATCAGCCTTTAGCTTACTGATTTCTAAAAGCAAGCGTAGTAAGTACAGACGAATCTCGTTTCCTGCTAACTCTCCTCAAACTATGGATAACCTACAACTGGATTGTCACGAAGATTACTAGTAGATTTTTAATCGAAACCGTCAAATTCAGACTTCGCATTAGGTGAAAAATGTTTGACCTTTATCTTTCACAGAAGTTAGTTCTGGCAGCTAAATCTAGTAAAGACAACTTCTAAACATTTGCGAAAGCATTTCCGAAATATACCAACTTCATCGTAGGGATTGAATGGGTGGAATGGAAAATGGATTTGATTAAGGTAGAAACTAAATTAGCAGAAAGAAATAGTTCCAGCTGAACCTACCGAAAATGGAATGGTATTTATTGTACTTTATTTCCCATAACTTTTTTAAAACTGAATCTGGGCGCTTACAACCTTCTGATGATCATAAATATACATCCATAATTAATTAAATATAATCCATAATTTCCAAGTGAGATATAGCTAATTTCGTAAATAATTGACTTTTTCACGACAACACATCTCGAACAGGGATAATAATATTAATAATAATAATAGTAATAAATGGACTTTATTCGGGCGAGAATGAGACTAGAAAGTCTCTTCTTACACCTAACCCATCGTCTTATGCGAAACAGAAAGAAAGAGATAGTTTGCAAAAGTACACGAAGAAAACTAGTATGTGGATTTTTAAAAAACCTAATCTGAGGGCTCAGGAAAAAAATTTCCACTACAGGAAAACACTCACAGGAAGGGGAGTGTGAAAAACCTGCGAAATCTACAATAGAAAATTATATTTTTGACGAAGGAGAAAGAAAAGGGTTATGATAGACAGGCAGTGAAAATATAAAAATTGTACAAAAAGAAAGGAGAAAAAACATAACTGCATTACAAACAATCAGATAAGAAAAATCAACTTCACTAAACTGACATTAATTATAGATGAATTAAAATAAACGTTGAATAATGGGAGATAAATCTCAAAGAAATGAAGTAAATGAAATTACATAGATAATGAAACCCATCAAAAGATTATTTCCGTTAAGGGAAGAGAACGATATCTCATACAAGTCAACATCCTGTCTAACATAGTGAGCGGAGTGGAAAATGGCCCGCAGGAGGGAAGGATAGCACGGTTCGTTAAATCCGGTGAGGGCTTTAAACATGTCTGCCGAGATATACCTTATAGGTAACGCACCTGATAATCAAGCCCTGATGGATCCCTCCATAAAATTCATAATAGACTCTGCAGCGACCTTCGAGACATTAATTGCCGACCTAAAGACTTACTAAGTAGCAGCAAAAGTATTGGAGTCACCTCAGAGGGAAACAATTAATATATTCACATTATAAAAACAACAATGGCACAATGTAAACAAAGTTCCATATCTTAATGTTTCTCCATCAGCAGATCGTAGGAGATAAACAGTATCAAGGCATTTATTAAAGCCGAAACTTTTAACTAACCTCCTATCTGAACCCACTTTTTCATGTTTCCTTATAAGATAATATATTATCATAAGAATACAACAATTGCTCAGGTTAAGAAGGATACTATTCATCAACTACTATTTCGCTCTCTAAAGAATCTTACACATACCATTAAAACATACGAACCTCCCATAATATCAAATCATCCAGTTCACAGCGCCTAGTGAAGTTTGGGCATAAGAAAAAGAGCGATTTTTTTACTCGGACGATATATTCGGTTTTCGTGATGTACTTCATCGGATGGCTATGGATTTTAAGTAAACGAATATTTAAATACCTTTTCTTGATGCTGACTGAATACATCTCGATTCAACCGGTAAAAACAATCCCGATGTTGTTTTTGATATTCTGTTGCTATAAATTCATAGCTGCAGGTTTAAAATTTGCCAATTTTAAAAAATAGAATGTCACCGAAATTAAAACATGTGCATACATAAATTGCAGTGGGAGAAAACGGAAAACTAAGCTGATTCGATCAAAGGACTTATTAAAGCGTCAATAGAGATGTACAGATGAAGATTGCTTTATTTCTCAAAAGGCTACAAGTGGCGATTTTACGGTGCGCCGTCTGGCTCGAGACTGATTGCCTCGTGGCCAGGTAAAAAACAGGAAGAATGAAAACAAAAGAAATGAGGTCCGCGCTAGGCGAACTCCCGGCGGGCAGCCTTGCCCGCCATCACGCGGGAAGACAAAATTCGCCTTAACATCCCGCCCGCCTCGTCCGGAGGACGAAATATGTCTGAGGCTCCGGAAATCAGTCAGCTGCATTTTGCATCGGCAGTGGGCTGAGTCGCACTATTGGCCTCTGTAGTTCTGTATTCGTCATTTTGACAGTAACGACTCGAACGTGCCCGTCAGGTCCAGGGTGCACTTTGGTGATGCGGCCCAAAGGCCACTTAGAAGGCGGGTAGCGCTCGTCACGGACGATCACCAGCTGTCCTACTTCAAAATTTTTCCTTGGATCACGCCACCGACTCCGCTGTTGAAGGTGGTGCAGATATTCTTGGGACCATCTTCTCCAGAAGTTCAGCCGCATCCGCTGCACAAGCTGCCACCTAGATGACTTATTATCATTAGTACACTCGGGTTCTGGAATTGTAAGTAAATTTTCCCCGATTAAAAAGTGCGCAGGAGTCAGGGCATTCAGGTCATCTGGGTCAGAGGTAAGAGGGCAGAGAGGTCGAGAATTGAGGCAGGCCTCAATCTGAATAAGAAGAGTAGTGAATTCCTCAAATGTCAGAGTGTGTTCACCAACAACTCTGCGCAGATGATGTCTGGTCGACTTTACACCAGCCTCCTGGAGGCCTCCGAAATGAGGTGAACCAGGTGGTATAAAGGACCAATGGGTTCCATCGTTTGCCAGAGATGATGCAACTTCCGCGTAGAATGCAGAAGCAGCACCAAACATCTTGCGTAGCTACTTGAAAGACCCTTGGAAGGTCGTCGCGTTATCGCTGTGCAGGGTATTGCACACTCCTCGACGACCAACGAAGCGCCGGTAAGCTGCCAGGAACGATTGAGTGGTGAGATCGCTGACAGCTTCAAGATGTACTGCTCGAGTGACAAAGCATACGAACAATGCCACATAGCCCTTGTACGAGCGATGTCCTCTGCCTTTAGTGGTACGTAAATAGAACAGCCCGGCATAGTCGAGACCAGCTACACTAAAAGGGCGCGCTGGTGTTGTCCTCGATGCAGGAAGATCACCCATCAGTTGAGCTCCAAAGCGCGGTTTTGCCCGATGACATCTTACACACTGCCGAGTTAATTTTTTGACTAGTGACACATCGCCCAATATCCAAACCTTGTTCCGTAGAACGTTGAGTGTAAGGGTAGGTCTACCATGGAGTGAGGAAAGGTGAGCAGATTCAATCGTAAGTTGGCTCAGGTGGGATTTTTTGGGCAAGATTGGCGGGTGCTTGGCAGAAAATGAAAGGAAGGAGTGTTTCAGGCGTCCTCCTACACGCAAAGTACCTTCTTCGTCAAGGAAGGGATTCAGACGTTGTAACGGGTTACGACGGGACAACGGTTTGCCTGAGCCTAATAATTTTAATTCTGCTCCGAAGGCCCATGACTGCGTCAACTGGATGGCCTTGCAGCTTGCGGCAGCGAGTTCCTTTGTACTGAGGAAAGTAGTAAAAGTAGTTGCCTCAGGCTGTAGACGCCTGCATCGGGATATAAACCTTAGGCAGTATGCCAGCACTCTGATTAACCTAGACAGAGTGGAAAACCTTTTGAGAAAAATATTTTCCTCTTCCATCCTCTGCAGAGTGAGTACTTGGGGAGTGGGCAAGGCATCTGTTTGTTGTGGCCAGTTTTCCAACGAGGATGATAGCCACTCCGGTCCTCTCCACCATAACGATGATCTCTGAAGAGAAACTGGATCCAAGCCCCTGCTTGGGAGGTCAGCTGGATTTTGAGGAGACGGTACATGATGCCAAACAGCAGAGGGCAGCTCTGTCTGTATATATGACACCCTATTAGCAACGAAGGTTTTCCAGGAGCAGGGATGTTTCCGTAGCCAAGCGAGAGTCACCTGGCTATCCGACCAGACAAAAACTGGTAGCGATGATAGCGTGTCAATTCTACGTAGGAAGTTGATTAAGCGGACGAGGAGAGCAGCTCCACATAGTTCTAACCTGCGAATTGAGATTGTTTTAACCGGGGCCACCTTGGACTTGGCTGCAAGTAGTGACACCCGGCATTGGTTCACGTTGTTAAGGACACGGATATAAACTACCACCGCGTAGGCTCTCTCTGACGCATCAGCAAATCCATGAAGTTCACATCGTGACGATGGTGTTACTCCCAGAGAGCGATCTATTTTAAGCTCCGATAGTTCAGACAATGCATTGTAGTAGGTCGTCCATCGTTCCACAATATCTGTAGGTAGAGGCGTATCCCAATCGGTCTTTAAGATCCACACATCTTGCATAAGGATTTTTGCCACAATGGAGACAGGAGCTACCCAGCCAAGTGGATCGATGAGCCGTGCTATGTTGGAAAGTACCGATCTTTTCGTGAGGACCATTTTGGTAGCGTCTTGGACCTGCAAGTTGAATCTAAAAAGATCAGCTGCTTGGTTCCACATAAGCCCGAGACTTTTGACGGACTCTTTGGAGTGGATGGGTTTCGCCTGCTCGATATCTCGATTTTGAGAGGATGACTCACAAAGCAGAGCAGGATGATTAACGGCCCATTTATCTAGTTGAAATCCGGCACAGGCAAGCAATTTCAATAGTTGGATTTTGATCCTCAAAGCTGAGAAGAGTTTATCGGCCCCGGAGAAGATGTCGTCTACATAGGCATCCTTGTGGAGGCCGGCAGCTCCAAGAGGGAAGTGATGCCCCTCATCTTCGATGAGTTGCCGAAGGGACTGCATTGCTAAGAACGGTGCGCAGGAAGTACCGTAAGTCACAGTGCTGAGTCGATAATCGACTGCTGGCGTATCTGAATGCGGCCTCCAGACTATTCTTTGAAGATCCTGAAAAGCTGGATCCACTAAAATTTGCCGAAACATCTTCACAATATCGGCGATGAATACAAAACGGTGACCTCGCCACTTGGTGAGTACTAGCGCAAGGTCATTTTGTAAAGGAGGACCAGGGAGAAGGAAGTCATTCAAAGAGTGCTGCTGTGAGGTAAGTCGTGATGCGTCGAATACAACTCGGAGTTTCAATGATGAAGGATGGATGACAGCATGGTGAGGTAAGTACCACGCCCGCTTGACTTGAGAGTCGAAACTAGGGACCCTTTCCATGCGTCCAAGTTTTTCGTATATCCTAATGAAGTCACGATAGAGAGGTGCAAGCTCCGGCTCCCGTATGAATCGTCGCTCAGTTGATGCAAGAGACCTAAGCGCCATCCGACGTGTCTCCTCCACAGAATCAGGAAGCTCAAATGAAATCGGAAGGCGAACGATGTACCTTCCGTCCGGTCCACGAGAGTGAGTATCTTTAAAGTGCAGCAGACATTCTTCCTCTTCTGGGCGCAATGTCTTGGTGGAAGGAGGAATTTCCTCTATTTCCCAGAAGCGTTACAGAGAATTTTCAAGATTCTGGAAAGCGGAACAATGCAACGAAACCAGGGATTTACTCGAGGAAGACTCCGCCCGCCGTGACCCACTCGATTCACATGGGCCCGTTATGACCCATCCAAGAGTAGTGTTCTGGGCGATGATTTTGCGTTGAGGGAATCGTTGCAGCCCTTGACGAAGAACTTGACCATAAAGGTCAGCACCCAGGATGAGGTCGATTGTCTGTGGCTGATGAAATAGTGGGTCAGCCAACTGCAGACCGGAAAAGAAGACAGGTCCATCTCGACTATCTCCTTCGCAGGAAGTTGATTTGTCAGACGAGGCAGAACGACTGGTCGTAGGAAGAAGAGAAAGTAAGTTGAACTAAGTTCAGTGCAGTGCCAGCCTCAGCAGCCCCGAGTTCTGACAGAGGAATGTGCGTTCGCTGGCGAGGTAGATGCAGAAGTTGCGCCAAGGACTCCGTGATGAAAGATGTTTCGGAGCCATTGTCCAGCAGGGCTCGAGCTTGAATTTGGACTCCATGTGGTCCCAAGACCACTACCCTGCTGTAGCGAGAAGGACGGTGTAATGTGGAGCAGCCATAGCGGTCAGTGAGGTGACTGCCGAGCCTGTGGTCGCAGCGATCGGGTTTGATTGATGATTTTCATCCGAATCAGTAACAGAGTGAAGGGCGTCGTTGTTCACTAATTCCGTATGCAGGAGTGTGTGATGCCGCCCACGACACCTTAAGCATCGCTTTTCAGACTTGCAGTCCCTGAGGCGATGATGACCCAAGCAGTTAAAGCAAACGCCCAGTCGACGAACTTCATCTCTTCTCTCTGAGGGCGTCTTTTCCGTAAAGCGTGGGCAGGTGGCTAAATAGTGACTCAATGGGCAGAGTCCACACTTGCGAGCGGTTTTGGGAGATCCTGTATTCCTTTGCGCGTGAAATGACTTCGCCTCCGACGAAAAAGATTTGGAGGAAAAGGCGCTCCCTCTACCCGAACTTGGAATAGGAGTTATCATATCTAACGCCCGTATGCGACTTTCCAGGAATCTCATTAGCTCCTTAAAACTGGGAAAAGGGTTAGGATCCAACTGATTATCTAAGGTCGGATCGGTCACTACATCCTTGGAACTTAGGTGCGCCTCCCAGAACTTTCGTGACTCCTTGTACAACCGTTTAGTTGTAATGAAGACAAGCCAATCATCCCATGTCGCTACTGGTCGGCCGAGATTCTCGAGTGCGCGAACCGCTTGATGTGTTTTGTCGACTAAATTCCGCAGTTCCAACGCTGATTCCCTCATAATTTTCGGAAGATTCATCAGTGTGGAAAGATGAGTATGCAAACAGAGGCGCAGATTGCAGCATCTAGCCTTCAGGGCCTCCCAGGTTGTCTTGTAGTTAGCATCCGATACCGAGATGTTCTTGACAAAATCCGCAGCAGAATCTTTCAAACACATTTTAAGGTATTGCAGCTAAGTTGCTGCTGAAAATCGAGGCTCCGCATCTACGATTGCCGTAAATAAATCGCAGAATGATTCCCAGTCAGCATAAGCACCCGAAAATGTTGGGAGCGTTGTTTTCGGAAGCTGTACCGGTAATTGATTGTTGACATTGTTAGCTTGATCGACGTCACCTTGGATAGGTACGGGCACGGGGTATTTCGGTGATTCGCGCAAGCATCTCGCATAATTCAGCATCCGCATCATGGTAACTTTCCTGAGTCTGCTCGTACCGACTCTCCGTAAAATATGTCTACTTAATTGCGTCCTCACGCGTCGCTAGCTCAAAATTCGTCGTGCAATACTCGCTCCAGTAACGCTCAAGAGAGCGCAATCTCGTTTCAATGGCTTCTTTTGTGATGTTTGCGACTCCTTTCTTTTTCAAATTCGGAACAAATCGGATAATCAAACGTTCCCGTTGTTCCTGCTGCGCGATCAACTGCTTCGTCTTTAGAGACATGTTTCACACTAAGATACAAAGAATTATCTGAAGTGCGATTTTAAGCGAATGTCCAAAACAATGCGCGAGAAGTTAAAGAGTCCAAGAGACTAACCCAACGACTTACAGAGGAACAGCCTCGAAAGTAAAAAGATTACGACAGAACCACAATTGGCGACGAAGAGTAGCAGCATTCGAGGAACACCCTCGAAAATGAAACCACGACAGAACAGCTGTGGAGCGAACAATAGCGGAATGTGAGGATCAGCCTCGAAAGTAAATGCACGACAGAAGAGCTGTCGGCAGCGAACGATAACAGTAAATGAGGAACAGCCTCGAAAATTAAATACACGACAGAGGAACTGTCGGAGCGAACAATAGCAGTAATTGAGGAACAGCCTCGAAAATGAAAATATGACAGAACAGCTGTCGCGACGAACAATAACAGTAAATGAGGAGCAGCCTCGAAAATGAAAACAACACGACAGAACCGCTGCCGGTGGCGAGAGGGGTGGTTGAAGTGAGGGCTAATAGTGAAGCAGGTAAAGAAGGGACCACGAAGTGAGGAGGCAAAAAGAGAAAGTGAGTCCGAAGTCCAGCGCCGTAGGGCGCGTCGAATTGAGATGACCGATCGGAAGAATAGAGACAGAACGCGTTTAACTCACAGAACGTTCCGCAATCACCACTTGTCCTTCTTCTGTCAGTCAAATTTGAAGATCTGGCGTAGAAAGGAATATTCGAAGTATAAACGTAGTTCCAGGGTGGAAATGAATATCCCGCGTAGATAGGAAGTTCCGGCGTGGTAGAGGAGATCCTGAGTATGAACGAAGATTCGGCGTGGAGAAAGTATCCAGCGTAGATATAATGACCCGGCGTAGTAAAGACGATCCGGCGTAGGAAAGAATATCCAGCGTAGATACGAAGATCCGGCGTAGCAATGGCTATCCGGCCCGAAGGACCAATTTTTCTACAGATGAAAATTGCTTTATTTTTCAAAAGGCTACAAGTGGCGACTTTACGGTGCGCCGTCGTCTGGCTAGAGACTGATTGCCTCGTGGCCAGGTAAAAAACAGGAAAAATGAAAACAAAAGAAATGAGGTCCGCGCTAGGCGAACTCCCGGCGGGCAGCCTTGCCCGCCATCACGCGGGAAGACAAAATTCGCCTTAACAAGAGGGATTAATAGAAATTAACTCAATAAAGGAGGTTATTTGCCTTAAGAAATCTAAAATGTTCAGAAAATGCAGTAATTTTAATTTTCGACAATTCTAAAAATATGGCAATACAATAGAGTATAGAGCAATTAGTTTATTCTGTAATATTAACGTAACAGCCACACATGATTCACAAAAAGAGAGAGACGACATAAATTTAGACGACCATCAATATCTGTTAAGAATTAATTCAACATAATTCGGCGCCACTTTGAAAAAAAAAACATTGTTTATTAAGTGGATGAATTTCTTTATATACATTTCGAATTAATTTCAACAGGTTTAGCTAGGGCGACTATTTTCTCTAGCTTAATTTTCCTCTTCCAATATGTGCTTTTCAACTACATCTAGGATACCTAATCATAATAAATGCTGAAATAAAAAATGAGCGAAAATCTGAATGTTCGTTGATGTATTTTGGATCTGTTAGGAGTCATTAACTTCCAAATAACAAATTTCCACAAATTTAACATGAAGACTGTTGGTGCCACCTTAAGAATTCCGAGATCCCATCCGAGTATTTAGGGTCGAATAGCGGCAGAAGGTAAAGAGCAGAAGGAGGGCCTTTACACCGAAAGGTAGGAATGCTTTCACAGAATTATCCTAAGTGACTTCATCATGGAGAAAATGGGATCTCATCAACTGCTTTCTATTACCTTAACCTCTGTTCGCTCAATCGCATCAAACCCAACTAAAGGCTTTTGATCTTTGGAAAGGGCAAACTATTACCCGCATATGAAAATGGGTTTTCCAACCGGAGAAGTGACGATTCACGCTTTTCTCTGACTTTCGATCCCTAGAATCGATTAATCCCATTCCAAAGCCCGTTTTCATGCATTACTTGCTATGTTACGCGATATGAATTGGGGATTTTCTTGATGAAAATATTCTGCTTGAATCAAAACCGATGCGTATTAAATGTTCACTATCTACATATATATCCGAGCAAATCCACAGCAGGGTGTTAAAATTCGTTCCAGAAAAATCGAATTGCGTGTCAGAGATCAGCCATTCCTTGGAGTTTCCCAAATTAATTTTCTTGCTTGGTCTGTTTCGTTTTATCCGAAAATCGCTCCAAAATACGTCTCGAATCCTCAATATTTTGTTAACTTGATGAAATGGTACCTTTAAAAATATATATTTAAAGGATATTTTGTTCGTAAAGTATTTAGCCCGAAAGGCGGTGGGTTCTGACATAAGCTACTAAGAACTTGCAGAGAGGAATGAGGTTTACTAGGCAGGATGAGGAGTGAAGTAGTTTGCTGAGGGATATTAAGAATGATAAGATGAAATGGTCTTGAACCACCCTACATGAAGATAAGTTGTCAGACGGGTTCTAATTTTTGTCGATTTTCAATGATTTTATATTTTTAATTAGATGAAATGATAACTTCGAAATATATTTTTTAGTTTGATTCAAAAATTTTAAACGAAATGGTTCCAAACTACCTCTTATGTGGAGAACTTGTCGTGGTTCTCGACTATCCCACATTGTCGAACCGTTTCTAGCTTTTGACAATTTTCAAAGATCTGACATTAAAATACTTCACTAAGTAAACTGATGCTGATAATGCCGATTGAAACCAACAACTTCTTAATTTTGTATCTCGGAAATTTCTCCACAAATGGTTAGAACAAGGGAAGATAATTTAACATTTTATTCATTAGTTGATAATTTTGGACACCCCAATGAAAATATTCTGGGCTTCACTGCCTGCGTACGAGTTCCATTGAAGAAGGAACATCCTTCTTCCTTGCCAGTGCCTCACAAGTAGAGTACAACGCTCAAACGGACCGAACGTTAATTACTCCAGGCCTATAGAAAGAACTACCCATAAGAACCGCGTTTAATGTTAAGGGTTGAGGTGCAAAAAATATTTTATGTAGATAAAGTCTCTTGCTTGTGTTGTACTCTTTATTGAGATGGAATCCACTAATGAGCTTCTTGGAAGAAAGCTTTGGCCAAGGAAGTCCTTATGAAGCGAATGGAAGGGAATTGATAAATAAAGGTCTCGATACAGAAATCAGGAAAAGACTGGAGTAATGCTGGGCGTGGGGTATTTCGCTGTAAGGGTATGGAACACAATGAGAAACATTTCCTAAGGCTAAAGGCACAGGACCGAGCATACCATTGGAATAGCCGTGGCTAAGACTTTAAAACTCTGAAAGTAGTCCAGTCCACCACTCGTAGCCTTGAATCGTGTGTAAAAACTTCTCAGCAACACTTTAAACTGCATTTATTTCAGGAGTTAATTGTTAAAAATATTTTGAGGGAAAATATTTTACAATCTAAATTAAAAATCTTACGAGGATTCTACTAAAAAATTATGATTCATTGTGGATGGAATATTAACCAAAGCAAATATTTTGTTCATTAGAGTCTTACTTAATTGCGGTTTTGCGTTATTTCTTAAAATAAATACATTTTATATTTCTATGAAACAGAATGGTTTCGTTTCTCGGCTGATGAACTTTCCATATTCCATAAGACTTAAATTTTGGAGATATTTTCATCACCTGAAGAAATATATCGAGAAAATTTGCCTGATATGAAAGGAATCTCTGAATTTCTCGATTTATCAAAAGAGTAGTCGCTGAAATTGACAAACAGCTTTTATTTTAACAATTCGCCCATAAATTGTTTATATTTTATCCGTAAGCTACGTTATTATCTTTAACGATATTACAGAGCTTATTTTAAAAGTGATGTAAATACTAATGGAAACTGAATTTTGAATACGTAATTCGGCCGATTGCATGAGGTCGTCCTTCCGACATTGTCCAAATTGGAAAAACTTTTCGCACAACTAGAGACATCTCTTGACCACAGCGAGAAATAGAGGCGCGAACTCAAATGAAAGTCTCGGGACGCTCGGGAGTTTGAACATGACACTCTTTCATAGATCTTAAATAAACATTTAATTTTACTTGAACTATTCTTGAATAATGAACTGTGAGATGTAACGATTTCGAGAATCGGTAAATTAGAATTTTACCCGAAAATCTACAAACGATATTTCTAACACCAATAATGCATTGATTTGAGGCCATCTTTCTGTTGGTTTTCACCTTCGAATCTCAGTAAAACGGTATTCACACTAATTAATGAATAAATTCAAATGAACATCTCTGCAAGCTTTTCTCGCAACGGAAGCTGTAATACGATATTTTCGTAAGACATTCACAATATTTTATGTGAAAATCTCATAAATCTCACTATAATCAAGGTTATATGAATTGTTGAATCGAATTCTTGACAGAATCCAACCCTATAAAATTTCTTACGAACACCAAAGCATTTGACAATTTTTCATAGTCTCAATTTGGTGAGTTGACATACAAGATAAAAGTAAAAGAATCATGCATTAATAATTACTAATGCATGATTCTTTTATATTCTACATTAATGTATGCACTCATTTCGTTAGAATATTTTAGTACGTGAACAAAGTCACCATATGCTCATAACTTATTTAAGCTACATAAATGGGCTATCAGAATAATTTCTAAAGCCAGAAAGAGTTATAGCTGTACAGAATTATTAAATAAATCTTAATATTCTTCCTTTCGCCTCAATGTATACATACTATACACTGCACAGGGCGAGTCTAACGTCGGGAAAGTGAAGCCCAAAAAAACGCAACCCGCAGAGCACTGGTGAGAACTTTTCGCCAGCTCCCCTTTAACTACATGTATTTTTGGGGTTTTATTTTCCTCTCACACGGGACTCAGGAGCTTGTCTATCCTATCACATGGACGCAGATAGTTTAAATGAACCTTTTACTTAACGATCATGTTCGATTTTTTTCTCAAAGTCCTCTTGATTCTTTTCATCATGGAAAATAAAACATGCCTGCAATGTAAACTTCTCGGATGCCGGTGTCGTCTGCTAGAGCGATATAAAAAACGAATCATCTGCCAACCTTCCGAAAACTGTATTAAAACCTCGTTGATTATTATAATTTTAATTTTATGTATATTATAATGCATTAATCCGACTTAGTTTTTAATCGATCAATACCAAGTATGGCATAAAAATTCCTTAATAATCGTTTACCGCAATGAGATAAAGCTACTCTATCATACATTATAATAGCTTATCAGGATACTTAGAGATTTTCTGCTTGTGCAAATGTTTGTTCTAATTCATAATTGGGGCTCAATGCAGTAAAAGTTGTCAAAATGACGAATCTGTTCTTACAGCCAAATGCTCTGCAATTGGTCATATTGAAGGCAGAAACAAGCCCCTGCTTATTTACCTATTAAACCTTTAGAAACGCGAAAATAACAAAATTACTTCGTGTTGCACATTGCTCAAACTACAATTTGTGTTCCAAAATATTCGAATTACTCGATCAAACCTTGATAACTCTGTATCAAAGCCGCAAAATCACGAAAAAACAATGTGTTAGTATAGCGAGAGACAAAAAGTTCTCACCGGCATGGCGAAATGCGCAATTTGCCGCTTTACCCCTGGCTTCACTTTTGGTCGCTAGAGGGAGATAGGATATGCTACCCCTGTGATACACTGGTACTGCTGAAAGATGATGATAATATGTTTAATAAAAAATTAAATTGTGACATACGTGACAAACTGTAATTGCAGTTCATCCCTCAGAACTTGTTTATTCAATCCATTGATATTCAGCAACATAATGCAGTTTAGGCATATTTTTATTACTTAATTAAACCCAAGTAAATGCAAACAAAGTGTTTAATAAGGCTTGATAAGGGAATAGATGGCAATATAAATAAAATCATTGATGTCAATCCTGTGTACAACTTTTCTAATAAACCAGATAATACGACAAAAATGAACAAAAATTATGAAATCATCTACAAAATACTCATTAGATTTCAATAAATAACGTTCCAACAAATGAACTGTAATATTTAAAAGTCAATTGATAATCTGCTCTTTAAAAAAATACCACTTTTAAAATTAATTTACATAATATTGCAAGTTATTAAGATATAATTAATAATCAGCTATTGCTAAAAATATTTGGTTATCAGACAAGATAAATGGTAATGGTCCGATAATAACAAACCAATGATAATGAAAGACATATCCTTGTATTGTTGTCCTGCAATATTTTCTTTTATGTACACAATGAAAATATGACATATTTTGAAGAGTAATGAAAGAGTTTAAGTATATACACCCCAACATGATGATCAAAATGAGAATATAGAAGAATTTTCACTGCAGGCAATGAAAAACATTCAATATCACAATACGAGATATTTTAACGCACAAAAGAAGCAAGAGAAAATCTGAACAGACAGTTAATTAACTATATTACTGCAAAAGAAATTAGGAAAGAAACATCAGGCATTTGGAGTTTAGTGAAGGAAATGGCAGACTAACATGAAATTGGCTATAAAGAAAAGGAAATAGTACCAGAGATTATGAATATTTTAAGATTTTTAGGCAGTAAAGACTGGGAAAAAAGAGGTAATGGACCAAAAATTTAAAAAGAGAGATAGGAGAATATGTGAACATTTCAGATGGATATCATTATTGTCACAGAATTCAAAGATTCGTAAAAGGGTAAGTTCTGATAACCAATTAACCAGAACAATATTAAAGGGAGATGCTTATCAATTCATCAATTACTGACAACATGAATTTCTCCTTTTGGTGGATCTCATGAACTATTAATCAAGTTTCTGGCAATTTATATGCTAATATACATTAACATCTTCCTGGTTTGATAAATTCTTAAGAAAATATGGTGGCTGATGTGGTTCAAAATTGTATCTTTGCCCAAAACACACACTGCATTTTTAATGAAAATAACATTATAGGACTTATAGAACCAATTAAAACAAATACAATTATAATAATTATAATTAATTATTCATCATTAGTCATCGACGTCGGGTCATTGACACCGGGTCATCTACCTAGAGGCATCGACCTAGGTTCATTGACCTCGGGTCATAGACTGTAAGTCTTCCCGGAGTCGACCTACCGAAATCGACATCCCGGAGTCGACCTCCCAGAGTCATAGTCGAACTTCCGGGGTTGACCTCGTTGACAACCTCCCGGAGTCGATCTCCCGGTGTCGATCTCCTCGAGTCGACCCCCCGGAGTCTAACTCCCGGAGTCCTCCTACCGGAGTCGACCTCTTGGAGTCGACCTCCCGAGTCTACCTCCCGATGTCGATCTTCTGGAGCCGACCTCCCGGAGTCGAACTCCCGGAGTCCTTCCGGAGTCGATCTTGCGGTATCGACCTCACGCAGCCGATCCCCGGTCATCGGATTCATTGACTTAAGTTCATCGACCTCGGGTCATCGAACTTGGGTCATCGACCTCGGGTCATCAACCTCGGCTCATCGACCACGGGTCATCGATCTAGGGTCTTCAAACTCGGGTCATATACCTCGGGTCATTGACCTAGGGTCATTGACCTCGGGTCATAGACCATCAGTCATCCCGGAGTCGACCTCGCAAAGTCGACATCCCGGAGTCGACCTCCCGGAATCTAATTCCCGGAGTCCTACCGGGGTTGATCTCCCGTAGTCGAACTTAAGCAGTCGATCTCCGGTCATCGACCTCGAGTCATCGACTTCGGGTCATCGACCTTGGGTCATCGACCTCGGGTTATCGACACTGGGTCATCGACCTCGACTCATCGACCTAGGGTCATTGTCCTCGGGTCATAGACCGTAAGTCATCCCGGAGTCAACCTCCCGAAATCGACATCCCGGAGTCTACCTCCCGGAGTCTACCTCCCGGAGTCTACCTCCCGGAGTCGACCTCTTGGAGTCGAACTCCCGGAGTTGACCTTCCGGAGACGACATGTTTTCAGCACTATTCTCCTGTGTATTGAATACTCAAATTCTCTTCAGACATTTTCTCCAAAATTTCGCTTCCACTATCCATTCCCATCAATTACCTGGGAATTCATGAGAAAAATAATTTCAAAGTTTTGGTTGCATATACATAGTATACTTATTTTTCCAGAAGGAAGATAGAATTATTGTTTCTTTGGTTGCTCTTTGGGTGTCAAGTTGTCTTCTAGCTTTAATAATATCATGGAATTCATCTTACTTCAAACAATATTTTTGTTACATCTTATAAACTGATCTTTATATATCCTTTCAAAATTTTGAGGTTGCTTTTTAACTGAATATGCTCAGATTTTATTTTAATGTCCATTAATGTTCGTCAGCAGTTTCCGTACATTCCATTTATGTTTTGTAGATTTTGGGGAAGTTTTCTAGATACACTTTTCTAGAACCAATCAGTTTTAACGCTTTATTCTTGGATTTAGCATAGACATTCTCAGAGATCCGCCATACCAGGGTTTCTCAAGAATTTTCCTCTCAGAGCCCCTTTAAGCTATCCAAATGAAGACCTGCGAAGGCGTTTGTCATGCGGGCAGTATAAACTGATTTGTCCTCTACTGGGATCTGAGGTAAGTGTCCACTTATACCAGATGGAATATTACGCTAACGAAAAAGGTAATATTCGATAAGGATCGTGTTTGCATTCAATAACTGATGTACGAACTATTGGACGATCACAAAGAATTTAATTTCTTTCTCATCACCACAAAACTTCGATTGAAAATATCTTCTTGCAATTTGAAAGTAAACGATACAGATCCAATGAGATCCTCTCTTGTTTCTCTCTTATTGTTGGTATTCTTCCCCACACTATCCGTAATTCTAGACTACTTCACATACCTCGTACTTCTATCTCCCTACTTTTTAGTTCTATTTTGCCCTTCGACCCTTCCCTCAAACGTTTTTCCCCAATCAATCAACTCCTTGCTCTCTTAACCTCTGTGTCTTTAACCTACTTAAAGTTCTTGTTATGCTTCTTGCTTGAAATTATTTGATAAGTGCAAAATTGTTATTACTGAAAGGAATTGAATATAACTAGCTGTACTTGAATTTTAACAAATAAATAAAATAACCTAAGTGAGTTCTTTCATAATTGTTTGAGGATCAAAATCGTTTAAAATTCTTCGGTAAACCACGCAAATTTCGGAGAGCCACATGAAAAAATCTGGGATATCCAAGGATTTGTGGACCTGTGGAAACGCTGCTCCGAATTAATTCTTAAAAATGAGCATTAATATCAGCCTTTAGCTTACTGATTTCTAAAAGCAAGCGTAGTAAGTACAGACGAATCTCGTTTCCTGCTAACTCTCCTAAAACTATGGATAACGTACAACTGGATTGTCACGAAGATTACTAGTAGATTTTTAATCGAAACCGTCAAATTCAGACTTCGCATTAGGTGAAAAATGTTTGACCTTTATCTTTCACAGAAGTTAGTTCTGGCAGCTAAATCTAGTAAAGACAACTTCTAAACATTTGCGAAAGCATTTCCGGAATATACAAACTTCATCGTAGGGATTGAATGGGTGGAATGGAAAATGGATTTGATTAAGGTAGAAACTAAAATGGCAGAAAGAAATAGTTCCAGCTGAACCTACCGAAAATGGAATGGTATTTATTGTACTTTATTTCCCATAACTTTTTTAAAACTGAATCTGGGCGCTTACAACCTTCTGATGATCATAAATATACATCCATAATTAATTAAATATAATCCATAATTTCCAAGTGAGATATAGCTAATTTCGTAAATAATTGACTTTTTCACGACAACACATCTCGAACAGGGATAATAATATTAATAAATGGACTTTATTCGGGCCAGATTGAGACTAGAAAGTCTCTTCTTACACCTAATCCATCGTCTTATTCGAAACAGAAAGAAAGAGATAGTTTGCAAAAATACACGAAGAAAACTAGTATGTGGATTAAAAAAAAAATAATCTGAGGGCCCAGGAAAAAAATTTCCACTGCAGGAAAACACTCACAGGAAGGGGAGTGTGAAAAACCTTCGAAATCTACAATAGAAAATTACATTTTTGATGAAGGAGAAAGAAAAGGGTTATGATAGACATAGTGAATATATAAAAATTGTACAAAAAGAAAGGAGAAAAAAACATAACCGCATTACAAACAATCAGATAAAATAAATCAACTTCACTAAACTGACATTAATTATAGATGAATTAAAATAAACATTGAATAATGGGAGATAAATCTCAAAGAAATGAAGAAAATGAAATTACATAGATAATGAAACCCATCAAAAGATTATTTCCGTTAAGGGAAGATTACGATATCTCATACAAGTCAACATCCTGTCTAACATAGTACGGGGAAAGATGAAGGTGTAGTTAATGATCAGTAGTGAGCGGAGTGGAAAATGGCCCGCAGGAGGGAAGGATAGCACGGTTCGTTAAATCCGGTGAGGGCTTTAAACATGTCTGCCGAGATATACCTTATAGGTAACGCACCTGATAATCAAGCCCTGATGGATGCCTCCATAAAATTCATTATAGACTCTGCAGCGACCTTCGAGACATTAATTGCCGACCTAGAGACTTACTAAGCAGCAGCAAAAGTATTGGAGTCACCTCAGAGGGAAACAATTAATATATTCACATTAAAAAAACAACAATGGCACAATGTAAACAAAGTTCCATATCTTAATGCTTCTCTATCAGCAGATCGTAGGAGATAAACAGTATCAAGGCATTTATTAAAGCCGAAACTTTTAACTAACCTCCTATCTGAACCCACTTTTTCATGTTTCCTTATAAGATAATATATTATCATAAGAATACAACAATTGCTCAGGTTAAGAAGGATACCATTCATCAACTACTATTTTGCTCTCTAAATAATCTTACACATACCATTAAAACATACGAAGCTCCCATAATATCAGATCATCCAGTTTACAGCGCCTAGTGAAGTTTGTGCATAAGAAAAAAAGCGATTTTTTTACTCGGACGATATATTCGGTTTTCGTGATGTATTTCATCGGATGGCTATGGATTTTAAGTAAACGAATATTTAAATACCTTTTCTTGATGCTGACTGAATACATCTCGATTAAACCGGTAAAAACAATCCCGATGTTGTTTTTGATATTCTGCTGCTATAAATTCATAGCTGCAGGTTAAAAATTTGCCAAATTAAAAAAATAGAATGTCACCATAATTAAAACATGTGCATACATAAATTGCAGTGGGAGAAAACGGAAAACTAAGCTGATTCGACCAAAGGACTTATTAAAGCGTCAATAGAGGTGTACAGATGAAAATTGCTTTATTTCTCAAAAGGCTACAAGTGGCGACTTAACGGTGCGCCGTCTGGCTCGAGACTGATTGCCTCGTAGCCAGGTAAAAAACAGGAAAAATGAAAACAAAAGAAATGAGGTCCGCGCTAGGCGAACTCCCGGCGGGCAGCCTTACCCGCCATCACGCGGGAAGGCCTTAACATCCCGCGGGAAGGCCTTAACATAAAATTCGCCTTAACATCCCGCCCGCCTCGTCCGGAGGACAAAATATGTCTGAGGCTCCGGATATCAGTCAGCTGCATTCGGCATCGGCAGTGGGCTGAGTCGCACTATTGGCCTCTGTAGTTCTGTATTCGTCATCTTGACGGTAACGACTCGAACGTGCCCGTCAGGTCCAGGGTGCACTTTGGTGATGCGGCCCAAAGGCCACTTAGAAGGCGGGTAGCGCTCGTCACGGTCGATCACCAGCTGTCCTACTTCAAAATTTTCCCTCGGATCACGCCATCGACTCCGCTGTTGAAGGTGGTGCAGATATTCTTGGGACCATCTTCTCCAGAAGTACAGTCGCATCCGCTGCACAAGCTGCCACCTAGATAACTTATTATCATTAGGACACTCGGGTTCTGGAATTGTAAATAAATTTTCCCCGATTAAAAAGTGCGCAGGAGTCAGGGCCTTCAGGTCATCTGGGTCAGAGGTAAGAGAGCAGAGAGGTCAAGAATTGAGGCAGGCCTCAGTCTGAATACGAAGAGTAGTGAATTCCTCAAATGTCAGAGTGTGTTCACCAACTACTCTGCGCAGATGATGTTTGGTCGTCTTTACACCAGCCTCCCAGAGGCCTCCGAAATGAGGTGAACCAGGTGGTATAAAGGACCAATGGGTTCCATCGTTTGCCAGAGATGATGCAACTTCCGCGTAGAATGCAGAAGCAGCACCAAACATCTTGCGTAGCTACTTGAAAGCCCCTTGGAAGGTCGTCGCGTTATCGCTGTGCAGGGTATTGCACACTCCTCGACGACCAACGAAGCGCCGGTAAGCTGCCAGGAACGATTGAGTGGTGAGATCGCTGACAGCTTCAAGATGTACTGCTCTCGTGACAAAGCATACGAACAATGCCACATAGCCCTTGTACGAGTGATGTCCTCTGCCTTTAGTGGTACGTAAATAGAACGGCCCGGCATAGTGGAGACCAGCTACACTAAATGGGCGCGCTGGTGTTGTCCTCGATGCAGGAAGATCACCCATCAGTTGAGCTCCAAAGCGCGGTTTTGCCCGATGACATCTTATACACTGCCGAGTTAATTTTTTGACTAGTGACACATCGCCCAATATCCAAACCTTGTTCCGTAGAACGTTGAGTATAAGGGTAGGTCCACCATGGAGTGAGGAAAGGTGAACAGATTCAATCATAAGTTGGCTCAGGTGGAATTTTTTGGGCAAGATTGGCGGGTGCTTGGCAGAAAATGAAAGGAAGGAGTGTTTCAGGCGTCCTCCTACACGCAAAGTACCTTCTTCGTCAAGGAAGGGATTAAGACGTTGTAACGGGTTACGACGGGACAACGGTTTGCCTGAGCCTAATAATTTTAATTCTGCTCCGAAGGCCCATGACTGCGTCAACTGGATGGCCAGGCAGCGTGTGGCAGCGAGTTCCTTTGTACTGAGGAAAGTAGTCGCCTCAGGCTGTAGACGCCTGCATCGGGATATAAACCTTAGGCAGTATGCCAGCACTCTGATTAACCTAGACAGAGTGGAAAACCTTTTGAGAAAAATATTTTCCTCTTCCATCCTCTGCAGAGTGAGTACTTGGGGAGTGGGCAAGGCATATGGTTGTTGTGGCCAGTTTTCCAACGAGGATGATAGCCACTCCGGTCCTCTCCACCATAACGATGATCTCTGAAGAGAAACTTTATCCAAGCCCCTGCTTGGGATGTCAGCTGGATTTTGAGGAGACGGTACATGATGCCAAACAGCAGAGGGCAGCTCTGTCTGTATATATGACTCCCTATTAGCAACGAAGGTTTTCCATGAACAGGGATGTTTCCGTAACCAAGCGAGAGTCACCTGACTATCCGACCAGGCAAAAACTGGTAGCGATGATAGCGTGTCAATTCTACGCTGGTAGTTGATTAAGCGGACGAGGAGAGCAGCTCCACATAGTTCTAACCTGGGAATTGAGATTGTTTTAACCGGGGCCACCTTGGACTTGGCTGCAAGTAGTGACACTCGGCATTGGTTCACGTCGTTAAGGACACGGATATAAACTGCCGCCGCGTAGGCTCTCTCTGACGCATCAGTGAATCCATGAAGTTCACATCCGGACGATGGTGTTACTCCCAGCCAGCGATCTATTTTAAGCTCCGATATTTCAGACAATGCATTGTAGTAGGTTGTCCATCGTTCCACAATATCTGTAGGTAGAGGCGTATCCCAATCGGTCTTTAAGATCCACACATCTTGCATAAGGATTTTTGCCACAATGGAGACAGGAGCTACCCAGCCTAGTGGATCAAAGAGCCGTGCTATGTTGGAGAGTATCCTTCTTTTCGTGAGGACCATTTTGGTAGCGTCTTGGACCTGAAAGTTGAATTTAAAAAGATCAGCTGCTTGGTTCCACATAAGCCCGAGAGTTTGACGGACTCTTTGGAGTCGATGGGTTTCGCCTGCTCGATATCTCGATTTTAAGAGGATGACTCACAAAGTAGAGCAGGATGATTAACGGCCCATTAATCTAGTTGAAATCCGGCACAGGCAAGCAATTTCAATTGTTGGCTTTTGATCCTCAAAGCTAAGAAGAGTTCATCGGCCCCGGAGAAGACGTCGTCTACATAGGCATCCTTGTGGAGGCAGGCAGCTCCAAGAGGGAAGTGATGCCCCTCATCTTCGATGAGTTGCCGAAGGGACTGCATTGCTAAGAACGGTGCGCAGAAAGTACCGTAAGTCACAGTACTGAGTCGATAATCGACTGCTGGCGTATCTGGATGCGGCCTCCAGACTATTCTTTGAAGATCCTGATCAGCTGGATCCACTAAAATTTGCCGAAACATCATCACAATATCGGCGGTGAATACAAAACGGTGACCTCGCCACTTGGTGAGTACTAGCGCAAGGTCATTTTGTAAAGGAGGACCAGGGAGGAGGAAGTCATTCAAAGAGTGCTGCTGTGAGGTACGTCGTGATGCGTCGAATACAACTCGGAGTTTCAATGATGAAGGATAGATGACAGCATGGTGAGGTAAGTACCACGCCCGCTTGACTTGAGAGTCGAAACTAGGGACCCTTTCCATGTGTCCAAATTTTTCGTATATCCTCATGAAGTCACGATAGAGAGGTGCGAGCTCCGGCTCCCGTATGAATCGTCGCTCAGTTGATGCAAGAGACCTAAGCGCCATCCGACGTGTCTCCTCCACAGAATCACGAAGCTCCGATGAAATCGGAAGGCGAACGATGTACCTTCCGTCCGGTCCACGAGAGTATCTTTAAAGTGCAGCAGACATTGTTCCTCTTCTGGGCGCAATGTCTTGGTGGAAGGAGGAATTTCCTCTATTTCCCAGAAGCGTTGAAAAGAATTTTCAAGATTCTGGAAAGCGGAACAATGCAACGAAACCAGGGATTTACTCGAGGAAGACTCCGCCCGCCGTGACCCACTCGACTCACATGGGCCCGTTAGGACCCATCCAAGAGTAATGTTCTGGGTGATGATTTTGCGTTGAGGGAATCGTTGCAGCCCTTGACGAAGAACTTGACCATAAACGTCAGCACCCAGGATACGGTCGATTGTCTGCGGCTGATGAAATAGTGGGTCAGCCAACTGTAGACCGGAGAAAGAAGACAGGTCCATCTCGGCTATCTGCTTTGCAGGAAGTTGATTTGTCAGACGAGGCAGCAGCAAGGCCTCGCATTAGAGACGGAACGACTGGTCGTAGGTAGAAGAGAGAGTAAGTTGAACTAAGTTCAGTGCAGTGACAACCTCAGCAGCCCCGAGTCCTGACAGAGGAATGTGCGTTCGCTGGCGAGGTAGATGCAGAAGTTGCGCCAAGGACTCTGTGATGAAAGATGTTTCGGAGCCATTGTCCAGCAGGGCTCGAGCTTGAATTTGACTCCATGTGGTCCCAAGACCACACCCGTGCCCGTGCTGTAGCGAGAAGGACGGTGTAATGTGGAGCAGCCATAGCGGTCAGTGAGGTGACTGCCGAGCCTGTGGTCGCAGCGACCGGGTTTGATTGATGATTGTCAACCGAATCAGTAGCAGAGTGAAGGGCGTCGTTGTTCACTAATTCCGTATGTAGGAGTGTGTGATGCCGCCCACGACACCTTAACCATCGCTTTTCAGACTTGCAGTCCCTGAGGCGATGATGACCCAAGCAGTTAAAGCAAACGCCCAGTCGACGAACTTCATCTCTTCTCTCTGAGGGCGTCTTTTTTGTAAAGCGAGGGCAGGTGGCTAAATAGTGACTCAATGGGCAGAGTCCGCACTTGCGAGCGGTTTTGGGAGATCCTGCATTCCTTTGCGCGTGAAATGACTTCGCCTCCGACGAAAAAGATTTGAAGGAAAAGGCGCTCCTTCTACCCGAACTTGGAATAGGAGTTATCATATCTAACGCCCGTATGCGACTTTCCAGGAATTTCATTAGCTCCTTAAAACTGGGAAAAGGGTTAGGATCCAACTGATTCTCTAAGGTCGGATCGGTCACTACATCCTTGGAACTTAGGTGCGCCTTCCAGAACTTTCGTGACTCCTTGTCCAACCGTTGAGTTGCAATGAAGACAAGCCAGTCATCCCATGTCGCTACTGGTCGGCCGAGATTCTTGAGTGCGCGAACCGCGTGATGTGTTTTGTCGACTAAAGTCCGCAGTTCCAACGCTGATTCCCTCATAATTTTCGGAAGATTCATCAGGGTGGAAAGATGAGTATGCAAACGGAGGCGCAGATTGCAGTATCTAGCCTTCAGGGCCTCCCAGGTTGTCTTGTAGTTAGCATCCGTTACCGAGATGTTCTTGACAAAATCCGCAGCAGAATCTTTCAAACACATTTTAAGATATTGCAGCTTAGTTGCTGCTGAAAATCGAGGCTCCGCATCTACGATTGCCGTAAATAAATCGCAGAATGATTCCCAGTCAGCATAAGCACCCGGAAATGTTGGGAGCGTTGTTTTCGGAAGCTGTACTGGTAATTGATTGTTGAAATTGTTAGCTTGATCGACGTCACCTTGGATAGGTACGGGCAGGGGTATTTCGGTGATTCGCGCAAGCATCTCGCGTAATTCAGCATCCGCATCATGGTAACTCTCCTGAGTCTGCTCGTACCGACTCTCCGTAAAATATGTCTCCTTAATTGCGTCGCTAGCTCAAAAATCGTCGTGCAATACTCGCTCCAGTAACGCTCAAGAGAGCGCAATCTCGTTTCAATGGCTTCTTTTGTGATGTTTGCGACTCCTTTCTTTTTCAAATTCGGAACAAATCGGATAATCAAACGTTCCCGTTGTTCCTGCTGCGCGATCAGCTGCTTCGTCGTTAGAGACATGATTCACACTAAGATACAAAGAATTATCTGAAGTGCGATTTTAAGCGAATGTCCAAAACAATGCGCGAGAAGTTAAAGAGTCCAAGAGACTAACCCAACGTCTTACAGAGGAACAGCCTCGAAAGTAAAAAGATTACGACAGAACCGCAATTGGCGACGAAGAGTAACAGCATTCGAGGAACAGCCTCGAAAATGAAACCACGACAGAACAGCTGTGGAGCGAACAATAGCGGAATGTGAAGATCAGCCTCGAAAGTAAATGCACGACAGAAGAGCTGTCGGCAGCGAACGATAACAGTAAATGAGGAACAGCCTCGAAAATTAAATACACGACAGAGGAACTGTCGGAGCGAACAATAGCAGTAATTGAGGAACAGCCTCGAAAATGAAAATACGACAGAACAGCTGTCGCGACGAACAATAACAGTAAATGAGGAGCAGCCTCGAAAATGAAAACAACACGACAGAACCGCTGCCGGTGGCGAGAGGGGTGGTCGAAGTGAGGCAAATAGTGAAGCAGGTAAAGAAGGGACCACGAAGTGAGGAGGCAAAAGGAGAAAGTGAGTCCGAAGTCCAGCGCCGTAGGGCGCGTCGAATTGAGACGACCGATCGGAAGAATAGAGACAGAACGTGTTTAACTCACAGAACGTTCCGCAATCACCACTTGTCCTTCTTCGTAACTCAGTCAAATTTGAAGATCCGGCGTAGAAAGGAATATTCGAAGTATAAACGTAGTTCCAGGGTGGAAATGAATATCCCGCGTAGATAGGAAGTTCCGGCGTGGTAGAGGAGATCCTGAGTAGGAACGATGATTCGGCGTGGAGAAAGTATCCAGCGTAGATATAATGACCCGGCGCGGCGGCGTAGTAAAGACGATCCGGCGTAGGAAAGAACATCCAGCGTAGATACGAAGATCCGGCATAGCAATGGCTATCCGGCCCGAAGGACCAATTTTTGTGCAGATGAAAATTGCTTTATTTCTCAAAAGGCTACAAGTGGCGACTTAACGGTGCGCCGTCTGGCTCGAGACTGATTGCCTCGTGGCCAGGTAAAAACAAGAAAAATGAAAACAAAAGAAATGAGGTCCGCGCTAGGCGAACTCCCGGCGGGCAGCCTTGCCCGCCATCACGCGGTAAGACAAAATTCGCCTTAACAAGAGGGATTAATAGAAATTAGCTCAATAAAGGAGGTTATCTGCCTTAAAAAATCTAAAATGTTCAGGAAATGCAGTAATTTTAATTTTCGACAATTCTAAAAATATGGCAATAAAATAGAGTATAGATCAATTAGTTTATTCTGTAATATTAACGTAACAGCCACACATGATTCACAAAAAGAGAGAGACGACATAAATTTAGACGACTACCAATATCTGTTAAGAATTAATTCAACATAATTCGGCGCCACTTTGAAAAAACATTGTTTATTAAGTCGATGAATTTCTTTATATAGATTTCGAATTAATTTCAACACGTTTAGCTAGGGCGACTATTTTCTCTAGCTTAATTTTCCTCTTCCAATATGTGCTTTTCAACTACATCTAGGATACCTAATCATAATAAATGCTGAAATAAAAAATGAGCGAAAATCTGAATGTTCGTTGATGTATTTTGGATCTGTAAGGAGTCATTAACTTCCAAATAACAAATTTCCACAAATTTAACATGAAGACTGTTGATGCCACCTTAAGAATTCCGAGATCCCATCCGAGTATTTAGGGTCGAATAGCGGCAGGGGGTAAAGAGCAGAAGGTGGGCCTTTACACCGAAAGGTAGGAATGCTTTCACAGAATTATCCTAAGTGACTTCATCATGGGGAAAATGGGATCTCATCAACTGCTTTCTATTACCTTAACCTCTGTTCGCTCAATCGCATCAAACCCAACTAAAGGCTTTTGATCTTTGGAAAGGGCAAACTATTACCCGCATATGAAAATGGGTTTTCCAACCGGAGAAGTGACGATTCACGCTTTTCTCTGACTTTCGATCCCTAGAATCGATTAATCCCATTCCAAAGCCCGTTTTCATGCATTACTTGCTATGTTACGCGATATGAATTGGGGATTTTCTTGATGAAAATATTCTGCTTAAATCAAAACCGATACGTATTAAATGTTCACTATCTACATATATATCCGAGCAAATCCACAGCAGGGTGTTAAAATTCGTTCCAGAAAAATCGAATTGCGTGTCAGAGATCAGCCATTCCTTGGAATTTCCCAAATTAATTATCTTGCTTGGTCTGTTTCGTTTTATCCGAAAAATCGCTCCAAAATACATCTCGAATCCTCAATATTTTGTTAACTTGATGAAATGGTACCTTTAAAAATATATATTTAAAGGATATTTTGTTCGTAAAGTATTTAGCCCGAAAGGCGGTGGGTTCTGACATAAGCTACTAAGAACTTGCAGAGAGGAATGAGGTTTACTAGGCAGGATGAGGAGTGAAGTAGTTTGCTGAGGGATATTAAGAATGATAAGATGAAATGGTCTTGAACCACCCTACATGAAGATAAGTTGTCAGACGGGTTCTAATTTTTGTCGATTTTCAATGATTTTATATTTTTAATTAGATGAAATGATAACTTCGAAATATATTTTTTAGTTTGATTCAAAAATTTTAAACGAAATGGTTCCAAACTACCTCTTATGTGGAGAACTTGTCGTGGTTCTCGACTATCCCACATTGTCGAACCGTTTCTAGCTTTTGACAATTTTCAAAGATCTGACATTAAAATACTTCACTAAGTAAACTGATGCTGATAATGCCGATTGAAACCAACAACTTCTTAATTTTGTATCTCGGAAATTTCTCCACAAATGGTTAGAACAAGGGAAGATAATTTAACATTTTATTCATTAGTTGATAATTTTGGACACCCCAATGAAAATATTCTGGGCTTCACTGCCTGCGTACGAGTTCCATTGAAGAAGGAACATCCTTCTTCCTTGCCAGTGCCTCACAAGTAGAGTACAACGCTCAAACGGACCGAACGTTAATTACTCCAGGCCTATAGAAAGAACTACCCATAAGAACCGCGTTTAATGTTAAGGGTTGAGGTGCAAAAAATATTTTATGTAGATAAAGTCTCTTGCTTGTGTTGTACTCTTTATTGAGATGGAATCCACTAATGAGCTTCTTGGAAGAAAGCTTTGGCCAAGGAAGTCCTTATGAAGCGAATGGAAGGGAATTGATAAATAAAGGTCTCGATACAGAAATCAGGAAAAGACTGGAGTAATGCTGGGCGTGGGGTATTTCGCTGTAAGGGTATGGAACACAATGAGAAACATTTCCTAAGGCTAAAGGCACAGGACCGAGCATACCATTGGAATAGCCGTGGCTAAGACTTTAAAACTCTGAAAGTAGTCCAGTCCACCACTCGTAGCCTTGAATCGTGTGTAAAAACTTCTCAGCAACACTTTAAACTGCATTTATTTCAGGAGTTAATTGTTAAAAATATTTTGAGGTAAAATATTTTACAATCTAAATTAAAAATCTTACGAGGATTCTACTAAAAAATTATGATTCATTGTGGATGGAATATTAACCAAAGCAAATATTTTGTTCATTAGAGTCTTACTTAATTGCGGTTTTGCGTTATTTCTTAAAATAAATACATTTTATATTTCTATGAAACAGAATGGTTTCGTTTCTCGGCTGATGAACTTTCCATATTCCATAAGACTTAAATTTTGGAGATATTTTCATCACCTGAAGAAATATATCGAGAAAATTTGCCTGATATGAAAGGAATCTCTGAATTTCTCGATTTATCAAAAGAGTAGTCGCTGAAATTGACAAACAGCTTTTATTTTAACAATTCGCCCATAAATTGTTTATATTTTATCCGTAAGCTACGTTATTATCTTTAACGATATTACAGAGCTTATTTTAAAAGTGATGTAAATACTAATGGAAACTGAATTTTGAATACGTAATTCGGCCGATTGCATGAGGTCGTCCTTCCGACATTGTCCAAATTGGAAAAACTTTTCGCACAACTAGAGACATCTCTTGACCACAGCGAGAAATAGAGGCGCGAACTCAAATGAAAGTCTCGGGACGCTCGGGAGTTTGAACATGACACTCTTTCATAGATCTTAAATAAACATTTAATTTTACTTGAACTATTCTTGAATAATGAACTGTGAGATGTAACGATTTCGAGAATCGGTAAATTAGAATTTTACCCGAAAATCTACAAACGATATTTCTAACACCAATAATGCATTGATTTGAGGCCATCTTTCTGTTGGTTTTCACCTTCGAATCTCAGTAAAACGGTATTCACACTAATTAATGAATAAATTCAAATGAACATCTCTGCAAGCTTTTCTCGCAACGGAAGCTGTAATACGATATTTTCGTAAGACATTCACAATATTTTATGTGAAAATCTCATAAATCTCACTATAATCAAGGTTATATGAATTGTTGAATCGAATTCTTGACAGAATCCAACCCTATAAAATTTCTTACGAACACCAAAGCATTTGACAATTTTTCATAGTCTCAATTTGGTGAGTTGACATACAAGATAAAAGTAAAAGAATCATGCATTAATAATTACTAATGCATGATTCTTTTATATTCTACATTAATGTATGCACTCATTTCGTTAGAATATTTTAGTACGTGAACAAAGTCACCATATGCTCATAACTTATTTAAGCTACATAAATGGGCTATCAGAATAATTTCTAAAGCCAGAAAGAGTTATAGCTGTACAGAATTATTAAATAAATCTTAATATTCTTCCTTTCGCCTCAATGTATACATACTATACACTGCACAGGGCGAGTCTAACGTCGGGAAAGTGAAGCCCAAAAAAACGCAACCCGCAGAGCACTGGTGAGAACTTTTCGCCAGCTCCCCTTTAACTACATGTATTTTTGGGGTTTTATTTTCCTCTCACACGGGACTCAGGAGCTTGTCTATCCTATCACATGGACGCAGATAGTTTAAATGAACCTTTTACTTAACGATCATGTTCGATTTTTTTCTCAAAGTCCTCTTGATTCTTTTCATCATGGAAAATAAAACATGCCTGCAATGTAAACTTCTCGGATGCCGGTGTCGTCTGCTAGAGCGATATAAAAAACGAATCATCTGCCAACCTTCCGAAAACTGTATTAAAACCTCGTTGATTATTATAATTTTAATTTTATGTATATTATAATGCATTAATCCGACTTAGTTTTTAATCGATCAATACCAAGTATGGCATAAAAATTCCTTAATAATCGTTTACCGCAATGAGATAAAGCTACTCTATCATACATTATAATAGCTTATCAGGATACTTAGAGATTTTCTGCTTGTGCAAATGTTTGTTCTAATTCATAATTGGGGCTCAATGCAGTAAAAGTTGTCAAAATGACGAATCTGTTCTTACAGCCAAATGCTCTGCAATTGGTCATATTGAAGGCAGAAACAAGCCCCTGCTTATTTACCTATTAAACCTTTAGAAACGCGAAAATAACAAAATTACTTCGTGTTGCACATTGCTCAAACTACAATTTGTGTTCCAAAATATTCGAATTACTCGATCAAACCTTGATAACTCTGTATCAAAGCCGCAAAATCACGAAAAAACAATGTGTTAGTATAGCGAGAGACAAAAAGTTCTCACCGGCATGGCGAAATGCGCAATTTGCCGCTTTACCCCTGGCTTCACTTTTGGTCGCTAGAGGGAGATAGGATATGCTACCCCTGTGATACACTGGTACTGCTGAAAGATGATGATAATATGTTTAATAAAAAATTAAATTGTGACATACGTGACAAACTGTAATTGCAGTTCATCCCTCAGAACTTGTTTATTCAATCCATTGATATTCAGCAACATAATGCAGTTTAGGCATATTTTTATTACTTAATTAAACCCAAGTAAATGCAAACAAAGTGTTTAATAAGGCTTGATAAGGGAATAGATGGCAATATAAATAAAATCATTGATGTCAATCCTGTGTACAACTTTTCTAATAAACCAGATAATACGACAAAAATGAACAAAAATTATGAAATCATCTACAAAATACTCATTAGATTTCAATAAATAACGTTCCAACAAATGAACTGTAATATTTAAAAGTCAATTGATAATCTGCTCTTTAAAAAAATACCACTTTTAAAATTAATTTACATAATATTGCAAGTTATTAAGATATAATTAATAATCAGCTATTGCTAAAAATATTTGGTTATCAGACAAGATAAATGGTAATGGTCCGATAATAACAAACCAATGATAATGAAAGACATATCCTTGTATTGTTGTCCTGCAATATTTTCTTTTATGTACACAATGAAAATATGACATATTTTGAAGAGTAATGAAAGAGTTTAAGTATATACACCCCAACATGATGATCAAAATGAGAATATAGAAGAATTTTCACTGCAGGCAATGAAAAACATTCAATATCACAATACGAGATATTTTAACGCACAAAAGAAGCAAGAGAAAATCTGAACAGACAGTTAATTAACTATATTACTGCAAAAGAAATTAGGAAAGAAACATCAGGCATTTGGAGTTTAGTGAAGGAAATGGCAGACTAACATGAAATTGGCTATAAAGAAAAGGAAATAGTACCAGAGATTATGAATATTTTAAGATTTTTAGGCAGTAAAGACTGGGAAAAAAGAGGTAATGGACCAAAAATTTAAAAAGAGAGATAGGAGAATATGTGAACATTTCAGATGGATATCATTATTGTCACAGAATTCAAAGATTCGTAAAAGGGTAAGTTCTGATAACCAATTAACCAGAACAATATTAAAGGGAGATGCTTATCAATTCATCAATTACTGACAACATGAATTTCTCCTTTTGGTGGATCTCATGAACTATTAATCAAGTTTCTGGCAATTTATATGCTAATATACATTAACATCTTCCTGGTTTGATAAATTCTTAAGAAAATATGGTGGCTGATGTGGTTCAAAATTGTATCTTTGCCCAAAACACACACTGCATTTTTAATGAAAATAACATTATAGGACTTATAGAACCAATTAAAACAAATACAATTATAATAATTATAATTAATTATTCATCATTAGTCATCGACGTCGGGTCATTGACACCGGGTCATCTACCTAGAGGCATCGACCTAGGTTCATTGACCTCGGGTCATAGACTGTAAGTCTTCCCGGAGTCGACCTACCGAAATCGACATCCCGGAGTCGACCTCCCAGAGTCATAGTCGAACTTCCGGGGTTGACCTCGTTGACAACCTCCCGGAGTCGATCTCCCGGTGTCGATCTCCTCGAGTCGACCCCCCGGAGTCTAACTCCCGGAGTCCTCCTACCGGAGTCGACCTCTTGGAGTCGACCTCCCGAGTCTACCTCCCGATGTCGATCTTCTGGAGCCGACCTCCCGGAGTCGAACTCCCGGAGTCCTTCCGGAGTCGATCTTGCGGTATCGACCTCACGCAGCCGATCCCCGGTCATCGGATTCATTGACTTAAGTTCATCGACCTCGGGTCATCGAACTTGGGTCATCGACCTCGGGTCATCAACCTCGGCTCATCGACCACGGGTCATCGATCTAGGGTCTTCAAACTCGGGTCATATACCTCGGGTCATTGACCTAGGGTCATTGACCTCGGGTCATAGACCATCAGTCATCCCGGAGTCGACCTCGCAAAGTCGACATCCCGGAGTCGACC
Organism: Sympetrum striolatum; assembly: GCA_947579665.1. Classification (NCBI taxonomy): domain Eukaryota; kingdom Metazoa; phylum Arthropoda; class Insecta; order Odonata; family Libellulidae; genus Sympetrum; species Sympetrum striolatum. The sequence goes on along the minus strand of OX388351.1, from coordinate 44,389,240 downwards.
TCCCGGAATCTAATTCCCGGAGTCCTACCGGGGTTGATCTCCCGTAGTCGAACTTAAGCAGTCGATCTCCGGTCATCGACCTCGAGTCATCGACTTCGGGTCATCGACCTTGGGTCATCGACCTCGGGTTATCGACACTGGGTCATCGACCTCGACTCATCGACCTAGGGTCATTGTCCTCGGGTCATAGACCGTAAGTCATCCCGGAGTCAACCTCCCGAAATCGACATCCCGGAGTCTACCTCCCGGAGTCTACCTCCCGGAGTCTACCTCCCGGAGTCGACCTCTTGGAGTCGAACTCCCGGAGTTGACCTTCCGGAGACGACATGTTTTCAGCACTATTCTCCTGTGTATTGAATACTCAAATTCTCTTCAGACATTTTCTCCAAAATTTCGCTTCCACTATCCATTCCCATCAATTACCTGGGAATTCATGAGAAAAATAATTTCAAAGTTTTGGTTGCATATACATAGTATACTTATTTTTCCAGAAGGAAGATAGAATTATTGTTTCTTTGGTTGCTCTTTGGGTGTCAAGTTGTCTTCTAGCTTTAATAATATCATGGAATTCATCTTACTTCAAACAATATTTTTGTTACATCTTATAAACTGATCTTTATATATCCTTTCAAAATTTTGAGGTTGCTTTTTAACTGAATATGCTCAGATTTTATTTTAATGTCCATTAATGTTCGTCAGCAGTTTCCGTACATTCCATTTATGTTTTGTAGATTTTGGGGAAGTTTTCTAGATACACTAGGTCCATTTAGAACCAAAAGATAATGATTTCAATTTTATAAAGAATTTTCTCAGCCTTGTAATTGGAAGTGGCATATGCATTTTAGATTCATGAGTCTTCATGTAGAAAAGTTAGTGGTTTTTATTTGATAAAGGATTTTCTCAGCCATGCAATTGGAAATGGCATATGCTTTTAAAATTCATCAGTCTTCATGTAGAAATGTCTTTTTTGTAAGGTTTGCTGTTAATTCATTTAATGTTCAGTTTATTGTTGGAAAAACATTTACCAACAGCATTAATTTTGAGAAAATAGTTGGAGCTCTTTTTACATTGGACAAGTCTTTGAGAGCAAGGGTATCTTTCTTACGGATTGAATTTTGCGTGACTGTAATAATCTGCATTTCTACTATTCAGTGTTAAATTATTGTTCATTTTGTGAACAATTAGAAGTGCTTGTAGTGCCAAATGTTTTGTGAGTGTGGTTCATTCAGTAATTATCCTTTGGGAACTGACACGAGGAAAGTCATGCTAAGGATTTCGTCTAGTTTGATTAGTATATTTTGATGCATGTTCTGGAATATATGTATTACATATTACACTCTGTTATTTATCTGTTTGTTTTAACAAGTCTTTAAAAGTTTCTTTTCAACATTGTTTTAATCTTCTTGAAATTTTTCTCAGTTTGCTAGTTACATTAAATGTAATGGAATTTTAGAAAGGTGTTTGAACAAGTTCTAGGATCATTGAATTCCTGGTGGAAGAGGATTTTATTTGTGTTATAAATTCTCATTTCATCTGTCTATCTTACAGCTATTTTCTGTATTTTAATTTGAAAATTATGGCCCTTCATTTAAATTTTAAATTTCAGGTGTTAGTCTTCTGAATTTATCATCCTTCTGTGTTCTTGGCTACATTTACATTTATGGAAAAGAACTTGGAATTTCTATAAGCTAGGATGTCTGTTTGAGAGAAAGTGTTTCATTGGATTCAAAGAGCCTCTGATAGAATGACTATCTGCTTTATAATAAATAGGATTTCTGAATCATTGTATTGTGTATTTTGTGAACTAATTGAAGTCCTCCAAGTGCAAAGTGTTCAGTGGATGATAGTGATTCTTTTAGTTATTGGCTTTTGGGAACTTAGGCTCCAAATAAACAGATGACTTGAGGACTTCAAATAGTTTTGCTTTTGGATATCTATGCGTACAATATGGCTTCTCTTCTTCCTACAACATTTTCTTCAATTGAGTGCTCATATCCTGGAGTTCTCAAACTGTTTTCTGCAGAACTTTTTTTTTCAAAACAGAAGTTTTCACAATTTCAAGTGCTATTTAATGCTCAAGATAGCTCAAAGAATTTTAACTCTATCACAGTTTGATTTATTTCTGTTTTTCCTTTTTTGTAAAGGTTTATTTTGTAATGCCAACATTTAAGGCACTTTTTTGTGCCCAAGGGTCTGCATGTATATACTACATTCCATTGCTATATATTTACATATCTTCAGGTATTTTGTTCTTTTCATTAGATTAGTTGACTTGATTAATTTCTTCAAAAACTTTTTGTCTTAATGTGTGAAAGATATATTATGGCGTTTTTTATCATTTAATAAAACTTAATTATTTTAGTATCAGTAATTTCGATAGTTAGTTCATATCTCTATTATTTGATGAATGATATCTGGAAGAGTGATTTTAATGAGTATTAATAATTATTTAAACAACTTGATTCACGCAAACAAAGAGGAAATAAATCACATTGCAAAAATGAGATAGTTTTTGCACAGAAATCATAATACTTGTTCAGTTCCTTCTCTTTTTATTATTATATTTTGTTGAATTTAATTCTTCTTTCCAAATACTTAATGAGTTCAAAATTTTAAATTATTATTAGGAATACCACTTGAGAAAGTTGCTGGTTTTGGTGTACAGTTCTTGTGTACGACTTTTACTTTTCACATCTATGAATTGCACTTTTTAATATCTTTCCTTTTGAGAGCTGTCTTAACATGTTTCCCTACTCTCTTCTTCAGTGCTTCAATATCTTTTTATTGGTTTCAAATTTCCTCTTTATTTGATTAGATTTTCTATGGTTTTCTTGCATCTCCCATTATATGGCTTCACAGTTTAAGTTCATTAGGAACTTTTTATCCTTGCTTGTTTCTCAGATTCTTATACTGTTACTAAACTTGTTCTTTGAGTGTCAACTTGTCTAGCTTTATTAATATCATAGAATTCATCTCACCTCAAACAATATCTTCATCACATGTAATAAACTGCTGAATATCTTTATATAATTGTTCAAAATCTTCGGTTGTTGCTTCATATCTGAATATTCTCAAATTTAATTTTAATTTTCTTCATTCCTCACCATTTTCGTTACATTCCATTGTATATTCTTTAGATTTTGGGAAAGTATTTCTACAAACAATAGGTTTGTTGTGATCCAAAAGAAAAATATTTTTATTTACATTGCAAACTCTCATTTTGGCATGTCTAGTAGCTACTATTTGCTCCTTATTTTATAATTCAAGACTCTTTATTTATAAATTTCAGTATTTTCCGATGTTAGGTGTTAATTCATTTAAAGTTCACTTTATTGGGTGTACAAAAATATTTAACAGAATTTATATATGAAGTAGTTTGAATTTCTTTTATGCGGGGCAACTGTTTGGGAGAAAAGGTTTTTCAAGATTTTAATTATTTATCGAATATTTTATCGAATGACTTTTGCTTGAATTTAGATTTAGAGACGCAAATTATTACAATGTTTAATTATAGAACAAATAGGGAAATATTTGAGATGGTGCGGGTGATTCATTAAGTAGTTATCTTTTCTGAGAATTTTAACTCCAAAGATGCAAATGACCTAAGAACATTGAATATTGTTTTGCTTTTAGATGATGATGATCATTCATCATTTTCTTCTGTTATTGTTAATTAGAAAATTTTGATTTTGAATTGGCCAGTGCTTATTTTTAGATTTGTAAATATCAGCAATGTTAAAGGATAATTAGATTTTAATTGACGTTTTCATAAGTGGGTTGAAATTACTCATCATTGCACTCAATGGTAGAATAGAGCAGCAGGTTTGTCAGTTGCATTCTTGATCTTCAAATGAAGCTTTAAATTGAATACTTGTTGTTATCATTGCTATTTGCAACGGTGGTCTGAGTAGAATATTATGAGGGTTTCCTTTCATGTTCATTAACATGAAGCTTTATTTATTGAATATTTAAGCATATCATTTAACTCAATAATATGGGTGGCTTGTATTGTAATGAAAATGATACAGAATTTGACAGTTCTTCATAAAATAAGTCAATTTCTAAAGATTTTAATCTTATTTAATAATATTTGGTAGTATTATTATTTTGACATTTTTTAAAGCTAGTAGCTTGTTTGATAATTAGTTGACCATAGATGCATTTCTAGTTAAAAAGACTATTAATACGCATACATAATCAGCGTATTTTACAGCAAATAAATGTTCTTTGGCCTAAAATGATTAAAGTAGAATGTGTAACCTTCCTTATTCCCTAATAACTCTTTTGATATTATAAGTCAATATTTTACGATGAATGTATTTTAATACAGCAAAACCTTCGCTATCGCATAAAACCACGTCTGTCATATACATGTTAATTAAATAATCATTTAATTGTTAAAAATCATACACTTTACCCTCATTAAAAGTCATCTTCCTTTTATCTCTCCAAAATAATTGTCTTTCCCATCTAGCCATAAAATTGCAAATTGAATCCATTACCCACTTTAATGCATAGCTATTTCCAAATAATTACTCATTTCAATCTCTAGAATTATTCTCTATGATCAATTAAAAGTTGGAACTTCTATTTACTTTTACGTTCTTCCTTTTGCCCAGTCTCCTCACCACTACTGATCAGTTGCTTATCATCACATCATGGCTTGGCACATTAATATCAATTTCCTTGATATTTCTGCAATTATTGCCTTATTCTCTCTATTCACTGATTACCAATCATCTTATTCTCATTTCTGCTATTCTTTTTTTTCTGCGAATCCTCTTCATTGGATTTCTTAATTTTATTTAGTTTACATCTTTTTGTACTTTTTTATGTATAATAACTTAGTAAACATTTCCAATAGTATGTGGAGTACATAAATAGTTCATAGCATTGAATTTAAATAATTCAAGGATTACAATTTAATTCCCAAGGCCAAATATCTTTCTTCCGTCCACTCAATAGGGTGCTGCTATGTAATAAACAATGTTGTTGGCATTCTTCATCCTTCTCTTATACATAAGTTAATCAAATGATTGTTACTTCCTCGCAGATTAAATTAGATGACATATTATTCACGTTATTAAGATAATTCTTTGCCTAGAAGCCACAAAAATGTTTTCCTGAATATAAAGTTCATTTTGATTATGTATAAATAAGAAAAATTTGAATAATTAATAATAGTAAATATCCACAAGAACAAATTTCTATACAAATAAATGCTCATAAGAGATTTCATAGTTAGAAACACACATTGAGGTAAGATTATCGTTTCTAAACAAATTACTGTATCAGGTAACTATTATTACAGTATGAAGTATGTTATGTAACAGCAACAACTGTATAGTTGGGCTGTTTCAATTGAACTGATTTTAGTCACAAAGTTTTCAAATATTTTATCTAAGCCCTATCAATTCTGAATTGAAAAAAATGTTCTGACCAAATTAAGAATATTCATTCAGTTTCCCCTCTTTAGGCATCTATCTCACTTTCCAAGGAAAAATATCCGAAATTTAATGGTTCGTAAAAAGTTAATCCTGAAAAAGATGGATGCATTTCTTGAGGAAGCCATTTCCAACATTCTGGAGTTGAACAACACTACAGATACACTGACAACAAAGCTAGAGAAATTATAGAAACTACATAAAATATAAAAATGTTTCTAGTGAAGGAATGGAGACTAGACATTTGAAGAGAAATTACCATTGGTGGGTATTATCAATGCAGAGATCTTTCCTTTGAGCATTTATGTCCATGAGGGTTTTACCGGGCAGATAGTTTCAGTTGTCTGGTCAGGTGCAATTTAGAAGGCAAAATTATTTCTTCACCCACAGAGGTAAAATTCATTGATAAAAAAAGAACTTTTCTATAAATCTGTATAAAATAATGAAATAAATTTAAGAGGAAACTATAAAAAAAAAATTAAGGACTAGTTTATAACTGAAAAATTCACGCCATAATAACAAAAAAACAATGCAGGTGATCATTAATAATGTCAACAACATGTTAAAAAACCAAAATATTTATTGGTTACAAAACTTTTAACTATAAAACAAAATGAATGCCTGCATTGTTGTGGCATTCAAGTAAATACAGTGATCTTTCTTCAATGATGTTCCTCTGACAATAAGTCTATTTTAACAATTAACAAACTAGAAAGCTGGGCACTTTTAGTTTCACTTAATTCATCATAAAAAGATTCCCCAATCCAAAAAATTCATAAAACTGAATTTGGGATAGCTCAGTGCTGATTTGATAATTCACTGATGGCAACAAGAAAATGATGACAAGATAAACAGGCAGCTATAGCAGCAAAAACAGGAGATTCTCAAGATGATGATGATGATTCGCCAAAGTTACGCACCACCCCTGATGCTGGACCTTGAAGAACTTTCCTTGAAAGTCTCATTAAACCTGACACAGGATCTCTACCAAAATATTTCACTTGTATTTCATTTCCTACTTCCAAACCCAAGGCACTTGGATGACTGACCTGTAAAAAATGAAGTGACAGTTACAATGATATCAAATATTTAGATTGACTGAGATGTCAAACCTGTTAGCAAATATTCCAAAAATTTTATAGCCTAGCATGTTGAACAAATAATTCAATTATCATGTAATTAAAATTTATTATCTTTTTAATCTTTTCTATAACATGATTTTGATCTGCCCTCCCTAATTTGTTGAGCTATTTGTTTGTAATTATTTATGACAAATACTTATTGAAGTAAAAGAAATGCTCAAATTATGTTTTCATTTTTACTTTCTCCATATATGCAGTACCTATAGAGAAAGTATTGTTTTCATGAAAAAAATCGACTCCGAGATTTCAACGGAAATAGATGTTTTGGGGTCCCTAGAACATGTTTTGACCATTTTCGGGATAATGTCTGTGTGTATGTGTGTGTGTGCTTGTGGGCGCTCTAACGTAAAAACTATTAGTTGTATCAATACCAAACTCCATACATAACACTGTGGTAAGTGCTGTCAGAGTTGATTAGTTTTTGGAGTAAATCGGTTTACCGAAAGTCGAGCTTTATTCTTTGAAGCAAATTTCCGTTTTTTCCAAACTATCTCCATAAATATGATATTTAGGTAAATTCTATTATTTATAAAAGTTTTAGAAAATGTAATTTGCTATAACTTTTGCATTAAACATATTTTTGTATCACTGATTGTTTATGAGTTATTAAAGAAATACTGATAAACAGGAAGTAGCTGATTATGTACTTTGTGGGCGCTATAACATGATAACTATTTGTTATATCAACACTAAATTCCATATATAGCATTTTGGTTGGTGTTGTTAGAGTTTAATAGATTTTGGAGTAAATCGGTTAACCAGAAGTCGAGCTTTACTTTTCGAAGCTCTTTTCTGTTTTTGCAAAATATCTCCATTAATTTGGTATTAATGTAACTACTTTTATTTATAAAAGTTTTAGAAAATGTAATTTACTATAACTTTTGCATGAAATATTTTTGTATAACTGATTGTTTAGCAGTTATTCATGAAATACTGTTAAACCGGAAGTTGCTGATTATGTACTTTGTGGGCGCTGTGGGCGAAAGGCCAATTTCATTGTTTATCTTCGAACATGTCTTGAAAATCATTATTTATACTGTTTGAGACGTAAAAGATAATATGATATAAATTAATCACTTATCTTTCATGTTTAGATTAAATATAGAGTTCGAAAATACTAACGTAGATAAATATTTACATCTTATACATGGAGAAAGTCATGATCTGGCCACATTAGATTTTTTACTTTCTCCTTATACGTAGGAAGGATAGAAGGGTATAGAGAAAGTATTGTAATCGCAAAAAAATTCGACCTCCAGATTTCAATCGAAATAGATGTTTTGGGGCCCATAGAGTTTGTTTTCGCTATTTTCCCGAACATGTCTGTGTGTGTGTGTGTGTGTGTCTGTGGTAAAAAAAGTTTGTGGGCACTCTATCTTAAATAGTAATTATCCGATCACTTACAAAATTCATATTCAGTATTTTCCTAACATTGCCAAGAGTTGATTAGTTTTTATGAATATCACTTAACCGGAAGTTGCAGTTTATCCAGAACAAAATTTAGTTTCTTAAATATCTCTCTCAGAATGTAATGTAGGTATATAAAATTATTTAAAAAAGTTGTAAATAATGTACTTTACTACAACTTTTGTTTGAAACATTTTTCTGTAACACTCAATGTTTTGGAGTTATTTATATATTACCGGCATAGGCTTCTGTTTTCAACAAATATGGAGAAAGTCATGTGTTAGCCACCAGATTAGATTAGATCAGATTTTTTAATACATTAATTGCATGCTCTATACTGATTGATATATTCATGCATATTGAGATCCTTCGTTTATATCTTAAAGCAACTGCTCTTAACCCTTTTGGTGTGGCGGGCCAATATATCGGCTCTTACATAGTTCATTATTTAATTAATTAATAATTATTTATCAGTTTTATCTCATTAATTAAAAAAACCACGAATAGATAAAATATATATTATATGTAAAAAATTGCTTTTATATTGTTTTTTTTTTCGTAGTTGCTACATTTTATTAAAATACCCTCTGCATTTCTCACCAGTACCCCAGGAAGAAGAAATAGCACTAAGAGGGTTAAAGGTATGACATTGCATTCTCAATTCATATCTTCACAAAAAAATATTCTATTGACACTCTTGGTTCTATTCTATCCCCTTTTATAGAAATCATCTTCTACAGTGACAGAGCCATGGAAATAAGAGTTAATTTACTTTAAAATGTCAGATGCTCATAATAAATAACATGTACATATATCAACCATAAACATGATCAATAAATACTTTATTTACAATATCTATTAACTTGAAACTTGGTTCAAATATTCATATTAGTTACTATTTACTTATTGGAGGTTTAAAATCTACAGTAGCCGTTTTTGTCGGCATTCCTCTTCTCATTCCCAAGACAAGACACCACACTTTTTGAGAGATTTTGAGAGCACTCAATACGTATTTTGAATGCAATATATTCTTCATCAGAAGTAATTAGATAGAAGAGGAACGCTGACAAAAATAGCTATTGGAGATTTTAACCTCTAATACCTTAACAGCTGTGGCCCAACTTTCCTTTCTTTACTATTCACTGAGAACAATATAGCATGGAAATATTCTTGAAATTAAGCTGTCATTCAGCAGATTGGTCTAAGTAAGAGACATAGCCATACCATAAAATAAAATTTGCTGTAGATATAATCATGAAAACAAAAAAATCAAAACTATAACTACCGTATTAGCTTGAATATAAGGCGACCCCGAATTTAACTCGACTCCGAAATTTTCATAAAGATATTTAGAAATAAAATAAAACTCGTAAAAGAATTCAAAGAAAGTAAAATTCAATCAAATAAGCATTTATTTAGGTAATTATAGCTAATAACACAGGTTACATTCATGTCAATAAAATTAGGTAATGTAAAACAAAATTAATATTACGTAAGTAACAACAAAAAAACCAAAATGTTTATTCAGAATCTGAACTGTTTTCAGAATGAAAACTCATTGATGTCACATCGGTATCATCAGTATTTTCATTCACGCTATCAGTCTCCCACAAAATGTCATCTTCCGTCCCATTTAAATCATTGAAAATGTTCAGTCGCGTTTCAACCTCCGAAGGAAAATATCCTTGTTTATATTACATTCCATTACTTAAACCCCTAATTTAGAGCGAGTCAATTTTTTAACGGAAAATAAATGGTCGAAAAATATTGTGTTAAATTCGGGCTAATACGGTAATTCATTTCCTACCTTTCTCTGATCAAGCTGTGAATTATGTAACAGAGCTGGCTGCATTCCTGGATAAAGAGTAACCATCACTCCAATTTCCCGTAATTCTACAATAGTTGCAGTGTAGATGGCACCAAAGTCTAGCTGAGGTTCTCTTTCAGACGTCAACCAACCATCAATCAACTCCTGAGCTTCATCTTTGGCAGCTTGATTAGGAGCAAACAGGATAAAATTTCCTTCATCCTCTTGGGTGATCTGCCAAAAAAGAAGTAGTTGATTGAATTGAATTCTCTTTCTAAATGTACAATTATAAAGTTCAGCAACAATCATTACATCTACATCTACATTAATACCCTACAAGCCGCCTTTCGGCGTGTGGCAGGGGGTGTAAACACCAGTCGAATCTAAATTACTTCCTTATTCGGTTATTGTCACGTATTGTTCGCGGAAAGAATGAATCTCAAAAACGATTCATCCTAGCATCTATTTCTCTTAACTTACGGTCATTATCGGATCGACCGACGTAGCAGGGGGGTTGCATGATACCGATTGTATCTTCCGAAAATGTAGTTTCCCTGAATTTATTAAGCAATCGCAGCCTAGCTTCCAATCTCCTTTCTTTCAAGGATTCCCAACCTACGTCTGAGAGCATTTTTGTAACGCTTGCTTTTTTATCGTAGCATTTCTCAACAAAACGAACCACTTTACGCTGCACTTTCTCAAGTTTGCGAGTACACGTTTCATCCGCCGGATCCCATATACTTGCCGCATATTCCAGAAGGGGTCTGACCAAGGTAAAATAACATCGCTCTCTCACCTTTTCATCGCATTTACCGACAATGCGCTTTACAAAGCCAAGCCTTTTACTTGCTTTGCCGCAGATTTTTCGAATATGCGTGCTCCAATTTAAGTTATTAGTAATGTTGATCCCGAGATATTTAACTGAATCTACTACTTTGATACTAATTCCATTAATTTTGTATGGGTGATTTGGACGCATTTTTTTTCTTTTCGAAGAAATTAACTACGGAGCATTTACCTACGTTAATATCTAATTCCCATTTTTTGCACCACCTTTGGATGAGGACTAAATCGTTTGAGAGAGATTTCCGGTCTTCCTCGTTTGTTATTTCCCTATATATAACCGAATCATCCGCAAATATCCTCACATTACTAACTATCTCAAGTCATTGATATAAATAAGGAAAAGAAGAGGTCCAATTACACTGCCTTGAGGTACGCCAGAGGTAACTTCGACTCTATTTGAGCTAACGCCATCCAGTACAACTTGTTGTTCCCTCTCGCAGAGAAAATCCTTAACCCAGTCGACTACTTCCTTGTTAATGCCCGCTAGTATAAGTTTGCGAATTAGTTTGTAGTGGGATATACTTAAGAACTTGGATGATAAAAATCCGAAGTGATTAGGTGAAAGATTCAAATTTAGGAAGATATTAATAAAGGGTTCCAAAACATGTTTCACTATACCAATAAAAAACATATTTGTTTTATAATTATTAGTGCATATCTTCTTTTATTTACTGTTTTATCAATATAAAATCAATAATAAAATCGTCCTAAATAATGAAAATGATCACTGATTGTAGATTTAAGCATTGTGATGTAACAGCTGAAGGATAATCAAATACACGCAAAACAGGTACCGTATATGCCGGCGTATAAAGGTAGGTGTCCACAGGCTCGCATCGGACGGATTGCATCAAACGGATTTTAGAATTCTTTGTATAGAAAGCAATTGCAGTGGGTCCACTGATCCGCAGCGGACGGACCGCACGCATCAGCCCTTCGGCAATACCGATGTGATTGCTCGGAGAGGCAACTTTCCGATGCGTGCCGATGACGTTTTCCGTAGTAGACTTGCTCTCACCCCTGTATGTTGTATTCTGTCTCAATAAATGAGGTCTCAGGATGTCAAGAAGAGTAGTAAACATGGCATGAGACATACGAAAGTACTGAAAGAACTTTACGTCGTCGTTCAGCAAATCAGGAAATAGCGTATGATATACTCCATGTTGCGATCTTTTCTTGAATATGTCATGTATCCACATGTCATGTTTACTTTTTTTCTTTCCTCTTCTTCTTCTTCCAATAAACAAGCAATTACGACAAGTTCTTTATCATCACTTTCCATCTGTCCATCCATGTCTCGCACGCACCGTTTCCTCTCACTGCGAAAATCCTACTGCCAGTAGCCGTCGCGTCGGCAAATCCGATTGCTGCGTATACAGTGGACGCACTACCATAAAGCGATCCGTTTGATGCGATCCGTCCGATGCGAGCCTGTGGACGCCTACCTTTAGTCAACCCCTAAAATTTTAGGTGAATTTCAGGTTTTAGCCTATGTTCAGTCAACCAAAAAAATAAGGCAACACAACTTCCCCAGCTCTATTTTATGGGTAGAAAAACTAGTTTCTATAATTGTACGATAGCTTAAGGAAAATGTACCGCATGAGATTACAATGCTAGAATTATATCTTTGTATGGGATCAGATAAGTTAATTAATGGAGGTTCCATGGCAAATGTCATATCACTAAGGAATAAAAATAAGGATATAAAAATATTAACACACAAATTTGAAGTCAACTAACTCACCTGAACCCCAGTTTCCACCATCAATCGTTTCAAATTAGCACCACCAAGGCCAATGAATTTAGCCCTTTTTTGAGGAGGAATCTCTAGCTTCTCAGAAATTGGCCAGTTGCTCTTTCTTTGCTTCCTGTTTACATGAAATAAAGTTAGATTATAATTTTTGGAAAACAAAAATAATAACAATCTGAATCAAAAAGTGATTACTTCAAGAATAGAAAAACGTAGTTAAATAACTTTTCAATTCACTGTTAAAAGAAGAAAGATCTGTGAAATAAAAATGTTTGCAAAAAATGTTATCATTTAAATCAAATAATAACTCACCTTCTTAAAAATTGAAATTAAACTTTCAGAAAGAAAGAATTATGAGGTAAGTAAGTTTTTTCGTCTATACACAATCATAAAGCTTCTTCACCACTAATAACTTCTAAAAAGAATAATTTATCTTAATTAATTAATTAATTAATTAATCATAAAGGAGGATAAAAATGTGCTTTCTGAATAATTCAAATTCACCCAGCTTCTACGATTCTTGTTATATAAGCAAAAATAAACAGGAAAATTTAATATTGTGTAATTGTGCTGGTTTCAACTCCATGTTAGACAGAGTTCCATGCTTGAATGTATGCTTCAACTAATCTGGGATCAAATGGGTAACCAATCCAAATGCATTCATAAAATAAGTACATTATCTGCATAGAAAAGATATTTACTAATATTTTAAGGTCAAAAGTTGTTCAACTTTTAACTCTTTCTTAGACTAATATACTTACATGCATATACAAGTACAAACTATTCAATTTAACTCAACAAAGTACATTCATTTCATACACAGGGAATGACATATCATACACAGGGAATGACTTGTATTAACATACGAGTAAAATGTAGCTTGCATACTGCAAGCAGATCGACAACACTAATTTCATGTCGGCATCATATCGGGATGGCCCTCAAATAAAAAAAAAGGGATTGAAAATATTCTTAAAATTCGCTGCAATTTAATCGTTTGGCATCGAACCTAGGCCTTCCTGGTGAACCTACTATGCAGCACCACAGAATATCACCATCTCTTACTATGTGTGAAAATTCAAGCAGAAATATTGGCTCCAACTGCCTCAAATGACGTTCTATTTTTCAATAATGTAAATGGCTCTCTGGATTCGAACCAATGACGATCTAGGAAATCTAAAACATGTTTTTCAAATGAATCATTGTCCTCTATCTATATGCCTAATTTCATGTTTTAATATTATTGGGAAGGGGTTTAAATTAATTCTTAAAAATCAGATAATTTACTGATTGTAGAGACGCCTGGTGTCGAACCCAGGAAATATTGGTAGCTGTGAATGCACAGTATGTCTTATTAGAACTTCATCTTGTTTCATAGAAAGTTTGAAGTCGATATCATGCCGGGAAGTGCCTAAAACCTTTTACTGTTATCTCCATAAGAAATGCTTTGAGGAATGTAAATTGCTCTCTGGGATCGAACCAAGAACCATCAGCGAACATGTAAAATTTGATTATGAAATATATTTATGATATCCAACTCCATGCTGAATTTCAAGTTTCCATGCCATCGGGAAAGGGTCCAAAAAAAATCTTAAAAATCGCCACAATGCATTTTAAACGGCCGATTTTTGCCTTGACCTAGCTTCGAACCCAGGATATTTTCCGAAAAATTCATTTATGTTTTCGATAGATCATGACCATATATATAGGCTCCTAGAGTTTCGATTCTCTACCTATCCGGGAAGTATATTTTTTAAATTCCTGAAAATCAAAGCAATGCATTTAAACGGGAAAAATCGGGACTTTGGGGCCCTCTGGAATCGAACCCATGACACTGAGGTTCAAAATCTCAATTTTTCTGGCGGTTACACGTTATGGCCAATATGTCGAAAAAATTTCAGATCAATGACGCTTGTAGTTTAGGCTATGAATTAGTATCCTATCTATCTATCTATCTATCTATATAGGTATACGAGTAAAATGTAGCTTGCATACTGCAAGCAGATCGACAACACTAATTTCATGTCGGCATCATATCGGATAGGCCGTCAAAAGAAAAAAAAAATGGATTGAAAATATTCTGATTATTCGCTGCAATTTATTCGTCCAGCATCGAACCCGGGTCTTCCAGGTGATACTTACTATGCAGCCCAATAGAAAATCACCATCTCTAACTATCTGTGAAAATTCAAGCAGAAATATTATCTGCAACTGCATCAAACGACGTCCTACTTTTCCCTTATATTTCTTATGAGAGAAATGTTAATGTGGTCTGGCATCGAACCCTGGAATATAACGGTCTTCCAAAAACTGTTTTCTTAAACCAGTTTTAACCATACATCTTCCAGCCAAGCACGAACTTCCTATCATTTCGATAAGTGCATCAAAAAAATAATGAAATACTAACCCTATGTATTTTAAACGGGAGACATTTTTACCACCCGGCATCGAACCCGGGTCTTTCTGGTGATACTTCCAATGCAACATTATAGAAGATATTAATCTTTAACTATGTGCGAAAATTCAAGCAGAAATATTGGCTGCAACTGCCTCAATCAAAGTCTTACTTTTCCCTTATATTCCTTATGAGAGAAACGTTAATGTGCTCTGGCATCGAACCCAGGAATAGTACGGTCTTATGAAAATTTTTTTCTTAAAGCAATTGTTACCTTACACTTTCCGGCTAAGCACGAACTTCCTATTATTTCGAGAAGTGCATCAAAAAAAATAATGAAAAACAGCTCCCATGTATTTTAAAGGACAGATCTTTGCATCGTCCTAGCATCGAACCCAGGATATTTTTTGTGAAAGTCATTGATGTTTTCAAAAGTCCAAGACCATAAATATAGGCTCCTTGAGTTTTATTTCTCTACCTATCCGGAAAGTATTTTTTTTTAATTCCCGAATATCACGGCAATGCATTTAAACGGGAAAAATCGGGAGTTTGGGGCCCTCTGGAATCGAACCTATGACACTGAGGATCAGTCGCTTTTTTCCTGGGGGTTTCACGTTATGGCCAATATGTCATAAAAATTTCAATTCAATGACGCTTGTGGTTTAGCCTGTGAATTTGTATCCTATCTATATAGCTATATAGCTATATATATGAACTAGTAAATGGGTGCTTGCAAAATGCAAGCAAAGAAAATTATCAAGGTATACTACCCCGAGTTATGGGTCTATATGCTATGTTTTTGTTCCTTTTTAATTATGCCATTGTCTTTAGTCACATAATTTTCAAATCTAAGATCGAGAATCATCAAATTATATAATAATAGAATAATTACTTCGAAGTCCTTTCACGTTCATTTGATACGGGAGTTTTGGAGTTGAGTTCTTCATGATTCATTCGAAAAGTTAAATAAAGGAAATACGCCAAAGAAAAGTTAGAATAAAAATCTGCATAAAATTAAAATTCGAGGAATCGATAGACGATTCGTTACCTGTGGTATGAACTCGGTTTAGTGCAAGACATACTCCAATTGAATCCTATGGCCGCGGCGCCTGCTTCTGGGCAGAACAGCATATGATGATGAGGATAATATTGACGGCGTGCGGAATATTATCAAATATCCTTTCCGGTGAAACTAACACCCTGATATTTTCTGAGGAACGTACTCTTCCTAGCGCGACATAAAGCTGGCAATGTGAAAACACGTCGCTTCTCAAATCAATTCCTACCTTACTTAGTTTTGGATTTCAGCCCTCAATAATATATATGGTCGTAGGTTTCCGCAGCGAACGGCTGATTCCGTGGTATCTCTTTCGGGATTCCACCGCGATGAATGCAGCAGCTGCGACGACGACGTTTTAATGTGCATTCGAAAAAGTAAATTAAAGAAATAAGCTTAAGAATATTGAGTTAGAATAAAAATCTGCATAAGATAAAAATGCGGAAAATAAATAGACGATTACCTGTGTAGTATTCGGTTCATTGCAATACATACTGCAAAATAATTCTATATTCATTAAATGGCGTCTACCACGACAATGAGCTCCGTTTCTAATTAAACAAACAAATAGACAATAGGCAACGTAATTATGTAAACAGTTTTAATGAACGTAGAAAAAGAACTTTATTCTAAAGCGCGTTTGGAGAAGATGGGAAAATAATATTCATACAATGATACATGCGAAAATTGTTTTTACTTACGAAGAATTATCCAGCGAACACTAAGAACGACGTAATCAGAATGTCGTTCAAGGAAATCAGAGTACTTTATGTGTAGATTTTTGTTTTTTTTATTTTGATGAAAGTTGAATTACGTAATATACTACGTACTAATTGTGCACTACGTATTAATTAAAAAAACGTAGAAAAAGAACTTAATTTTAAATTCTCTTTAGAGAGGAAGACAGAATAATTATATGTAATTAAAATAGAAAAGAAGAAAAATAATAGGCATATAATAATATGCACAGAACTTACACATGAAAAGCAATCCACCATATACGAAGAACAACGATATCGTAACATCGTTCAATGATACCATGTATTTCCTGAATAGATATTTGTTGTTCACTTAGATGAAAGTTACAATTTCTTGATATTCAATGATAACATGGTCCTTCAAGAAAGGCGGGCAGCAATGGGTTTGGTTTCCGGTATGAGCTTTTCGGTGACAATATATCACAATGTATATAGTACAAAAGTGAAACATACATGGAACTTTTTAGTCTGAGTTCAGCATACGATAAATATATTTGGTTCAGTGAGCTATGAAATAAAATATATTACTAAACTATAATGCTCGTTAAACTAATGATTTGTATTGCTTGCAGTTATTTTATTTCTAAAGACTGTTGTTAAACCTTTTAATTTACAATAATATCCCTATTTATTAATTTATATTAATATCTATGTACTTCATTCTAGAATAATCTCACTACTTACATGACTTTTACGATTATCTTCGTTGTTAATGGTCTCGTATTCTCTACATAAACTTATGTTACCAAAGCATGCATTCACGATTGATTCATTGACCGTGCAGATATCCACTGTCTATTTTGATGAAATTTACATTTTTTAGCATCTATTTATAACATATATCGAAAGAAACATTTAAAACAATTAATAATGCATCAAACCTTTATCATGGCGTATGAAATTAAGGATCGTAAACAAACTTGTTTTCGATTCAAACAATGGTTGTTGCCATAGATTTAATTTTCGAAATGAGAAGAAAAAAAACGTAATAAATTGGCGTTCAAACTTAAACTTTGCATATTTCGAGCAGGAATGTTAAAATCGGTCGCAAGAAAAGTAAACTTTGATCTTTTGGACGTTATACAGACCAAGCCCTACTGCTTTACGATCACTTTTTCACATTTTAATTAACGAAAGAAATTTGCTCTGCATGGCTATTTTTCGTTTGCCCCGTTTAAATGCATTGAAAAATATAATCGTCTCTGGGCTCAATCCTAGGTCAAAATCTGAGAATTTTCGATTTTTTCCTGACTCGACCGTCAATTATGAATCTCTCCTGAAAATTTCAGCCTTCTAGCTCGATTAAAAATGCCCAGGATTTTGTGTCAATCAGTAGGATTTGCAGCTTTATATATAGTAATGAATCCGGAGAAGCATCTATATATAATAGATATATGAATGAATCCGGAGAAGCATCTATATATAATAGATTACAGTTTATGGCTGAAGAGTAAGTGCTTACCTTGGCCTGGTAATAACTTCATTCATGATATCAATAATCCTGGATTTGGCATCCGTTGCTTTCAGGATAGACTCCATAACAATTTTTTGAGGTAGTCCAGGAATTTTGACATCTAGCTGAATGGCTGTAATTCCTTTCTTTGTTCCTGCAAGCTTAAAGTCCATGTCTCCCATGTAATCTTCAATGCCCTGAAAAAGTAAATAATTCTTGATAAAATTTAAAAATATGTGAAGTCAACATAAGTGCCAATTTGTGCAATGTAGAAATTCAATGAGGCCTGACAGTTTTTAAAACTAATTTAAAGAAAAAATTTTGTATCCTTATTCCCATTTTTACAAAAGGAAGTCCATGGAAAACAAAATAATTAAGAATCTACAAATACAAATTTAGGATTAAAATCAAAACAAATAATTTCATATTTTTTTGGAGTCATGTTGAATAGATTTTTGAGAAGATACAACTAAATTAACAACAGATAATTAATGTATCACTAAATTATTACAAAAAATAAATTAAATTGAAGTAAACTCTGGCATTGTAATATAACCATAAATGTGTGTTATGTCCAATCATCCACTGAAGGATAGAATAGATCAACTTTTTTAATTTTTTAGAGGTCTTGGTAAAGTATTTATACTTAAAATTTAAGATTTACTTAATAACCAAATTAACAATAAAAGAAATTAATATCTTCAATATCATAAAGAAATATTCTCCTTTCATTGGCTATACCCTTGCATTTGGAAATGCAGAACTTTGCAGTTATAAAATCAACTGATAGATTTTTCATTTACCCTCAAATACAGCCAAGGTAGGATTGGTTAATTCACATAAAAAGCTGACATGTGAAATTATAATTTCCATTGAATACCTTTGCTTTAACGCAAACAATACCACTTTTGACTGTAGGATGATGGATGCAACCACACATGATAAGAGTTCAATTGTAGTAAGAATGCAATACTTTGTCTAGGCTCTTAGCTCTTCTGATAACATTCATCTCTGTACGTGCAAGTATGTTTCTTCCTTAGAAAGGATTTCCAGAATTTTCTGAGTTTTAATTTCACACAGACATTTAAATGTTACAAATGAATTGTAATTCATGTATTTTTGGAATGAATTTTTTAAATATCAGTTAAAGATTCATTTTGACCTTATACGATGGATCTGTTTAGTCAAGATGGCATTAAATGTACTATATTTAACATTATTACAGAAAGTAATATCATACCAGAATGTCAGTCAAAATTCTGTAGTCCTCTATGTGCTTGGTATCTGTCCCTTGATAGCGAGTTACTAAACCCATAGCTACGCCAGCAGCTGGAGCGGAGACTGGTACACCAGCATCCATCAAAGCCAAGCTACCACCACAAACAGAGGCCATTGATGAAGATCCTAAAGGTAGAAATTTGAAAAAAAATACAGATGAAAAATATATTAGTGCTTGAAATTACATGATGATCAAAGTGTTTTACAATGTCACCTCAATTGATACAAAATTTTGGAAGTGATTAATTTTGAGTTTTGTCCATAATTCTTCTTTCCTATCTTGTCCATAATTCATAATTCGTCCATCTCTTTTGAATTTGAACATGTAACAAACCAGTAAATGCAAGTTCTTAACAAAGAAATCAATGGAGAAAGCTGTAATTCCCTCGAGCACATCGAGGCTTAGAAAAATAAAACTAATTTTGATGTATTCATGAATAATCATTCTTACAAGGAAAAATCTGATGTGGCCAACACATGACTTTCTCCGTATTTATTGAAAACATAAGCCTATGCCGGTAATATATAAATAACTCCAAAACAATGAGTGTTACAGGAAAATGTTTCATACAAGCTTTGTAGTAAAAAACATTATCTACAACTTTGGTACATAGTTGTATGTACCTACATTGCATTCTGACAGAGATAAGTAAGAAAAACTTCAATTTCTGGATAAACAATAACTTCCGGTTAACCATTATTGAAGAATAACTACTAAAAAATCAGTGTTACGAAAAAATGTTTCATACAAAAGTTGTAGTAACATACACTATCTATAACTTTTGTATGTATATTTATATACCTAAATTGCATTCTGACAGAGATATGTATGAAAAACTTCCTTTTCTGGATTAACAACAACTTCCAGTTAACCATTATTGGGAAATAACTCCTAAACAATCAGTGTTAGGTAAAAATGTTTTTTACAAAAGTTGTAGTAAAATACATAATCTACAACTTTTGTGCGTAAATGTATATACCTATATTGCATTCTTACAGAGATATTTAAGAAACAAAAGTTTGTTCCGGATAAACCGTAACTTCCGGTTAAGCGATATTCTCCAAAAACTAATCAACTCTTGGCATTGTTAGAAAAATTCTAAATATGAATTTTGAAAATGATCGAATAATTACTTTTTAAGATAGAGCGTCCACAAACTTTTTAAACACAGACAGACAGACAGACACACAGACAGACATGTTCGGGAAAATAGCTAAAACATGCTCTATGGGCCCCTAAACATCTATTTCCGTCGAAATCTGGAGGTCGAATTTTTTTGCGAATACAATACTTGCTTTATACTACGTATAGGTAGAAAGAAAAAATATCATTGGAATGCTTGAACACGCAAACCTGATGAAACATATCTCCTACACTGACCACTGGTCAAATTTTATACTTAGGTGTTAAATGCCCTCAAAAATTATGCCTAAGCAGTAGAGAATCCTCACCATTTGACTCTAAGACTTCTGACGTAAGTCTGATCGTAAATGGGAAATCAGAGGGAACTATAGCACGAAGACCCTTCTCTGCCAATGCTCCATGACCCATTTCTCTTCGTCCAGCCGGACCACTCCTTCCAACCTCTTTAGTCGCATATGGAGGGAATTCATAATGCAGAAAGAAGTTCTTCGCCTTCAAACCACTGCAATTCAAATCAGAGTTTCAATAATGGCCACATCATGACCACATGAATATTTGATTTTCCCCAACTTGCACAGAGCAGCAAAAGTTAATTGAAATTTGTTTGAAAGGGAATTAATTCAGTCTTAGATGGAGTGATTACAGCTTAAGCCAAACCAAATATTAGTAAAACTACTAATTACAACTCAACGTTCTTGTTGACACCAACATCTTCAAAAGGAATAAATTCACAACCTTTTAAATGATACTCAATAATGTATTATTTGATTATTTCACAGCCAATTATCATCAGGAAAGCTCATTAAGCACGAAGTTTAGAGTCAAACCTTGTTAGAATAGAGACAGGATCCATCCTCATGGCAGATTCAGGAGAATCTAGAGCAACTGTACAAAACACCTGAGTCTGACCTCTTTGGAATAATGCTGATCCATGAAGTGGTTTGTAAAGATCCACTTCACATGAAATGTTTCTTAGTTGGTCAAGTTTTCTTCCATCGCATCTGCAAAATAATACACAACCATGCTTAATTAAGAAATATTGGAGCAAGAAAACATTTATACCTACTACCATGGACTAATGATTAACAAAACAGTAGCAATTAACAACTTTAATGAAGTCCAAATTCATTTACCTGAATGATAAGTAAAACTTTTGCTGCTAATAACATATTGATTACTAATTATTAAGAAATTCCTTATTTTTAGCAGACAACACTAGCTTATCACTGAGAATGATAGCTTATCACAATATGGAATTGAGGGACAACTTCTGCCGTTTTTGACAAGAAATAGAGTTAGCTTTATCCATCTGAATCATTTTCTACTACTTTCTCTGACAATCAGAATCATCATCTTTAGCATCTAGAACGATTTTATCCTAGTATTTAAACATGTTCCGCCTTTAGGATAGAGTTGGAATATTAAATTACATGAAAATTATTTTACATTAAATTATATTAAATTGAATTACACTAAAATGATTTACAAGAGCAAATTTCTCGAATGTGTTACTCTAGGCTTTCCTTTAAAGAGTTTTCATTATTACATGTTTTCTCAAAGAAACCTATTACAGTAGAACCCCGATCCATCGCTCCCGCATTTTCGTTTTCCCGGATTTATCGTTTATTTTCTATAGTCCCGACTTAGGGCCATAAGGAGACATGTAAAGTAATACCGCATTCATCGTTCTTGGAAATATTATTTTCCCGCATCCATCGTTCAGATTTTTGGCCCAATCGAGGAAGAAAGACAAAGTATTAGGAATTGCGACAAAAATTTTCTTTGAGAGCTTGGCATGAACTTTTTTTAAGGCTGTCGTAGCACTTGCTCAAGACGGCCGATTTTTTAAACACATCTGGGGCTGTTTTAATACATTGTATCCTATTGGAGAGCTTTCACATGGGTGCGCGTAAGAGTCCTGTTTGGCCTTCTCAGTTTACATATTTCACCCAGTTTGTACCGTCTCTAGGAGTTCAGTACGTTTATTTTTTCGGATTCTTTAGGGGTTTTCTTTGGATAAACTTTCGTTACATATTCATTTTAATAGTGTGAGCTGAGTCTACATTTCCCGCATTCATCGTCTTTTTCTCTCGGTCCCTTCAAAAACGATAGATCGAGGTTCTACAGTACATTCTTAAAATGTGCTATAATTACATATATGCAAAAACTTATATTATAAAATCTCAATGAATTTTGGAAATCCCATTCGTAAAAGGAACTTCGGGTGCTACAGGAATGTCAAAAAATTTACGCAACTTTGTTAAATAATACAATAACACATATATAGGGAGACAGTAAGCTAAACTACTAAGCCAGTATTAAAATCAGGTTCTAAAATTGATGGAATTGTAAAGCATTGCATGCCTCATACCTCAGATCATCTTCAAATATCATACTTCTGAATAACTCTCTGCAGAATGCATTAAATGCTTCATTGATGGCAGCAGGGGCATATTTATCTTGATACTTCTCCACAAGCTCATTTCTATGAGTAAAGACTGCATTGTCTCTAGAAAGTTTATCATGAGAAAAATCCCTGTATATTTCTCTCAACTTACTTTCACTTTCACTTTTCACCACATCTTCTAGAGGTAGAGCTTCACCTTAGAAAGAAATGTCACATTAAAATCTCAATATAATGCTCTCAAAGGATAACAAAAATATATTTTCATCTAAATATCGTGATATTTTTTATCCAAACAATGAGGAATTAGAGTTTTAACGCATTTGAATCACATTCATGCAACATTATTTCACATATAAAGTGAATCACTCTGTCCAATACAAAGAAACAATGCACCGAAAAGGATCATTTTATATCTAATTTTCCAATTTTCTTTTCTGCTTTGTCTTACCGCTTAAACTTTGTTGTTACACTAAGTTTCCCTGATTTTAAAGCTGAATTCTAAGAACAACCAAGGAAATTCAGCAACATAATATAGGGCATAAATAGGAGAAGAATTATTCCAATATTCTAGATGCCAAACACAAAAAATATTTAAATGACCATTCGAGACCCAAATTATAAAATTGAAAGGAACAACCATAGTTAAGCTATGATTAATATAATTCTTAGTATGTAAATACATTGTTTAATTAATCATAACATTGGTTTTATATTTTAATTAAATGATATTATGTTTTCATGTGAAATAAAACATAGAGAAATATCTGTACTATGGTTACTAGTAATTCCTACTGTTAGGACATTTTCACAAAGAGAAAGTTAATTGAATCATGTTTTCATTTTTTTTAATTTTCCATGTTGTTAAAAAGTTATCATATTTGTTATGTTTTGCATAAATTAACGTGCGATTTTATGTATAGTAAGCTATTATAAAAGAAATTGCAGTTAAATTTAACATGATAAGGAAATAAATTCTTAGAGATTCATAATTACAAATGTAATTTTCATTAAAAAGTATACTTAGGAGAGAAGAAAAGCTTTAATTAAATCTGATTGTATAATAATGAGATTTGGTAGAGCATTGTTTCTGGAAACCCCTTTCAATTACAAGTAACTTTAAACTAATTTAGTCCATGCATTAGGTCTCACATAGCATTCACAGGCTTATAACTATGTAATCGCATACAATAAAAGTAGCTATAGATATTACTAAATAAATTCAGACAACAACCCAGTATTGATAGTAATGAATGCTTAAAATAAGGGAATTAGATATTTGAACAAAGTTAAACCTAAAGTACAAACTGATAAATGAATATTCTACCAATAACCAAACAATGATTTCAGCTAAAGATCCTTATAAAACTAATGGATGCAGTTGGTAACCCGTTCATTCGCCACTTAAATTAGCATAAAACAGTATTAAAAATAAAATAGCAGCACAACAAAATAATATATACAGGGGCCCAGCCAAAAGAACAGCACTCAGCATACAAACTTTAATTTTCTATTCACCTCAAGAGTGATTATGTAAGCACATTCAGAACGGTTAAAAATATCCTCTCAGTAGAATTGTTTCACCGACTTGTGAAAGAGGGTTAGTTGGTAATGTGATGGGAAATTTACTTACTCAAGAATTTAAAAATAGAAACGAAGAAAAAAGTAGTAGATATGTGTCCATCACCCAATTGATTTTTCTCACAAATGCAGTATAAACAAACAAACTATCAATCTTCGGGAATTTGAAAACTCACGAAGATTAAATATATTGAAAGGTAGATCTCTTAGCATAATTATTTAGAAAGTATACCTTCAGAGCCTTCAATGTTAGGATTATCTAGCACCCGCTTAGTCCGACCGTAAGTCTTCTGCAATTGTTGTATGGAACTAATCACAAACTGACATTCACGCACTCCCACTTTGATAGCTTTTAACAAGTCCTGCTGATGCACAACTTCCGCCGATCCTTCCAACATCACCACCAGGTTTTGTTTCGTTGCAGCAATCACCAAATCCAAACCACTATAGCTGTGAGAAATTTCCCTGCGAGTGGGATTCACGCACACTTCTGGTGGTGCATCTCCTTCCCCACGAAAAAGTCCAACTCGGACAGCACCAACTGGTCCATTCCATGGGATGTCTGACAACGCCAGTGCCGCCGAAGCTGCATTGATACTTGCAACTGCTGGGTCGTGCGAACCATCAACTGCTAACAAGTTGCACATAATCTAAGAAATAAATAATCCAACCCCAAAGTCTTCGATTACAACTTGAACGTCAGAATATGCTCAAGAAAATGAAAAGAAAATTACAATTAATTACCTGTGTTTCACAAGAATAACCTTTAGGAAACAACGGTCTGAGAGATCTGTCTATCAGCCGACTGGTTAAAATTTCTGTCTCATTGGGTCCCAATTCCCTCCTCAGAAAATTGGTGGGTATTCGACCAGCAGCTGCAGCTTTTTGTCTGTAATCTACCAGAAGAGGAACAAAGGATGATGGTGACGGTTTTGTCTTACTGACTGCTGTAACCATCACGGAAGTATCCCCAAGGGTTGCTACCGCACATCCATCCGCAAACCGGGCATACTTTCCGGTTGAAATTGTCATATAACGTCTGAAATGAAGCGAACACCACGTAGGGTTACATTATTATGAATGAAATGAAAGTCATTAATACTAACAGAATTACATAATCATTGCTGCATGTAATTAGTAGAGAATTAAGTTAGAGCAAATGCGTAAACTCTGATTGTTGACATTTTACCCGCTATTGAAATGTACATCAACCGATGGAACGCGATTAGCACTGGAATCACTAGATTGCTTTCTTGAAGCTAAACTTATCAGTAAATATGTTGAAGGACACTTTTTAAGATTTCCATTATAATTTCGGCATGCCCAAGCCCTTCTGCTTAAGGGCGCAGCCATCTTTAAAATAAAACTGTTGAGTGGTGAAATTCGTATCCGAGTATGAGAAAGTCCACCAAATTGAATCAACAAACCACATCCTCCCTTTCGTCTGCTAATGTCGCGAAGTTTAAACTCGGGAATATAAGGTTAGAAAATCAAATAGCAGTTTAGATGGCATGTGAATTCTCGTAAGGAGTTAAAGTTTTATCAGAATTGATTCTGATCTCAAATATCTATGCGCTGCGACTTTGTCACTGATTGAGTTTGATTCTTTAAGTAGAATTCCTTTTAATTAAATTATTCTATTAGAGTAATCTGTATGATTTAGAAATTTTCTTTGGAATTTCAACAGAATTGGTGAAATTTTCTCCCCTTCCTTATCAATTATTTCCCAAAATCAAAGGACCCTCTATTATAAGCTCTATAAATTATCTTTCTATATTTATAATGAGCCAAAGATCCGAATTCGATGATTACGCGGATGACCTCTCTTGCTCCTTCTCCTACGAGTACTCATAGAGTATTTATATAATTACATAAAATAATTTTATGACGCTTGTGACACTTAATACGTATGCGTTTCTTAGCATTTTCAATATAATTGACGTTTTTGTTCGTCATAAATCACGGTAGAGAATATCAGTATCATATCTTGGAAAAAGCAATGGTTTAAAGCGTTGGAAGAAAGGAGAAAATAATGTTTCGTAACGTAAATAGCAAAACTAGAATTTGAAATACGCAGCGGTGTCCTACATAGACCGCCGGGGAGCGCTCATTACCTGCTGCCCCTGCTGCATAGGGGTGCTCTATTTTTTTGCTAAAGTGAGCAAGAGAAATGGCCTCCGGTGAAGTTATTAACTTCCCATCGGTCATAAATTTATTTGCCATGTATCGACGTGTACGCTTCAAATAGACATTTTTAGATCATCATTTTATTCTTGAATGTGTAGTAACTGTGATGTAGTTAATTAACCACCTTGGATGTGTTAGATCGTCAAGATAAATGTAAGTAAAAATTGTTTTCTGCCACACCCTATTTCGATGTCACGAAATGGATGACTAGATGATGGGTAGCTGTGACGTAGCAACTTATTTGACATCATCTTTTAAGATAATTAATGTTTTATTTCTCAAATCTTCTTCAAATAGAGTATTCTGTTATTGACGATGATGTTTAGACTGTGGTTACATGCAAATAAGTTCAATTACTTGCATTTATGAGGACTTTGAATTATTTAAAATTATAAATTTGCTTCATTATAGAGGAGCTGTGTTAGTAAGCTGTGCAATCTCTTCCACGTTCTAATGCAAAATTGATTGATACAAAAATATAATTGCATGGTTTAAAAAAAATAATTAAAGGTGAAATTGAATCTTTGAATTTGCAGGTTTCTATGTAACATCTGAACACCTCCCTGTCTAAAGCTGTTGTAAGGATTAATGCTATTTTATTCCTTGTCTGTGGCCAAAATGATATTAACAAAGCAATGTTAATTACACAATTAAATAAACAAGTAAATGTTTAATAAATAGGTTGGTGACTTATAAATCAATGGAGATGCATAGGTTTATTACATGATAATATAGATTTTATTCAGTTTTGGGTGTCTATGCTCAATTTTGCAGCAATCCTTTCTGTTGATGTGATATTCTTCCAAATGAATGCCATTCAGAAATATAAGTGGGAATTGAAGTTCTGAAGGCATTATATCCTGATATTTCAAGAACGATAAGGGTGAACAATGGACAGGGGAAATCTGAAATAAGAAACGAATATAAAATAAATTCTAATCCGCTTAACTTAAATGGAACAAGATGGAAAGTTCTGCATTAAAACAGGTAGGCTTACAAGTAAGTTTCACTTATTATATGTATTATGGTATTTTTTTAATTTCTCAATAATTATCAAAATCATTCAAAATTATGAAATTTTTGGCAATATATTTTATGTATATTTTTGTCCTTAATTTTCAGTTTTTTTACAGATATTTGCACAGTTCTCTCAGAAGTATATTTTAGGATGTAACATTCTTGCTATATTTTGGCAGTGATCTCTCTTTATGGTGATATTCTTTAATGCACTCATGACTAAAAATTAAATAATGTTTAATTTCAACTAATAAGTAGGGCTTAAAACTTAATATCTTGGTGATGACCTTACCAATGCAAAGTGCTATCTATGTTATGTATGAATGCTAATCTATTTAAATCAGATTAAAATAGATCAGCATACATATTTTCATCACTTCATTTGAAGTTATGAAATTTGTATCATATATATTATATTTGAACGAAATTTCAAGTGTTACAACCATTGTAAAAATGAAGTTACCTCTCTTGGCTTCTCAGGTCTTTGTAAGAATTGAATCCTAGAGAAAAAAATTTCACAAATATTTAGAAATGATAGATTTCTCATGAATTAAAAGGGACATCTTAATAAAAATTTTATTGAAATTAAATTAAAACTTGAAATCTCTCCTTTTCTAAGAGTAAGTATTTTTGGAAATTTTGTACAAGATTTTCATATAGCGTTTTTCTATGCTTTTTTAGTTTTGGAAGTGATATTTGCTTTTCTATTTATTTAATTGGGTATTAATCTTCATTCACTTTCCCAATCTTTTCATCCAATTATATGTCAATGCGCAGTCTCAGCCAGACATATATTTTCATTATTTGCATTGTGTGTAATTAACATATCCATCGATTATTTTGTCAATACTAATAAATACTATATTATTCCGGTTGATAACTATTATGAAATTGAGAGTTAATTGAATATAATATTTTACAGATTCAATACTGAGGAATTGTTTGAAAAGATTTGAAAGATCATGGAATATTTTCAAATGCAGGAAGAATAAAGTGTGGATTCATCGTTGGAATTGCTTACTTTTGCTTATATCATTCATCCTGTAAATCATGTTGCATGCAGCAGAGGGTGAAGTATGACAAACATTTAACACATGCCCACCACAACTGGGATTTGCAGCCAATCATCTAAGGCTCCTTTATGAGTATCTTATTAGCCCAAATGCTGTTAAAATACTTTGGGGAGGTTATCCTTTCCTCTCTTCTACCTTGAACTCTATTTTTTTCTTTCGCCGCCAAGAAAGATGGTTATAAGAGGCTTCTGAATCTATAAAGTCAACTGACCTCAGACGTCAAATATGCATTGCATAGTGGTTAATTGAGATCATGACATGGTCTATATTTCTGGATGAATCCTAGCAATTGCCAAGGTATGATGAAAAGGGATGACTTTTGGTAGATGATCAACGGATAGTAGGTATGAGAAGAATGTTTGCCAATTTGCTGATAGAGACAGGAATATAAGATGGAATTACAAGCAGGGCAAACATTTTAAAGTTCACATTCAACATGCATGTATATTCTTACAAATATTAATTAGTACAATTATAAATTAAATTGACGTCGAATCAGATATTGTAAGGGAGGAATATGAATGGACGGGTCTGTTTCTCCTTTCCAATATAATAGGGGTGTTCTTAAGTCTCCTCGTTGTCTTTAAAATGATTTCATTTCTATGCTTGATGTAGATGCAAAGATTTCTTTTGCACATATTTTTGGTTTTCAGTCACTGAAAAAAATGTCAACATTCTTAATGTGTTCTTAATATATTAGCCTTCTTTATTCGGTCTCAGTGAGGTACCTTTTTTCAAAAATCATTGCGCTACCTGAAGTCGAAGTTTGGATTTGCTTTGAAAAATATCTTTAATGTGAAGGAATTGAATAGTACTATGAAGAGTAATGTGTTAGAGATTTGTAAAATTTCACATTGAAAGAGAAGAAAAATATCAAGCTTTTCTGTGCATAGAGAAGTTACTTCATCAGATGAATTGGGATCAGGGAATTGGGAATTTGTATTTGGTATTACTGTGCAGATGGCAATTAGATGAGAAATGAACTGCAAGATCATACCGCTTTCCAATCTTTCATATAATTAACGATACATAAAATTGAACACCAAATTAGTTGTGAGATTTAATTGACGGTTCTGAATCCATTCAATAAAAAAATATTCATTAGATTGTTTGATATCCAAGACATTTTTCCATGTCCATCTTCAAAAAGTACTGCTTTTTAAACTGACCAGTATTGATACTTTGTAAGCCTTTCATAAAATGCAAAGAGAAGAACTTGTTGTCTGCTTACAAACTCTCCTGCCACTATAACGCTGTTTTCAAAATGAATGCATGAATTTGTGTAATGATCATGTTTTGAATTGAACCACGTCTTATTGAAAGAAATGCTTACAATTTGAAAAAGTAAGGAAGACTCAAGATGGAGAGGAAGGCTAATGTGATAGAATATTTGACTAACTTTATACCACGTAAAAGAGAAAAAGACTAAGTACAATCATGACAAAGAATCACTGAATCTATAGGCAGACAAGACTGGAATGAGTAGGAAGAAATTAGAATGAAGAATTAAATATTCATGTTGGAGACACTTGATTTAATCCATTCACTGTGGATAATTAATGGTGAACTTGTCCAATAAACTGACTCTTTAACTAATTTTGAATGTAGTTTAGATTGGATTATTGAAAAAAAAGAATCCATGTTGACAAACCCTGAAATGACAATAAATGAGCCTTGAAATTCCAAATAATGATATAATGCTTTATGATAATACCAGAAAAAATGAGAATGTAGCGGATAATTTACTGCAATTAAGTCTGTGAAATTGAAGGATCTGTCTCTAAAAAATACAGAACACTAACAATCTTTGTGCTAAAGTCCACAGTGAATTGATTTTTGCAGATGAGGATAGGAAATGTGATATTAGAAAATTTCAAAATGAGATATCTGTAATATGGCAGTAAGTAAAGGATTAGGAATGCTGCATTGAGGTTGGGTTTGTAGGTAGCCGAATGAAAAAAAGATGGATGTTGAAGGAAAAATAATTTTTGAGCAATCCATTGCAAAAATTCATGTGAACAGGATGCAGATAGACTCAATTTTTGCCTTGCAGAAGACACTGTTACACCGAGGATATTCAGGAAAAGATATGTAGCAAAAGCTAATGGGAGATCATTCTGTTGCTCAGTCATAAACGGAAATTTTAGTTAGAAAAGAAATTAAAATCTTACCACAAAATTGGTGATGATAGATAAGACATGAAGAGGGTGCTTTGATAAGATCAATAGTAGATCAATAGTACAGTAAATGGTCCACATTTAAGAAAGAATAATGGCTACCATTTAATACAATAATTTGACTACCTATTGGTACTAAATCAAAAGAACCATTACCAATTTTCTCAGATGATGGACAACAGTAGTCTTAAGTATCATTTTATGGAATAGTATGGTAACATGCAAGGTATTGTTGGATCAAATCGATGAAATAGAAGACAAGTTCAATGGCATATAAGTGAAATAACTTTGAAAAAATAAAAATCTCTTTCAGCTACTTGTAAAATCTTCAAAATCTTGAATTTACTACAAAATCTTCAAAGAAGTGGTAATTGGGCAGCAAGAATGTTATAACAGTACAAAGATTGACTTTCAAAAATTTTCAAGAAGTAAGACTAGAGAGAAAATATAAAAGGGAATCATTCCTTTTTATTGTTTGCAGGTTGATCTGAAGGTTTGCCACTTTTGCCCAAAAATTAAATTCTTTGTTTAGAAGAAAAATCTTTGTTTTTTATGGTCACATATATTGTTTATAGATTGTTTTTGATGATATGTAGCATTTCTCTCTTTCAGAGATATTTATTTGATGTGTACAGAACTATTACCTCAATTCTTAAACTTTCTAGTCAATATTTTTGCATACTCTTTATACGTTATCTAACATTTCATGTGCAATCATTGTACATTCCTATGTATCCTTCACCATCTTTTTGCAGTATTTGTTATAAAAAATTTCAAATTCTAAACCACTGTGGTTCTTCTCAACTGCATAATAAAATTTAACAGTAAGCATAAATCGTTAAGATAAATGCATTCTTAAATAAAAGTTTAGCTTCTAATCTTGCTGAATATTTTTAGTGAGTCATATTACAGTAAATAATACTGTAAAATGTTGTTTTTGCTGATGCAAAAACTAAATAAAATTTGCTAACTAATTTCAATATCAAATCTTATACAGATAGGGTTAACTGATTGTAGGCTTAAGAAGAATCGACTTTTTTCAATGATTGCCAATGGATCATCTTGAATCTTTTCATACAGTGGGCAATTATTATGTTCTTATTTTTAATTTAACAGTATACATTTAAGTTTTATGTATTATAATTTTCCTCTACCTACAGATGTCTTACCTTCATTTCATTTTAGAACTTCATTTGTAATATATTTGTTATATGTTAAATTAACAAGATCAATTGTGAGTATGACAAATTACATTACTTTATTAAAATATATTGAAGAGGATTTCCTTTAAATCTTACAATTTATACTTTGTTTAAAAGTTTTTCCGACAAGGATACCTAAAATTCAATCAATAACGCACCTGTTCTTTAGCATAAATGTGATATGTGGTTGTCGTAATATTTAAATATATAAGCTAAATATGTGATAAAGGTGCATTTATTGTACCTAAATGCGAACACTGGTTATTTAAATAAGTAGCATATATCTCTATACTTTCTGAAAAAGAAAGCAACGAGAATATAGTATTCTAGTAATAGTATCTAGTATGGGTAGGTGTATTCTAGTATTTGCTATAGTATTCTAGTAGTAGTAGTAGTGTTCTAGTGTTAGTAGTAGTATTATAGCATTAGTAGTAATATTCTAATATTAGCATTTGTAAGGTGATACACCTTATTTGAACTTGCCATAGAGCTTTATGATCTACCGTCTCCTGTGCATCCAAATACATACTTGGCTGTGCTGGATCATTTTTTGGCTTGGTGACATGCTGCTTTTTATTATCATCCAAAGCCATTCTGATTGGGTTATTTTACTATGATTTAATAAAAATTATTAAGAAAGGAAAGAGAGTTTGTATGGTCTCCTCATTATAATTCACAATTTTTTAAAGCAATTAAAACTTAGGAATTTGATTCCTTCACACGTATTTTAAGTCCCTCCTTCAAGAGGTGTCCAAGGCAACTGCCTTGCTACATCACTCATTAACACAGCCTCGTATTCAATTCCAATCAGAAGTGATACATCTTAGGGCAATATTTTTTATAATAAATGATAGCTGATACGTATATTTGGCACAAGGAGACTTAGGAAGTAGATGTAGTAAATTTTACTCTGTGATCAAGTGCAACTTGATCCAGTATTCCTTTGGAGCAGTGATATAAAAAGGATAATGTAGCAAGAGGCAGTCATAACTCAAGTACAGATGTACATTTGAGTGACCCTCATGTAGTTTCTTGTAGGTTTTTTAGCATAGAGCAGAGAAATAGTTTTATATAAGGATAATTCCATAGAGAGATTATGGGTAGATCTTCAAAGCTGATCATTTTAATGATCTATTTACCTATATTTTTTATATAGATGTTACTTTAATGCCAATGCACCATTCTTTGACAGCAGATCAAGATGGTGAAATTGGGACACACTAGAGACTACGAATAAATTCTGTTGTATTAGGTCGAACTTTGCGGAACCACATAATAGATAAATATGAAAACTTTGTAATTTCCACACTTGAATAAATATGTATTTATGTATGGATATTTAAAAGTTTTCTTATTCATCTAGGTTACGAATTTTGACTAATCTTTCATCCTTTGGATTTATTTCTCCATTATTTGAAGTGTTTTCTGCTTCGCCGTTTCACCAAACAGGTCTCCCTCAGCGTAAGGTTACGAAATTAAGTATTCTATTCGGTTTCCATCAGGGAATCAAACCGGAGCAGAGCATCCGTATTGTAGTTGCTCTGGTTCAGAGCATAGTGAATGATTCCAAGGACGCTCCGGTTCGGAGCGGAGCGCGAAGAAACGCTCCGGTTTTACAGAGGTGAAATGTTTTTAAAAGATATTGACTAATTTCATATTTCATGCAAATGTAATAATAATAATATCCCATTCACTAAAATTAATTCATCAAATGCTACTCTTACTAAGTCTTAAATGAGGCACAAAAATTCGAAAATTTTGTATTTCAGGCGCTATGATAGGAAATGGAAGTCTTGGCTTTCGCTATGCATGAATTCCATGAGATTTTCCAGGTATCGCACGCACAAGATTTTTGCTAAATCACTCGCTACTAGATTTAGGGAATTTATGCATATGAAGAAAATTTGGTGTAGTTAAAAATTTTGCCAAATTATGCATATTAAACGAGTTAATGAACTAATTATATTGATCATTGTTGGGTATTAGTACGATTATACTCAAGATTCATAAGTAAAACCTAAATTTTGTCTATATATACTCCAGAGTGGAAGTTGCATGGGGGTGCATTAGGGTTCGGAGCGGAGAGGAGACCGAACCTCCACTCCGAACCGCTGCAGAGGTTCGCCATTAAAACCGGTTCAGAAATAACCTTTGAAGCGATTCGTTTTTTCACCGGTTTAGCTCCGGTTCGATTCCCTGGTTTCCATTGCCATTCCTGTTTGTCTCCTATTTTACATACAATTATTCTATGTTTGCTTCAGAAAGCTGTAATTTGGCTTTCAATTTCTCTGAATTTAATATTTTTATTTTCAGTTTCATTTTCCTATTCCATACTCAGAAGATTTCTGTGTCAGTAGCAGCATTTTTATAGCGATTTCAATTAATTTCTAAGACAAATTTGGGTTAATCAGAAATTTGAGTTATTTTCATACTCTCATCATTCATTATTAATCTCTAGGAGTAGATTAAGTGATAAATGTAAAAATAAAGAAATATAAACAATAAAGGGCTAAATTTAAAGGGAATGAATTGCATCCCTTTGTGTTCCCAGTTATGCAGTTCCTACTTTAAACTTGCAATGGCAAGGGGATATGAGTGATGATACATCAACACATGCATCAAAACTGTAGACAGGGTCTATCTTCAAATACATTTTGAGTGACTCTAGGTAGTCTCAATCTAATTTTACCAAAGTATATTTCTTAAAGTTAGTTTTATATGATAAACTCTGCAAAATACAGGGTACCATTTCAGAGTAGAATAATGAGGTGTGATATTATCCCCTCAATTCTTTTAATAGCTTTAGTATGGTGTAGCATAGCTTTAATATTGTTTTACCATTGCGATCAGCATGATTATTGCTCTGCTGCTATAATCCTATGAGGATCTTCTCTAAAAGACCATTAAGAATGCACATTGTTCTTTGACAACCAATACTTGGTATTGGTGGATGGCTATGCTACAAGGGTAACAATTGAGTAGATTAGTGTATGTAATAGTACATGTTTGTTCGTCCAAGTACTTGTTGAATGAGGATTTTTAGTTTCTTATAGCAAATAATCTTATTTTTATAAAAACCCTCAGGTTCTGATATTTATAAGATATATATATGTGTAAATATGATTGACATAAAGTATTTTAAATTTTCTCATAATATTACCTGTATCCAATATTTCCAGCAACAAAAATTAAAATTAAATTATTAAATTGATTTTCTGTTTTGGAAGCATCCAAAGATTAATATAGCAGATTTTGTCAATGGGCATCTTTCTCGATTTATTTATCGATTTTTATTAATAATTCATCCTTTGATTTACTACAGTCTTGTTATAAAATTACTGAACAATATAATTGGAAAATCTTTTATAAATGTCTTCTATGGCATGAAAAAAGTGATTAGCAACCAAATGACATCTACAATATTATTCTTTCTTCATTCCTAGAAGAACAGCTTTAAGTTGGATGTTTCTGTGTGCAGAATATTTAATTAGTAGACTTAAAAGTCGAAATTTGTTTGCTATATCAATTCCCTGATTTAAATTGGGGATTTGAAAGCAATAAAGAGCTCTATGGAAGACTAAATAAGGTTGCAATAATTTCAATTATGTAATTGTTTTGTGTGTGTGTTTAATGATGAGTGTATGTATTGGATTCTTAAGATAACATAAAAGGTGCAATGAGTGACTGTATTCACACAGTTTTCCGTTTGACTTAATTTTCTATTTCAATTTTGAAGCTTCTATTTTTCCATTATACTAAAATACTTTTGTGGATACTACTGTATGAACTGCATGCTGAAAAATCCAGTATATTACTCAGGGTTGTCATTATAATGGAGAGCATACTGCAGACATTCAGTTAGCCCTGCAAATATGTACTGTGAGTAAGTTGAAGTTACACAATCATGAAATATCTCAACTGTTGAAAATTGGGTTATTTTTTTAGGATACAATACAGGAAATTCAAAATCCACATGTGAAGAGAATTGGTTGCTTTTTCTTATGCAGATATACATTCAAGCATGGAATGTTTAGTTAAAATTTGGCTACCTTTATGCGATATACATTTCCTTTACATTTTTGTGTTACAATAAAATATTTTTCAGCCTTCTCTCTCTTTTTTGTACTCTTTGTAAGCTAATGCAGGCTATCATTGAAAAATTCCACTCTATCTTTATGCATTCTATTCTCTTATAATTCCCCATAGCATTTCTCCAATTTCTTATATTCATTCATGGCCACTTCATTTATTCAATTATAAATAACAAAATAATGTTAGAATTAAAACAAGATTGATAATTCTAAAGCTGGTAATGAAAATATAATATTTTTTACTTTGAAACATAAATTTCCTTATCTCTAAAAGTGAAAATAATTATACTAAAAAGGATTTGATTAATATTGTCATTAAAAATTTGGAACTATCTAGTTTAACAACATTTTAAGACTGTAAATGGGTGATGACTAAATACTTGAAGAGATTTATATTGGAAAAGAATAGGGAAAAGTAGCATTCTTTCTCAACCAAAATCCATGCACTGCATTACAATAGAAGATGCCATTGAGAATATTTAATTGAGGGCATAATTAGTGACATTTGTTGAAAAGTTTGTTCTGGTTGTTGTGAGACTTCATGCAAAAATCGAAATACAGGCAAAGGATATCACTTAAAAAGGGTATAAGAAGTTGGTACCACAATTTTATGAGCAGCATTTTGCAAAATAACATCAGCTTCTGTAATATCTTTCGAATAATGTTAAAATTGACTATTTCTGGAATGGTAATCATGAATTTCTGAGTGGCACTACATTAAAAACTTGTCTAGTTGTTTGTGATCTCTGTTATTCCTAATGTTGCTTTTAATGTATGTATTGATGTATTCTTTATCGATGTTTTTACTAATGATGTAGCTATGATCCAAAATTTTGTGTATGAAACAAATGTCAAATTATCATTTTGTATTCCTTTTTAATTCTGTTCAGTGATTTACATGCTTGTTTGGGTGATCTCCCAAGGTTTGGCAATAGTTAAATGGTTACTATCATAAGTCTTATTTTGCTTAAGAAACCCAGAAATATTTTGCTTTCACTGGCTATGTTCGAGGTTAGTATTTAAAAGTATCTTCTCGCCATTTTATTTCAGTACATGCCAATGAACTTAAGTGGGAATTGTGTCTTTAACTTTTTATGTTTCAACAAGTTTTATTTACTTTCAATGAGAAATATGAAATAAGGTCTGTGAATCGTAGGAGAGTTTTGTAATTTTCTATCCAAGTCAATGAGTATGTTAGAGGAAAAGGCTCCACCACATTTAGGAATAATTTTATATTCTCACTTATTGCTTTATTCACAAAACTTATCTTTTACAGCTTAAAGATTTCTGCAGAACAGTTTTCATACACAAAATTTGTAGACTATTTACGTAGTTAACATGGTAACATACATCCATATAGAGACAAATTTGTGCAGAGATTTTATGTAAATTAACCAAAAAGTGAAATTTAGTAATTGGATTTGATTTTTCATGTTTAGATCAGAGTAATGGTGTTGTATTCATTATCTCTATACTTATCAAATTACCATGATTGGAACCTAATTGACTGTTGTGCAATAGTTAGTTGATGGTTCTGTGTTGTTAGAGAGAAAGTATCACTTCCAGGTTCCACAATTTATTGTATCATACTATTTTCTGTGTGTTTCACAACTCTTGCTTGGCAATTCTTCTTCTGATGTTTGTTGTAACAGTTTAACCAACAAAATTAATTAATTAATTCACCGATTAATATCATTCTCTCTGAAGGTGTTGTGTTGCTTGGAGTTGTCTCAGAAATGAAAAATAAATTACTAAAACAAGTTAACTTTGTTTTATTTAAACTTTATTACATGATGATTGCTGAAATGTAAAATTCTCATATAAAAATTATAGTTCAAAACATGAAAAAATCAAAATACACTTCTTCATCTAATAGAATGCTATGAAATTTTTTATCTCCACCTGTAAATGATTTTAGGCACATACATTTATGTAATTTTGAAATTGGTATACGATGGTAATGCAAATTTTTGGAGGAAGTGTAATTATAGAAGAAGGAGGAATTCTCCTTCTTCCATGGTGTAATCTTGTTAGAGCTGATTTTTTTACCATTTTTACTTAAAACAACTTTCAAAATGAGCTATCACCAATTATTCAAGTCTGTTAAATAATGTACATGTTTGTATGCCGTGACTTGGTGATAAATAAATTTATTTCTTCTTTATTGATGTTCAATTTTGCTGAGTTTGAGGTTCAAGGTTAATTTCTGTATGTTAAACTCCTTCTCTCCTTTTCTAAATGCAGGAATTATTTGGCTTTTTTCAAGCAACTTTCAAATAAAAAATTGTGTTGCTGCATTAACTAATGAATAAGTGTAAAAAAATCTTAATTTCTTGCTCCCTCCTCTTTTACAAATTAAATCCAAATTATCACAGTTTGTCACAACTCTTATCATAATAGAAATTCCATATATTTCAATGAGCAACACATTAACGTATATCAGTGTCAGAATTAAAAAATTTCCAACCTGCTCTACATCATGCAACTTATATTATTATACTAGAATATTATAAACACATATGTTGATATATCCACATGTGTATTCTTACAATTATTCTCAAAGCTCTATCATGGAGAAGATTGATTTAAGCTGAAATTTCATCAATCAACTTTGATATATTACACAGTATACGGTGTTTGAGGCGGATAATTTGTATTTCTATTATCTTCCTTATTAATTCCATAATTCAATCGACATATTCATCCATCGAGTTATTAGCTTAATCTGATAATTATTTTTATTTGAATAGTTTGATCCTGAGGCAAATGAAATTATTGTGTAGATATTCCAACTTGCTTCTTACTAAAGATTATTTCACATATGTTTTGTAAAATTATTTCTTGAAATTTTATTTATGGAGGAGAGCCATAAATGAAACTGACGGCGATCTTCCTTTAATTTTAAGCTTCCTATTGGAAAAGTCATGCATTGAATCACTGCCTTGAAGGCAGTGATTGAATGGAAGGGGCGTTGCCTTGGGAAGTAGAAGGGATGGCGTGTATGGTGCTGCTCCCTTGCGATCATTTTACCAACTAATTTTGTAACTGCCGCTAAAACCAAGAAGTCTAACCCCGTGACGTCATATCGCGGCATGTCGTTCAGTGATGGCGGACGAATGCAGCGGAAAGGTAGTCCGAGGTCCCCAAAAAAGTCTCGTAAAACAGAGGAAAGGACAATCAAGCCCGAGCCAGTTTCATTTCATCAAAAAAATCTGTTCGTCGTGTCTCTCCCATTGATATTTTTGTTTAATGTGCTTCGTACTCTTATTTACCAATTGTTTGTGATATTCAAATATCTTTACTCGTCAACTACACGACTTGTGAATCGTCCAAAAACAAAATCAACTAATGTTGACATAGTAGTACCCGAAAGTGAAAGTGAAGTGGAAGAATATCCTCAGGATATGTCTCAGCTTCAGCCAAAACATCCCACCGGCCCTGGACCAGGGGATCCTTTGCTGGCAAAGCAAAAACACCATCATCGCAGAGCTTTTGAGTATATATCTAAAGCTCTTAAAATTGACGAAGAAAACGAAGGTAAGTTCTTGGCTTTGATCAGTTTTATCTTTTCTTGTGGTGTTCAATTTATGAAGCATAGTGTCATTGTTGTTTACCATCGTAAGTCTTGGATCAGCTGTTCATGCCGACGGCAACCTGTCAATCTTATTTTTCTCCCTAAATTTATTTGGTTGTGTTTTTTTGTTGATCATTGGCTGGTTTATGTATTATATTATTAGAATCTTAGAAATTGTTTGACGTATTTCAAGATTTACGTCGTCCTTACGGAAACTTCTTTACTTGTTACTCTTTTTATACAATGTTTGTTTCGGAATAGTTGTTGGTCTTTGGTGCATAGAATGAAGGTTTGAGGATCGTGCGAGAACGTATTATATTTCTGTAAAGAATAAGAAATTCCACTCAAGATATGTTATTTTAATCTTGTAGAATTCGTTTAGTTAACAGCTTTTGTTACCATTGGTACCTTGGAATATTTTAAGCAATTTTCCTTGATTAAGATTTCAATATAATCACTTTGTTTATGCAAAACAAGTTGTGTATCAGGATGCCCTGTAATCGATTTTTCGTTTCCTAAATTAAATGAAAAAGAATGTCGTCTAATTTCTGTAATCGATTATGTTTCATCTATTGAAAAGACATTGCTACAGCTTTTCATAATTTAGCTCTAGTTTGCTTAGCTTTTCTTCCATTAATTAGAAAAATTTTACTTACATGATTCTTGCGTTTTGGCGGGCTGCCGATAGCTCTGTTTCCCGTGGTCAGAATTGGAGTTACACGTAAAAAAAAGTCTTCAGCGGATAGTAGTTATGTAACATGTATTTTGTACGCACATTGGCATCATACAGTGTTATACTTCCTCTATCAGTCATCTATGCAACAGTTCTTTTCGGGATTTTTGGTCTATCGATACGCAATATGGTTTCACAACTAGTATTTTGTTCGAACTCATTGTTATGGTACGTCCCTCCAACACTATTTGTGTACCTTTTGAGTAGATTTTTCTGGTAATGTTCTATTCGTTTTATGATATATTATTGCTTGAAATATAATTTCGTTCGATGTTATCGTTTATATGCGCCTATGGAGTCTCGTGCTTGATATTGTGATAGTCGGTGAGATTCTTGGGGCAGATGTTGTTGAGCCGTTGTCTTGTATGTTTCTTCATAACCTCGTTGAACAGTTTCGATTTTTATAAAATTGCATGGTCGTTATTTGATGTATTTCAAATGTTAGTATTGACTAGATAGATATAGATAAGTTCAGAGACATTGATAGTATACAATAGAACGAAAAGTATAGTAAAAGTAAATCAATCATTCTCGTAATCTATTTCAAATCTTAAAGATGTTTGATGAATGTTAGGAACTTGGAATTTAAGTTAAAAGACCATGCTTATCGTCATTCATGCTTAGTTTAATTAAATGTACGTAGTTATGATTATACTTCCTAATGATAATGTTGTAAATCACTAAATACTACACATTAAATGAAGAAAGCCAGTTTCTTGTTTGTTTGCCCAAGAATTTTTATTACCACAGGGTACACCATCATAGTAATTTTGACAACGTTCAACTCAGAGGAGCACCTTGCGTTATACCATTTTTTGTTATCAGTTGAATTTTATTGTAATTTCTTCGAATTATAAAGTAACATCCATGAATTATTTCTGGGAAGAATCAACCAAAGATAACTTAGGCATTCCTTGAGGTCTCAGTACTATGTGAATACGGTTAAAGTAATTTTAGGAATATTTATAGCATTTTGTGAACCGCATGCTTTAAGTACTTCTCTAATCGGATGTACTTTTTTTACTTTCCCATTCGTTTCCATAGAAATTGTATTAAATTAGACTGTTCAATAGACCATATAGAGATGGTGTAGAGGTAAAATGTTCAGAATTAGTCTCAATGAGTTTTGTATTTAAATCTAGTTTGTTAGCTTCGAAATGTTCGAATTATTTGCCAGTAGCTGCGCAGTACCTGTATAATTCTGGGCTCTTTATCTTAGAATTTCATCAGATTTTCTGAATTAATATTATGATGAACATTTTATTTAGAGAATTTCCTCAAGTAGACGTGATGAAAATGATATCTATAAACGAATGTAACTTACTAAAGGAGGATAATAAACTAAAATAAGGAACATACGTTGTCTAAATCTAACTGAATTATGCAGTTTCAGCTGTCAATATGGGAGGTTAAGTATTTTGGGTTCTTTTATCTTCTTTGGCCACCAATTAAAGCTTCCGCAGCGTAATTTACGCCGTACTTCTTTATTTTCGCAACCAAAGTTAATTTCTTTCGCAGTATGTTTATGGAGATCAGGTCTTTAAGAGTGTTTCATCGTTGGAATGTTTTGAGTGGTCGTAACTATTAACTTACATCGCTTGAAATTGATGAAGTGTTCGTTGTTGATCATTTGAATTTGTTCGTGCAATACCGATTGATAATTATTTTTTAGTATTGATTCCCGAGATTGATTAGTGGGTGATTATATCCTCCTAAGCACAAAATTTTTCAAATGAGATTATACATGTCTTCCTAAAGCTCCAGATTCTCTTGCGATTGCGACTAATTGATACTGCAATACTCACGGATGTTGTATCGTCATAGCGAGTTCTTAGAATGCAGAATCTAGAAATTTAGACGAAGCATGTTGTTGTACTTTCATTATTTCCAAGAAATGAATTTTCCTTTTGGTGTATGAGTCTTAAGCATATGATTAAGGTTGTAATAGTGTTGAAGTTATTGGTGTTTCAAAAATTGAGAGGACAGTTAATAGATATATGGTACAGTTTATAGGTGTGAGATATGTGATTATTGCTAAGGAGTGTTGTAGTAACGTGTAAACATCTATTATCTCTGGCGTACATTATTACTTTTGCATGTGTGGGTACGTATGCTCATCAGTTATTCGTTGAAATGAGTTAGAAACATTCGATGCGATTGTATGTGCGATTCCACACCATTAATTAACACTATACCATGAACTTCAGTCTCTTTTGATCAGTCACCATGCAGTTCGGTGACTCTTACGAGTTTTTAAATAGAGTTTATTAAGTCTGGTCATATGGGTGAGGGTTTTTCTTTGTCCAGTCACGCGATATTTGTTGTGAGCGTCTGAAACAAAGGTTCGAAGAACGCGAGTCCGGTCACCCCTCAGGCACTCCTTTGCAATGGGTCCTTTCTGCCTACCAATCGATAACAATACCTGGGTTGAGACCTGCGTTTACCTCGTCCTCTGACACGTCCGAAACTGTACATTTCTCCCCTCTTGATACGGTTCTCTCGTCATCCCCTACTTTTTTTACCTTGCATCCCTCACTTTTTGACCCCTTTTCATACACCCCTCGTCGTAGGTAGACGTTATGCACGCAGAACGCACGAAAGTCCCTATGGCTTGCTGTAGGGTCTTTAAGGGTCGACTTTTAGCTTGGATTTTTACCACAATGTGAGAAGCTTCGAAAATTTGCTTGTACTTTACGAGTTGAGGAACTATCGGTAATTGTTTTGATGCATCCAAACTTTCATTTATTGTTAAAAATTCAATCTAAATTGTTGCTGTTGTTAGTTGAAATGAAATTTCTTATTTTTGCGGTCTATAGAGCTGATTTGAATTTTCAGCATCGAAGGATTTAGAGCACTGCGGAACATTCACCTGATTACAACTTCTAGAGTTATTGATAGGATATCTAGTCGGATGGAATTTTGTTTGTCAGGCAGACATCAACTTTTTAATCCTTTTTTTCTTGCAAGATAGCACAGAGGTCTAATTATAAGGGCTATTTAATTTTAAGTAAACTGTAATTTGGGAACTATTTATAGCGTTTTCCACGTGATGTAAGTGAATGCTATTTTCCTGTTAGAATCTTCGATAGCACAATAGTATTTGCTGGCTATAACGGTTATCTCATAAAAGTTGCAAGAATAA
This sequence comes from Sympetrum striolatum, assembly GCA_947579665.1. NCBI lineage: Eukaryota > Metazoa > Arthropoda > Insecta > Odonata > Libellulidae > Sympetrum > Sympetrum striolatum. The sequence continues at coordinate 44,345,578 of OX388351.1, read as the reverse complement.
GATCATGATTCCATCTGATGAATTTTTCCGATGAGTCTTCTTGGCAGCATTTCTCTGAAATATTTTACCTAGTTAAAGACAGGTTAGGAGTGCAAACATACGTAGAGCTAAGTCATGAAACTAAAAATCATCATTATGATACTTTTCGGGCTCAGAAAACTTCAAAGATTCTCCTCGTTTATACATCAGAATACTTTTCAATTGCCTCTCCGTCTCTAGCCAGATTTTACTTCGTGTTTTTAATTTTTTCATAGCAAAGTAAGTTCACTTAGGTGTTAGAGTTTGTAGTGTTATTATTTTTGGGTTGAAGTGATTAAGAATGAATCATAAGAGATTAAAAAGGTAGCTTTTATCGTAAGGCTTTGAGTCAAATTCGTCTGCATGCAGTTTAGCTGTGTTTACGACTAACAAAACGATTGCTGAATTTTATATTATTGCATGGTTTTTATAGAAATTGTTTTATCGAATCGTTGAATATTGAATGATATGTGTTTATTCCATGACGATAGGGTAAAGCATTCGTAATTAGCCGTAACTTAGCCAGATTACTTTGAAAATTTCCAATGTAATAATTGAATTTTTTTACCAAATATATTTCGGAGTGAAATGTTACTTGAGAAATATTCTGAATAATATTTTTTGAAAATCGTTTCTTTATTCAACGAAGAATTTATTTAACGAATTAGTCGGCGCAATCTCTTTCTAAGATTTTTCTTGCCGTAAAATATACATCTGACATGAAATGATACTTTCTTATGCCGCGGTATTCACTGAATCACTTGGAACCCTAATCCGACGAAAAAGTGAATTTTTGCTATGTTCAGTAAAATATCGGAAGCGAGCGAAAAAGGGGGAACCCCCTTCAATTGTGCGACCAGGGAATGGGCGCCTCTTGACTACTGGAAGGTGAAAAATGGCCGGTCCCGAATATATTACAGGTTCGAGGGAAGTGTAGAAAGGTCTCCGTGGAATTGCAGCTGTCGCAGTTCTTCCTCTCGGACTTGAATGCAGACGGATTGGTTTGCTAGTAATAGAGCGAAATTTTGCCGATCTCGTGCGGCGTAATTCTTTTTACATTTGTCTCTCTATAAACACCTCCTTAATGCAGATTGACTGTTTTTGAAGGATGCTGCAAGTTGAAAAGTGTCCGTTTCGTTTAATTTTCTAAGCGAGTACCCGCTATTCTTTGTTTACAATACTTAGCTGAAATTTACATGGGACTTCAATCCTAATTAACCCCACCTTAAACAGTTCATTACGCAACAGTCTTGTAATTATTAAGAGGAAACAATAATCAGCTGTTTAATAATTCAATAGTTGTTTGGAGAACAATGGAATTCCTAATTATTACGTCAAATTATAACAATGAATTGTATTTAAATCGTTAATTACTTTGTTTGTTGTAAGGGCACACAAAATTGATATGGTTTAGTAAGTTTGGTTCCTTCGCAGAATTATTGTGAACTGCATTTAATTTCCTCCGAAATTCAATCCCACTGTCGTAAGTAAAAAACTACACCCACCTTAAAAGTTATATCAAGTTTAACATAAAAAAGATTTACCGTATATTTTGGTGATATCTGTTAAATTTCTCCCCGTAGAATTGCTGGAATAATTAAAAAAAAGTTAACTTGGCCCTACCAATGTATAAATTATATTCAGGTCACTTTTGAAAATTCTTTAATCCAACTATAATCTAATTTCTAAAGTTTCTACATCTCTATACTCTAAGCATTTACTTAGTAATGCATTCATTTGTGTTAGGAGCATCAAATAGAGGTATGGACTTATCTAATGTTGGGTTTTAAGTCAAAGGCGTTCCTAAGAAGGGAAAGTCGTGAGATCGCAACCTTACATAAGACAAGGAGAGAATTTACGTAAAACCAGCTCAAGGTAGCTCATAAATGCCTTGCTTATCTGAGGTATTAGCGGTTAGATGATCTCGGTATTCCAGCACTATTCTTACCTTGAGAAATCTTTCCCATTTCAGTCATTCTACACTCTTATCCTTTATTGCGCGAAGGAAACTTGAAATCTAATGAAGAATAAATGGTCATTGTAGGATGTATAAGGATGATTTTGACCTATTCGCTGTTTTAAGTAGACATGTAATACTTAATGCAGGTAAAATGAAATTATTCGGAGTGGTAAAATGGGCTTTAAAATGTTGTATATTAGACTTTTCGGAGTAACATTATTTTCCAAGCGGTATAGCTATCATTTTCAATAATATGCGTATTTATCGTATTTTTGGAGTAAGATTTCCTTTCTAAATGCCTCATTTCTCCATTCGTCGCCTGTTGCTTCGACATAAATAGAGGTTTAAAAACTCCAATAGCCGTTTTTGTCGGCGCTCCTCTTCTCATGCCCCTGTATTCCGAGAAAACAAGACAGGACTCCGAACTTTTTGAGAGCACTCAATTTCAATTCATCACTAATTTCTTCTGATGAAGAATTCATCACATTCGAAATACGTATTGAGTGCTCTCAAAAAGTGCGGTGTCCTGTCTTGTTTTCTCGGAATACCGGGGAATGAGGAGAGGAACGCCGACAAGAACGGCTGTTGAGATTTTAAACCTCTAATTCCTTAACAGCCGTGTCCCATCTTTCCTTTCTTTTCTTCGACATAGTTATCCTTTTCCTCGTTTTTCTTTTTAGCTTCCGTTAATAAGTCATCGTCTGAGTATAGCTTCGGTCAGATAAGCCAACATCCGCTCCGCGAGTTAGCTGTTGAAGTAATTGCGCAGTACTTATTGTAGTTTATTTACGTAAGCTCTACTGAAATTAGCCAAAGACGAAACCACACTTCATTTTCCTTACTTATTTGTTTACTATTATTCTTCTTTATGAGTTTCTCTTTCTAAGAGGATTAGGCTTGCGAATTGCAGGCCATTCAATAGCTCTTCAGTTGTAAGCTCGTCGCATTTTTCCGTTTTAAATATCGCGTTTCCGTTTGAATCTTTTCTAGATGAGCGACTCTCACCGAGAGGATAATTTGAAAGTTTAGGAGTGTGTTTAGTCCAAAATGTTTCAAATTTTAAAAATTGCATTTTCTGTGATAAGTTGCATGATGTTGTCTTATGAAACGGGATTTGTTTGTTTAGTTATGTTTCCCATTTAGATTATTTATGATAATGCGTAGTTTACTGCAGGGTAAGGATAGACCAGAGTAGGAACAAATTATCGACAATTTCCTGTTCTTTGGGAACAACTTCCTTCAGATATATTTGTAAAGTTGACAACTCGATTTGTATTTCCTGCTCTTTAGAAGTGACGTTTTGTATTAGTTTCTCGCTATCTTTTTTGTTTGAATAACTAGTACTTACTACCCGAATCCTTGCGTCTTAATACTGGTCAAATCTTCGTTGACAGTATCCACTATATCTCTGAAGGGTACACTTATGCGTGTAGCTATTCAGTTCCAGTAGATCAAGGAGACGACCTTAGAGTCAATCAATTTTAAAAGATAACATTTTTAGATGCGATAAGATAGTAAGTTGCGGTTGCGCATTCATTGAGTTCTTTTATTTGTCAAATGTACCTATGCTTGCCATATAGCATTTCTGTACGTTCAGCCTGGAAAATGGAAAAATTTTTATGGTGAATCGCGTACTTTTTGTATCGATAAAATGTCGATGAAGCGTTTTATGTGTAGAACCTGAGATACACCTAAGACATAAGAAGATTTATAAGAAAATTATTATTTAATTTTAAGATATGTTATATTCATTATAAATACTTAAGAAAAATGTAAATTATGAAACATAAACAATATAAATATGAATCATCAAAATTATATAGTAAATATTATAAAATTAAAAACTTTCTATATTTTGTTAGCTTGTAATTGTCTCTAATTTAAATAATGGGGTTAAGAACTGGTTGAACTACCAAATTATAGTGAGGAAAATCACGGAAGGTCTTTGAGAACTATCAGCTGATTCAATGCAAATGAATTGGGGCTTAGCTTTTCATTATCGTCATTCTTTTGTCAATATCGGTAATTGTTGAAGAGTTCTCGGGATATCGCGCCAGCCGCCTTTGTTGCGGTGGTTGAGCTAATCAGCGGACTTAACTGGGTGGTAAGTTTCAATTATCAGTAACGGTTTGAAGGTCACCGTTGCGCTATCTGTGGAAATCGCATTGACGGCTGTTTAATTGACTATCCAAGGACTGAAAGTGAAGTCCAAGGAAATGGAAACTGGTTTGATCGTGTGCATTTCAATAAGAGAAATCATTCTCGAATTTGACTTCACGGTGTTGTGGACGTTTACTTGTTGGTGGGAATGTGTTCAACAAGCTGTGTAATAATTCCGATTTTAACACAGAAAATGTTAGTGAGGATCTAACAAAACTTGTATGAACGTGTACGTGTAGCATACGCTTTTGATTTCTAACGGTACCTATGGTATTAAAAAAGGAATCAGAAACTTACTTAGGGTTTTCCAGAACATTTATTTGATGCGAGCGATTACAACGGTAATCCTCAGTTTTTTTATTTGTTACGATGACGTTCCACAATGTTTGGTCAAAAAACTTAGAATTTAAGTGGAATTCAAAATTCGAAGTATGGAATTTGAAAAAAAAAATCAAATATTTTGCCGATTTTATTACGTTATTTGCTGAACTTATAATACTTGTTTCTGTAAGAAATCAAGATGTATCGGAATGTGTAACTATATAGAGTTATAAGTAGTAACATTTAACATTATGGAAATCGTAAAGTGAGAGATGAATTTTTTTTATATTATCATAATCTACAAAGACGGGAATCTCTAAGCAAATTACATGAAATGGAATTGGTCATTAATTATGGCGAAATAATGCTTTCACTACTTGATTTTAGTCATGAAATAACTAAGAATACATGAGACATATCGTTGCAGCATTGGTGCCATTGTTATCAATGGGACATATATTTAACAAAAGACATCAGAAATCATAAATTCAATGTTTTAACAACATAAAAAATGCAGCAATATATATTTTATTATTAATTGGAATAGTAAACATTCAGACACGGAAAACTGCTTCATGACAAAATTTAACCACAAAATATACTTCAATTAAAGTTTTGTCATGAAGCAATTTTGCGTGAATGAATACCACGAAGTTAAACTCGAGTCTGTGTTGTTTATCCATACACAGTTTATAAAATCAGTTTCATTATTTCATATGTATGCACTACTATTGAAAAATACTCAGCTATTCCAAATATCCTAGTTTTCTTTATTTTTGCCTTATCGGTCGATTTAATTACAGGCTACCTTCTTACTCGTTGAATTAGGCTTTCGAGGCACTTCATCGTAAGACGTGCTTTGGAATCACGGCCGGTTTTCGTCGGGTCGTGTTTGCGTCACGCGTGATTCAACCTCTGCCTTATTAGGCCCTTTCCCACTCTTGATACATTACCCTTACATGGTCGGATATTGGCATCGTTTTCGCTCCGCTGAACTTGCAACTTGAACGAGAGAAATGAGTTAAAGCGACGCCAAGGCCGTTGAGGATGCTGCAACCGATTCCTTCGTGGTTATTGCCTTTGTAACGTAGCCTCTGACCGAATTGCTTTCGGCCAGACCTGCTTCTTGCTCTCAAGCGTATCTGGGTTTTGAACTCTCAGACATTGCCGTTATCGCGTATGCGCGTTGGGGAAATTTGGATTTCGAAATCGATTTCGCCATTCGATTGTTTATGCGCTCGTGATAGTCGAGGAAAACAATAGTATGGTTGCCGTGGGAACTATTTGTAAACAAAAACATTCTGTTATATAATGTAAGGTTTTATCAGTCGTTTCATAAGTTTTTTTGCGACGTAGAATCAATGGAATTTATTTATAATAAATTTAAATATTTATTTATTTATTCAATTCCCGCATACAGCGTAAGAATGCCAGTGTACAGTGAAAAATAACGAGTAAACATAGAAAAGTAACAAACATAAAGAGTAAAAGAAGTGACTGAAAATATAGGGAAAAACAATATAAAAGGTAGATTTAACCTTATAAGGGTCTGGTGTGTGCTAAGCTCAGGTTCAAAAAAATCCCTTTTGATAAGGAGGAAGGATCAATAGAAGGAGGAATTGAGTTCATCAGAAAAGGAATACGAAAGAAAAGAGAGCGGTTGATAAGTGAAAGTATAGGAGTAGTATAGAAAGGTGAAGATACCAAAAAGACTTTTTTCAAGTCCGTTTTTCCTTGGGATTTTTCCTGGGTGCACGCCCTTATGTGCAAAGTACCTTAACCATTACCTTGTGTGATTCCTTAAGGAGGGTTTCTCCTTTACACGACTTTGTGTTTACGGTGCCTCTATGAGGCAATGGCTTGTGGACGATGCCTCATAGTCGGACGAAACCACACTTGCCCTTGCACATTAAGTTCCCAAAAACGGCTTGTTAAAATGTTCTGGCCGGGTAGCCTAGATGGTTAAGGCAGCCTCCCGGGCAGACTTTTTCAAGTCCGCTTTTCCTTGGGATGTATGTAAATAATGTATTTAATATATTAAACGAATTATTAAATAGTGTTTTTCGCAAAAATACATGTGAAATGGTCAGGAACGGCTGGGTTATTAATTACTACACGAATGGTTGAGTGACCTCTACAAAGATTCTGTTCGACGTTGTTTTTGACGCATGGAAACGTCGAATTGAGACAGAATGGCCACAATAATGTATGAGGAGAATGTCAACAAGCTAAAAGTGGAAGGAGGATCGAGATTAAACTGGTTGAATATGGTTAAGGATACGATGAAGGAAAGAGATGGCAATTTTCACTGTTGAAGAGAACTCGTGAAAATATTAATGGTTCTGTTTAGAACAAATGATTTTTGTTAGGAAAGAGGAATTTTAGAGAGCGGTGGATAGACGAGGTAAATTATACCCGAAGCGGAATAGCGTGACTGATAGGGATATATGCACGTATTTGATGTGATTAATATATCACAGTACTTGCAACAAGTTCACGCGACTGTGTTATTTACGGAATTCTGCGGAAGAAAACATGACGGCTAGCCGAAGGCTGAGGAATTTATCTAGACACAAAGTTGAGGCTCATATTTAAATCGTAAAGATGTTTTTCTATATCTTCTTTCTCGAGATAACATTGAAAATGTTACTCTCTTTTCTTGGAAGGAATTATAAAATTTAAGTAACTATAATTCGCAAACGGCTAAAATTTCTGGGTGAGTTAGTTTCGCAATCTTTCTTTAAGTTAGCTTTTTAGTGGGAATATTATGTATTTTCTTGACAGTTTTGATTTGAATATGAGTATGATGCATTCCGAGGCTTCCTGATAGCCAAGTGAGTAGTGCTTCCGAGCTTCCTGATAGCCTTAGTGGTTCTAGATTCGATTCATGGTGGGAACCTATAAATGCGGAATGACCTCTGCAGGCGAATCACTGTTAAAATAATACTAATATATAGTGAAACCCGTTGCAAATAAAGTTGCAACAGTAAAATATTGTAAATTATTTCGTTTGTATATTATATGATAATTATTTAGATAGCTCAAATCAGAATTAATATAAAAAGTATATTATTATGACGTATGAGAAATGTTTTATTACATATTAGTTAGTTAGTTAGTTAGTTTGACCCTTTATTGGCGAGGTTAGGCCCAGGTGGGACTCTCTTCCACCTAACCTCGTATGTCGTTACATTTAAAAAAAACTCAACTTATTAAAAAAATACAAAAAAAAGAGAAGGGTGTGGAAAAAAATCTATGCAACTGAAGGTTGACTAAGAAAAAAACCACGTTGCGGGAAAACACCCACAAAGAAGGGGGGTGAAAAAAAACCCGCGAAAACACAGTAATAGAAATAAATACAATAATACACAAACATAGATATATTAAAAGTGGAAAAGATTATATATGAACAATTGTTTAAGAAAGTAAATTTAACAAAATGTATAGAAGACCTAATTGATAGTTAGTTATAATAAAAGTTTAAAGCTATAATAAACTAAATAATCTAATAATTATATTAATTAATTAATTCTAATATATTAATGGACAACAAACATTAATATTTTTTTCTTCAGATTATCTTTGTTTTTAATTTAACAATTCTTTAAACGTGACATTTCTTGTAAATGTTCTCGAATATTTTAACAACCTACCTTGTGCAACCGTATCATTTACTTTTATTTTTAAATAATTTTCATTTCGTGTTCTTGAAACTGCCACGTAAACTGTCCATTAGAAAAAAAACCTCATGTGGTCAATACACACCTACATGATCAAATGTCTGCCCTTGAGACTTATTAATAGTAATCGCAAATGCCAATATTACTGGAAGCTGACGTTTCTTCACAGTAAAAGGTAGTTGGGTTTCATTGGGTGCCAATATTATTAGCGGTATAAAAACTCGATCCCCTTTTTTATTTCCGGTTAAAATTTCTGTAAAAACTCAAAACTGTAGATGTAAAAAAAGTCAAATAACGAACACACACACCGAGCAATGCTTTTTATTTTATTTGTTTATTCATGGTTACATAGATACACATATATAACCATATATGATGACGAACGAACACACAATAGGTTTTTATTATATTAGATTTCGAATGCTATGGTATTGCATCAATGAAATTATACCGAACAAAAATTGGAAAACCTTCGCTTGTAAGAGATATTCTGGAAATCCTATGAATATTAAGTTTGAAAAGTAAAATTTCCTTTATAATAATTATATATTGCTACTCATTCTCTCTTGAGTTTTTGGTAAATTCCGGTGGATTAGGACGACCCAACCAGCTATTTTGAATTACAGCTTCACAGGCTATCTGTTAACCTTTAGAGTAATTTTATGTTCGAAGAACCTTCCGCTGTCCTCAAAGTGGCCTAGTGGAAGATTCCATTTAAAAATTATGTTCTGGCGTACATACATATTTCATTCTCATGTTTCGTGTCACGTCATGAATTTCAGTATTTCCTACTGTACCTTTGCTCTGTGTCTCGGATGACCTCCTTTCTGAACTTCACCTCTCGACATTATGAATGCTTCATTAGTGCGAGTTTTTATTCTCTCCTCTGAAAGTAGCATCTTTTTAGAAAGGTACCTCATTTTGTTGACAATCCCTCGAGCTGTTTTACGTACGAGGCTCGAGCTAAATAAAAACTTAACCGATAAGATGCAGTCAAAATTCATGTGCCTGCAGAGGAAATGAAGCATCAGCGCTGGACAAAGACTGTCCAAAATGCAGAAGTTTTGAGATTGGATGCTAGATGTCGCATTAAATGAAAGTACCGAATGAAATATTGCGCAGGAATCATGCCCAGAAGAGCTAATCATCCTCCTTCGTAGATACTTCATACCATTGTTCCTATTTTTCAGGAATTAGTACCTTAGTACTGGAGGTTTAATTTTTATTTCAATCATTTTTCAATTACACCATGAGTGCTCTCCTTTTTAGCGCATTTTGTGTAACCAAATACATTTTAACATGCTTTGATTCTTCAAAATTAATTTTGGATTACCGCTTGTGTAGATAAAATGCTTGATTATAACAATATTTTATCTCTGATAATTTAACTCCAAATGCATGTGTTAACGCGAATTTACCTTAGTGCCTTCTCAAAACTCTTATTATTGCTGGACTTACTCATGTTCTCTTTTCGGTCAAAAAAGTCGCTGAAACTTGTTCATAATTTTTTTAACTCCATGTTCGTCAATACCTAAATAAGTACTCAAGCAGTTAAATTTTTGTCATTATCAACTATACTTATTACTTTCTTATGTCGGCTAGTTCGTTCTCTTCAATTCTAAAAATCCTTTACTTTCAGGATGTTCTAGACCTAGTTTCTGCAGGGTAGAGATGAAAATAGAGTTTAAAACATTGATTCAAATTTATTGAGATAAGGCAGGAGTTCACTTTTTCGTTCTAACATTATCTATCAATAGCTAATAGAGGGAATGACGCTTACTATATTAGATGAAGAGTGAGGAAGTTTGCCCTGGCTTTCCTCAAATTTATCAATGAAAACTGTAATAAATGCTCTACCTAATATTCAGTGGGCTATGTTAAGTACTGCTTTTATTGATATCAGGTTCTCTGCGTCTCTTTCAATCATGCAATGTAGGCACTTCTTTAATTATATCCTGTGTTGAACCACAGTTTAAAAGGTATGATATTTTTTCTTCTTCCATTCCATGAAGTGTTTCCCTGCTATCATCTTGCCTATCTTTGATGTGTAGTGCATGAAATACCTGATTGCCCAGGTATAGTCTCGTGGCAGGAGCCGAGCGCACGATATTAACAATTTCCTAACGTCTGGTCCCTTTGCAATATCATGGAGTGGCAACGTATGACTTGAGGTAGTTCATCAACTTCTCTTGGGCGTTCCAAAGGCGTGTGTCCATAGAATGAATGGCCGCGTTAATAATTAATTCGCCCCTGAGTAGTTCCAACTGCACCCTCAGGGCTCAGGGACTTGAATGGTGGTGCTTCCAGAGCGTGTTTCCCTCTCGACTCATCTCGACGAGTGCCCGCCCTCTTTTTTTTATTCCGTGCTTAACCTGTGCCCCAAATGTAAAGTTGCATTGCGCTCAGCTCTCTCTCAGCATCAGCTTTCGTCCTGGATCTGTTTGGATCCGATTGTACCGAGTTTATTGCGTGAGCGAGTTGTCTCGCGTTTCACGGCTCTTTCTTTCGCTAATTTCTCGCAAAAATTCAATGCGAAACGCACGTTTACCTCCTCTTTACCTGAAAATGTGAAGCAAACGAGCTGTTTTTGTACTCACTTAGAAGATTAAACGTTTATGGAATTGATGATTACTTTTCTGTAAATTCAATGCGATACACACCTTTTACTTTTCTTTACCTGGAAATGTGACCTGAACGAGTTATTTTTTATGCACCTTAATGGAAAAAGTTTATAGTATTGAAGATTATTTTCCGTCTGGCTCCCGGATGGCCTAGTGGGCAATACTTTCGGCTTCGGTGAAATAATACTAGGGTTCGATTCCTGCTAGGAGCCAATGTGCAAAATGACCGAAGCTGCTGAAGCACTTATAAGAAATAGCAATAAATATTTTTCTTCTACTCTGAGATTTGTTGGTTTTCGAACAGGAATTGTCTTATATTATCATAAGAGTTGCATAAGAAGATATGGACTCTTTATTGGCGAGGTTAGGCCCAGGTGGGCCTCTCTTCCACCTAACCTCGAAGAACCTAAAAGAAGCGAAGGTATCATCATAGTTACACACATTTTGCCTTTAGATACCACGAGTGTTGTTACTAAACAACATTATTTATCGCTATGGTTGCAAAGTATTTTTTCAGTTTATCATATATATCAATAGATTAGTTAACATTCATTTTCAGAAACAGGTGCTTTTAAATACCTTACCCCTGGGTTTATATTGTACCTGAAATGTACGCTATTTCTCTGTTATATTTCGTAAGCACAAGTAAATTACTAAAGTGAGACTTTATGTAGAGCATTGTGATAAATGATTGTAATTTTTTCGATCACTCTGATCCATTTTTATTATGTTTCATTTCCGCTTTTCTTAACATTTATTTATTTATATTATGGTAACGTGTATTTCTTCTACAAGGATTCACTCCTGCAAAGGAAGCCTTGTGTTTTATTATCAAATACAAGATTCTAAAACAATTTAGGAGTGACTGAAATATATAGGTTAAAGTTTTGTTTTTTTATGTTCTATTGTATTTATGAAAAAATAGTTATGAAGAATTGTAGGCATTGCTTTTCTGTTTTTTTTTTAATATCTGCCTGCGTCTATAAATTATTTCCAGTCTTTAGGCAGGTTAGAACCTCATCCCCTTTTAAATTAGTTTAATAAGGCTTACTAGGCAAGATGAGGAGCAAGGCAGTTTACAGGGATTAAAAATTTCACTCATTTCCTTTATTGGTTTGAAGTTATTTTTCGTGGCCAGTAACAACCTTTAATTGGAGATATTGAATGTCTTCAATATGCTTGCAGTGTATAAACCGGAAAGGAATCGAGGTCAAGTACGTAGGAAATGATTTCAATGAGGATGGACAAGCGATTTGAGATGCATCGAACTTCAAAGAGGCCCAATGAGATAATTGGATTTGTTAAAAGGATTATATAAAATTTGTAATTAGGAGATTCCTATTTCCATCCTATCTTGCATATCAATATGATTCAACTAGAATCAGCAAATGAGAAATTAATTCTCGATATTAGCTGGTTATGAGAAGTAAACGTCTATATAGGATTCAAATATATGATAACTAAATGAGAATTCTATTCGCAATTAGTTATTAAGTGTGGAAAACAGAGTTTTATCACCATTTTCAAAGGGTTCTTGTCCTGCTTGGTATATTTTGCTACAATATGAGCAATATCGTGTTCCATAAGGTCCTTTGTGCTGTTCTTGGAGGATTTTCGGATAAATTCGGATTGCTGTTTTTTTATTTCCATGCTCCCGTTGCATAATGGGTAATTACGCCATGTGAGAGTGTAACAGAGCCGTAGGCACTTGTGTGGGACGTGGGAAGCAATATCGGGGACTTGATGCTGCAAAAATGAGTGGTACGATGGCTTTAACGACTTTGGGTCGACGAAAATGGCCACATTTTCGAGTGCTTTCTGCTCGTATCCAGTGGAGGAAATTTATGAGAATTCTTTTGCAACGAGTTTCGATCTTTAGGCGCTGTTTCGATAAGAACGTCGAGGGTTTCACTTTTTACAGGACCTCCTAAAATGTTTTATTCAAGCGGGCTGAGGCGTTACTTCAATTTTGTGATTAATGTCGGTATTGCATGATTACAATATTTCATGTTTATTTAGTATCAAAATATGTAAGTTACCAATCAAAATCCATACCTTTGCTAGTTTTACTACGTATTTCGGAATCTATTATAGATGAAAATTCTTATTAGGTATTATATATAGCTCTGTAAAGGTCGATAAATATATACATTCACACTATAACAGTATATCTTTCGGAAAATCTCCAAAATACTTTTCCTAGCTGAGAATTTCAGCATATCCTCCGATGGGAATCCAAATAACTATTCCCTTTCTATTTTTGGGAATAAATTTCGAAAGCATGCGAACACAGAAAACATACAAACACTCATGACTATAAAGTGGACTTTTAAATTTCCCCGAATGGAAATTCACTTATTTACAGTTATAGATATGTCTTCTATGCTTTATTGTAGATATGGAGCCTACTTGTTCATTTTCATGATTGTAAATTCCTTTACATGACATTTATTAATAAGCTCCGAAGCTTTGTAAAAAAATCTGCTACCTTAGATTTATGGAAGCATTCTGGATCCACTTTCCTATTAGTTTACTTATAAATTCCTAAAACTTCATTGCAGTATTTTTATTTTCACATTGTATATTTTTTATTTTCTTTCTTTAATTAGCTACTCCTTTTACCCGGCAAGTTTTTTCATCCTTTGTTGTATATCTGTTAAATATTGATACCATCGGAATGTTGTTTTGAAATTACTATCTCCTATAGGCCATGTATGCAGCAATTTTAAGTGTGTAATAGGTTTTTATTTGAATTCCATCTTTAGCGATTGCAACTTGACGTTTTGCTCTTCATGATATATGAATCTTTAACTTTTTCCCATGAGAATAAAAAATTACATGATTATACATGTAATTCCATAACCAAAGCGGAAATTCGATTGAGTTGGGCGAACGAATGAAATTTGTCGAACATCCCCGAGTAAATGGCTGGGTCAGGCTATTATCGTAACTAGCACATCCAATTTCATTGAGTTGCTCAAACTTCAATTTCGAATCGCAAATTGAGGCGCAGTTTCCCCATGCTTTTGAGCATCGCTTTTCTTTAGTTTCAAAATCTTCGTGTATCTGGAAATTAAATTCGTCATCCCATCTCTCATAACCGGCGATATTTCACTCGCAACTTTTTTTCCACCGCGCATCTCGCTTTTCTTTCTTTCTTCCAACCCTCAATCTCCTTAATAGCTCCTCATAAACTTTTCCTCGCTCCGCGTCCTCTCTTTTCTTCCCCAAAGAGGGAGTTTTAATCGCGATAACGAATTGCAGGCGCGAGCTCGCTTCGCCTTCATTCTTCGCAGATGGCGCCACAAGCTCCCTCCGTTTCATCCCCATTGTGAGCGTGGGAGGCCTTCTATCGCTTTTTTATCCCTCGTAAAATGCTCCCGACCCATTAGAATCCTGCAATCTCTCGAACGATACAGTCGAAATGGGTATCGATTGGGATTAGTCTAAAATTCTTCCTTTGGTGCACCATGAAGATGAAGGGTTGATTTTAACATTGAGATTATACAGTTGGGATGAATGAGATTCGGGTTTTATGTGGAGAAGATCGTGGGTTGACTCCATAGTTGAGGCAAAGAACTACTTCAAGCTTTATTGTTTTCAGAAATCATTAATATAAAGGTGTTAGTGATGCTAATTTATATTTGAAAACGTCCCTAGACACACCCTGAAGAGTAGCTGGAAAGTCGCTAAATTCAGAAAAGAAAATCTATGAAAAGCAGTTTTAATTTATAAAATAAATTCTCATCTATTGATATAATTGGGGTTCAATAGTTAAATCTGTAACACAAAGGAAGAATGCGGAAGGTGAATTTGCTCGTAGAGGCACTTAGGAAAATTCCCAAGAACGATGCCGGGACTCAAAGCCGGATCTTTCAATTACCACTCGGTTATCCTATCCATTTCACATCTACATCTACATCTACATTAATACCCTACAAGCCGCCTTTCGGCGTGTGGCAGGGGGTGTAAACACCAGTTGAATCTAAATTACTTCCTTATTCGATTATTGTCACGTATTGTTCGCGGAAAGAATGAATCTCTGAAACGATTCGTCCTAGCATCTATTTCTCTTAACTTACGGTCATTATCGGATCGACCGACGTAGCAGGGGGGTTGCATGATACCGATTGTATCTTCCGCAAATGTAGTTTCCCTGAATTTATTAAGCAATCGCAGCCTAGCTTCCAATCTCCTTTCTTTCAAGGATTCCCAACCTACGTCTGAGAGCATTTTTGTAACGCTTGCTTTTTTATCGTAGCATTTCTTAACAAAACGAACCGCTTTACGCTGCACTTTCTCGAGTTCGCGAGTACACGTTTCATCCGCCGGATCCCATATACTTGCCGCATATTCCAGAAGGGGTCTGACCAAGGTAAAATAACATCGCTCTCTCACCTTTTCGTCGCATTTACCGACAATACGCTTTACAAAGCCAAGCCTTTTACTTGCTTTGCCGCAGATTTTTCGAATATGCGTGCTCCAATTTAAGTTATTAGTAATGTTGATCCCGAGATATTTAACTGAATCTACTACTTTGATACTAATTCCATTAATTTTGTATGGGTGATTTGGACGCATTTTTTTCTTTTCGAAGAAATTAACTACGGAGCATTTACTTACGTTAATATCCAATTCCCATTTTTCGCACCACCTTTGGATGAGGACTAAATCGTTTGAGAGAGATGTCCGGTCTTCCTCGTTTGTTATTTCCATTTATGTCGTCCAAGGAGATCCTGGTTCAAGTCTCTGTCCTGCAATAATGTTATCATGCCAGTTTCTCTGAGGGAACTTATAGTATGACGTCTTTTATCAACTTAGTGTCAAGTTATTACGTGTTGTTATTAGTATTGATATTATTAGTGTTTACGTAAAATAACATGGTCTAGAGATAGCTGGATTTACCGAACAGAAAGAAGATCGTTAAAAGAAGAATAATTGTCGCTAGATATAGCGGCTAAGTCGGTTAATTGGCATCCATGGTCGTGAAGGTAAAGTCATGATTTTAATTGTGGGATTATCTGTGTGGGAGGGAATGAGATGGATCGTCTTCTGTGTTTTTGTGGAGAAGGTCGTGGGCTGAATGCATAATGGAGGCAGGAATACTTCGAATTTTATTGGTTCATGATGTCATGAGAAGTAAGGTAATGTTCCTTCGTTGGCGTAAACTAGTATTTTAGAAGCATCATCTTCAAACTTATCTAACTGCCCTCTTTTGTTCGCGGCTGATATTGCTGAAAAAATCATCTTCCTACTTTATATACCTTGATTAAAAGAACACCCCCAATTTTGAAATACTCGAATTCATAAGAAAATTTCAAGGAGCAAAATAAAATGCCAGAAAACGGCAGCTTCGCAAAACAGGATGATTATTTCAGTATAAACCTTTTTCGGTGTGGCTTCAGATCTTTTAAATGCGCGAAATTTAAAATTATAGGTAAGGAACAGACATATATGGCACAATAAATTACGGTTATTTTGTAAAAATATGACAATATTATCAAGTATAATATAAACTTGCTCATTTCCCTTTTACTAGAAGACAACCATTTCTGACTTTATTAATATCATTTGTAATAACTAGAGTAACATTATAGGTTTTTTTACACCTTTCTGGTTTTATGGAATATTTTTACCTGAAATATTTGTCTTTAACCCACCGATAGAATGTTATGCTGATCTTTGTAAAATATAAAAATCATCGCTATAATAACTATGTATCTGTCCACTGGAATATGAAAACGGATTTAGTTGAAAGTTTTAAATAAAATAAGTCCTGTTTGATCTTCTTCGTTTGAAATTGGGAAAAAAATACATTTACAAAGAAGGAATATTCGCAAACGGATCTCTATGGGAACCAAGATTATTATCCGTACTTTTAAAAGGAATAAAGAGTTTTAGATTCTCGTTAAAGGCGGATATTGAGGGCACCTTTGTTTATTTCTCTTTCTTTATCCTTAAAATTTTGCCTTGATTTATTTTCGGTTTAGTACGTTTTTATCTTATATCTCCATCGTATTTTATTCGTACTGCACGAAGGAAATAAATTCTTCGTTCCCGTTTATCGCGATCTGTAAAAGAAAACATACTTCCCGGAAAACATGGATTTTACGCCATAACTTTTTTAAGACACCTGTGTAAGCTATGTACCTTTATCGGAAAGACTCCCAAGTAAGTATATCTCAGGAACTGTTATAAGTCCTCGAAAAACATCAGTTTGGCAACAAAACAAAGATACTTCGTCCTTAATCTCATACTCGAGAAGGCCTCAGCATGTTTTCTACGACACTTCGACGTTGGCAATGAAGTTTATGCGCGACAAGTGACGTCGTGACTCGGTCCACTTCTTCCAATTGAACGAGCTTTACTTTGACGGGGACGTTGATCCTCAATGCGGAAGAAGATTTGACAGTATAGATCATATCGATCTTTTGCTTGCGTCAATTCTCTGCAGTATTTATTTTTCAAATATATTGTCAATGAAATTGGGATTTTGAATGAGCTATCATTTGACTCGTAATAGAAAAATTCAGTTCGTTTTACGGAATCTCTGCAGATTAAGATCCTAAGTAAGTAAAAATAAATATGTCAAGCTTGATGTGTAAACATCACGAACGGGTATCAAACGCAGAAAGTTTTTTCATTGTACTGGTGATCTTATAATTTGAGAAATTTCTCCTTGTTTTCATCTTAAAAGTGATGCTTCTGTATGAAGAGACATTCTTTATAATATCTACGATAGTTTTGTGTCAAAAATTGCCTTCGATGTGGTATATAAACAAGTTGTAGACACGATCGAGTTTGTGGTCAATAGTTTATTGAAAGTTATAGTTATCTTGGGAGAAATTATATGAAATTATGAGTTAGTGATTATTTAAAGTATCTCTTATTGATTGTCCTTACGAAGAATATTTTGCTATATTTATGCCTACATAAGAATTAAGTCTCAGCTTTTACCCATAATATCAGTCAACTTATTCTCGAATTTTACTGAAATTCCTTCTTTAATTTTAAATTTTCCTCCTGTGACATAATGAATGATTCAGCAGCGTTCAGTCTTTTTAAATGGCAGTGCACTTCATCAGCAATTTCGGAATCAGCTGAAATCCACGTCGATATCCCGATTCATGCATATTAACTTTCATATCATGGTTTGCGTATTAGCTCTCATTCAATGTTTCTATAAGTGTTTTGACGATTAAGCCTTTCTATATCCGAGCTATATAGGAGTTATCGCATTGGTGGGGAGAATCGTTTTCGGATTCACATTTCAAAATATTCCTCCGTCGAGATTTGTTTGTTTACTTATCTCATGCTCTCATTAATCAAGAATTCTTCGCTAAAAGCGCCATCAAAGAAAAGTGTAATCAGGATTAATAATATTATCTTTGGAAATATGGAAAGTTTGTATCAGCTGAATACTTCTTCCATCCTTAGTAAACTAGGTGACATTGCCTATTAACTCTGTTTAAAAACTCCAATTCTATATTGATTATAGTCGCCAACGTAACTTCGGTCAACAACTGCACCTTCCAATTCCAAGTCCGCCTTCTGTAGTTGAAACAACTCCTCTTTCTCGAAAGTGAGAAGAAGGGCTCGTATCCCTAGTTTAATTCCCGCTTTTAAATTGCGCGTGATCTCAGATGTAATTAATGGCGGTCATTCCCAGTCCCTTCGAGAAGGAACTTAATCGTGGATGCTCGTCTTGGGGAGCCATTCTCTTGATTTCCCACAGAACTTGGACGATGGTTTGTCGGAATGCAAGCGCGAAATGTTTTGGCGACAATTTGCGAGTTTCCTTATGGGGCCGACTTCCGCGGAATAGTCAAGATGCCAGCATCCAGCTTTGGAAACTGTTGGGACACCTCCCATACCTAGCAGATGTGTCCGGAAAGTTTTCTTCTCAAGCAGAAATAACACTCAATCCTTAATGTATTCAGGGCGACCAATCTTCTGTCTTATGTAGGTATGTAAATGTATGTAGTTCTAGATGTCAATCGTAGGTGTATTTGTGCTTTGGATTATTTTCCGAAAGAATGTTTCACTTTCCCAAGACGTGTAAACATTGTCGATTAAAGCTTAAGGGATTAATACTCAGCATTCATTTCCGAGAGGGCTCTTAAATATATTTTTGGGCTTAATTCTAGCCTCGACCTCTCAGATATAAGCTAAAATACTTATAATAGAAACTAAAGGTATGCTTATTGAGATATAAATAATAAGCTCGTGTTCTTGGCTTGACAGACTTATACAGATTATTTTTATAATTCAGTTAATTATTCTATGCCTGAAGGGTATAGAAAAATTAATTGATCGTTGTAATTAATATATTGAGGTTAGAGGAGATTGCATTGAAAAATAAAAATTGTTATAATTTATCAAGTACATGCATTTTTTTATGTAGGCCGAGAATTTACGGCGCCTGCCTAGGATATATTTTCTCTATATTAGTAACCATTAGTAGTTAACATTAATTTGTTCTTAATGGCCTGTTTGGCTACGAAAGCTAGACTATCTAGCTAGAAATCATTAGACGGTATATTACTATGTTTTCTTTTTGTCTAAAAAGAAATTTTATTAAAACTAGATAAAAAATTTATCAATCTTGTTACCATTTCTTGGCGAATGGGATACTTTCCATTTCCCTTTTAGTACAGGGAAGAGAAAAATGTATCTTTCATTTACTTTTGTCACAGTCTAGATAATGGCTGTAATGATAAGTTTTTGAGTGATATTTTTCGCATCTATCTTAAGAAAAAAATATTCGCATAGGGATATCAGATAGCCAAAGTTGTCATGTGTTCACCTGAGGAGGAAACGTTTCTGTATTTGGATGAAGGTGGACTTGCTATTTCGATGCCTACCATTTGAACCTTGAGGGGCTGAATTGAGACTTAGCAAAGTCCTTTGTGCAGTAAATTGGGTTAACTACCTCACTCCTCATCTTGCTTAGTAAGCCTGATTCCCCCTACTATCTCTTGGTCGCTGATGTTAGAGGGAATGAGGCACTGCCTCAGTTCTTCATAGAGAGTCAGTCTTGTCTATTGCGTAAATAATTATCGTGCCTAGAATCGTTGTCATCGCAACTCGGTCACTAGTCAATCCAATATTCTCTTTATTAAACAAATAAATTATTCCTTAAAAATTATAGCTCGATTTATAAGGAACGTTAATGTGCTGTTTTGTGGACTAAGATTAGCATTTCTGAGGTAAGGCTGAAACTTTCACCTCCTGCCCCCGCGCAATTTTTATTTCGAAAGTGGACTCTTCCACACCTCCAATAAAATCATTCCGTGGGCCATACGTTGTTGCCAATTCGTTCCAAAGTTTTTCCAGTTGCCACTTTCCATAAAAAGGAACATTTATGTAAGAATTTTTCCTGTTTAATTATTAAATTTTTTCCCTCCTAAGAGATTTCTTTGGGAAGCTATTGGGAGTTTAATTTTATCACAAAACGTTATTTTTAAGAGTATGGACTATTTTGTTATAAATAAAAATGAATGTTCATATTGGAGTTGCGAATAGTTTGTTTACACATTTGGTGCAGTAAAGCTGTGATTCTAAACTAAGTTCTATATCAAGAATCTGATATCCTTTTCGTAAAAAATAGAACAACGGCGGGCATTCATGTAAATATTGTTTCTTTTGATTAATCTAGAAATACAAACCGCCTTAAAGTTCGGTTACTTTGACGAATTCGACAACGATTTCTCCCTTTTTTACTATTCGATTTGATTCTAAAATAGTTCAAAAAATTAATGTGTAAGGGTTTTTGAAAATAAGATATTTTGATTATGTTCTTACAATTAGGTGTTTCAAGATTTTCAAGAAAGATATGGAAGACAGTGCCCGTATTTGTTACGAGAACATCTATTTGAATGTTGCTTGGTTGCTGCATTTGATTTCGGAGATTCTAGGCGTTGTTATGAATTGCTCTTATCTAATAGCAATTACGCTGTAGATCATGATGCTTTATGTTGGTCTTTGCTGTCATATTTTTCTCCTATCTTAGTGAACAAATTCTAATGAACAGTGCACTCCTTTAATAGCTTATACCGTCGCATTATTGTCGTAGTGATGTCAGTCTTGATTATTTTTATTCGGTCTGAAAATAACGAAATTTGAATCCTCGATACGAGATCTGCCTGTAAAAGATCTAGCTCGAAGACCGGTAGGTACCTCTTTCCCTCTATCATTAGCTACTATGAGCTATTGAGGATGAATGAGGCTTACTAGGCAGCATGAGGAGTAAGGTAGTTTTCCCTTGATTTCTTTACCAAGAGAGAATGATATTAAAGGAATATGGTTATCTAGCATTCTGCAATTAAATATGTCATTAGTTCTGGTTTTGAAGCTCCGGAATCGTATAAAATAATCTTTCATACTTGTAAAGAACTTTTATTCCGATATTTTATTACTTAGCAAGTCATAACGATTTGTGCTAATTTACGTTAATTGGCATCTGGATCGGAGAAACCCTGGTCTTATAGAAAACGAAGCAATAGCTCATTACGTTTCTGATCTCTTATGGGATCATTCCACGGGTCTTTTATGTAATCGTTGGAATTGAGGGAAAGTGGTCTGGAAATCTCCGTTGGAAATCGTGATTTGATTACAGTATGAACCGATATGGCTTTAGTATCAACGTTCCGTATCCATTGCTCCATAAAAGTCTCGGTCTTTGGCAATGGATTATTCTCCCAGACGCCCGACCTCCCTTTCACCGCATTTGGAGGTGGCAGCACTTTTCCTGGTCAAGTTCGTCCATATGGTTGGCATATGCCTTCTCTTTTAAGCCCGCCCCGCCGGTTCATTGAGCTAAAACTGCCTTCGGCTTGCGAAACAAAGGCCTCCGACTTGGATCAAAGGCCGAGTGATTGCGTGGAAAAGACCTCGAGTTAACAAGGAGAGCGAATTATTACTTGCGGTAAAGATGTATGTTTCTGATTGCCGAGTCTCAACTTGCCGTTTGTAGTCGGATGCGAGTTCCTTGAATTCCCCACATCCCTTTTGCTGATCGTATCTCTGTCCTAAAGCTACCATTTTGATTGAATAGCCGCTCATATGCTTTAATGATCACTTTGATGTACATCTTTATTTAACTAATGTCTGTAACTTCCCTTAAATATTCGCGTATACATTTTTCGTATTTTTACAGACCTTTTAGAAATAATTTCTTTTTGAAATCTAAATGATTACTTTGAATAATTAAGTTTCACTATATATCTGTTTTAAAAATCACCTTCGTGTGCATCTTTATTTAGCCAATGCCATTAACTTCCTTACTTGATACACATAAATATTTTTCATATCTTGGCAGAACTTTTAGATGTGATTCTCTTTTGAAATCGAAATAAGTACTTTGAATCATAAAATCTATCTATTAATCAGTCCTTTATCAGTAACTCCCTTAAAATTTACACATAAACTTTATTTCTATTTTTTCTAAGGTATTCTATAAATAATTTTCATTCGAAATCAAAAGAGCCATTTTAGACAGAAAGTTAGTTGAGATTCTTATTTTTATCATTTGATTTCGTTTTTGATTTTATTGGTTCTCGATCCGAAACCATCAAATATTGCTTTTACGTTAAATTTTCAATAATATTTAGTTAATGTTTACGTGAGTAGCAACCAATACAATTTTGGTTGCTACAACAGTAGGATCGGCGCTTGAAATGTTTAAGAGATATGTATTTACATCGTTGTCAAGGACGGCGGCTGCAATGATGGTCTCCTCCGTAAAAATATAGTTGAGTAAGATCTATCCGATGAATTTCGAAGCAAATGATATTTTTAACTGCTTAATGCCGAAAGATTAAACGGATAAGATATACTAAATCTTTAGCCTTCGAATAAAGCAGCCGATTGAAATCCCCTCCGATTTACGTTCAGGGTGTCCGGATGAAAGGTATCCAAAATAAAATTTATATACTGTGGAAAGTATTTGTTATAAAAATTTCCGATTTTCAGCATTACAATGGAAAACTCTGAAAGTTTTGTTTTTCACTCAATTTATTAGAATGTGGGCACACATGGTGGTACGACAAACATCCAAGCGATATTCGACCTCATCCTACGTCGCTTGAAGCATGTCGGGTGTTACGGTAGCCACAGCATCCATTATGCGGGTTTTCAGGTGCTCAATGTTGTTAATTTTCATCTGGTACATAATTTTCTTAACATAAACCCACAGGAAAAAATCTAATGGAGTTAAGTCTAGCGACCAAGGAGACCAAGCAATTGCCCACTTCGGCCGATCCACCTCCCAGGCATCTCGTAATTCTCAGTTTGTCGTCCAAAAACCGGAGGATTTTGCTTGTTGGAGGTATATGTCCATATGGAGTTCTTAAACGACGCTGAAGAGCCGTCATAGACTTTAATTCGACAAACCACAACACGCATGCAACCTTCTTCTGCGGTGTCGCCATTGTTACTTCGTAGGAAGCGAGCCCCAACAATGGACAGATTCAGTGCATGCGCTGACATCTGTCCATTGTTAGGGCGAAATTTATAGAGAAAAAACTTGAAGAGATTTCCTTTCAAAGGTTGCATATCGAACATGTGTATAATAAATACTTTCCCAGGTGTAAGTATTTTATTTGGATACCTTTCATCCGGACACCCTGTATTTTATGAGTGTAAAAATAAAGCCTTGCACAACTGAAAATAAAAAAATAGCTTCTAATCTTAAGGAAACATGTCATTGGTGATGGAAATGATTTTCCTAAGGATACCGTTTAATATAAAAGAAATTTTCCCGTAATTTTCGACGAAATGTGCAGCTGTTTAAAGTGATAAATTGTTTGAACGTATGGGGATCTATATATTTTTATGAGGCAGAAATTGAAGTACGGAAAATAATTACATTCGATTGCACTATTTTTGTGTTCTCTGCGCGTACTCGTTGTCTTAACAGTCTCTCATTTATGCATGTAATTACCTGAAATATCCTGTATTACGTTCATGATAGGCTCTCTATTGTGATAACTGTACTCTCACGCACATCTCTGTTATATGCCTTAATTAGGGCAGCATTGCTGTCTTCACCACCTGCTGCAGAAGCCTTATCAATGTCCCAGCTGTCATATTTGTACTCTACCATTAATTGATTATAAATAATCCATTATATCCCATTTTGGGCGGTGGCTTGTTCGAAACAAATCGGGCACACGGACCTCGGCGCTCCTTCCATTTACGATGATTGGGGATAATAAACTTGCACATCGGTGGGTCAATTAAGCTCTTGGTTGGAGCTCCAAATTGTGGCTCAGTCCGGGCCTGCATGGATCTATTCCTGGATCTGATGGGCGGTCATTGAGGAAAACGGGGAAATATTTTATCATCACCTGTTGTTGTCATGGACACGTGGTGGCTGTATTTGTCAAGTAGAGTTCGTACTCGGGAGTGTAGCTGTCTCTTGTATCGGAACTGCCGTTGTGATTAGCCGATTTGAAGATTAGTGAGTACGTCTTAGGTGCCCAAATGGTGAGGTTCAGAGAGTTATTACCGATATTTAAATATTTCTAATGCTGGTGAAATCTTCTATATTTTTCATTTATGGAATATTTATTTATTTGAGGCATGCAAAGTATGTAATATACCAAAGATGATTAGGCAAGGAAGTGTCTGGAGTCGACTTGGTGCTAAGAAGTGATGTATGGTGTAATTCAAAAGAGAATTCTATTTCTGCATATGAGAGAGCGGGGCTTGTTGATACAGCATTAGGTTTTTCATTTTTTATAATTTTTAGAAACAATCTACTTCATCTATCTCAAGACTGAATGTAAACATGAAGCATTCTTAATACCTAGACTATTTATTTTTATGTATAAAGGCAGAGGATATTTATGAATCACCCGCAAAGCATATGCCTATCACAATACCTATCCCAAAATTAAATAAATATTTTACCTGTAATGGAACATTGACGAGGCCTCGCTCTCTAACGTCTGATTATGTGTGAATATGTGTAAGTAATTTTTATTATTTCATCTTTTGTTGGAAAATGATTAGTGGTTGCTTTATCTTTGTAGATTTTACACTCCCGACTCTGAATATTATTTCGGTAGAATTTCATTGTTCTGTTCACCCTTCGTCTATTATGTTTAGGTTTCTGTAGAAAACACAAATTTGATTCCTATTCCGATGGATCTCATGATTACTCATATGGTTTAGTTCCTTTCATAAATGAGAAGGTAAACTAATTTAAGAGGCTTCTGTTTCGCCTATTAGGGAGCCCCGGTGGAAAATGTTCCGAGATCGATCTCAATTGGAGCCCAATTTTCCCGATACGGATTTTCGAAAGGAAGAAAATCCGGCAAACCGTGAAAATCAATGCCAAATTCATCAAAATTAGTGACATTCATATTTGTCAGTGCCCCTAGATGATGGAAATACAAAGCTAAAATAGTTTAATGGGTCAGTTTCTATATAAACGTGTTAACGAAAGATAGATATCGAATTTCCTTAGTTCCTTAACCTTTTCTTCGAAAAGAAGTTGAAAAGTATGGATGAACAGAATGGTCAGCACTCTCTCCTCGCCCTCTATCGGCCAGTTTGCTCCCTTTACTTTTGCGGAAGACCCTTGAAGGCATCTCTACTTTCTCTCCACTCCAAGAGAGAACTTGACCGTGGTTTTGGCCCCATCCTCAGTTCCACTTGTCAGACGTAGAAAGCTCTCTCTATTATTCCGATAAGGTGATGAAATTTGACGTCTATGCGGGATATGGAATCTCGGATTCCCAGCAGATTTAGATTTCTATAGCTATGAGAGTTTAATCCCACATTTCGCGTAACTTTATAGCAAAGAAAGTCAAATTAACAAATATGAAGACCGTAAATTTTGATAGATCAGGATAGAAACAGGAGGACCAACATATTCATTTTACCAGTTATATTGAGGATTACATCTCATAGATTAAGCCTAACTAGAAGAAATTTTGAAGTGATGGCCTTAAAAGTTTATAATAGATTGCCTAACGCTATCAAAGGCATTTAAAATGCACAATTCGGTAAACCATTAAAAAAATTTCTCCTAACAAAAACTTACTACAGCGTAGATGAATTTGTAAATGAGGGGAACCTGTAATATGCTAAAGAGATGAAATGTGTTATTAAGGATAAAATCGATGCTGTTTCATTATTCTAATGCATGTCTATATTATATTATAATTCTATGTAATGTGTTTCTAATGTAAATTTGACTGGTCTGTGTCGGTGTGATTATTGATGACTAATCCTATACATGCATAATATGTATGTCCTATGATGAATAAAAATTATTATTACTGCCCTTTACATTCAGGTTGGATCGTTACCGTAGCCTCCGCGTACTCTATAATTACCCATATTTTTTGTAATCATTGACTGAAGCATATTTCAACATATCCAGGCCAAAGATTATGGATGAGGTGCGATTCAACAGTTACCTTCAGGATAATATTGAGTGCCCTTTAATTAACAGGCTGCGCCGTGACCCAGCAGTTTTTATTAAATCCGCAATGTCGAGTTACGTAATATGTGCAAATGACTTCGGGTCACACCTCAGAGGAAAGGACGTGGATATTTATTTTTAACTTAATTCAGTTGAAGTGATCGACCCACACATAGTTGCAGCTGCATGTGTGACCAGTATTATATGATTTAAGTATGTTTTGGTGTACTTAGTTTTAAGATTTAAATATTAAATGTAAAATTTTCGGTTGGAAAATTTATTAAAGTTATCTTGCTATCTCTCACTAGAGATGCTACTTTCAAGTTTAAGCCGTAAGAAATGGTGTAATTGCGTATGCTAAGTTTGTGCTAAGGAAAACTCAAGATTGATTCTCTGGAAAGTATAATAATAATAATAATATTTATTTCACTTTCAAAAAGATAAATCCTTAAGGGAGTTTAACAGTAACTAGTAATGAAATTTAGGCATCCCAGAAGAAAATCTTTTATAAGGATTGCCATCACTTTAAAGTACTTACCTATAATAGGCCTTAAGAGAGTGGTAAATTTTTACTCAAAATTTTGTTACCATTTTTATTCCGGTCAGTTAAGATTTCAGGGAAAATAGTGGAGTTGGATCAATCTAAGAATAAATGAAAAGGAGGGGCAATTTAAAATATTAATCCTTTTGGCTTAGTATTAACATCAAAGGACTACCATTTTTGAACTTACTGCGCAGTTCTTTCTCTACCTTTTAGTGAAATGAATTCCTTGGGCATCCATATTAATGGGCGGACCTTATGAAGAATGGGTGTTGTTTTTCTCGTCTTTAACCACGTTGAGTTGAGGGAATTAATATCCATTCCGAAATTTTCAGCCGAAGATTCTCCCACCTTTAAGGTCCATGGGGAATTCTGCTTCCCCTCTTGACTTTTTTGTTGCTGACTGATGAGGCTTAAGAGAACTGCCAAAGTTTTTCTGGGGATACTTTTATTGCGAGTTCGGAAGGAGGAAATGATGGGGGTCTTTTGTTACTGTCGGAATTTGGACGAAGCGGATTTATTGTGAAGCGCAATTGTAATCACTTTTGATCCATCTTTCTATTGTTATGTAATTTAAAATTTAAGATGTTTTATTAACTTGTTGACTATATTGTTGATTGACTAATCGGTGTTTAATGTTATATAGCAAGGTATTTTTTTATATGATTCAGCCATCTGTTATCTGATTTTGCTTGTCGTTTTATGACATTCTGTAACTTTTTATTAATTTACCCTTGAAATAATGTGTTGTGCCTGCTGATGGTTATAACATTAAATGTAAGAAATACCTCCAAAAACCATCAAAGACTTACTTACAGCAACTTATACGTATTTCGACTCCTAGGGAGCCATCCACAGAGTTCGACAGCCGTAGAAAGACTGCAACGAGGCAGGACGATTATAAAAATGTTCTAGTTTAGTCCCTTGTTTAGAGCCTTTTTCTAAAGAACTCTTTTATAATCGTCCTGCCTCGTTGCAGTCTTTCTACGTCTGTCGAACTCTGAGGATGGCTCCCTAGGAGTCGAAATACGTACAAGTTGCTGTAAGTAAGTCTTTGATGGTTTTTGGAGGTATTTCTTACATTTAATTTACCGTTATTTACTAATTTTACATCTGGTGATGGTGAACTGACTCATTACCGGTATCATAAAGTAATGGCTGGAAGGACTATATTTTTAATACTTCCAACATTTCTTGTCAAGCATTATTCACATTCCCTCGGATGTAATTAATAAGACATTTAGCCATTTGTAATATTAATTTTTAATATTAATTTGTAATTGAGTGATGTACGAAATAATTCCAATTTCTTAATGTTAATGCATTTGAATAAAGTTTATGCATCAAGCAGATATTTTCAATTTATATCGTTGTCGGTATTCGTAAGAGTCCCATCTCGGCAAATTTCATTGCTTTATTTTAATTTAAAAAATATACGCTATTTGATTGATTGATCGATTTTAAGTAGGTATTAAAGTTCAGAAATTGTAATATTGCAATAAAAGTTATTGTATTTTCATCGACTTCCACAAACCGTTGTATAAATAACATTGGAAGGATATCTTACGCCAGAAATAAATAATAGACAATGAAATTTACGTAAAAGTAACGAAAATAAAATTTAAATTTACACAAAAGTGCCTAGCATAAAACATAGAGATGTATAATGTGTGACGAGTTCAGCTCTAGATAATTCAGTTTCGGTATATTTACGAAAGATATTTTATTCAACGCGAAAAGTAATCCCGTGAAAAAGTGAATTGAAAGTGAGAAGTGAATATGGATAGGATGCGGGAAACTTTAAACTGAATGTATAGCATATAACTAGCATATTCTACGACCTTTTGTGTTGTAAATCGATTTAAAAAATTGAGCCTCATGAAAACACAACAGTCATCACGTCACGTGTTGTGAAACGTGAAAGGAGACTACGTAAAAACTCTGAATTGTGAGGAAACCTTTTAGAGACCGCTTCATTTCCGCTGTAACGTAGAACGCCTTGTGCCATGTGGCTTCGTTGTGTGACGTAGTTCGATCCAGCTGTTTGTGTATATATTCTTTTTCTCTGAGATGTCGTGGGTGGGACTCTCTCCCTGCTGCGCCTAAGTCCTCTCACTGGGTTTCCTTTTCTATTACCGCATCGCCCCCACGCCTTCACTTGTTCGCCCACGGAAAACATTTACATACGTTTTAGGCACCCAGCGGGATTTTTGGCTTCCGCTATTAAGAACAGTTTCCGTTTGTCATACCAATAGCGATAGGGAGCGTTTTAGACCTTTCTTCACGCAGTGATGTAGATGAGGAAAATTTAGACTGGATCGTTTATTCCCCTTGATACGAGTATGTGTTCTTAGTAAGTTCCTTGGGAATTTTAAAATATACTATATACTAAAGTGAACATTCTTATCATTCAATACGTAGAACTTACCTATATTCCAATATGTTACAGTTCAGTATTCAGTGTAACTTCAGTATGCTGAATTCTGTATAATTCAGAATGTAAACCAGTGTTTCCCTAACTTTTCCATCCATCCGCTTTGGTTCTATAGCCACGGACCTCGGCCGCTATTTCTAACGCTTATCTCTCGTACAACCAAATCCGGAGCATATTAAAAAGTAGAACAATAACATCTACTAAATCATTATACGGTATATTACGATGTTTTCATTCTGTCTAAAAAGAAATTTTATTAAACTTAGATAAAAAGTTTATCAATCTTGTTACCATATCCTGGCGAATGGGAGACTTTCCATTTCCCTTTTTGGTACAGGAAAGAAGAAAATGTATCTTTCATTTACTTTTGTCACAGTCTAGGCTGTAATGGTACGTTTTTGAGTGATGTTTATCGCATCTTTCTTAAGAAAAAATATTCGCATAGGGATATAAGAGAGCCAAAGTTGTCATGTGTTCACCTGAGGAGGAAACGTCTCTGTATTTGGATGAAGGTGGACTTGCTCTTTCGATGCCTACCCTTTGAACCTTGAGGGGCTGAATTGAAACGTAGCAAAGTCCTTTGTGCAGTAGATTGGGCCGACCTCCCGTCACTCACTCGAATGCTTCCCTTCTCTGCCGGGCCATTACGCTAAGGAGAAGTATCTTATAGGTTTGAATTCCGTCTTTGTCCTATAGTTCATACCACTATGTATAGCTCTACTTGCTCTAAAACCATCCTGTTAATAGATTGGTGTTGATGCGGTACTGTAGTTTAGTGGTTAGAATATCTGCCAGGAAAGTGAGGGACCTGGGTTTGAGTTCCAGTTACTTCGTTATATTTCGCTCCTGTTTCTTCTTGGTAGTATAAGCCTTCATATAAGTTTTCATGCGCATGAAGTTAACGTAGAATTTTTCACAAATTATACATTTAAGTCTGAAATTTAAAAGCATCACACTTAGCCCCTCCTGTCCCTAAAATTACACAAGATCTCGAGAGAAGAATTATTTTTAGATTACGTAGAGAAAAATCTCTTCTCTAGCTAGACTTCGCATTAAAATCCTGGGCGACATTATCCTCATTTGCGAAACAAAATTCTCGGGCAGTTTTTATTTCGTAGCGGCTGCAAACGAGTCAACGCGAAAATGATAATGCGGTCTCAGGTGTAACGAGGACTAAGTTGGGAAGCGGCACTGTTCCTGTCCATGACGGAAATCCCCAGCTTTTGTCCCTATAATCCTCAAAAGCCCGATTTTTAGCGCGGGAGAAACCGCGGCCGGAGACGGTATTTCACTAATTGTGTAATTTTTTGCTTCTCTTTACTTTCCGTTTCCCACCCGCGCGACGGAATTTCCCCGGCCGACGAGGATGCAGTTCTAACAAGCGTGTTTTCCTGACGTGTTCGGTTAATGAAGGTGCTCGATTTTAAGGTCTGCCAGTCCCCCTAAATGACGGGCGGTTTCGTAGGAATTGCGCAAGTGTCAGCGCACATCTTTTATCGGTCCTTTTCCGTCGGGAATTTAGTCGGCCGTTGCTAATCTAGAGCCAGGAATTCTCCTTTATGGCGATTTATGATGATTGTATGTTTTTATATTATTGTATCGTGAACTTTACGTTCAAACTACCTTATTTAACCTCATCCCATCTTCGGAGGTTTTGTAGCTAATGGTGAAGGAAAAGAGGTTCAAATTAGCCTTCGGGCTGAACACTTTGCAGACTTTGCACAATGTTTAAATAATATTGTATAAGTGAATACCACAGTAAGATTTTAGGTTTTAAATCACTGCCACTCCAAGAACTTTTCTTGTAGCTTAGATTATTTGTTTGACTAATGATGCTTATGAGCATATGGATGTTAGCGTTTCGAAAAGCTGAAGCAGATTCGGTATTGTTAAGGTAGTCGATTCTGGTTTATTCTTGTAAAGATGGCAAAGTTAAAGAAACTGTACGTCATTAACCCCGTTTAAATATTCAAGTTTACCAACATCAGATGATTGACATTTTTAATATTTTTAAGACCTAATGTTGAATTAAGTTCGCTTTCTTTCCTCCAAAACATTCCTTATATTATAGTTTTACCCCGTCACGATTTTAGCAGTAATCATGGATTTTGTATATTACGTACAGTAGAATGCTAAATTATGTATAATTATAAGCCATATATTTCACACTTTTACTGCTTATTCAGAAACAGTTTATTCATGGAGCAATTTTTAAACTCCAATTTTTGACTGCTTTCGGTATCCAGATCAGGCGATAAGCACGTTCTAATGAGTTATTCCATTCATCTTTTGATTTATTTGATTACTATTCTCTTGAATGATTAATTTTGCTCCTAAAATCATTCGTTTTTTGCCTATTTCATACTTGGAAAGCTAATGTAAATGTATAGATAGATAGATGGATATAAGCGAGGTTAGGCCTCTCTTCCACCTAACCTCGTATGTCGTTATAATATGTACAAAACGAAATGAATTATAAAACATAAAGAAAGAGTGTGGGGAAAAATCTTTACTACTAAAGGTTGTCAAACAAAAACCCACATTGCGAGGAAACACCCAGAGAGATTATCTCCTGACATGCGGGGTAAAAATCACGAAAACTTAACTAAATGCGATAAATTAACTAATGTATGGCTATGTTTATATTTACCTTGTAATAAATATCCGTTGACACCTGGTAATGTCTCTTTGTAGTGCTTCTGTTATAGTAAAAATGGTAATAAAAAGAGTGTATGGTAGTTATGGATTCATTGTTAGAATACAACGAGAGATTATTTTTGCTTGAAAAGGCACCTTTAGAATCAAATTAAATTTTTTTATGCCATTGTTTTAATTGCGAAACAACCCAAAACTAGAAGCGCCGTGGTTTCCTATAGGTAGAGGAAGGAATTACTCAAAAAGATGGGTTTAAATTGGGCAGGGTCATCCAAGGTAATGGCCTCTTTGGTTCTCTCAGGTGAATCGAAATTTCTCTCTTTGTCTTTGAAACCCACAAAAGGTGCGGCGAGGATGGAGGCGCTCCTAAGTATTTCCACAGTCGTTTCGGAGCGCATAAATCGCGGATTTCCAGTTGTAACCCTTTTTGGTCCACGTCAGACCTTGACCGCCATAAATCCCCGCCGGGATAAATAAAAAGGATGAATGCAGTTACCCGCACCTGTACGACCTGAATATGGCGCCTTGGCCCAACGAGCGTGTCCTACACGTGTAATCCTTAGTTGTGGCGGTTTCCGTCAGGGTTTTTAAGGGTGCCTTCGACGTGGTGTGCGATTTACTATAATGACTCTGTCGCCGCTATTGGTAACGGAAATTGCTAGGGTATTCCACCTGGAAGCACTTTAAACTCGGCACAATGGGGGGCAGTTTAATTATAGTTTTGAGGGTATTTAATCTAGAGTCTAAATTTAAGTGTAACATTATCCTCCAGGGATCTCATAATTGAAGTGGGAAAGATATTTATTGACCTGGAATTTTACGAGAAGCTCGTTATTAAAGTTTGTGCAATGCGGTACATTGTCTTCAACGAGTAGAAATTTAGTATGCTTATTCTAGTATCAGTATATTATTCTTGTTATAAGAGAAAATAGACTATTCCGTTGAAACCCAAAAACACTATGGCTCAGGACAATTGATACTCGCTGTAACTCAGTTGACAAAAAGTTGAAATATAAGGAACCGACCAATACATTTCCGAACCTCGTGTTGACCAGATTTAGTGTAAACTGGATTTAGCATTACATAGTATTCGTTAAAAACTGGATTTCGTGATTATCGAATTCATAACTAACGCAACTAGCCGCTTTACTTAGGATAGATAGGAATATTTAGCGTTTCTCATATCCAAAAGTATCATAGTGTTACCATTATCAAATGAATATATTTTTAACGAGTGAAAAATATGTACTACGCAAGCTCAGCAGTTTCTGAAATAGCTGTACAATATATGACCAAGATTTAATCGCCGACTCCCGCTACAATCTTCTTTTCATATACCTTACCTTATAAATAAGTACACTTAAAAGCAAGTATGAGCTTTACTTTGTTGGTTATTTATTAAAACTGCGTAAATATTTTGAAGGGCATATTTTTACTGACGATCCACCAATGTCCTTTAGACATCAAATCTTGCCTATGTTTTCATTTCATCATCTACTAATATTTAGTTTAATTAAGTCACTCTAGTTTAGAGGATAGAACTTAATTAAATTGCACGAAAAGATATTAAAATGTCGAGTTTTAAATGCTTGTTTTTTCGAAGCAGACTCATACGATTTTGCTATTCGTTTTACGCTCTATTAATTACTCCGAAGAGATTAGACGCTTTTATCCAATGAATAAGTAAGTTTTAGTAAATCACATATCCTAAAATGATGCAGCTCAGAGGTTTTACGTTCAACGGAAATGTTTGAGTCAATCGGATTAATGGATAAGCGATAATGTCGACCTAGTTTTATTAGCCGTCGAATGTAATGCGCAGGTTCAATTGGTTGCCGTGTAAATGTTGAATGATTTGAGATTGCAATTACGCGTGTTAATGCTGGAGAGAATTACGTTTACATCGGCACGCAATCTAATTATTTCGCAAATTTAGTGCACTTCGAGAGTTACATGTAGTTAAGCGGATATTCCCTCGAGAAAACTAAAAGGAAATTTCGGTGATCAAAACTGTAACTGAAGAATTATCACCATGATTGTGTTGTTTGTACAGGGTGCTCCAAAAAGTAGTGATAATCAGGAAACCGTGGATAGAGCTCCTTTTGGGCTACCCGAATCACCCCACTTTGGGTGTCCGCTTTTTATTCGTTTTTGAGTTACGAAGTTTTTCGTATTTTTGAAAAAACATGACTTTTAGAACATTTTTCGTCATGGCAACGTAAGTAATTAAGCTACTGAGCTGATTGTTTTCACTAGAATAATGAAATAGTTGGTCCAACCGATGCAAAAACATTTGTTATCGCAGCTACTTCGATTCAGTCATAATTAAACTTAAAATTTCAAAAACTGTGACGTCACGAATTTGTTCGAAATCTTTAAGGCCAATTAAAAAACTTCACATAAAAAAGTTTTTGGTGACTACTTGCCCTAGTCATTAACTATTTACCACGAACATTTTATTGAGCTATCTTTACGGCAACATACATCAAATTAGATTAAAAACATAGTAAGTCGAAGATTCTCAGTTTTAGCGGACCAGTCAAAACCTCATTTTAACTCAATTTGGTCGTATTCATGTGTTTAGTTATCCAAACTACAAAACGTTTTTCTAATTGGCATCGCTTTGGCACTCTCCGGTGATAAGAAAAAATACCAATTCCCCCTCGTTACTAGGCAAAGTCAACAACAATACCCTTAGCTAGTATTACAAAGTATGGACCATTTCCGATTATCACTACATATTTTTCGTGGCAAGGAAGCCTGCTTTATTGTACAAAATGCTCTTATTCTTATCCTAGCAACTATTTCACTTCTTTGGTATCCTTAGTTTTTTAATGCACTCCGTTTCGTTCTTCAGGTTACATATACTCATATTCATGATATTCTTACCTATTTTTTAGTTCCTCTTCGTTTGCTATCAATTTTCCGCTTTAAAAATTCATACATTTCTTCGATTGAATGAGTGCTTTTGCGTTGTTATAGGAAATTAGTTCTCAGACGGAAATTACATAATGTCTTGCCTCGAATTTGAGTATCATGAGAGTTAATGTATAACCTATCAGATCTATCAGGGTATAAAGAAAAAGAATGTACTTTAGTTGTTGTAAGGGTTTATACTGGATTCAAAAGAATGAGAAAGCATTATTCTATGCTCTCTAGGGTTTATTTGTATATCTCAAATACATTCAGTGCTACTTTATCGTGGTTGTGTGTAAAGAATTGGTATACGGGGTTGAGAAATTGATCTAATTCTTATCGTTTTATATAAAAGTATTGAAAGATATTCGGTAATGATTATTTTTAATAGTTTGAATAAAAAAATAAGTGTCAGAGTTACCTTTTAGTAAAACATATCTATATTAAAGTAATAGCTAGTCATTCAAGTCAATAGTCAACGTCTAATTCTAATGATTTAATCAGTAATTTGTTTACTGAGAATATATTTAGTTTCTAATACTTTTGAAAATGATTTTCTTGAAGAAATTATCGGAGAATTTATATCATATATTTCAAACAGTTTCCTATTGGTTGTAGGGTTTAGTCGCTTTGGAAGGCATCAACACATTAATCCAGTAATTATTTTGTGTTCTATATATTTTTTTGTTAAAGAATAACGTTCACATTTTCAAAATCATTCTGAATCTTTGTACCCAGTAACATTCTGTTTGCTTCCTTGTCAGCTTTATTTCAACGTAAGTAAAAAGATCTCAAATAAATATCAAATGAATTTAAAATGTAGCAATATTCTTTCTTCTAAAATGCGAAATACGTTCCTGAAATTCTAGCTTCAGCTTTTCTACATCATCATGAGTGTTCAACCTCTCGGTAGGTGTATGTACACTTAAAAATCCTTATTTAGCGGCATCTCCTTCATTTCCTCATAGTTAACCCCACCCCTTATATCACCTAACATCTTTTGTCTTCCCCTCTTTATTTTATCCTTAATTCTACCGTCAATTACAGTCTTCACTAATCCCTCTCCCCTCAATATTTGAGCCAACCATCTTTTGTGTCGATGCATAATGACTTCAATTAAAGCCTCCAGCGCCTCCGTGCCCGTTTTCCTCTCAAACTAGGTTACTGTTTCCATTCTTCAGCTTTTATAAATCAGTGGAATAATCGAGAAATCCAGCTGACGCGTCCGAACCTGTCGTTCGTCGCGAGGAATATGCGCGGGTTTGCGTTTTGGAAGTCGCGGTGAATCACGCTTCTCTCTCCACTCCAAGGATAAAGTTTAACGCTCTCCTCTCCCCACGTGTTCTCATCTGGGCCTTATTCAATGTGCACAGGTCGTGGGCGTCAACACTTGCATATTCTCTTTGCACTGTGTCCTCCAAGGACGGGGGCAAGTCGGCCCCTGGAATCGAGTGGGAGGTCCTCATGACTCTTCGTACACTTGTCCATTCCCTTTGCGAGTCCACGATGATTCACCGTCTCCGATGAATACGGTAGAGATTCGTGGAAGTTGGAAAGGTCGAAGGTTAACTTCTCTGAAAACTGAGAGATGATTTACGGAGATCGAGGCAGTCGGAGGAATTCGTATCCATTGAATTGAGAGAATCTCAACGTGTGGAGGCTATGTCAGTTTTTCTTCATCTATCTAATGTATTGATTGAATCGACTGGCTAACTTGAAAAGCATTTTTTCAATGAGGGAAGTGGTCATATGAATATTCACATTTCGATGACCGTTAAAGGATGGGTTTATTGGAAATGTAACGTAATTTCTAGCGTTACTGGTATGGCAAGTTTTACGTTTTCAATCCTTCCGGCTCTCTGGGAATACGTTCCCCGGTTCGATTCCAAAACTTCGTTAGTATTTACCAATATGAATAAGAACAAGTAGATATGGTATTAAATTGCTGTACAAATACTATTATTAGGTAAAAAAATAAAATTAATATGTTCAATCTTCACTTTGTGGAAAGGTGAGATAACCAATTAACTCAAGAAACGAGGAAAGGCTTGTACTATTTCCACAGATTTAAATCTGTGGAAAAAGTACAAGCCTTTCCTCATTTCTACGAGATGGATTTCCACAAAACGACGCCTGAGACTGTGAATTATACAATTAACTCAATTTACCTATATAAGACTAAACCTCTTGTACATGTTTGCCGGATGATGTTAATACTTTAACGACACCGGTCGCAGATTATATATTATTGTGGAAGCTACAAAGTTTATTTATTTCAAGATGACTATTATAATGTGGTTGTATACTAGAAGAACTTGTAGGTTTAAGTACCTGCTGTAAGTGGATACCTGTAATAAACATTATTATTATAAAAATTACATTAGTTATCTTCAAAGCAAAATAGATTTGAGTACGAAGGTTTATTTATATTTTTACAAATTTCAGTCATTATCTTATCTGACATTTTCCAACACTATGAATTTATCTATCTGGGTTTATGAGCTAAATGTTTATCCAATAATTTTCCTTGTCCTCTGATTTTTAGCAGTAATTTATATGAAAGGAATTTCAATAGAATAGTGCCGTTTCCTGTCGTTATATCTCATGTTTGTAGAAATCTGTCATGAAAGGATCCGCGGAAGAATCATGCTGAATGATATATCTGGTTCGGATTCAGTGAGTCGAGGTATAGAACGTT
Organism: Sympetrum striolatum; assembly: GCA_947579665.1. Classification (NCBI taxonomy): domain Eukaryota; kingdom Metazoa; phylum Arthropoda; class Insecta; order Odonata; family Libellulidae; genus Sympetrum; species Sympetrum striolatum. Next base: position 44,308,138 of record OX388351.1, on the reverse strand, counting down.
GAAGAATATCTCTAACAGTCCTGCTTTTTAATTACTTTGGTGGTGATAGTTTTTATGCGCGTGTTCTTGACACATATTCATTGAAAAATCAATGGTGAATCGTTTAAATTGCTCAAAATATTCACAAATCTAACTCAACGGAAAATGATTTCAAGCAACGATTCTTTGAGTCATTTAAGGTACCCCGATTATTCGCTCGGGCTCTTTTATGGATAGCATTCTTAATAGACTACAGTTTCGTATGAGGTTAAGTCATCTTCATGACCTAAGACAAACTAATAGCTTTAAGTATATAAGCTATGGAAATCACAAGGTTGGATTTTGGTTGAATATGACGCATAGTTAAGCTTAATCGCATCAGATTTAACATGGTGACCCCAGCTTCGTGTGTAAAAGAACCAGTGCAATGGGAACATGGAATATTCCTTATCCTTAGAAGCGAATCCTTTCATTCCTTGCCCTTTCTCTCTCAGGATATTTTGCTGTAAAAACGAAACGGTTTAAAAATACACAACTCTGTGATGTTAGCATTAAGACCTTTGCACCTCCGACGCGGAGAATATATGTTGAGTCTTTCCTTATTCCCAAGGCAACGTATTTTCATTTCCTTTCCTTCTCCGCATTTCGAAATTCTTAACGTCTGCGACTGCGGAAGCCTTCGTGTTTTTTTCCGGAGCAAAGATATGAAGAAGCGAGTTGCACCTGATTTCGATCCGCTTGTTCCAGAGGCGCTAAAGAGTCCTTCACGTGCCTTTCACATAACAAAAGTGAAGTCCCTGCCCCGCTTTGCTCCCGTGCCTTAGGATCGGGTTCTGTGCCATTTCTGATTTTTTTTCGCTCTCCGGAGAACAGCTGTTTCCAAGAAAGGAAGTCTTATCTCGAGAAAGTGCCCTTCCCGTGCTGCTGCGGCGCTTGTTTGTTTATGAGGCTATGCCGCCAAAGAGGCGACGTCGTGAATATATGTGCTTTCTTCGTAGAGGTGAAGCGTTTCTTGTGTTCGTTACGCCGGCGTTATGGTGTTCGAGAAGTTATTTGCGATGCTGATTTATTTCTAGCATGTTCCTAGTTGAAGTTATATCGGCGAGGAAGTAGATCAAGCGTTTTCTTCGAGGGGGTTCGACTATAGACATATTCATGTTGAATTTTCGAAAAGAACGGCCCTTTATTGGCGAGGTTAGGCTCATTTGAGTCGCTGTTCTACTAACCTTGTATGTCCTTACAATATGTACGAAGATTAAACGATAAACAAAAAGTTTATATAAAAGAAAAGTCCTAGCAACTTAAGGCTATTAAAGAAGAAGAGTTTTTTCGAGAATACTCGATTCTTAGATCAGTTATTTAATATTAATAATAATTTATTATGTTCTGGGTAGATTCCCTTAGAGCAACACAAAATATAAAAATGCACAGAGAATAAAAAATTTAAAAAAAATCACGACAGTAATACAAAAATTTATGGAAAATCAAAAGAACATAAGAATTCACTGAAATTTACAAAATATGTGGAAATACAAAATAAGGAAAAACACAACATAGGTAAACAGAGTTTAGAACTTAAAGATAGACAAAAAGGGAAGGAAAAAAACAAGATGCAACTCGTCTAACACAAAATACTCGTTAAACATCATTAGCTAAGAGATAGTTGAATAATTTTAACTTAAAACCTCTCACCGAGCTTGAACATTTTATAGACTCAGGGAAAGAGTTCAAGAATTTAGAGCCTTCAATCTGAAATTAACTAAGGAAAATGTTTGAACGAGGAGTAGGATATGTAATTTGCTCGGGTCCACTTCGTGCTAATCTGGTATTGGTAGAAAGCTGACTTTTGCGAGTGAGAAGGGCAGAAATATAGCTTATATGGGTCGTTGTTTAATGTAGTCGCATTTACATAGCATCTTAATGAACCGGTATGCTGTAATGCCATTCCAATAATGTAATCCCCCCCATCGGAAGCAAATTTTAAAGATGATTTGAAAGTTTTTTTTGATTCTCTATAAATTTTCATACGTGAGGAATTAAAGGTCTGCGAAGATGCTGAAAAATTCGGGCTTAAATTATCAGGAAATTTGTTTTACTTAATTTAGCATTTTCATGAAACGTATGATACCCATGGGGGATTAGCGTGAATGAATGCTGTGAATTTATTGATTAGGAAATTGTATTTATTGCAAAAAACTCGCGAGAAGTATCAAATCACCGTCATCAATAAAAGGTGGAATATTTGGTTTCGTATTGATGATTTGCTTGAAGAATTTAGTTTACCGATGTTACATCAAGCATAAATTTCAAATTCATCGAATATTTAGAAGATTATATTCAAAGCATATGACTACACATCTATGAAGTATTTGCGCAATGCCTTTCTTTACTGTGCCACAAAATTATTGAATAAAATAAATTAAATTTCTTATATTTTCTACAGGAAATAATAAGGCTCTACGTATATGGTTAGGTTTTCTTCTGTTATGGGGTATCAATAATCTTCGTTCATATGATTAATCTTACTCTGCTTGAACCCCATTTCGTAGCAATAGATTTATTATTATATTTTTTATAGAACCTTATAATGCTCAATTTTTTATTGTTATCTATTTTCAGCAACGCGGAAACCATACTCCCATGAGATGAAGTGATATTATTTTGACACTTTCCTTGTCTTACCTTACTAATCATTGAATTTATCGTCTATGATTACGTAAATTCAAATTTTAGGATTTCCGTATGCTGAATCGAGAGAATAGACATCGACTAGGGATTATTGTATCGATATTTATCTGCCATATCGAAAAATCTCGAAATGCCCGTCACAATTGCTTTGTTCCGCTTCATTTTTATCCGTCCTGTATCGACGCTTTCAACTCTGACTGCAGCGGATTGTCACCATTTGCGTCGATTTTTTTAGGTCACTTCCCGCATTGTGCTCAAATCCTATTCTTATTCTACATCGGCTTTTTATGCGCGTTTAACGGAATCGGAAATCTAGAACGTGCGAGGTAATCTGTCTCTGTAAGCGTTCAGCTAATCTGTTCGAATGCAATTTTAACTGCGTAGAGGAAATAAATCCTGAGCGTTAACCAAAGGCGTGATGCGATTGAACTGAGAAAATGCCTTCTTTGGTATACCGTGATTTATGTTGTTTCAAAATTCTTGTCAAAAATCCAAAGCCAGGATATTTTCATGAGAAATGATCCTTGCTTCTAAATTTAGGTACATTTTGCACCAATTTATTTCAGTGTGCTTATATGTATCTCGTAACTGTAAATCACTTTTTGCGAGCAGCTAGTCGAGAAAATTCCTACAGTAACGGCTAGCTATCTTACTACTTAACAATCTTCCTACAATAATACATGAAATATGATTGAAAAAAAGATGCAAAATAAAAATTACTGGCCTGTATGTTTGAAATAAATTCGGTTGTAAATATTTCATTACTTTATAACAGATTGAAGAATTCTGGCTGTCATGATTCTCTGTATGTACTTAAAAATCGTAATATTTGTTTTTTTTCTTTTCCTATGATTATCTCTCTTAACCGCAACGCAAGATAATATCATTCTCTCATTGATGTTGTCAGCAAGATTCATTTTTTTGTCTATTAATCGATTTATTGGGCAAGGAATGATAGTAATATCAGATTTGCGGATTTCGTTCATTATATCTTCTGAAACGGTCATTATAATTTCTTTCTGTAGTAATACCAAGTAACCAATCAAAAAGGTCATAACTAAGTCCTTCGTTTGGTTTCTCGAAGCGACGTACTCATCTCTTAGCAGCTGAGATTATAATTACGATTGAAGTAATGAGAAGTTAACCTATTTTATCTCGCAAAAGGTCCATGGCTACGCCAATTACTAATTAGGGTTAATTTACTTCTCACTTGCAAAATAGGCTTCACTTCGTTTATCCATGACATATATTTCTGCCTTTCATTTTCCATGCTTCCTACATAAGGGGAATCTTCTTTTTGTTAAACATCGTCAGTAACACGAGATTGTTTTAGTGCCTTTGCTACTTAAGTGAACATTCCAGTGATGGGAGCTATTGCCAGACCGCTATGTCGCCAGACTTTGCGTATGGAAATGTCCACGATATTTTCGGAAGAGACTTCGGTTGGTATGTGGGAGCGGTTTAGGACTCGTGTCTTGCCGTAGGTCACAATCGGCCATGGCCTTCTTGTCGTGCGTCGACCTCGATTTCCCAAAAAAATAATTCCACTTCGGACTGCCTTAGACCGCAGTTTGATGATAGATTTGTGTAACTTTAGTTGCTCTTCCTATACTTAGGGTAGAATGCAGAGGAAAAACAGAGGAGAAGACAAAGACTAAAGATGTTGGTTGATATAAAGGGGTTAACTGTAAGGAAATGAAGCAGATAACGCTTAATAAGGATTTTTGTGTGCACATGAACCTACCGAGAGGTATAATACTCAAATATATATGTAGTTATTATAATATAGTATTATATATATATGGGGAAGAAATCCCAAACCTTGAAGTTCCTGTCCACCTCATTAGCTATCGTAAGGATTTCGGGGGCCGCAGATAACCTATTTCAGTTTAACCTATTGATGATTCATTATGAATCATTGATTATTTATTTATGAAATTAAATAGATGTATTTAATGAACGACAACTATATTCCAAAAACAACGATATAAGCAATGAGACGATACTTAATTCTGTTCTTTAATGAATGAATTGTCCAACCGTCAACCCATAATTGGATACAGATCATACTAAATAATTATTCTTTGTCATAGAAATGCAATAATAGCTTGCCCGGTTCTAATGATATCGTTGAGTACTTTTTCAAACATGGTTATCTCTCTGGGCTTATTTATTAGTTATATATATCTACCGGAAACAGAGCAACGATATCTAAATCCTTTTTGTATTAATTCGAATTGTATTATTTCGAATTGCATGAATATTCTAATTTCGACTTTCAAGAATATTTTTATGCTGTTGTTTTTCAAATTCACAATGTATATACCGTATTGTCGCTTTAATTCTTACATACCAAGGTATAATGCAGAAGCAAGTTTTTCTTTCTGCATGTGATGTACATTTATGTATACACTATCCTTGGTCATGTCAGAGGAATCGATGAAGCCCTTAAACGTATTTCTATGGAACCGCAGAAGTCCTACTTTAGGAATATCGGTGACCTTTGCCTCATTTTTGGTCTGACTTGAGAAAGTAGTATTCATCAATCGCCTACAATCCTTCGACCTTTATTATTATCACCTTAGAAAATAATCGATTAAGAGAGATAAGAGAAGCAATATTTTCAGTTCAATATTTAAGAATCATTACACCGAGAAACATGAATTCGAAAATTTTTTACTCATCACCGGTGCAGGAAGATACTAAGGAGAATTCTATTTTAAAATTGCTATTATCATAATAATGAATCAGAATTATTGTAATTTATGTTGCAATAATTTTATCGTTACAATAATTAAGATTGTAATATTTTTAATTTTATAATATTTAGTTATTTATTGTTTATTTATTGTAATATTTTTGTAATTATTTCATTTTTGTATAGTATTATTTTATTTATATTCATCGAAATCTTATATCATGTTTTATAATATATTAATCTTGTTTTATTTACTGTTATAATATTGATAGTTATTATATTAATTAATTTTTATTTAAATCATTCATATAGGATATCTTTGAATGTATCGGAGGCGATATATGTTTGAGTTATTGTAAACGAGTAGTACTGTGAAAAACAGCAAAGAAAACGAAGAAAAATTTTTCATATAGCAAGAGTTGCCAATTTTCATATTTTTACGCGACCCCTGTAGCTCTAGCTAAAATAAAAATATGGAATTTTTTGGGTAATAAATCGCCAGATTACCGTCCTCGGCTATTAAATTATCCGATAAAAATCGAGGCGGCAGTCATATATAAGCATAATTGAGCATCTGCATGATTTATGAATTTACGGTGTCTTTACTGCTGCTATATTTCACTCGAATATTCATTCGGTATCCGATCAGGCTTAAAAACCGTTTCCATGTTTAATTTGGAAATATACGAGGTCAATACAATAACGAGGGAATATACGTCTATGGAATTACACCAAAAACATCATCGCTTTTATAGCCGTGCGTTATTTAACTAACTTTGAGGAATCTATATTATAGGATAGAAATAAATTGATGTTAACTCTGATTCGCCGAAATAGATAATTTATAAAATGTGGGCATTCTTTCTTGGTAGATGCATATAGTACTCGTATTTATCTGGGAAATGAGACGCAAAATTTTAAGTACAAAAAACAAATCGATTGGTGATTGAGTGTCATAAAATTGACTTATGAGTTTGGTGTATTTTCGACGTATGTGGAATCTTATATAGGTGCACATTAAGAAATAGCCAATGCACATATATATATACATCAATTAGAAGATGAAGATAATATATCAGTAGCTGGACGGTAATTGTTTTGACACATTTGATCTTTTCGATCCATCGGTGTTTTTTTATCATATCTTCATGGTGTATTTCTCACAATATTATATATATATTATTATTAGGGTCTTTATTAGGCGAGATTGAGACTACATAATCAAATGAAAATAAATCAAAAATAAGATAACATTTTCATCCATTTCATTATGTGGTGAGAAACTCTTTGCAATACTATTCGATAATATTCATATTATCTCCTTTGTCTTTTGATTCATCTGTTCTTTTTAAGGATTCTTGATTCGAATAGTTATCTTTCGATAAATTCTTCTCTATACTATAGGTAAAAAGAATACTAACGCGTTACTGAAATTACTTTTCAAATATTCAAATGCTTCAATTTAGCTTTCAGGCTTCTTTCTTTCGTGCATAATAATATATAGGTACGTTAGTGGGGTGACTTTCCAAACATTTCTCATAAAACATGTTTCATGGCTGATTCACGAGGCTTTGATTGATACTCATATAAATTTCCCAAGCGTCGTTCGCGTGCCTTATCAAAACAATTTGCAACCTGACGTTGCACCTCGATATTCCTTGAAATGAAGCGTAGCTCATGGGCAATTTCCTCTGAAAGCGGCAGGTGAAGACACGATATCACTTAACTCGCGAGGCGGACCACGACACGACACTTTTTCTCCATTAGTCATTCCTCTTATGCATTCGTTTTCGCATCACGCGACGGAGATTTCCATCGTTGCACTCTTCGTCTCCGAGCACGAGAACTTCCCGTGAGGATCCGTGGTTTCGGAGGCACTGAAGATCTTAATCAGTCTTCTCATCATCTGAAGCGCGTTTCTGCGATTAATTTATGCCGACGGCCTTATCTCTCGCGTTACGCGTGGCGGCCGCGTGGGTCACGTCTTCACTCTCTGAAACACGTTGCGGTCTTTTTGCAGAGGAGGCATATTGTGAGAATCAGTCAACAACCGTTCTTCTATAGTCTATCCAACGTCATGATGGCACCAAGAGATTCTTATGGCCCAATGCATTTCTTATGAGAGAATCGGCCGCGCTGTTGCAACTTTTGCATGAAAATTGAAAGTTGAACAAAATCAAATAACAATAGTTTCAGCAATCGGTAAAAATAATATCTAACAGCACGGTACAGTTAAATCATGGTTATAAACTATTATGTTCGAAGGAAAAATAAAAAATTGCTTCTTTCGAGAAATTTTGGAAATGGCCGCGGCTTTACTTAAACCGATGTATTTGCGTCTACCTTTCACGAAAAACGGTCGTTTTTGGTATCAAACTCGGCCTTGTTACATCTACTTTCCACCGATGTAAATAGTTTTGCTGTTAAAAAGATTAGAGACAAATGTCTTGGAGAAATATAAGTGAATGCCGAAAATTTTCGGCAAAATGCAATGGAAAATGTAGTCGGCTAAGATGTTTCGTTCTATTTCCTTGAGAAAAAACTTCCTGCGGAAAAGTTTCTGAAAAAACATCAAATTAATTATATACGTCCATTAAAAACCTCTAAGTTCATCAGTTACCTCAAAAATCGAATTTATATCACGAAGTTAACGCAGTATTTATATTAAGTACTCGAAGCACTTGTTTTCGTATATTGTGTTAAACACATCATTGTAAGAGAAAAAATGAAGGAGAAAGAGTCTGCCGCAGTCGGGACTCGATCCCGGATCTCCCGGGCGGATGCTTTAGCCGAATAAGCTACCGCTTCAGCACATTCTCCCTTTTAGTTTCTGATGCGATGATGGGACACGGGTTTGAGTCCCGGTTCCGGCAGACTTTTTTCCCTTCATTTCTTCTCTAAATTCAAGCATGTGAATCATGCGTTTTCTCATCACTTATTTATATCGTTGTAAAATCAAACAGTTTTGTAATGTGGAACTTTGTCGCGGAGTTATTTATAAATACTCAATCCCTACCAATAAGTGAAAGAATAATATCCCTAATATGGTTTTGTATATGCTAATATCTTTTCTTTGTCATCAAATGTAATGGTCAACTTTTATCTCCAATGCAGCATTAAAGTATTCTGAATTTAAAATAATAGAATCTTCTAAATGATGCTTGCTTGCAGATTTTTGCGAATTTTAAAAGATCAATAACTTTGCCAAAGGAATTTTTCATTGAGCTGAAAATTTACCTCTCGAAATTTCTCGAGAAACCACGCGAGTATAGAAACATTCTAAACCTTTAAAAATGGTTCTTTAAATTTCTGTCCTCTTCTTCGTGGAATCGCGCGTACTTTGACGGCAAGAGTGGATTACCACCATATGCCACAGCTGGCATTTTAAGCGTAAAATTTCACGAAAAATAAAATAAGTAGTTGTTCGGTTTAATAAGATCATAAAAGCAATGTTATATTATGCTTAATGGGAAACAGAGGCGATTTACTTCCGTGGATAACTGAAGGAATAATTTCCCATTGAGTTTAATGATTAGGCAGTAAGGTTTTGACTATGTATTCCTGATAGATGTTTATGCTCTATGGCTTATTCTTTACCGTTTTTATGAATTCTTATCTACTGTACAAGTCTGCAAGAGTGGTTTATGAGGTTATTGACTCGTTCTTGCTTGCGACAAACATGCTTCACGATAATGAGAATATTGTTTAAGTAGTGTTGTTTACGGATGGACTTTAACGTCAGCCCTATAGGGTGCAAGTTCTCAGGAAAACTGCTTCTTTTATTCAATCTCTAGATGTTCGTCGTGTTAAGAACTGGACTGTGAATAGGTCTGCACAAATTGGTAATCCATGTATATTGACTGGAGTTAGTAAAAATTGGTATCGAAAGACGACGAGAAACGAGAAAATATTCTACAACATTAAAAACCTAAATCACCACATGAGGAGTAAAACTTAAACTAGTAGTTCTTATTAGATACTTGTATGTACATTCACTGGGTGAAATCCATGAATACCGAAGACGTAAAATATTTTTGATTTACATGTCAACCTTTAGGTGTTAATCGTAAATTTGATTTTGCATAATTACCATCATGTACTTAAATTCAGATTTGTCAGTCATCGCGTGAACATTTAGATATGTCCTGAACGATCATTTAAGTATGTCCACAGTTTATCACTGTCAGTTTTCTTTTCGAAACCTGTTGTTGCTCGCATAAACCCATAAGACAATATATTTTGACTCTTTGATGACTGTGTTTCCATCACTCTTTCTCTTGGTGTTTCCTTTCCTACGAAACCACCTCCGAAAGCGCTTCCGTTCTGGAAAATCATTTCTGCGGAAGGCCCTTGAGGCAAACCTTTCCTTTCGCACCCAACCTAGCAACGGTTTCCTAGGGGATCTTGATGTATTCGCCAAACCGCGATCTACAGGTTGCTTCTGCTATTCCTTAACATTTTGGGATGTGCTGAAACCGGTGAGAAATATCGATCATTGCGTTACAAAACGGAATAGTGTGCTTTGAAGCGTGTGCAGACATTTTAAGGCCGAGCTTAACTGACCGTGAATGCTTTATGATTGAAGTTCATTCAACATCCTCAACCTCCATAAACCTCCATAAACCTCCAATGACGTTTTATGGTTACACCAGCAGATGTCTTACGATTTTAATTATTAAAAAATTAATTCAAGCTTCTTCAAATTAAGGTATAGTTGACCATGAACATATGCTTGTGTTGAAGCGAATTTTCCATTGGTTATTTTTTCATTGAAATTAAATCTATATGCTATCTGTGAAATGAGTTTAGCTTATACCAATTGTAATCTAGCTATTTTTGAAAAAAAAATTACGATTTACTCGTATCGACGCTCGTCTATCTTTATACTTTGTTTGATGTCGATGCATCGATGGATTTCGCTCGACTCGTTGTCATCTATCTCGTCTATGAGCCTTATGAAAGATAATATAAGAACTTGCGTATGTTTTCTTGGTTCCCCCATAAGCTGGTTTTCTGGAAAGTAGCCCCAGAACGAAAACTCAAAGGCCTCGGAAAATTTCGACCTACGGAGGTTTGAGGCGAAAAGTCTTTCAGTTCAGGAGGTCGAAAATGCGTTGGTCTTATGGAGATTCAGGTGGGGGTCTGACGAGTAATTCGACTTAAGGAGATTTTCGACTTAGAGAGGTAGCATACTCCGGGAAAATACGAAATCTGTATAATGTAGCTATTGCTACAAAAATTGATTAACTTACTAAAAGTCTACGTGAGCCTTGACATGTGATGCAAAACGTTCGAAGAAATGAAATTCAATCATAGGTTGAACCTACGTAATCATATCGAAGTTGATATGTTTTTGGAAGACGTTATTGGCAATATTATCCACTTTGTTACTTAGGACGATCAGGCGCTGAAAGGAAAATGAGCGAAAACCAGAATTAGCCTAAAACATTGATTTCTTTCCGGGCCATACACGATAGTAAGGCTGAAGAAATAGAGTTTTGATACAAGCACCCCCTGCCATCCTCCGAAAAGCTACTCTCAGGTTGCATTTCTTCTTTCCCAAACCTTTCGCAGATTTATCACCTTCCCTGTGTGGCTGCTTGCTGTATAAGTTTCCCTATATTTCTGTGCTTATTTTCCCTGTATTTTAGTACCACAATTTGTGAGCTAGGCAATGGAATATTTAATCTTTTTCGGAATTATTACTTCCTAACTCACGGATTTACGTTGTGCCATTTTTAATTTACGAATGCACGTCTGCAGGGTCCCATACTTTGCATTCATACTCTAAATCTGGTATACAAGTACTGTAAATAACCGACGCTCTATATGATGCAAACACCTTAAAGCTTTTATGATGGTTTGAAGGCATATAAAGCAGTGATATCAAAAGTATTTATTTAAGAGTAATATCACCTCCCATGAATGCAGGAAATTGTTCACATCATTAACTCATCGCGTGCTGGTTATTCTGATCAGCTTAGCCTTATAATGTCGACATACGTTCAGTTTCATCAGCTGGTCCGACGCCCCTTGCGTCCATTCGTGACTGCCAAACCCGAGGAAATATAGAATAAATTTGCCCGAACTGAAGTACGTCACATATTGTGAGCGTACCTCTATGTACAGGGGTGACTTTGACCAGCTTTTTCTTTCTCTCAATACCCAACTCTCGCCGGCGTAATTTATTACGAAAGTGATCTCTGTTTAGAGAAAAATTCGCGAAAAGAGTTTCTTTTATTTACTTTATCGTTGCGTACTTTAAATCAGTCACTAGGTAAATATATATTTTTTCTCTGTTATTTTGCACAGTACCTAGTGTGTTATTTATGAGAGACCGCATTGACGTGGATATTGATTTAGAATTTTCATTAACAAAGAAGTCATGCTGGAATTTATCAAAGCTATAGGTTAATTTTCCACGTTTTTCATTGCCAATACTTTTTCATATTGAAATTAAAATAGGTTATTGATCAAAGAGAGACATGTGTCACCTACTATTAGGTAATATACACCTACTATTAGGTCACCAGTATTGAAAAAACTCATCTGAAACCAAATATAGTTAGAAGTTTTCTGCGTGATTCCATCGATGCGCATGTTATATGCCACTGACCCACATATCATATTATTCCTCTTACGGAAGTTTCTACGACATTGAAAAAAGCATAGATTTATCTCTCATATGAATATATCAGCGTCCTTGCTGGATTTCATTATTCATCGTCGTGATTACTTCGTTCGAAGGTCATTGATTGTTAAAGCTTTTACTGATACGTAAATTGAAGGTCATTCTTTTGGCTCCTTGATGAATATTGATGCTGATTTCATTTCGGTGATGGGCGCGGAGGTATTTCGCGGCTTTTTAATTGCTTTCCTTTGTTTCGAGGTAATTCCAGGATAATTAAAAATTAATCATCATATGGTCCGGGCGCTTTTCTTCCAAATTGTAGAAAAATGTCGTTGACGAACATTACAGGGTCAGTAATTTTATGAGTTCATCGAGGTCTTTTCAAACCTACGCTATGATTGTCCATAAGTAGAAGCTATTTAATTTAGCAATAATGCGTATGACGTGGATAACAAAATTGTCCATTGTTGCCAAAGTATTGTCTCATATTCGTGTGAATCAAGTTACGTTTCTCTTTCGTGTTATATCGAATTATAACTTTATCTAATTTCATAATTATGTCTGTCTTATATCTTTTCAGCCCTCGTTTGATCCGTAAAAAATATATTTATCGACTCATTAGGAGTTTAAAGATTGTTACTGATCTTCCAATAGTCAGCGTAACAGATGTCTCCTTGTGGTAATTCATAAAAGCTATTGAAAAGCCTTTTCAATTGTGCTGAAAATATCTATACGAAATAAATCAGTCTTTATTAGTGGATCTATTAAAGGAATTTTGAATAGTTGGCGGAGGATTAATTATAATACTAATATAATATTTAAGAAATCTATCAATTTCTTGAAATATAACACAAATGTGCTTTTGCTAATTTTTGCTCTATCCTTCAATATCTTGGAACAGTGTAAGTATGTACAGTTGCCTACTGTTTTATTACAACGGAGAGTTCCGTCTATTTTCTTTAATCAAAATTAAATCTGGAGACGTTAATCTCCCTTCCCTACATTAGTTACTTGCGGTAATGTTTTTGACCGTGTTAATATAATTTTAAGAGAGAAATATTGCGTTTCGTAGGATAATTCAAGCCAGGAATAAAATAGCACGTAGGTCGAATTTAAAGACCTCCGAAATAAAACAAACTATTGGAAAATTACATTAAATCAACTTAAAAACCGAAATCTTCTATGATAATTGCTGTCTGCAGTTAGTCACAGCTGCTAATGTGAATAAATCCTGTATGAATTCGGATTTCCTTCGAAGATGCGTCTTCCCCGAAGGTAAGGAGTCTTCGGTAGACTAACACCCTCACCATCGACTTAATCTTTTCCTAAGACTCCTCGCCTATTAGGAAGTCGAGCAGGTGGCTATGGGGTGTATTCGGGTATATTTAGGGTGATGATTCGAATCCGCTAAATCTCTTCCACCCATAATATTCGAGATTTGCTTGCCTACCGATTTAAGAAATCTTTATTGCAAGAAACAGGCATACTTGGGCGTGACCAAAGTTTATTTATAACAACGATTTTCTACTGAAGTGTTTGATATTCATTTTATGAAATTCTTTGAACACTAAATATGCAATTAGTTATGCCACGTGAGAACTTGTAGAAAAGCATTTGTCAGCTTAGCGAATTTCAATTAAATCATTCTGGTATATCATTGAACTAATCGCTTTAATATTTGGTATTCAGGTCGTATATTGTGTCCTTGCTGTCTACAATATTGTCGGTTTATATAATAGAGGAATAATTATGTAAAACAAAGTAAATAAAAAGAGAGATTCTTAAAGTAAAATTTTAACCGATTGAAAATGAACTATGATGTTTAACTTCCATCAAAATATGTATAATTGAACGAAAAAAAGCAAATATTTTATCAGGACATTTTTCTCCAATTTAGAAACAATGTGCCAATATAGAAACATATTCCTAGAATGGACGTAAAAACTTCTTCTCTTAAAAATATTTAGTTGAATTGTAATGAATGATAACAGAAGCTCATGTAATTATGTGTTGATTTGATTCTTATTCTTAAGTTACTTATTGATTCCATAAGAATCTTAATCTAATAGTTTTCATTTATGAGAAATTTTTTCAAGCTTCTTAAGTATCGAATTAGATCTTTTGTGATGAGATATTTTAAAAAGAGATAATGAAAGTTGAATATATTTCTTTGCTTATCTCAATCTATGTAATAGTAACGAAGAAAGTGATTCAAAATATAAAATTTCTCTCTAAATTTTTTTTGGACGCACTTTGTCTAACGTAGCTGAGTCGACGATATATCTGTCTCAATGTTAGTGTTAAGTGCTCATTAACGAAATGAAAAGCTTCTTTATGCAGCAGCCTTTAGTGAGAGAGATGTTTTTCGTTGCCTAGTATTTGAGGAATTTCATTAAAAATGTTCAGAGACCTGAGGTTGTTAGACCAACCGTTTCTTCTTTCCAAAAGGGAGGGTTCTCTTTTGTGCCACTGAAGGTGGGGACTTTTTTCTGAACAAGTCAGCACTGTTACATTGAGTCCGAAGAATTCGATTATACGCCATCTGTAGTAGGATCGCCGAGTCCGGACTTCTCTCTCCATTCCGTCGAAAGAAACGCCAGAGTCTGTAGGATGCTGATTGGTTACATTTTTTATGTTCCACCGATATTTGGCAGATTCGAAGCTCGAAAAATGTCTTTTCACTGTCATTAATGATCTTCCGTTTCTGAAAGCTCGATATATATGTGTGTGCATTTCTTCTACAAATTTTTCGTTTCTTGTCGATGTCATATTTATTCTCAAAATATTTTCTAGATTTTTGTTGAATAGGAAATATTCCTTGAATTTTGTCAAAATAATTTTTGTCTCGTTTGCAAAATTTTAATTTTCGGTTTTACATCGTTAGTTTCGAATAGAACTGAATTGTACGTGGTTACCGAGAGATTGTTGTTAAATTTGGAGGTACATATAACTATTTTCGAGTGACGGTAAGCTGGAGAATTAAAAAATAAAAAAATGCTCTAAATTAGAGAATTACGTACCAGGCTCGCTTGGTACTCAATTCTTTACGTAAGCTTATTGTTACTTGCGATCACTTTGCTCTTTCTTAATTTTGTTGAAATTACTCTATAATATGTCATTTCCTGATTTACCGTGGTCATAGGATGAGATACACGAAGTAAGTTATTTGTATCACCGCCTTTCTTATATTTTTTACACTTCAATGGTTACATATTTTGTACAAGCACCGATGCCATTTCTTTATTTCACTGTATTTTCTCTTTCGTATTATTGGTAATGATTTTTATTCTAGTAGCCGTGATATGTATCGTATGTATGCCAGAAAAAAAATCACCAATGTAGTCCTTATTTTATGAAATTTCGACATGACGAGGAATTATTGGACGAAGCACATTTTTTGGATTAGCAAAAGTTGGTGTATTCCATTTAGATAAAATATCTCTATAGGAATAGAAATAAGAATCACCATGTCGAAAATTCCACTTGAGTTTTTAATACACGACCAGTTTCAGACAATTCTGTCCATCATCAGGTAAAGAGACCACAACTGCAGTGGACACATACAAAACAATGACCAATAGAAATGGCGTTGTAAAGAAAGCGGGTTTGATGTTAGAGCATTTAAGAAAATTGGCAAGATGATAACTGATGTGGCCGAGGAAAGGTAATTTCCCCCAACGTTGTACACACGTGGCCAAAATTAACGCACCACCGGCCGTTAGGATCGCTAGGGAGGTGGTGCGTTAATTTTGGCCAGGACTGTACTTCCGTGGAAATGGAGCAATCAGGATACATCCTGAAAATTTTTTGTTTCCTTTGTCTATGTGAAAGTAGAAATTTACACATTCGAACAAAAGAACATAAACAGTCTTTCCTCAATGGTTCCAGTGCCTCACATTTCGCTAAACATTTACTCGACAATAAACATCATTCAGACTTTACTAACACCCTCCTCCGTACCCATTCTAAAGGAAATAAGCTTAACTACCTGGAGCAATTATAAATTTTACACCATAATTATACGCTAACTAACATTCACCTCTTTCCTAACCACTCCCCACTTTTATCAACAAGCCTCCTCCCGCTGCTTCCCTCACCTAATATCCCTAACCCTTCCTCCCCTCTATGACCTTGCTTCCTTATTGTCCATTGTTTTGTATATATTCACTGCAGCTGTGGTCTCTTTTCCTGATGATGGACAGAATTGTCTGAAAAGGGTCGCGTATTAAAACTCAAGTGGAATTTTCGACATAGTGTTTCTTATTTCTATTCCTATCCATGGAATTCCACATAGTGAAGGCTTCTTCCATAGATTATATAAAATATCTCGTTTTACTCGAAAATTTCTACTCGTTCAGATTTCCTTTCTCATTTCGCGTTATTACTTCGTTTATATTTTCTTCTATCTTATTCGGAATCGAAACTAATCAAGGTGAATGGATAAGGATCTCTCCAATTCCCAAGGAAAAACGGACTTGAAAAAAGTCTGACAGGGCCGGGAATCGAACCCGGGATCTTCCTCTAACCGGGAGGCTGCCTTAACCATCTAGGCTACCCGACCAGAACAGACTTTTTTCAAGTCCGTTTTTCCTTGGGAATTTTCCTGGGAGCACGCCCTTATGTGCAAAGTCACCTCGACCCTTTCCTTATATGATCTCTCCAATGTAAACTCATTCATTAAAGATACAATCGATAATTCAAATTACCCCAAATCCATTATGTTAACAGGAACTTTTTGATTGGCCTATATTCGATGGAAAAGGGAAACTTCGATATCCAATATTGAAACCTCTTGAGCTCGTTTTATTTGAGGCTTGATTCTCTTTGGTGAGATCGAAGGCTCTAACCGCTAGGGATTTCTGGGATATTCTCATGCTCTCAGGGGAGGTCCAGAATAGTCCATCAGACTCGGGAGAATCTCTTTATCGACTGGAATTTTTAATTCTCTCTCCTCGCCTTTGTTTGGCATACTTTTGCATTCATTTTTCAATTTAATCGGTTTTTCTGAGGAACCGACGAAAAAAATGAGAACCCAACCAAAGAATTTAATAAAAAATATCTGAGCAAATGCGGGTTTGGAAAAATAAATGCTGGAATCCTCCATGATTTGGTATTAGTTTTCTTTAGTTTCACAAAGATGTTTTTAGTTTTGCATTCATCACAGTGTGATGAAAATTCCACGAATGCTTTCATGAGTTTTCTTATGAAGTCGCTGAAAAATTAATAAAGTTTCTTAAAACTGTTCGACTCGTGCTTTGATTTTCTTAATGTAACGTAGAAATGTATGCTGTAACTTCGTTAAAATTAATTAATTCTTTGTAAAACCAACTAATTCCATATCCATACCTAGTTAATGGTTACGTTAGTAATTGTATAGGGGTGTGTAAAATTAACGGGCTTTATACATTATTTTAAGGTATTTCTTTATTCATCTCGAAAAACAATTCTGATCTGTAGTAATCGAGAATTTACAGCAATTAATTTTAAATTTCCAAAATCATCAGAAGCTGAAAACTTTCGATTTCAACAGATTTAGAGCTCTTCAAAGCGCATGATTCTACACGCTAAGTTAAATTTAATTTTCATCATCTTTGTTGTCTAATTTTTGACAAGGGATTCTTTGTGGCATCTGAGAATCGAAAGCCATGTTTTTGGATGCAAATCTGATATAAACCAGATGCTCATGCAAATGTTGTCGTTAAGTTTCAAAATTACCTTTGGGTGAAAACGGTAATTTTTTTTATAATGTAATTTAAAGTTGTGCATGGTTGTACATGTAAATGTAATGGCATTGTTCTTGACTTCGAATCTCATTAATTATTTAAAGGTCCCTCTGGTTAAAATAACGAAATTAATTCTCTAGTGATACAGAAAATTGATCTTTCCTTGATGGATCTTTATATATTGTCCAGAGGTAGCTAATATCCACCTTGATGTATCATAGCTCAGTTGAAGAGATCATAATATCTGCTTTATAGAAATTAATTTGCCTGTTTGTCAATGGTTTCCTGCGAGAGCTTTTAAAAGGAAGAATGTATAACATCAGGTACTCCTTTTTCGGTTTTGAATTACAATTCTAATCACAATAGCGCTACAATTGCTAATTATTTGGTGATACAAATTCGTATACATGCTCATTAACACGAAACTATCAGCATGAAATTCAATCCAATTATTTGAAATGACGGAACGAAGAACTGAAGCAATATGTAAAAACAAAGATGTTAATTGAAAAATGAATGCGACACAAATATAATTTTATAAATGTGTTTCAATCAGAAATTAACGTAATTTTTCAACTTATTTCAAAATTGAAATTAATTAAATATTTTAATTTTTTAGCTCTTAATCAAATATAGAATGTATGGAATTATTGCGAATAAAATTTCGAAATGAATGCGTGGATATTGCTTGTAAATAATGTCACCTTTGATGTTTTACCATCAAGCCATTTCCTTAATGATTGAAATTTAAATTGGTATTACAGTGTCGCTCACGGTTATCTCTTGCGTATTAAATATTTATGGGTTATTAGTTCCATCGAAATAGCTGACTTTAATTGAAAAATATTCTTTGCAGCGGAATTACAGCCGGCTTAAATATAATTGCATATTTATGTCTTTTATAAAAATAGGTTATGCTCTCCGCTGTTAGCTAGGTTCATTCGATTTTAATCTATGTTACATTTCCGCCAATTTGTTCCCTTTTAACGTAGTTTATTTCCCAGTATTGAGATGTAACTTCACAATGCGATCATGGACAACCTACATCCTAGTAAAAATTAAAGGCTAAAAACAGAATTTTAGGTTGTAATTAACCTATTAGTTTACGGTATGATTGAATACGAATAGATGCTGTTATAGTCAGTAATAGTGGTAATTATTCCATTTTATCTGGCGGTTTTAATTCTATTTTTGTGATCCGTTTTTTGTCGGAGATGTTTTATGATGCGCTTCAGCTTTTAGTCGTTTCCGGCATTCGAATATTTATAAACCGACATTCAAATCGTTGGTGAGGTGAGTGAGTGAATAGATATGAGGCGTCTTGTATCAGATTTACATTAGCGTTGATTTCAGTCAGATACGAAAAGTTACCGTGCCACTAAAGTAGTCAGAATGTTTCACGTGTGCCTTTGTCGGCTCATTTAATACATTTATCATGCTCTCTTCTCGCTCAATTATCATAAATCACCAAAGATCTATTTATTTTCACCTCATTGAGTTTTCAAGGCCGTGTGTACGTTTACAGAATATGTTTGCTCCGTGGACTTATCAATCAATGCGGAAAAATTGGATTGAAAATACTTTCCTTCTTCATTTCTCTTTGGAAAACATCGGAGAGAGTGATCGCTGTAAATCTTCCGCAAAAGTGGCTTTGACATGTTACCTTGTGTGATTTCTTTTATCAGATAACGCTCTTTTGGGGGAATCATCTTTTCAGATGATGTATTATTTAAGTAGTTTTCGTGCGCGGGAGCCTGAATTCCTTCTAGCTATATCCTTATCTTCGGTTAAAAATAAATAACCAGCTCTACGTCTCGTGTTGATATTTTTCGTTTCTGTTTCTCCTTGGGTTTCCAGAAGCAACTTTACTTGCATATTCACTTCTTGCTGATTTCTTTTTGTTCGTACCCTTATTACCTCGACACACAAACCCCGTGTTTCCATTACTACTTTTATATTAGGCTGTGATGTTTTACAAGAAAACAAAAATTGCTCATAAAAAATTTCTGTGTACTTGTTGATTTTAAATTAGACTGCATCAAGTTAAATATCAAATTAATGTGAGGATTTAACTTATATCAATTAATTAATGGATTTAACTTATCCATCTTTATCGCTTTCGTACTTTTGCAATGAACCTGGTAGAGTCGTATGCTCTTGAAAGCTTCCGGTAATTCCAAAATCATGCTTTTCACCATACTTGACTCAGTACCTTCAAAATATAAATTTTAGATGATAATGAAACTTTTGTTAGCCTTCATCAACATCTTGTATTTTAGTTACTGTGTGTAAATTTTCGAAATGCGAGGAATAAAAAATACGCTTCCGTTGAATTTCTCGCTTGTAATTCTTACGCCGAAATCAAATTAAAAACAACCATTATCCTCATTGGGTTCATGAGTTGGGTATATATCTTCATTAGCATGACCTTTAAATTTCATCAGAAATCTCCAACAGTGATTCAACTTCTTTCGCCTTATCAAGCTTTTTTACACGAGAAAGGTTTCCATTCTCATCTTGAAAAATTAATTCCCTGTGTCCTTGAGGGTTATTTAGGAGGAAACTTCGCAACGCGGAATTCATTAACGAAGCACCGCCACGCATGGCAATGTCTCAATTAAACCGTCCCAGTCATTTATTTATTCAAGATTTACGAATGGAATTAGCCTTACAAGTTCCATTTCCCATGAGCCCCACCGCTCCGAGCATGAATCTGTATTAGTTTCGAATCTCTGAATCCCTTGCATTAATCTCTCCTTTGAGACTTTTCTCATTCGAACATTTCCGTAGTGCAGATGACATAGTTCCTCTATCTCTTACGGATTTTGATTAGCTTAGTACAAATTTGGGTATGAGTAACGTGGATATTTCAAATTCGTGATAGTGCACTTAATTTCTTATAGATGCTAACTGTGAACTTAATATTAATCTTAATAAAATATCTTTATATCGTGAATCATTATTAATCCGTATGAAATTACTCATCCGCTATACCTAAACTAAAATGGCGGTGGCAGCAGTGATGAATTAAATCTAGAAATTAGTCGTTACACATAATTTTCCTGATTTATTTCTCCAGTAAGTAAATGCTTTTAACGCTCAACTACAAAAATAGCAAGTACTATGTTAACTAGTGAATCTTCACTGCCGATGTTTTTAACCGCGTTAAGCATTCGGCAATACATTGCGGTACAGGTAGATTTTAGGGCTCATTTGATTTGACTGCTGGTATCTTCATCACAGTTTTAATGGTTGGTGACGTTATAGCTCCCTCCGAATCTCATACGACAATCAATGAAGTATCAATTGAACATTTTTTGACGCTAATTGACGTAAATGACACTAGCGCCGAATACTAGTGTGATGCACTGATTTTTGGGGTGTTATTTCCTTCCCCTTTTTTTGGGGTTGGTGACATTCAATGAACTTAAATAACAATGAATGCTAATAGAGTATCAGCCGGGCATGTTTTAATTGACAGTAGTGATAAATACGATATTACTGTAACGTAAAGATTTTGGTGATTATGTAATTTCAATTTTACTTGCATGTTTTACTATCGATACGTTTCGTACATGTTTACTCACTAATTTCGCTAGTTTGGCCTCACCTTGATTACGTGCGTATTATAGCGTATGGTACTCTTCCTATTGAAATCGTGAATTAGTAAAGATACAGCGAAAGGCAGTACGTTTTGTAAAACAAATGTGTCTTTTTAAGATGCATCAAGACGTAGGATGGGTAACTGATTGACTGACTGAGGGTAAATTGATAGAAGTACTTTTTTTAGAGTGTATCCGATAATATGTTTCCTTCCTGTTATATAGACTATTCTGATACTGCGAGAAAGATCTGGGAAATATATGCTAGAACAAGACGCTTCAAGAATTAATTCTTCCGCGATCGATACTCGAAAGTAATCGATTAGGGAAATAGATTCACACTACATGCTCCACCTGCATCATACCAGAAGGCGACTCGTAGGGTAAGTATGTTGACGTCGATATGTCAGTATAATTTATAATCTTATTATGTCTCATGAAGAATATTAAATAGGCAAGTGGTGTATTAACTTCTTAGGTGTATTTTATAATGAGGAACTTAGTATGATTACTTCAGCACACGGATGTGGTAATAAGCTGAAAAGATTTGGGTTTCAATTCACTCCTTGTGACAACTAGAGGTAATGACCCATTAATTTTGCGTTTACTTCTATTTGCTCCCCATGTTCACCATTATTGATAAAGGTCGGGAATGGGATTCCGACCTTATCAGGAGAAAAGTTTTTCCAAGGAGAATTTTTTTCCCGTCGATTGGACGAGTGCCCTTTCAATTAAATTTCGTCGCTGTCCGTCGACAAAGGCGTAGGGCTCAAGTCCGCACCGTTTCCAGTGTGCACATATTCCCTAGGATAGGAAACCTTCCAAAAAGCCAGCCAACGTAGGACCAATTAGTCTTGGTCGCCGGTTAATCTCATTGAGATCGCTGGAGCCTTGCTCTTTAGCCTTTCCCTTTTCATTTTTATCCCACCCGTTTTTGCTCGTATGGAGTGCAGATGAGAGAAGGGATTTGCCTTTGGAAACCCCGAATTTCTGCTATCCTCCCCACTGCGGTCGATCTACCCCATCCCTTAATTCTCTTTCAGCCAACTCAATATCTTCCTTCTCTCCTTACATCTATTCTTTCTTCTCACATGGCTGAATCCTCCATCCCCGAGCGTCTTTTCCCGTTGTCTCGGTCCTTTTTTGCATTCTTTACCTGCCCCATTCCCCTTTCTTTCTTTCTTTATCTCTCATATCCTCCATCTTTTCCCATTGTTTTCTCTCGCCCCCAAATAATTTTACCTTTTCAAAAGACCGTTGGGTGAATCCAAAGGAAAAGAATGCTCATTTTTGTCTGGAAGAAAAGATTCCCTTATTCCCGGTCGTGGTTCTCGGAAAATGAGTCGAATTTGGTCCTTTATCCTTTATATCCAAGTGGGGGTTTATAAAGATTGCTCAAAAATTCACCATATCCTCCTATATCCCATAGGAGGTTCTGAATCGATGGCAGTAGAGTTTATGTATCGAATATGTTCGTGAATTTTAATGTGATCGACATTGAAATACGTGGATGGGAATTTGATCTTGTGAATAAAAGGAAGATTATTTTTCGTTTATCCCTCTTCCGCCTTTTGATTTGTCTATATATGTGCTATTAATTATTACAAATCATAAATATCATAATATTCACTGATAATTATTCGAATGTTTTCACTTGTGCCATATTTACATTTCTTTGTCATGGTAAGGGGTTATGTATTATTTGATTTAGTTATAACTCTCAGTAGGTTTGTCAGGTTTTCCACAAATTTTGGGTGATTTCCTGCTTTGAATGCTTATCCCAAAGTTCCATTTAGGTTTTTAAAATCCACAACTAATTTATTCCTGCTCTTTATTCATTAAAAGTTAACTTTAATATGTATTCACCAATTTGATGTATTTTAAATTGAATATAAGTTGAATGGAAGAAGTGACAAGTTACCATTTCCCCAGAAATGAAGACGTTATTTATCCATTGTACTTACCTGTAAAATTCTGCTCTTTCATCTAAATGTTCACTTGTTGCAAAGGAAATTTTTAGTGCAATACCTAAGTATCAACTTGATTTCTTATTTGGTACTTAATACATTCGCAATATAAAATAATGCGCAATTCGTCAAATAATTATCTGATTCCGACATTTATTTCTATATCTAAAGTAACAAGCTATAAGAAATTAACGAAAAATAAACTTCAGGAAATATTTCTTGACAATTTTCTCTATTATTGTACTAGTTCTTTAGATAGGAAATACTCGTAAATGTCAGTTCTGGTATTCGAGGGACTATTTTGTTCTATTTTTTTAATTTCTTAATTCAGTTTTCAAACTAATAAGAATATGATAAAATCAAAATTAGGATATTTTCTTCCCCTGGTTAGCATCTCGGAGACGGAGATCAGATTCTAGCATTCAAGAAGACGTGGTTCAGGAAAGCCGGAAATTGGAGTGGAGAATTCAATGGGTTTATACCGTTTGAAATCGCGAATTCGATCGCTTTAATCAAGCGTCATGCACCCTACACCACCTGCTTAGGAATGGCGAAACGGAAGATGGGTATATTGGATTAGATGGAAAGAAGGTCCTGAGAAAGATGTGAAGGGCTTCTATATGCTATATGCACTTTGCTTAATCCAGGGCGGAATCCGGCTCTCTCTTCCCACTCAGATGACTAAATGCGTGATCAAAAGGACTTTCAAAGCTTTAGGATTAGTCGTCTTATCCCTACAATTTTAGATGTAATCCCCGACGCGAAGTATGCGATTTTTTTTGGTCCATCTGAGGAACCAGATTTGTCGAAATTTCCCTCGTCTGCAAGAGATGAGACGAAGTTACAGTTAGTATCCCAGGATAGATTTGGCTGCGGATATGGAACGTAAATGCCTTCAGGGGGAGATGTAATGGTGTTACGTAGTTTCTCTGGCTAAGGGGATCCCTGTATTCTTTCGCAAGGCAAGGGAGTTGCGGATTTGAATGTGTTCTCTCATTTTTTTCACGATTTCGGAAACGTAAGGGGCTGCAGTTTTCGAATGGACGAGAAAGAATTCGTAAAGAATTGGTCGAAAGAAATAAAACTGGGGAAAGCCGAGTGGAACTGTTAATAGAAGCAGGTAAATAGTGAAGAAGAGCTAATAAGAATAATAGGAGAGAGGAAATTGCGAAAGTTGTATGGTAAAGGTAGTTTAAGTAAAGTGTCGAATTTAGAGAAATAAATGTTGTAAACTATTATAAAATAAATCAGTGAAAGAGTATGTTGTGTAAATAGCTCCGTTTCAATTGTTGTAATATATCTAATTAATTAAATGTGAACGAAAATTAAGTTTGTTTAAGAATGACAAACAAAATGTTATATTAATTTCAAAACATGTTGTATTAATTCCAAGGTAATCTTTTCTTTTATTTTGTTAATTTCGTATTTTTTCTCATTTTTGCTTTCCTTTTTTCTGTTCCTTTTGAATTTATATTTTGATAACATGCTTCGTTACATATTAGACTTTCTGAAAAGGATTTTCTTACTGTTTGGAAGGTTTTTTTTTTAAAGTTCAAGGTTGTCGAATATAAAAAATGACGTGCGAATTTACATTGGATAGTTCTCTTCGGCCATACCTCGTCAAATAAACGGGCAACGTGAAATAGTGAATGTGAGTTAGTAAAATAGTTGAAGAAAGACTTACGAAGTGAATATAGCATAGTAGGAGAAGTAAAAGGGAGTTGCAGGGGAAAATAGCAGAAAGAGTACTTGAAATAGTGAATTTAAAAATGGTGGTAGAAGTAAAAGGAGCAAAATAGTGAATGGATGGGAAAATGCAATTAAAGAAGAATATTGGAAAGAAAAAGTGGATGAAAGCGTGAAAGTGTGAGTATACGAATGCATGCAAAAGGGATCATCGGAGATTGAGAGTCGCGTTGTAAAGCGCAGAAATAAATGGGGAAAATACAGCAGGGAGGATATTAAAATGGCCGGAAGGGAGTTTTTAGTCCTGCAAATAGAAAAATAGCGAGGGCGGTAAGTGGAAGGGAAAGATCGAAATTTCCGAAGTAAGGGATTCCAGTGGAAGTAAAGGCGGCAAGAAAGATAAAGGATATAAATATATTTTCACGCGGTATCGAAAATAAACAAACCCAGCTTCATTCGGTCCGTCTTTGCATACCCCAGGGGTGTTAAGTATAATATTTTGCAGGTATCAACTCTGGGAGAAACATCATGGATGTTTAAAATTCGGGGAAAAATGTTATCCTAAAAAGAAACGCTCGTCCGAGGATAAAAAATACCCTACAAGCCGCCTTTCGGCGGCTTGTAGGGTATTAATGTAGATGTAGATGTAGAAAAAATTGTAGAAAATATATTGTTACAAATGATGAGATATTTATTCGAGAAATTTATATTTTTTATTGGGGGATACAACTATGCAACATTTTCTGTAGCTATCAAAAAAATGGGTGGAAATGTTGCATTATCAATTCATGTTTCATTTAATGTAGATTTTGTGTAAATATTCATCCGAAAAAATAATCATTAAATAATTATTCAAATCCTTTCAAATGGCTTGGTAGTAGGTTTCTCAAACCGCACCCCTTATTTTAAACCTTTATCAAGAATTGGAATTTGTTAACAGCAGCTCTTTCTGAATTTCTTTCTTTCTTTTTTAATTTTGAATGTAATCTTTATATTGTCCCGATTTAAAAATGTTCTGTTTTCAATATATCAAAACAAAGATTAAATGTTCATAATTTTCTCGTGGAAAACAAAACATTTCAGATGCATCTTTGATGTCCTTACCATTTACCGGTTTACATAACCTAACTAAATCTTTTAATTTTTCCTTTCTTCTTTTTCCTCCATTTTACTTGACTATGGAAAGAAGGTCGGGTGTATAACTCACTCGCATTATGACTATTGCTAAAATCTCTCCAGTTCTCAATGAAGTGTGTCGATTAAGTAAATTTTGAAAGGAATGATTTTAGCATTAAATTATTAATTATAGATATTTCATGTATAACTAAATCTAGAGTATTTATCTAGTATGAATTTCGCCTATCTTCTGCTTATATACTTGTGAAAATTTGAAAATAATTTCTGAAGAAGCAATACTTTTCTTAAAATCTATTTCTAGCAGATAATATTCAAATGACCTTATTAACTAAATTGTGTCTTTCTAGGGATGGCATTACGTATTACGTATATCCTCTCGTTAAATGATACTTTTGTTCAGATTATCAGCATTTGGTATAGCGGTTCTCTTTGAGCAACTGCCTCCAAAGTGCCTCTCGAACAAAGTGGACGAAGCGTAGGTTTGTTTCCAATATCGTTTCCTTGGAGACATCCGTTTATTTACGTCGATAAGATTCGTTATATATCCTCCACGTTTCCACTTCGGTCGTGCAGAATTATGACGCAAATACCCGATTTTTATCGATATGTGGAAGAGAGTGTTTCGGAAGCCCTCGCCACTGATTCCAAGAAATTCGAGAATACTAATGTATCCAGAAAAATCTCATCTGACGCGTTTTCTAAATTTAAAATTAACTAAATAAAAATTCAAACATCCTTTCGATAACATACATTATGGAGAAATACCCATAGGGTATGTACGTTTTTTTTTCAAAATTCAGACATTATTTTAGCTTTTTAATGATTTGTATATAGTTATTTTATGAAAATTTTGCTTATCTCTCAACCAGAGCTTTACCTGATGTGAGCTTTACATCAGGCAATGTCGATCAAGATTGTTGAGCTTATTTAAACATTAATTACTGTAATTAACTAATTTTATATCTTACTAATGATAAAATGTACGAAATATTATTATATTTATCATAAAATTACTATGTTGATTATTTAATTATTTTTCAGCCAAACCTTATGGTAATCTCTCTTGAAATTTTCTATTATATTTTAGGCATAGCTCTTTTGAATAAAACAAAATGAAGCAGTATTGAGATTATCATGCCACATACAAATGAAATGTTTATTAGATCACCAGAAGTGAGAATTAGTAGTATATTCAGAAGTATTTCCATTTAACTTTATCTTTCTTTAATCGTAGAATCCTTGATTTTTGGAACTTTGTGGAAGAATCTCTGGTGGAATTTTGCTAAGTTATTTTATCATGCTTTCTTATTATTTCTTTTTAAATTCATATATTGAAATCATGGAATAGGGTTAATTTTTATGCATAAAATATTTGATAATGAACAATGAGTTTAGCTTCTATAAATTATCTCTAGTGAATTTCGTTATTAGTAAAAACAGCATTTTCGGAGTGAAATCGAAAAACATTTCCTTTTGAAAAAAAGAATTGAGAAACAACTTATTTTATTTCGGAATAAAGAAGTTGCTTATAGATCTTACGTTTTTGAAGATGAAGTTCCACAAAGTCTTGGCGGATTTGATTGATTCAGATATTCTTCGTGGATAATTATCCTACTATAAGGACCATACGAAGACGTAAGTTGATAAAAAATTGCGTTCTTATTGAAGAATTATTTAATGTTTCTTGTACCTTCCTTATCTAGAATGTATAATATATTACTAGTGGAGAATCGAATTAATATTGGTAAAATTGGTAAAATCAACAAATAAAAATATTGATTAACAAGTTAATCATTAGTGTTTTACTGTTGGATTACGCATTTCTTAAATTCACATCCCATTCAGCATATTCTTCTTACTTCTCGTTGATTTAAGTAATTTCCCAAACTCAAAAGGCCCTCCTGTCAGATTAAATCAGCATTACTGCGGCGTTGAAGTTTATCCAGTTCTTCCTTTGAGTACCATTTGTAGAGTTGTTAAATCTAATTAATCTAGTTGGTCGGAGAAAACATCTATCCCATTACGGCCCTTACGAGCTTTTCTCATGTAATCCCCTCGTCAAAGGTATTCCAAGCCGAGGAAACGGCGAGCAGTGTATAGGTGGTCTCTTTCTTCCTCAAAGTACTTTGAATCGGACCTTCATTGTATCATTTCCCGTCTTCCCTTCGAATTCCTTGCTCCTATTCCGATAAACGCTCCTTTGAGGTGCGTAAACTTTCCTTCAGTAGCGGATATTTCGCAATTCACCCTTTTAAATTCGCTGATATATTTTGGCCGAGTGAATGAAGCTTGTTTTTAGCTTAGAGCGTCATCAAAGCTCCTTTCGCGTTATTCATGAGCCGTTTCTTTGTAGTTGAAAGATTCTTGTAATTTAAAGCGTGAATGATCCTCTCTACGTTGCTTTATCATCCTTAGATGACACTCAAAGCATGTAAACGTTGAAAGCATTCATTCATGTAAAATTTCGGGCGGAGTAGTGTGAAGATCAACAACTCCTGTAAGGATGAATGACCTCCTTAAAGTTCAAAGGTCACCGGGGTCGATGTATACATTGAAGCATGTGATACCTCGTAATGCTCGTAATTGCTTTTCCCAAACAACGACTCCCTGTAAGAACGTGTGTAACTTGCATCTTCCCGCGAACTCACTTGGCTATGACTAATTGGAAATACAGTTTGCGGCATTATGTGTAATTTTGAAGACTTCACTATTTAGAAAAGTTTTCAGAATCAAATCTAGAGCATGTCCTTGATTTTGGAATGAGAGATATCAGCGTAATAAAAATGCGTTTGGCAAATATGTATCAACTAATTAAAAATAAATAGAAAATAATTTTTCGATCTGAAATATTCATTAGTATTCATAAAAATTAAAAAAATTGGTGTCTCTCTTAGTTAACATTGAGTGACTCATCTGGGAGTGCTGAGGTTAGAATCAGGAAAATTAGTAACTTAGAATAAATGTATATAATCTAACAGAATACGTCTCAAATAATTTTGTTACTTATTTATAATCGGGAAACAGACTTACGTACAATTCATGCCTTAAGAAAGTACAATAAATTCTACCATATGAATTATAGGTGCGAAATACGTACAAAAGCAGTATGTGTCAACTTACTTAATTTCGACAAAATAATTCAAAATATGCAACTTCTCAAACAGGCATAATATTTTCATAAATATAATTGAAATTCATCTGAAAATCGAAAATTAACAAATAAAATATGTAGTATATTCCTAAATAGTTCACATGAATTTTTCGAAATTTAAAAATCCTGAATTCGAATATTTGAATTTGATGATATTATACGAATTTCTATCTACGGGTTTAATAAATCCAGAATTCTTGACTTGTTTTATCAATTATTGGCTTCCAGATCTCTATTTTTACGATTCACCATTCGCTTTGGTGAATTATTTACAGATCTGGATATATATTTATATATGTCAGACATAAAAAAGCTATAAATTTTTTGGAATTAATGTATAGACATCTAAAGCTATATCTTTTTCAATTTTCTTACTTGTGGATAAATGCACAGGTACAATTTTGGCACTTGATTTGTCTTCGAATTTCAATTTTAAATTCAGCAAAAATTTCTCACGCGAGTTTCTGACTTTCTTTTTGAAAAATCACGCCTAGTCTTGTTCAATAGTTTCATCCAAAAGCACTCATTTCTTGGCTTTCCGCACCGTTTATTCCTTTAGTTTCTCCAAAGGCAATTGGACCAACTCCACTTACTCCTAAGAGAGGGTCTTCGTCGAACTAAACCCTTAAGGAATTAGTGCCGACTCGGAGTTCCATAAAATCTGGCATCCGGCCATGAAAACGGAGGATTGTTGAGCGAACATGACTTGAATCACCGCATTCATCATTGCAGTTTCCATTCACGAAATTCTTGGCCGACCTAGATCAATACCCCCCGCCCTTCCGCCTCACTTTATTTCACTTCGCCGATTTTTTTCGAAATTTTCGCCTTTTCATTCGTCTCCAGCGCTTGTTAAGCCTTTTGGGGATTTTTGGGGCTTAGGTGAGATTTCGAACCCCCCGCAGAGACGGTTCCATAATCTACCACGGTATTCTTGGAACATCTGTTCAGGGGTATGTAGTAATTAGGCTGGGCCTTTTCATGTGACTTAATTAAACCTGGTTCGGACTCCCGCTAGCCCTACCGGGCGTAATTTTGATGGAGGGCATTGTAAATATGTCACCATCTGAGCCCTTGAGGATTAATCTCATTAATTTAATTTTCGCTTTTAATGCAGGTATCTGTTCGGTCGAAGCGCTGAGGTCGCTTCAGGTAGAAGTTTCCAATTTTCCGTCTTTACCCTAATAGTTATTTCTTGGTTAATTTTGTTTTCGCATGGATGTCTTTTTCAGAGGATGTCAAATTTAATGCTCAGTTTTCACGTAACTAGGGGACGTTAAGTTGTAGAATATGATATAGTAATGTTCAGGGAATTTGGAAGTAATTATTTATGTATTATGAATTAGGTCGCAATTAGATCGTCAGATCAGGTTGCAATGGTCGAGGAGACCGTAATTTGTCGGAAACTTCCCCAAAGACCTTATGTAAATTCCCAATATATTCCCGTGGATAGTACACATATTTTCAATTTATCTATACCTAGTGAAGTTAATTGAATGATATTAAACGTTGCAGTGAGAAGGCTATACCTTGAAACCTTAAGTAACGGAAGTAAAAAATAACGATATGACTGGGACTCGAACCTAGGTCTCCCACAAGCGTTTTCATAACAAAAAAAAGTTCAAACTGCTAATATTAGTATAATAGATGTGGTATTTATTTATATGGAGTAATAAAACCATATAAATCTAGATAATAAAGAGTAAATAGTAAAAGAGAACCATATTTATATACGATTTAAAATTAAGAACTCTTGGCTTATTTTTTTAAAATGTTAACATTTTTCGGCATTGAAATGAGAAGTTATCCTGGTAAATCATTTCATTCCCTTATACCTCCATAATTGATATATCGCAGCGTCGCTCTTCTGTTCGCGTTCCTTTGTTTTCAATCTGCTATCGCCGCTTCCGATGTAATTAGGAGCATGAAACCTTGAACGTAATTCATTTACGCCCACATCCGAAAATTGATAAAAATTGTGTAGGCGGCTGGGAGTCCATCAAAAATGTTTACTTTAATTAACCCACGAAAAATTTGTTTTCGTCTCAAATTGATGTCGAATGAAGTCTCCTGTTGATGTACGCCTTCGCACGTAAAAATTGGAAACGCAAGGCTCAATTTTATGCTGCGGGGAAAATGTTACAGTGACCTTTTCTGGATGTTTTCGTTTTTCCTCTTCGCTAGATCTCCACCTCGGTAGGGTATGATCATAAAAACGGATGTACTTCCTAAACAGGCTACAACTTGTAATACCTGGACTGATAAACATAGTCTTATTAAATCCATTTTACTGAGACTTTTGGTCATATTTCCCTCTAAGCTCCGCGCCTCTGTGGCCGTCTACTTTTTTAAAGAAATTTTCTCATCGGACCGACTTTCTAGCGCCTACTATTTCTGGAAAAAAATGTAAGCCTTGAGGTTCATTTTTTTATAGATTTATTAATTGAATACATTTTACAATACTGTATATACATTATGATTAACCTTCTTACACAAATATATCTTTCACTTTATAATCAACAATTTGTATGATAAACAGATTGCATATATATTTTTTTTAATTGCACAATAGTTAAATACATTTAAAAAATAAACATTATAGGTCCTGCTAAGCCTAAAATGGCTTGTCAGCATGCGCCTTGTAAACAAATAAGTAATAATATAATCGATATGAGAAGGCGTGACTTCGTGGAAAGCCATTTGCAGAATGAAAACACTTCGTACTTTTCCACAGAAAACTTATGTGGAAAAGTACGAAGTGTTTTCATTCTGCAAAGAAGTAATAATTAACAAAAATATTAAAATCATAAATGTCAACACAATTAAATATTTATTGAGAAGACTATATTTATATATCTTTAAATTGCACATTTATCATCTATAATTACTTAATATTAATATTCAAATTTTTTACGCCACATAATAACATTAAGTACTATAAATGTTTTTAACAACTTTATTTGCAGCATCACTTATTTCGATCATGACATCTTTATTGTCTTCATTTAAGGAGCGAAATTCTTAGATTTTGTATTTGTATTTTTCAAAAATGGTCATAGCACAGCTTTCCAACCGTAGCAACCCTTAGCCATTTATTTTCCAACCAAAGATGAAATATATTATTTGAAAATTAATGTTGGCTTGTTCTGAAGGTCGTAAGAGGGAATTGGACCATTTGCCGACACCGTTTCTCTGCTTCAATCCGCAACTTCACCAAAAGGTATTTTTTTCCGCAACGAAGTTTGTTAGGGATCAAAGTATTACACTTATGTATCTACTGTATTGACTTTTTCTTTCAGTTACTTATGATGATACTGTTCAAATGGCGTTTGTTTTGAAACGGAAGGGTCTATTCTTGGATTAGCTTGAGTTGGGGTGGGTTGGGTTAGAGATGGGAAATTCTTGTAGGTTAAAAAGCCCTCAGAATCCTCATGGATAGTATATAGTTCATTAATTCTATCATGTCAGGCCTTTCTTCCTGGAAGGACATTATATTTCCAAAACTTTATGTAGTTCATACACCGATAAATGTTTACACAATGTATACGGCGAAAAGGCGACGGTTGAATTGTCCTAAACGCCTCTCAAGCATTCAATACCGTATAAGTGGGTAAGCAGCTGTACATTTACGATTAGCATATGTTTGGAATTCTGCTTCTCACCGACGTCAATTATTACATTCAGGTAACTTCTTACATCGTAAGCTTTGATGTCACATAGTTTTATTGAGTAATTTAGTATTCTATTTTTGTAATGCTCTAACGGAAACTAATCAACTTAAGTTCAATTTCACCATCTCTTAATTTGATGCATAATTTGAGAGCGTTTTACCGAAGCATGATTAATCAAATAACTGCTGAATTATTAACTCTACTGTAGTAAGTAATATTTACCTTATAATTGATATTCAGGGAATGCACGGCTCAGTCGAATCTTTACAATTGAAAATTAATTTTCCTCAGAATAGTGAGTGCTCCCTTAATTGCGCGCGTTAGGCTGCCTTTTGTGGATATTAGTCCAATTAATTTTACCTGCTATTTGTTAGAGATTCGAGATTCTGTTCCTGGTTCTTTCATTAAGGAAATTCCTTGATGAAATTATTGGTATGTATTCATTTACGATTTCGGCTACATCATTGTTATGCCTGGCAGTGAACGAACATTTTTTATCAAAAATGAATGCTTCTTATTATCAACGTTTCATCCATGATGCTCTTAAAAGAATCTTCACGATGGAAAATTACTCGTTAGATGTTAGTTAAATAACCACCTTCACCTTTTAGTATGAAAATGAAAATTTCATGAAATAATATCTCCTTACGGCGTGATTTTGCGTTGCCTCTTTTTTGCTCCTCTGCAATATTTTTATATATCCAACTGATTTCTTTGTAAAGAAAGTAATATAGGAACACGGTTTTTAATGAATTAGAGGTTTAAATTCTCCAAAATCCGTCTTTGTCGGCGTTCCTCCTCTTAATTCCCGGTAGCCGGATAAAGCAAGAAAGGTTTGCCGTATACTATACTATATTTGTACCACAAGCACTTATAAGTATTTTATGACCCCTGAGGACGGTAGCATTGCTATTGAAAAGTGCTTTGGGTAAAATTGTAGTGCGGCTTTCCTTTTCTGCTTTATCCGACTACCGGGAAGTAAGAGGAGGAACGACGACAAAGACGGCTTTTGGAGATTTTAAACCTCTAGTAAATGATTTCTCTATGACTTTCATGTTGGAGATCAAAGCGAAAAATGCTATTTTGACTATTTTTATACTTTTTCAGTTGATACATATTTTGCGGTTTATTTTGTATGAAGGCGACTTAGATTTGATTTATGAGTAACATGTTCATTGTATTTTCCGCTTGGACCTTTATTGATTTAAAACTTTCTTAAATCTTGAATGGTTTAGAAAAGATCCCTCCGCGACCTTTCAGAGATATTCTTGTGTAAATAATGTCATTTGAAGCTTTTAAGCGAAGACTCCTTGTTCTTTTCGCGAGGCTTTTATCTCTCGGAGAAGGTTCCGTGAAGAATTATTGGCTTCTCGTGTTTTATATAATTTCGTAAAAGCTAAAAGCAAATCCTTGAATAAGCGTTTTTCATGGTCTATATGAAAAATAAAGATCGCGTTGTATATTCGGAGAGTTCATTTTTTCCTACACAGGGATTCGCTATTTTGTTACGCAGCGAATAAGTCATAGTAGCGTAGCTTTTGGAAGAAATTATAATCAATCTATTTAGAAATTGACATATTTGAAAAGACTTCTATTATTTTACTTGTACCGAAACAACAATTCTTCCGTACTCGAGAAGGTAAGACCTCTTAGGGAATCGATAAAATATTTTTTAGATGTAAGGTAAGAACCTAATTTCATGCATTAAGCGATGAGGAAAGATTTACTCTTTCTTTTACTTATACTCTTACTACATTTAAAATCTTAAGCATCTGTTATTTGACCTTTAAGTTTCCATAAAAATAATGGTTATGAAATAAATTACGCTGTTAAAGTATTTTGTAAGTGTATAAAATCATAATAATATATATAATATAATTGACAGCATGCATGAATGAATACGATGTAAATTACGTGCCGGCGCCGACGTAGTTGTTACCACGTTAGCCTTGAAATGCTGGGGTCCCGGCTTCGAATCCTTCTTTTCTTTGGTTATGTTCGTGACTTGAAAAAGGTTAATTCCAAGAGTTGTTTCTAAAGACCCAAGTTCGCCTAATGAACGATACCGATTCAGGGTTAATTTTATGGCACTTATTAACTTGTAAAAAATTCATGGTAAACAAGCTTTTACTAGACCACTAATTTAATATCCGAATACCACGACCTAGGTTTCGTAGCGTCGCTACATCATCAGGTCTAGTAAAAGTTTGTTTACCATGAATTTTTCGCCTAATGAAGTCGTCATTATTATTATAATTGGCTTCTTACTTCTTAGTGCTGGTGAGGAGATACGATTACAGTTGGTTTTAAAATTAATTCATTGAATCAGTATGAAAAATATTTGTATTTTAAATACTTTGTGGCAGTGAAATGTACAGTTTTCGTTTGAAATCAATATTCGGCACATAATTACCTGATGGTGGGCGATCAGCGCCGAAACCGGTTGTTTCTGAAAATAAATTGCGGAAAGATTTCAAGCAAGTATCATCTTTACCCCCTTATTTCCTTTGTTTTCATGTATTACTGTGTCAACGACTCTATCTCTTTTATAAGCTTTTACTCCCATCTGGGATAATTTGAATCCGAAAAGTTTTTCAACAGCTGTTAAACATCCTCGTGCCTAGATGACCCGAACATCCTTCTAATCATACCGTAGCCACGCCGTAGTTGTCCGCGGTACTAATCCCCTAGTACATGACAGCCCTTGTTGGCTTAGTCTCCGTAACGAGATGGACGCGGGTGCTTATTGCAGTCGCGGGAATCCTTCTGAGAATGGCATCCGAGCGTTGGCATCGCTATCTGCGAACCCAAGAGCGCGTTAACGGACGGCTGAAATATCTCGTAGGCACACAGATCGCGCGGACGGCCGACGGGAGTAAACACGAATTACGTGGATCTCGTCCACTCGACGTCGGACCGTAACCCGAAGAATGTGGGATTGACTCTCGGAAAGGATTGGGAACTTCATAGTGTGGCTCTTCAGCTTTTGTAGAGAGAGCGGCTGTAGCGGGAGTTTAAACGATAAACCACTGGTTTGGTAAATTGAGTGCTGGAAGGGGTTCAGTCGCTAGGAAGCGATGAAGCTTTTATCATTTTTTATTGTGAAGGAGATTTAGTGTCACTAAGACGAATGAATATGTTAAACCGATGGTAGAATTCTATAAATTTCGACACATTTAATTTTGTAATCAAGAAATCTTGACGTGTTTTATCAGTTACTGGCATCCAGAGCTCTAAATAATTCACCTTAGACATACAGAAGCTATAAATTTTTGGAATTAATGTTTAGTTTTTTCAATTTTATTACTTGAGAATAAATGTGGAAGTCTTATCATTTTCTCGCGAACATTTTCCACTTGGTTTGACAAAAATAGAGCTGGATTAAATTTGTCAACTTTGCCCAGTTATATTGTTAATAATTTTAGTGAAATTTATGTTAATCCCCTGAATTCAAGGGAAAAACAGGGGATAAGTCAAAGGCAAAAAATCTTGGATGGCATAAAGGGTGGGGTTAGCTTTAAGGAAATGAAGGAGAAGACGTTACATAGGGATATTTGAATTTATATGAACCTACCTAAAGGTAAAACACTTATGTAAATTTATATTTAATCAAAATTCAATTCAAATTATTAGTAGAATTTGAGTCGGAATGGATCTTATACCCCAATGCGTCACTGTTTCCTTTTAGTAGCCATTAAACTGTCATATGGTAAAGAAACTTTTGATAGTAAATTAATCTCTATAACCCTTTCTCAAATTTTGGGATCAGTTCAACCAAACCGCAAATCAAAAGCTTTTTCCAAACGACCAGCTTTCGTTATAGACAGCAACCTTACCCTTTCATTGAGGTATGCTTATCGTAAATCATTGCATTTATTAACGAACGGGTGAATTATATGGCCCTCTCTCCTAAATCTTCTTAATGGCTCAGGACCCTGAAACTTCCATTCAGCTCTTCCAATGGCTTAAGGAATTGCCCAGTTTATTCATGCCACGAACTGCACTCTCAACTGCCTATCATCTGAATCCTTCTAGGAGCACTTTAGTCGTTATAATGGGAAATAAACCCCTAATTTATTGAGGAGGTAAATGTATACATGCTTGGGAAGTTAACGTTTTATGGATATTGCTCATAATGTCGTGGTAACGTGCTTAGTCTATTTAGAGCAATCGTTATTTCTGTGGTAGTAACGATTCAGTCTTTTTTTCTCCTTAAAGAGACGACGAAGAGATGCAGTATTTGCAGTAAAGAAAGCTGATGTTTGTTCAAACTTTTCCTCGATTTCGTATCTACGGAAAATTATTTTCCACATACTAAAGTGAATGAAGTAGCCTTGGCATACTACGGAAATATATATCTTCTCTTATGTCGTTTTTCGAAAACATTTCCTTAATGAGCCTGAAGGTGAGTGGTTAAGTAGTTCCACCAAACAGGAATTCGTATCGTCAACATAATTTAATATTAAATCAGAGAAGCAAACCTGGTTGGAAGTGGATTTTGAAGCATATTCAAAGCAGTCAAAATTCGCGAATACTCCTCTGGTATGAGTTCAGGAATATAATGGAGGATTATTCAGTAAAATAAATAAGTTGTATATAATTATAATATATGATTTTTGTTGATTTTAATACATAAGTCTTCATTAACTAGAAACCTTGTGATAATGTTGTCCCTGTTAAGTTAAATGCTGAAAATTTCTAATCCCGCTATTTGCTTATTACCTGTAAATTCTTAACTTCAAAATAAAACAGCAACTGATTCAATCCACTGAATAGATGTTTTTACTGGCCACATGTTGGTGTCGAGGATTTTTCCTCGTCTTCTGCAAATTCCTAATTTTCAGGTAATCTCTTATTCTCCAGGTAAAATTTCGAAGAATCTTGACAGAATAAATTGGTATTTTATTTTGAAATTAAAGATGCACAAGTTCCTACAAGCATATATTTAGTTTGTTACACTCAACTGTATGATGCTATTATTTTAGTATAAATTTTAATTAAACGCCGACAGAAATTATAAAGGACACCGCTGCAATTCTTTTTCCAGATTTTATTCATACTCTGATCTCGCATTATTCCTAAATCGTTTTACCGATCAGGTATCAGTATTTAGAATACATGTCTGTTACACTTATTGTTCCCCGCGTCATACTGATTTCATATTTAAAAATCATTAATTTACTTTCGTTTGCATTAATCCATGAAGTGCTTATTAACGATAAACCTAGTGCAAACCTTCAGTCAAATACTGTATCTGTCGAATCTCACTATTTGAAGATCACATTTAATTTATTAATTGAAAAAAATCAACAACTAACTCTGTCCATTGGTAAAATTCATTTTCACTAATAACACGACTGGTTGCATGGATTTCTAATTCCTCATGTTACTTCAAGATTACGAGTTACCAGATTATCTAAAGATAAGGAAAAATACTTCCTCCAAGTATCTCTTGATTTAAGTAGTGACGTATTTAATTTTTTACGTATCGTATTATTTTGTATTATAGTTAAGAAAGCGCTAAAATAATTATTGAGGAGACAGCTAGGATTCTATTACCAGATTGTATTCTTAATTTGACCTCACATTATCCCTAAACCGACTGCTACTTAATTCAAACATCGGTTTTTGGATACAATTTTCATCTTACTGTCTCCCGCAGCTTACTAATTTCATCCATTCCGTTTTAAATGTATCCTCCCGATACTCTTTTATGAGAGAAGTAATCGTCAAGTTTCGATCCACCGCATCATAGTTCGCAAATAAAGGAAAACTTCCGTCGGAATATTTCTATCCATCTCTCGGGTAGAGCAGGTCAAAAACTTAGGAAAACTCATTCATTCCCCATTTCGCGTTGTCCATAAATGCAGTCCTCGTTAATTAGGGAATTCAGGTCGAGCATTTTTCTCTCTGCGGCACTATCGCGAGTCCAACTCATTTATTCCTCATAACTTTAAACGAAATCGCATTCGCTCTATCTCCCTCTTTATCGCGACCTAATTTTCCTTGGCTTCAAATGCTGTGTATTTATATGTTCCTTTTTTACGTCGTAAACAATACCTGTGAGCTAGCGAAGCAAGGACACACGGATGGGGACCATTACACGACTGAAAGCTCGGGTCATACGGTGTCACTGCATCACGACACAGCGTTAAGGCATTAAATGTCATGTCTTTCTTACGAGATACTTTTGTCCGGAGATTAACTTAAATTTGCCCACATTGAAATGGATATTAAAAGCTTTATCAACGTAATTGTTTATTTCCAAAATCTGTATTTTCTTATACCATATCATATGTGCATTCTTTTATACTATCTTAAGTGCTTTTTTAACTTATCTTATGCAAAATTATTTAAATCATAACTCAAGACTGATATTTTTGTATCCTAAATTTCTGATATCTCTTATTTTGTTTTTTACTGTGATAAATACTACATTACTTAACGTCACGAAACATTATGTATTCATATATCAATTATTTCAATTTAGTATCTGTATTATTGTAAATGATATTATTTTTTCCTTTTTAATGTTTACAACTTTTTATTGTTCTTTTACTTGTGTCAACATTTACAATATTGTGTTTAATTATTATTTTAATTTTAAATGTTGTTACAATTTTTCTGTTCACTAAAATTATTAATTGTGTAATAAGTATGATATTTTTTGTATTCTTAAATTCTATTAGTTCTATAATCAGTTTATACTTTGTTACATACTCTATTTACATTTCAATATGAGTCGCTTTACATATATTTCAATTAAAATTATGTTAATATCCTTATCATTTGTATTTTTATTATCCTTTTAATTATGTACCTAATAGTAAAACTTTCAATGAAAAATTATTTCATTTACGTGTTGTAAAAGTAA
Organism: Sympetrum striolatum; assembly: GCA_947579665.1. NCBI lineage: Eukaryota > Metazoa > Arthropoda > Insecta > Odonata > Libellulidae > Sympetrum > Sympetrum striolatum. The sequence goes on along the minus strand of OX388351.1, from coordinate 44,268,331 downwards.
GAGGACAATTTTTCCCGTGTTAAAGATTATCATTAATATTATTATTATCTTGGTGAAGGTTTTTGCGGTGATACAGGAATAGTGCAATAAGAAAAATGAATCCCATGTTTCAGGGTTTTTTTTTAAATGGACCTTAGTTTAGTTATCATCATGACTTGAAAATTTATATAGATATACCCGCAATTCAAACTCGTTAAGAGGCCACTTAAGGAACATGTTGGAAATAACCCGCTGATTTATATTCATTCTCATATCTTCTTTTCATTTTTTGTTACATTTATTCCTTATTACTCACTGAGTTATTTCAGAGCAAAATTTTCATTCTTCCACCCGATATCTGATCGAAAAACTTTATATCTGTCAAATTAACGACAGTAACAGAGAGCTTCTCTAAAGTAATATGAAGGATGGTTTCAAACATAGTTTCCGTTAATCGTTTGAGTTTCGGCGTTTCCTTAAACTTATCATCGATCCCTTATAAATGCCTTCACAAGAGCTATTTTTTCAATTTAGCAACTTAGCGACAATCCTAAAAACGCAAAAAGAACTGGTATTCGACTGATTTTTGGGTTAGGATTATTGGTGTCACGCTGTTCCGGTATCGTGTCACTAGCGTCTAGATCAAACGTTTTTAATATTCGACATCGTGACTCTTATCAATGTCGCAACATTTATCAATGTCCGCTCTTCTGCACCGTGTGAACATCCAGTGACAATAGGACCCTGGAAGCTATTCGAATTCCAGCTTTTTGTTTTGCACTAAAAATTAATCTGCGACATTTTATTGTGCGGGGTTGATTTGGAAAGACAATAGCGTTTAAATGTTTTTTAAATGTGTCCTATTGAACGATACAGATTCAGGGTTAATTTTGTGGAACTTATTAACTTGCAATGTCCATGGTAAACAAGCTTGTACTAGTGAAAGTTTTTTTTGTGTCCTATTGCTTTGGCATTTAGTGTCGTGACATCACTCACCGTATGAACGAGTCTAGTGTACCGCCATGTCGCCCAGCATCCAGCTTTCCGTGTGCTACCTGCTTTGATCGAGCAGTAATTCGGATGCCCATGATCCTTTGCGGCACTACAGAGCGACTTTCCCCTCATCTCCACGTCAAAGCATACTTGGTACCTTCCCTCGTTATTACCCTCTCCCGTTCTCTCTGTCTCCGACACCTCACACCCCCTCTAGCGGAGACATCGTCAATTATCCAGCTCGGTCACCCTCCAGAATCCCTCTGGAGCTCTATCCGCGTCCCCCGGCGATACTTGGGCGTTCGAGGGGCGATTCAGACCCCCTTAGGAAGATGCTCTAACGGCTGATCACCGCTTGCATCGCGTTTTTATTGCCCCACTATTTGCCCTTTATGCCCCAGAGATATTTGCCAGATGAACAAGGGCCTCTCTCGATAAGTCCTTGTTTTAAAATGTTGACCCAGTGCTTCATAGCACGCGTGCCAAAGATTCCTATCTCCGGTGCCATGAATGAATCAGCTGGGCGAAGATAAGGGTATTCATGGTTAAAGTTGCTCTTTTAGATTCCTTTATTTTTTCCTGCTTTCAAAATCGCTTGGATATAATGGAATTTGAGTTCTGATTATCATTTTTGTTATTTGCGTACCATAAAAATATACCTTTATCAGTATAGACCAGGGTTTCCCAAACTTTTTCTGCAATAGAACGCTTCGCAAACCTGGGAAGTTTAACGGAACACTAAGCTTATATTAAGGTTAGGTAATTCTACTTGTAAAATTAAAAAAAATCATTTAATTACAACAAATTTACAAATAAACTATAATATTGTAATAAAAACTTAAAATATGAATCAATAAAGCATTTAATGTCTTTAATTCTCCATTGACACTACAAATATTCGCGGAACACCTATTCAGGTTCAGCGGAACACCGGTGTTCCGCGGAACATAGTTTGGGAAACTCTGGTCTAGTCAATGAAATTGGCAAGCATTAGCAAATGATCCTGTATCTTTATTCTCCTTACGTACATGCATTAGTACAACGTACACGTTTTTGGTTCTGCGTAACACATTTATCCCCAACTATTACGTTTTAAAAATGTTCCATTATTTTACTTGTTTTCTTTTCTCGACGTTTTTATCGTGAATGTTTTTTCTCGACCTGAGTTATATCTTCAGATGTGATTTTTTGCATGTAAAAGTCCACTCTTCCCTTGTATTAATTTAAATGTAATATCAACCTCTCATTAAAATTTGTTTTGCTTTAGCAACAAGTGTACTGTATCCAATTTGGTTGCAAACTGTTACAAACATCGCCTGAGAGATTATTTCTTGTGAGATAATCTTCGTAAATGTTACCGGAGAAATTGTATAGCAAGTCGAGGTTTCAAACCAGTTTTAAAAATAGTTGTAGCTCTTAAATCTAACAGTGGATTTTCTATGATTGTGATTGTGTTCTGCATTTCTGTTGTAAGTGGTTTTTCTGTGATTTTTACGTGTTAAACGTACTTTATCCGGCAGAAAAATGGGAGAGAAGTCTTTATCGTAGAGAAACCAGGTTAATTTTATCTCTGGTTGGCTCCGTCGATTTCATATGGTTTCCTGGCACCTCTAGGAGCATAAAAGAAACATCAATTTTCTATACATAATTACTTTATGTATTTAAACAATTATAACACTAATATACTTAACAGATATAGTTATGCGTAGATTTTCAGATTTTAGCCCATTTTCCTCCGTTGCTATTTGAAATTATGATGCCATATAAGGAAAAGTTTAAGGGAAGATGGATTTGATAGTTTTAGCTTTTCATTAAATCTCCAGGATTGAAATAGAGTATTGAGACGAGCGTCTTTTGGTCTTTCGACAAATGAGAGATGTTCATCTAATACCTGATAATATGCAATGGACCATTTCATTTTTCCATGATTTATTTTACTTCCCAAAATAACTTCAATAACGTCAATGGAGAATTAGGCTCTCTTGTATCATAAGTTTTCTTTGTTTCAATATTTTTATTCGCCTCATATTACTAGTGATTGTTTATGAAGTAAATACGAAGTTAGGTGGAAGAGAGGCCCACCGGAGCCTTACTCATAAATATAATTAAAATAAATGGTCAAATAATTATGATTTTGTCACAGTCATATTTTATAATTAAAGGTTTAAAATCTTCAATAGCCGTTTTTGTCGGCATTCCTCCTCTCATTCCCCGGTTATCCGAGAAAACAAGACAGGACACCGCACTTTTTGAGGGTATTCTATTCCTGTATTGTTTTCTCGGAATATTGGGGAATGAAAAGAGGAGCACCGACAAAAACAGCCATTGGAGATTTTAAAACTCTAATTCATTAACAGCCGTGTCCCAACTTTCCTTTCTTTACATAATTTATAATGATGGAATGGCCGCTGATGGTTGAAATATAGATAAAACGAAGCAACAAAAACCGTCAAAAGACTTAAGTGATATGACGATATGCATTTTGCAGTCCTTAGCCGACCTCCGGGCTGTGAAGACGCTTCCATTAGGAGCGAAGTATGCTAATCGCCATATCATTTAGGTCTTTTGATGGTTTTCGGTGCTTAATTCTATCTACTGTCATATTTGCGATTGACTTAGTGAAAATATGAAAAGACAAAAGAATAAAAATTTGGTGACAAGTAAAACCTCTATCGACCATTTTGTAAGGGCTTAAATTTTCGTCGCATTTCTATGCCCCATTTTTTCCTCTATGAAAATTATATAGAACTTATCATTCTGTCCCGTAGACTAGGCGAGGTTAAGTGGCTCCACCGACGGACACGCTTTTAAACGGGCCCATTCATTCTCTCTCAGCCTGTCGCCGTTGCCACTGGCAACCGTTCCTCATGATTTCTGCGCCTCTTTATTCGGAACCTTCTCTCTTAGGGGAGGGTTCCATCCGTCTCTCTTTTGAGGCGTCTTTGGGCCCTATCGATCCATGAGAATCTGCGGGGAGACATCACTTCAATTACCGCCGATATCGGATCATTCCTCTTAAATCTCGATCCTTTTAGACTCCCAGACTTGGAGTGTTTTTTTCAAAGGGAAGCGGTCTTTCTCGGTTCGGATCTGTGAATGTTTGTAAAAACGGAGCCCAGAAATGTGTCGGCTAACTGATGAATGACAATGAATTGGATTGATGTAGCAAAAAAATAATTTTAGTATCATAAATAAGATAAAAGGGAGTGCCTTTTGGGAAAAATTTTCTGCTTATTTAATTTGTTCGTGTCGTTTCTTTCAATTACTATTAAAAGTGGTCCAAAATTTACGATTTTTGTTTATTTTTTAATCAGCATTAATTCTTGATTGCTGGACGGCTTAGTTTACGCGAGATAAATGTACTCAATAGCTTACATAGTTATGACATCTATTATGATAATTCAAGTACATTTTCAATAGAATTTTCACTACATAAGAAATAAAAAGTTAATATTTCCGAAAAGCTTTTTAGTAATAGCTCATTAATATTCAGAACAATACGCGAATATGTGAACGTGCTAATTAAGTTATTCATAGAAACGAAAGTCCCATAATTTATAACTTAATGCAGTTGAAAAAAGAATCAGATATCCATCTTCTAGTGTTATAAAATGTTGTGGTAAGATAAATACGTATATTCGGTCTATCTAGCTAATTTCAGACCACTATCAGAAAAATGTGGAATCGCATTTGTCAATATGACAACATTCCCGATTTGGCTTACCTAATCCAACGCGATGAAGAAATCGATATTTGATTTAGTTACTAAAGCACACCTTTCATTGTTATCCTGCCCTCACCTCCATTTAAATGTTTTCAACTTAATTTAGAAACCAAATCAAAAAATGTTTTGTACCTCCCAATCAATGAATCAGTAGCAATAAAAAAATTTATACTCAAATATAATTCTTTGTAGTTTGTTATACGAGATGGCATGTAGAGAGACAATTCAATTCAGGATTCATCTTAAATCCTAAATTTCTCATATCTATTTATATTTTTTTCAGTAGGAAAAGGGAAACAAAATTTCCCTTTCGTGTTGTAACATATTCTTTTATATTTCGGGAATAAATTCGCATTTTGTTCGAAATTTTGCACTCGCGTCTTTCTATCATTTTTAGGATATTTTGGTACCTTGCCATACTTCCTGGTTTCGTTGATGGAATTCATTTCGGGCCGTCGCGCTTTGACGTGTTCCTCAGAGCTGAAGAAAATATTATTCTGTGACAGCTTGACATAAAACTTCATAACCTTCAGTTCCGTTCTATCTTTTCATCGTCTTTCCCTGAGAGTCTGAGGCTATTTATCACCACTCTTCCCTTAGTGAGAACAGCGCTATAAAAACATTAAACTGGTTCAAAGTACTTCGTGTTTCACGTTAAAGTATATCCGATTGTAAAAGAGTAGCACCGTATACCTAATAAGCATATAACGTTGCATGCGTCATAAAGTACGTATGATTGAGAAGTTAAGAAAGGGGTACAAGTTCCAATGCTTGTTTCCAGTGTGAGTAACTGACGTTTGATATTCACTCAGTTTCGACCAAACGTAACATAGATGTAATTTCTCCTGTATGTTTTCCTTTTTTATTAGTTAGCAATTCCACTATTGTTGCGTGCATTGTTTGTCTGTCTATAAGGTGCAATTATTCGTTTATATTTTCTATGTGGTATTTTTTTAAGTGTTGCATTAATCATTGAACATGGACTAATTCTTTTTTATTTCTCTATTCGCAGGTGAGTACCAAGGTGTAAAAACTTCGTTTGCTGTAAAATTGGCTGACGGTGCCTTTCTGTTTTAAACTTTTAATCGAGGTAAGGTCGGTTAGAGTAGATAACATTAAGAAAACGTAAGAATATAGATTATACTTTATATATTTCCACAAGATATATTTTGCACTAATTCTCTCCCACATACGTCCTACCTTTACAAGAAAATACTGGAATTATGAGTGCACTTTACTTATTTCCCCTTGATATATTTAAAACGCCCGGTTTCGATTCAGACAGTCCATCATCAAGTGAAAATGTTATACACAAAAAGACCTCTATAGAGAAAATAGGAGGTTGGTTGAGAGAAAAAAAAGAGTAAGGGCTTAGGGAAATTGAATAGGTAGTCCGGAGAATATTACATGCTTAAGGAGCTTTCCAGCGGTAAAGGATTGACTTATGGGAGAGAATTCGTTTGAAATATATCTTGTGGAAATATTTCAAGTATTGTTATAATTATCTCTATTCCTAAGTATTCCGCTGTTGATTTCATTTGGGGAAAGTAATTGCATTTAAAAATGGAGGGAAGGTTATGTACAACCTTTCCAAGCTAACCGCGATTACTTTAACCGCGCTATTTTCTTTGAGATATAATTATTTTACTTAGAATTAAGTTTACTTAGCTGAGTCATTTTATTATATTGTTTATATTTCTTTGTAGTGCCCTGAAATTTACGAACAGACTGTAAAATATGCCTTGGAAAATATTTGAAAGGCTCGTCTTAAGATTGATAACTACCTATGCGACCGCCTAGACTAGTTCGCTCAGACATGTCGTTTACCAACTTAAGTTACACTTTTTGTTTATCTAACCAATTTTTTCATACTATTACTTTTAGTGAATTGCTGTTTGTAGAATTTATGACAAAGGGTTAGGAAAAGAGAAGCATTTTAGTTTCAATTTCATTCTCGTCACATCGGTTAATTACTATCCAGCTACCTATGTTATTGCTTTTAAAAGTCGTGGGTTGGGGTAAAGGTCTTAACCGTAGTAAATTTATTGTTGCGAGTTTGGCAGGATTCGATACACCGTAAACAGTTATTCTCCGGAGGAAGGGAAGAAGACCTGCCCTCGGATGTCCATTGAGAGAATGCGCAGGTGTCAGAGACAGGCTCAACCCAACCAATAACGGCAAGGAGACGGGGTTAACCTAATGGATTCAGCTGTCTCAAGGGGTACCCTGAAATGGAGATACCTTAAGGATTACTCGGGATGCCGAAGTGGTTCGATTGATTCATCGGGGTTCGGAGTGAATTAGAGAAATTAAAATAAGGAAAGTTACGCCCATGGTTAATGAGAGGTTTCAAGGAGGAGCTAGTTAGTGGTAATGATAAAGATGCTCTAAAATTAGTTTTCTTAAACTTCCTAAGAAAGGACGGATGAAAAAAGTCATAGGACCGGGACTAAAACCCGGATCTACCGATTGCCGGTCAGTTCCCCCCCCCCCCTTTCGAGCTATCCGGCCAGACTTTTCCTTGGAATTTTTTCTAGGCGCAGTACTTTACTTGCTAAGTCACCTACATACATTTCCTTGTTCCTTTTGACAGAAATCAAAAATAGCGACATGGCAGGGGCTTGAACCCAGGTTTCCCACTCTCCGGTACGGTAGCTCATTGGTTTAGTAACATAGCTGTTAAGTGGTGAGAATATCTACCCTGCTTTAGTTTTCAAGAAGCTTACTTCTTAATGCTAAATCAAATTTAATTCCATCATCTTTGAATTTCCTTAGAATTCATTGCATTGTTTAGAATCCTCCAAGTGGTTCAATGATAACCAAATTACCAATTATCATAGGGTAAAAGAAAGAACACTTAGTAACTTCCACATCAGATTACTATATATAATCGTTACATATAAGGGTTTCGTCAGTAGGTTGACTTTTTCAGGTCTGAACCTGTTCTGAAGCCTTATCCCCTCTCAAAAATTCTGCTGTGGAACTTAAAATAGTATTCCTTCTTTAAAAATGTCTGTAATTCCACAAAGTCTCGTTCGAGTATATTAATTTTATTTTAGAATGGTAAATCTTTAATCTAGGCGTATCAACTCCTGATTTAACTGAAAATATTTAAATCGTGAGTAGTTTCCGTCGAAAGTTACTTAATTTCGCTTAATTGCAAATTCTTTCGGAACGGTCTGTTCTCATTTAACGTTTCGCCCATGCAGCATTTTTTCCACGAGTGCTCCATTAACAGGACACAGCAATTACCGCTCGAGAAGATTTTTTTCGTCCTCTCTAGGATTGCCAAAACTTTCTCTAATTTCTGAGGGCGAAATGAAGAGTTTACTCCTTAGTGTTTAATGATGCCATCTCGCAAAGATTTTCGACTTTTAAATTGTGAAAAGTTTGTATCTCGAAATTCATCGATTTCTGATCTTTCTTCTGGTATTAAGGTTCCCCTTTTCAATTTTTTTTTTGGTGGTTCGAAGTAATTGTGCTTGTTATCATTACAATTAACGTTCTGGCTTCTTTAGTACCGAAAGTTTTCCCTATTTGTACGCCCTATCCTTTTTTGTAGTTCTTTTATTCCTCTTTGTCTGATAAGAGTTATTTAAAAAATTGAAAGTATCCCTTGGATTAGTCACCTTGATCTCTTAATGTAAAGCTCTACTAAAGACGAAAGAAAATCATTTACACATCTATGAGTTTATCCAGGCATCTTGTTTGATGTTTAGGGTTATTTTGTCGCTTATCTTTACAGGAACAATAAATTTTCATAATGCTCTGTTTTAAGATACATCTCTAATTAATTGGCATTTCCGAAGTAGCTAGTCGCGGAATTTTTCAAATTAATTCAACCGCTACAGCCGTTTACATTATCATATCATTTCAGTATTTTTGACCTTTTATTAAAAATTTCTTCTATGGTTTCTCGGAACATACACATAGTAGTGCTGTAAATTTCTAATTTTTCTTGGCTTCAATCTCTTTACATGTTACGCTATTATTGTTACTGAAATAACGGGAAAGCTTGACGTAAATCTATCGAAACCTCCACAAAGTATAATGTTCGTAATGATGGCTATTTAAAAAATTGAGAAGGGTCGAGGCAATAAAATAATCGGTGAAACGTCTTTGTGTGCATTTCAGTAATGGAAGTTTTCCTAGAAAGATTCCTAATCGAAACCACATCGTCCATCATGAATGAGTACTAGCATTGATCCCGACCAGATGTATGAGTATGATCTGCAGTTATCCCGGAAAGATTTGTATTAAAAATGTCTATCGCCCATGATAGTGAATAAGTACCAGCTTTGATCCCGAACAGTTGGTGGTATGAGCTCAAAATCCACTTTTTTCCTCTCGAAATCAATGTTATTTTGATCGAGGTACGTTCGAACAGCTTCTGAGATAAACGGCGCGTTCAAATCCACGCGCAATTAAAATTTTTCGCCGAGGTCGCGGAGCAAATTAATCGCCGTTTTATTTGCGTGTCAAAGGCCCCGGCGAAATAGCTTTCCCAGGATTCAGGATTTGTTAGCTTTTGCGATGACGCTGTGCATCGTCGCCCAGCTCGGCTAAATCGATATTGTCGCATACATGCCCATAAAATGTACTCCGGAGGAATTTCGTCGCGTATGGAAGTTTGCGCCGATAGCACGCCGATACTCGTGATCTAGAGGAGTCACTGCATAGGCCGAGTCACGTTAATGCCTTGATCATTAACGTTAGTCATTTCTCTGACCCCATTGGCCTGCGGCCATTGGAATAAAATTTGTGCCTACGTTATTCAGGACGCGATCTCTCCAGATCGAGTCTCCCAACTTTTTTTCCGCGTTAATTTCCCTCCTAATGGCCCGCGAGAAGTGAAAAAACGCTCCTGGCTTAACTTTGCTTGCCGTAGTGCTTCTTTATGTAATCGTGCTTTGACATAACAATGCAATCTCTGGCTTTCGGCCTGACGACGAATTAATTAGTCCTGAAGCACGTGTTCTTGGTACCTTTTCAACTCGTTCCCTTTTTTGGGAAAAGTTCATGAATTCGGAATTTAATCAAGCTTTCGAGAAAGATTTGCGAAAAATTTACATCCTTCATTAGGTTAGAGTGACCGTCTGTTCGGTTTACGATATTCACATATTCAAGGGAATTAGCAAGTGGGTCGCTGACTCCATGTTTTCTATAATCGTGGTATAAATCCTTCGGATATAGCTAATTACTTCAGGCGATATATGGTGGAAGTTATCCATGAACAGTTGAAAGAAAAAAATCCTTCGGATGCCTATCGGAAAGCTTGTTACTAATGATGGTATTAATTACTTTTTCTAAATATACTCGTGCTATTCTAGCAAAGAGTTAGTTAGTGCCATCTTTTATGAATATTACCTTACTCTCGTACAATAGATGCGTTCAAAGGAATATATGTGGAGCGTAGCAATCATCATTTTTAACGTGAGCACATAATCGGTGGCCGTGCCGGCCCGGCCGTGGTGGCGGAGTGGTTAACGTGCTAGCGCGTTAACGCTCCAACCTCACGGTCCCGGGTTCGAGTCCCGGCTAATCGGATTTTTCCGGTTAGGGAATGGTTGTGTGTGTGTGATATTAATAAAATAAAATGCAAAAAAAATGAATAAAATTAATAAAAGGGGTTAATTGGAGGAATAGCCTTCCTAGGCTAAAATTCGCCCAAAAAAGAAAGACGGCATTATTATTATTATTATTATTATTATAATCCTTATGAGCCTTAGAATACTGAATACATTATAAATAATGTCGGATTTAATCATGTAGTTATAAACTTGATAGTTTATATATTTACATTTTCACGAAATTAAAGTGTAGAATCTTATAATTGAAGATTTGTATGAAACGATTAAATGTAATTCAGATTGTAAAATTGAGACTAAACGTTTTTATTTGCATTTGATGTTTATTTTTATTTTTACTAATTAATCATAATGACCAATTTTATCATTTATTCTATTAAAACTGTACAATAGTCATTACAGACAGCCAAAAATCGGGTAATTTAATTTTTAATGAATGACGCGTTTATAAATTTGTCATTAGTCTGTTGTTTATTAGCTTTTGTGTTTTAACTTCCCATTATTTTTTTTATTTTCGTTATTGCTCGCTAATTAATGTATTCTTGTTGAATATTAACGAGAACTATATTAAAAATATTTCGTTTCTTAATTCGTATTCCAACTTCCTTATCTTTCATTAATTAATCTGCCTTCAGAAAGAGAACTGATTTTCGGAATTAACTCGACTCTTGAAATATTCAGGCTTGTCGATTAAAATAGTTTTTTGTCGCGTCATCGCTGCGATTTTCTCGGTGCCTTTTTGAATTGAAAACTGGAATATCAAAGCTTTGTTAGTGGGAAGATGCTTTTTACACTGAGACAACACTTTTTTTTAGTGTATTTTGTATGAAATCCTTGGATTTAATTCTGCCTTTGTCCCCTTTTTGCCATCATCCAGTTAAACTACTTGCTAAACGAACGGTGTTAATCGATGGATCATATTTAATACAGTCACTGATATTTTAAAGGATGCATTTTGAAAATCAATGCATCGGAGATTCGGATTTCGGAGTAGATTTACAATATTTCACTTTTAAAATAAGTCTTTGTTGTTTATTGTTGTAGAATTATATTTCATTTTATCATCCAAATAATCATTGCCAAACGTCTTTAGTAATATGAGCATTATAATTCATCCATTAACAACCCTTAATGTAGCAAGTCAATATATTATAAAAAATTAAAAATAAAAATAATGGTATTATAAAAATTATCAGATTCAATTTATGTTTGGATGCATCCATCCAACTGTTAATAGACGTTTTTTTTTAAGAAAGTAACGCATTTTCTTCTATTTATGCGAGAATTATGTCCGCATTGTTTCTAATAGTTCCTAAAATAAATATGACTAATCATCTCGGAAGTCAGATTAATTTCCAAGTCAAACTGTTGTCATTTCATTATGCAAATTTTACTAAAATAATACTTTTTTGTTATACTTACATGGAATAAAGTCTAATTTTGTGATAATTATTAATACAAAAAGCTCTATAGTAGAAGCAGTTTACTAAATCAACAGAAAATAATAGAACGTCCTCAAACAAACAACAATCGATCCACTATCTATTCTTCAAATATGTGTTCTTTTGTGGTTTAGTTAAGTGTTCCTCCGATGGAGATTTTTTTCATTTGCTATAAAATAACTTCTAATACATCTATTATCTTATTTTATAATTATAAAATAAGATAATATATATTATATACATTATTTCATTGATGCTGCATTAATGAATAGTATTCGTCAGGCTAAGCTATAATATTTCTAAAATGTTGTGCAGCACTGTAGGGAACCTTTTTTTAGGTTTTGTTGTAACTAATGAGTTTTTGGATTAGTTGTAAAATGCCAAAAAAACTGACAACTTTGAGATTGATTAGAGTTTCAAAATTATCCAATAGCCGTCTTTGTCGGCGTTCCTCCTCTCATTCACCGGCTTGAAGAAAGAAAACAAGAAAGGTCACCGCACTTTTTAAGAGCACCCAATACGTGTTTCGAATGCAATGCATTCATCGTCAAAGTGAATAGTTTTCTCGGAATACCGGTGAATGAGACGAGAAACGCTGACAAAGACGGCTATTGCAGTCTTAAAACTCTTCATTTCTTGACATCCGTTTTCTTAATTTTCTCTCTTTACGAAATTGATGAATGTGGTTAATGTCAAAAATTGATCACGCTAAAATGAGCGTATCCTGTGGGTCATGCGTTTACGACTCTTTGAAAATGACTAAATCGTGCTTTATGGCATGGTTTGCAAAAACGCCTTGCGGATTTAATTTCGTGGGTGAGTTAGATGAGAGGATGAAATATCCCACACGAGATGTCAATCGTGGCTCCGCATCTTTGAATACACGCGCCTCTCAGTAAAAGATGTTCTACCATCTCCAATTCAGAGTAACCTAAATTTTAACAGATCTTCACAATTCGCGTACGTCTGCTCATCGATGGAATCGCAATTCATCACCGCTGAGTGGATGCGCCTTCCGTCCTTGGGAAATGAAAACGGATAGCGTACTTACGAAATACTTTTGTCTCCCGCTCTTTTGTCTCGTGATCACAATCATCCTTCTTCGTCTCCCCCACCTTCACTACGTTTCCACTGCAGGGATGTTTTCTCCCACTCTCGATTTTAATTACGCCGTGTGCTCTCCCGGGAGGAATGATCGCTTTGAAGTAAATATTCGATATTTGGATGGAGGTATACATCGTATTTTTATATTTGCTCGAAGTTTACCTTCATTATTCTTATTAATTAAAAAAATGAATATTTTATACATAAGGATGTGCTTAACATTTGCCTCTTTATGTTTTTTTGTAGTAATTTACCATGTGTGATATTTTATGCGATTTATGTTACATTGTTTTTTTATTATATACATGCATATAATAATAATAATATATTTATTAAGGTCCTGTGGCGGAAAGCCACCTAAAGACAAATTGAAGTGAACAAAATCCCGAAAAAACAATCGCAGCAAAAATACAAACAACTCAATAACACAATTTTAGAATTATACAATATAAATATACAATCAAGTTACAAAAATATAATACAATATACACACATCCAGATTACAGCGTCCGATGATACTCAAATAATTTGCGGTTAAACAGGGACAATCTCTGCACTTTCTTGGGACTGACGGGCAAAGTATTCCTAAAATTGATGGCAGAAACAGTAAAATATCTCTGAAATGTGGCTGTTTTATGAGAGGGATAATAGAAGTTTATTTAATAGAAATTTATTTTGCCACTTTCTCATTTTCATATACATATCATCCAATTCATTGATTTCAATTGAGTTTTATCATCAATATAAATCGTAGTAATAATATTTTGTTTTTATCCTACATAATAAGGATCTTCAGCAAATATTTTTTCTGGCATAGTAAGCGATTCCTAAATCCTCTACTCAAGAGAAAGGATGAAAGGAAAGAATTAGTCATCCCGAGTAATTAACCGATATTTAAAATCCAATCCCATCCCTTGGGATATAGCGCAATTACTTTCGCCATCCCTCAAATCTTTAGCCATTGAATTTTCATCTCCTCGGGCATTAAATGCTTTATTTCGGTTTTATACGTTGAAATTATCTCCTGCGATTTTATCCTTCCCATTTCTATCGCACGTAGTCATTAGCCACGGGTTAGTAGTCATTAGCAGTGCTTTTCGAAAGTCCACTTTTCATATTCGTGCATTAAGTCGCTTCCTTCCAAGGTTTTTACTAATCTCTTCATCTCTATCTTCATAACCTTGGCATCCTTTCGTTTCTTACATCGAAACCCTTTTACTTGCACAAAAGGTTCCATCTCGGATATTTTTGTTTCTCGTTCCGTAATACGTAAGGATTCACTAAAGAAGTACCCTCAGTGTTACTTTTCCACATCCACCTTTGTATGCTCTGTTGGTTTCTTCAACGGTGAATTTAAAATGCCTCGAATTTTCTTAATTTATTTTTCATCTACGAAAGTAATTGAATTCTTCGTTCCGATTTTCAAGTTGAATGTTTTTTCTCATTTTTTAAAGAAATTTTCGAATGTACCCACTCATCGCTTTCAGCTTAGTACTTCTTTCTCTCTCCGCTACGATCTCCGTTTCACTTCTAAAGATGCTCAAACAATTTATTTTGTTGTGTATTTCGTATTTTCAATCGAAATTTATTGGGCACAATTCTCATTCCCCTTGTCCTATATGCCAAAGCATCTATTTTTTCCCTCTTACCCCCGTACAAACTTTGACGCCCCTAAGTAAGCGCGTTTATATATTCCGATTCCGCATTAGGGAAGATGAAAATGATTTAGACTGATCATTTTCAATTTTCTTCTAATAAACGAATACCTTATATCCGAGCTTTTGTAAACCACTAGAACTTCTTAAAAAATGAGGCCCATGTGCAATGTAGAATTCTTAAGCTTGAGGGAACTCCCGGAAGTAAAATAAATCTCCAAGAGCTTATGGTGATGCACCTGCTTGGATACCCTGCTGTAAGACATGCTTGTGCTCGGCTTTGGGTTTTCTGACTGTAAAAGTATTTTCAGGAATGGAAATTAATAAAATGCAAATGGCAATACGCCTAATTTGTCTAAATATCTTCTTTCACTAACATTAATTCAATTAGACTTATTTTTTTCTTTTTTTATAAAAGTCTCTCCTTTTTTTCTCGTGGGTAATTTAAATATTGTAACAACATATAAAGTAAGGTGTGAGAGGGGAAGATATGGGCCTAATCTCGCCAATACTCTATCGATCTTTAAAGAGAAATATTGCGATTTTAATCACGCTGAAGAGTAATTAGAATCGTTTTGTGTTATTGATCACGATCACTGATATACTTGATAAATTAGAGGTTTTTATATGCCTTTTACTTTCAGTTCTACAGTGTGCACCTCAAAAATTTTTTGAGGGTTAACTCCGAGATATTTTACTATCTTATTTTACTATGCTCTCCGTTGAGATATGGATTTTACTTTTGTTTATGCTTAAAGAAAAACAGTGGATTTATTCATATGCCAGCATTTATACAGTTGTGCTAAGAGTACTCATTAATTTTTGTGGGTTACCTCTGAGGTATCTTAAGGATTCTATCATTTTAATAATGCTCCCCGTCGAGATAGGTGTGTTATTTGCTTGCGTGCCTATACTTAAAGAAAAATTGGTGGATTTATTCATGGAAGAATTGGTCGTTATCCCTGTTTTCTCTCGAGCCCCGAGCAAGCACTTCTGACGCTCTCCCCTTTCCAGAACTTTCCGGTAATCTCTCCATCCGATTCCGCCATCCATTTCTGCCATCGCTCTTCTCTTGCCTCTTCAGATCCCTCTCATCTCTTCATTTTCTTCTCACCGCCCCCATTACATCCCTTCACTCTTCGTGCATTTCCCTCCCTCGACTGTCTCTCGTGAACGAAAAAAACCCCTTCAGACGCTGTTGGGGGCGCCTTTATTTAGCTCAGATATTTTTTGTCTCAAGTTTAGTCCGTGTGTTTCCTTGTGTGGGCGTCCAATGGTGGTATTCCTTTGTCCTTCCCCTTCTGCGGAGTACAAAGCTCGTGTTCTCTTTCTATTGCACTTGCATCTGTAGGTTCAAGTCCTAGGAGGAATCGGTTCATGTAGCGTTCTGTCCTGCTTATGAGCACGCTACACTACTGCTATCAGAGGAATTATTTCGCCAGCTGGGAATGCGAGCACGGTAATTTCCAATTGCAATACCTAGGCGTAAAGAATGCTCTTCGTTTGTAATGAAAGAAAATTTGGAACACGGATTTTAGGGAGTTAGAGGTTTAAAATCTGCAATAGCCATCTTCGTCGCTCCTCGCCTCTCTGTCTCCGGTATTCGGAGCCCATATTAGCGACCATTTAAAAACCCCCAATGCACAGGTATTTTATGATCCCCAAGGACGAGAGCATCGCTTTCGAATTGTAAATTAGGTATTCTTAAAAGACTGGTATTCCTTTCCTGTTTTTGCCGAGCACCGGTGAAAGAGGTAAGGAAAGCCGGCAATGACAGCTATTGGAGATTTTGAACCCCTAATGCTATTCGTTTGTATTTTGGTACAGGGTAAGGAAAGGTGTACCCTCTATTTACTTTTTCGCAAGCCTACCCTTGATTTCGGTAACTCCTTATCTAATACTATGAAAAATGTTATTCATAAGGGCACTTTCTTTAACTTTATATTTCTAGTATTCTGGCTCAGTGGGGAAACAAAAGCAACATACCACATCAGCCATATTTCCATGGCCATGACCGTAAAACAACAAAAAATTTGCGAGGGAATATTGTTTCAAAAATTACTTTCTCAAGCAGTTACATGCGACAGCTATAAACGATGTGAATTTATTAATGATATGTTCTAAGAGACTTGCGAAAGGATAAATTTTCATTTTGATTGAAAACGTTACTCCGCCACCAGCAGTTTACAATCGAAGTTTATTGTAGAATAGTTGAAGCAATGGTTCTGATGAGCTATTTTAATTCGATTTTCAGCTCCTATCCATTCAGAAATGTATCTCCGTTGGATGAAGCTGTAAGACAGCTGTGGTATAAATTTCTGTTGTATGATTGTAATAAGAAGTATTGTTATTTATACGAAAAGATTGAAACTGTAATCAGCTACTATCTATCGTTGGCGATTGAATACTTGTTAAGAGACAGATTACCTCTTCTGGGAACTTCCGTGATGGAAGGATGCTACTCTCTGTTGATAAGCGTTTTCTATGTATTCTTAAGGGGTTACTATCAATACTTCAAATTCTGTTCATATTTCACGTTATTATGACAAGAATCATGAAGAAACTAAGTGCTACACAGGAAATAAGATGACTTGAATACCTGAAAGATAATCATCCTGTATGTTATAAATTGAATGATAATGATTCATTCATTCATGGGTCGTTAAATAGAATTCGCTGCTTTTGTTAACCATGAGAAAGTTTTATATTATCCTCTGACAAGTCTAATTAAAACGTATTATAATATAGAGTGATATATGATTTACCTCAGAATTACTATATATTCATATTTAGTGCGTGATTATTATGATTTACGCTAGTCTGAAGTATCTCAAATTTAATGTAAAAGCATAGTATGATAAGAAGATGAAGCAAAAAAGTCAAACTTTGATATAAACATTCTTCTATTTGCTACAAACATCACCTAGAAGTTTGTCGTTTAATATCTGTTTTCTTTCGTATAATTTAAGGTTCTTCGATTGATTTTCTTTCGTTAACTCATTCCGAATCTTTCAGAAGCAGATCTTGAGATGCATTTCACTTTGTCTCCACGTTTGGAAGTGTCACGCAAGGAAAACCCTCCAATCTATTTCATCCCCTTTTTGTTTCCCTTCCCCGCTCTCACTCGCATCCTTCAAAGTCACCCCTAAAACCTTTTTTTCCACCATCGCTTTGTCTCAAATGTGTCCTTGCCTACTTAGGAGATTTCTTTTCTTTTCGGAGCGTGAAGGAGTCACCTTTAATGATCAGTGCATTAGTCTCCGTAAATGCACTTTTTCTTGGTTTCCGAGTGGTGGTGTTTTCTCAAGTAATGCAGAGAGGATATTATACTCTTGTTCGCTCTAACTGCCACGCCTTTAATTTTGAAACAGACTCGTAAATATTACTGTGGGTGGTAAGTTGATGTTACATCGTCGGAATCGAGGAAGACACCATTTTTCTTTAAAATCATTCGTATCATATCCAGAGAGGAATAAATAGGTTCCAATGAGTAAAATTATGTGAAGTTAGCTGTAAAGAGCGACAAATGTTTATGTATTAAGTATATTTTAATTTTTTATGTATATTTTCACGAATGCATTAGGATAATATCTGATGCGTTAGTGGTATCACATAATTTTTGGGGTCATATTTGGCTTATGAACTGCCGTTTCATCTCTTTCTGTTTATAAGATTTAATGCTTAATATATTCATCGTTATATTTCTTTTCTCTTTCGACTGATCTATTCCTATATATCTCAGATGTTCCGCTGTACAGATAAAGTCGCCACTGATTTATCAGTTGCTTCATCTTTTTACTAAATTATTTACTGTGGATTCCTCTATTATATATTCTAATATCTGAATTGGAATTCTGTTGTTCCTTCTCTTTCATACTTACATGAATTGTCTTCATTCCTGATACCTCATTGAAATGTATACTGATGATACTCTCTCTTGTATTGTTTCTTTGATTTTCCACCTCCTCCATTCTTTGCATTCGTCATCCTGATCATTGAGCTTTGATAATTATAGACTCCCCCCATGATGGAAACTCGGATCGAGCGAATGGGTTGAAAATGTGTGCTTTTATTTCTGTGTTAGAAATAAGATGGGATAGTAAAGAATAAGGGCGAGAAAGAAAGAGTATCGAAAAAGAGGAGCTTAAAACTGCGTTGGAAATGATACGGATTCTCATGTGGTCTGTTGATCACGCAAATAAAGGGCTCTCAATTCTTCCCTGTTGAATAGCGATGCATGAAATATTTATTTGGATGAACGGAGAAGCAGAAAAACTCGAAGCACGTTATTTATTCAGTTATTTCCATCGTTCGATTTTATTGAAGAATCTGGTTCAAGGTTTCGGTGCAGATACGCTGTTTCATTTCATCTCTCTTGCTTTTCCCATGCATAAAAAATGATGTCTCTCGTTAGTTTCTTAGGAGTCAGAATTTATGACGGATATTTCATAATCGGTATCTTACTTTCATGGGCCGTTTTAATCTTTTTAGTTTTATGTGGTATGAAGACATTGTGGCTATTGTGAATTATGTTGTATGCTCTAACTATTGTGAATTCATTGCCTTAGTTTCTGGGTGTTTATGTTCCTACTTTTGCTTGAAATTGAGGAAAATAAAAGAAGTAATGAGTGCAAATTTATATGTCTTGAAATTTTATTGTTTATTCGTTTATCTGAATTAACCGTAGATAAATTACTTATTTCGAAGCCTAGTTTATTCTTCAAATATTAATCTTTACCTTGTGAGATTAAGCAAAATTCATTTTCTCTCAGAAAAAAGGGTTTCCGTCTTTTACCAAAGGTTTACATTCAACTTTTCACAATTTATTGAGAATCTACAGCGTAGATAAAATTGAAACAGATATTTTGATAAATAAGTTAATAAATTGATATCTTGAGGCTTGACAATTAGTGCGTCTAGGCATCAGCTGTTTGTGTATTTATTTATTATATTTCGGGTTATTCGAGATTTATATGAATCCATTGCAAACTCCATATTTGTAATAATATCTGTCCTAAATAAGTGTTGTGTTAGAGATGTATATTCTTTCCTCCACTATGCATTATTTTTTAAATTTATTATTGAGTCTTTCTTCGTGGATTAAATACGACGTTTTCGTTAAGAAAAATCTTTATATAAGTCAGAAAGCATTCACTTCATTTATTTTCGGGGTATTCATAACATCATAAGTAATATTTCTTTCATCCTTTTAATGCTTTAGACTTATTTATTATTATTATAAAAACACTCTTCACTCGGTAAGATTAGGCACATTTTTATTGACGTATGTGTTCTTCGATGATTGAATATTTTATACGGTTCGTGAACAGAAAATCCCGCGCAGCATTTCAATTCGATACTAAATAAGCTCTCGCAATACTGCAATAACCCCTTTCTGCTGAAGAAAACCTAGCAAAAAGCAGAATTAATCGATACACTCGATGAAAAAATTCCGTTGGCAACTTTTTGTCGAGGTGCATTCGCCGTAGCATTTGTTGATATTTGAGCTCCTGCCAATTATGGGGCTGATTCTTTTGGAAGACTTGGGCCCATAACTCATTCCTCCTACACTGTTAGCACTCGAGTACATCTGTGCCCGCATTGCGTACCATTCGCTCGGCCGGAGCGTTGCTTCGAGTGGGATGCTTCCCATTTTTTTTCTGCCGAGAAATTTCTAAGAGATCTCGTGGAGAACGTGGAGAGGTTCGCTCGGAACCAGAAATCGTGCGGTCCACAGCTCTTACGAGGTCAATCGAATTAACGGAAGATATTCGCGGAAAGAGGCGGGTTACTCTTTTTATTACCGTGTCACAATTCCCTTGATATTAATTTCTCCGTCGCGAATCTAAAAATCTTTCCTTGATGTAATTCATGACCGGGTTAGGTCACATAAATTTTCGAACCGTATTGATTTTAGCCTTTGAAGGTGAGTATAACATTTTTGTATTTGTATAGAAGACCATAATTGAGGGAAACTGTTGACGTGAAGGGAACTTGTCTCTGTTCAGTAGGATAGTGCAAGATGTGTTTAGATTCGTTAAAAAACATTCTTCTTCCCTTCCAAGGAGTCTTAATTTTCCAATTAATTACCTATTTCCTTAATTATGATAAAATTAATTAAGATGATTATTGAAATTGTAATCCTAATTACGATAAGTATGTATATTAGTAGTGATTGCAATTGTATTAATGATAATTATATCTGTAATATTTAATACTTTCCTCATTAATTAATTTATTCGTTAATTTCTAATACTTCATTATAACCTGCGGAAAAATAGCTGATCCTATTAGTAGGTAAATACGCCTTGATATATTTTTGTGTGTCACCTTAATTTTGCTCCAATTAGATAAATTCAACCCGAAATAATAATAATAACATTCTTATAAGATTTCGAAAAAAAATATTTTCATTACTTGGTGTCGAAAGATACGACTCATTTTCCTGAAACAGTCCCCAGAATAGAACGAGGAAGGAACTTCAAATACTTAAGCATGTCTTAATTTATCCTATAATATATATTATAATAGATCTAAATATGTATTGCCAATCTAATTTTTGTCGGAATAAAAACTTAGTACGGACGTCATTTTCTCTGAATCTATAAGCTTGAATTTCCCTTGATTATTCTTTCCGATTATTTATATCCATGCCTAATCTTTATTCAGCGTTACTTACAGATAAAATTTCTTTTAGATGAAAAATAGACCCGAAGGAAATTGCGGTTTTTGAGAGGCTTATCCTCGTGCTCGTTTCAGCTTCAATTTGGACGATCTTTGCCGGAAATGCTCACATGTGATGCAGAACGTAGACTGAGTGTTTCCGGGAACTGAATTTTTAGTTGGGAACTGTTTGAAGCTCCATTGCTTCAAGTTTAATCTTCAAGTAATTTTCTTTTTCTCTTTTCACGTGGATGGCCATAAAATGGCGTTATAATTAATGAAAACAGAATATGAAGACTGTTGACTGTATTAATATTTCTGTAGTTTGTTTTATCCTCATGTCACCCGAAGAATGTTTTATTTTGACGTAATTACCTGTAGTGCATGTTGAAAGTTCTTCTCTAACAACTAGCTAAAAGGATTATTCTGTTTTGCGCACTGTTTCCTCTCATAATTCCCATGAAGGATGTTCCAGAGGTTGATTCAATGTGATGGATGGTATTCAAATATAGCAGAGTTGAACGTAGACTTTAATGTATTTTCAATCGAATTTTCCCTCGAGCGACATTTTGCCTCATCGCAGATTAAATAGTTGCGAGGGTAAAAAATGCGCTCCGTGATGGAATGAAGAGTTTTTGCGGGCATTGAAAAGTTGCGATATCGGAGCAAGTGCGGGTAGCTCGGATTTCGGTCTAAAATTTCATCCGTGCACCTTGGGTATAGAGGTCATGATTACGGAGCATGCATTTATGCCACGAGAGTGGATGTCTCTTCTTTATCCCCGTATATAGATGAATGAAATGCACCACCGATAACGTACTCCATTTCGCATCTACTGAATAACCTAAGAGATGCTAAATAACTGTACGTTTCTATTTTTGCAGGGTAAAGCTCTACCAAAAACGAAATTACTTGCCAGGATGAGTTGTCATCTACATAATGTCCCACTATTTTGTCGCTCGTATTGTTTCGATGTGGATCAGTATGAGATGTGATTGACATAATGGTTACACTTCCGTAGTCGTGGAGAATTATTTCTGAGGATTTATCGTTTACTCTCAATTCTAAGACGCGCCTTTCTTTGCTGTTTCAGTGCTTTCAAAAATCTGGTGTGTCCTAGATTCCAGTACGTATGAGATTTGTGGTCTAAAATATATGATTGTAAAGATAAATATCGTTTAGCAAAATTGATTAAGCGTAAAATGTAACGTAGCATTTAAAGTTGGGATTCAGGATTCCCCTTTCCAGTTATTGGCCTTTTCGTAAAGAATAATTACGGCTGTATGGAAATGTTGGGAGATGTACGTTCCAAAACTTGTGTGCATCTTAGATTCGAGAACATACGATGTGGAATTTCGATATTTTTCTCTTATGGAAATGGTTATTTTAATGGTATTTTATGGTAATAATCTAATTTTCCTAATTTATTTGTTTCAGATTGAGCGATTTTCCTCAGTTAAGAAAAGAGATGATTTTCATATTTAGACTTGTTTTTTACGTTGAGTGGATTAAGTGACCATTTACTGTTGTATTGAAATGATCGTAGACGATGTGCATTGCCTTAAGTCGATTTGCTTTCAGTTAGGCATGCTCTTGCATAAGTAGTACCTTTCTTATGTATTCAATATTTATCAGTTGTTTGACGCGACAGTTAAGATGAATATTAATCAGCTCGCTTAAAAATATGTGACGTAGAAAGAGGAAGATAGAGGTTGGGGACGCCAAGAGTGAAAGAAGTAATCCTCAAAAATAATTGGTGAACTGTTCGAAAAGTTTATTTGGATTTATTCACAGGGAGAATATTAGTTTTTGCTATTACTTGACTGGTTGAATACTTTTATTTAAATCCATTTTATGATCGTAATTGATAGAGTTATTAATTTGCTTTATATTTGTCTTTTACTACTCTGGTATAATATAAATACAAGTAAGCTTCATCGTTTTAATTTAGCAAATGGATTCTGCGGCTTGGCCCTATCTCTATTATCAAAGAGCTTAGTTTAGACTGAAAACGATCTTCTCGTAGATCCTGGCTCATTTAAGCTGCTGATCTTGGAAGTTATATGCGGGAAGGATTTCTCTTAGTTTTTTGCCTATACGCTTCGATTTTCCCTAGTATTATGGCGGATATTATCGTCTTGCTCAATCAAACATCTTAATCTTCTTGTACCTCAATGGTTTGTTTAACTTCTCCGTCGATTGAGGTAGAATTTCTCTCTAATTGCGTTCGGAAATTATAACCGTAGCTTCAGCAGGAAATCGTGTCAGGGATGAGGTAAATCAACCTCCTTCTTCCCCAGTTCTACATAATAATAATAATAAAGGGTCTTTTTTCGTGCGAGATGAGGCTAAAAGTACCCTCTTCCATCCAATCCATCGTCATAAATTTTACAATAATCAATTTAAAGAGATGTGAGAAAATATGAGAAGAGATGTGGATGTAGAAAACCAAAGAACTTCTTTTTTTAGCTATTTTTTTAATTAATCCACTGCAGGAGAACACCCGCAATGAGGAGGGGTGTGAAAACCCTACGCAAACCTACCGATAATAATAACTGAAAGACGAGAAGAAACATTTCAAAATATATTAAATATACTATCAATAAGTGCATAGATATATGTGATTCATCAATAAAAACAGTCACATTAACATTTAAATAAGTTTTTGTCAATATACGTATGAACATAAAACAATAAAAAAGTTGATAAAAATTCACAACTCGACAAAACAATAATACACAGATGTAAACATATTTTGAAAACATGATTCATACCATACATGCAGTATTTAGTCAATATTACGTACATATTATCGATAAATAAGAAAAGTAAGACTACTCTATATATTAATGGTAATATTTTCAGTTTCTTCTTTGTAAAAAGGTAATAAAGCAAATTTCTATGCTATACTCCTTGTGGGAATGCAGGTAATATACTCGTGAAAAGTTTGTTTTTAACATTCAGCTATAGCGTTGAGCGATGTAAGACATTTTGATGATTTTATTTGGAAAGATAAATTATTTCGCTGCAATTGTGATGGGGCATCGGAGGAAGAAAAGAAAGAAAGTGCTTAATTGCAGCCAGTCGGCGGAAACATCAGTCGGACACTCACTGCAGAGGAATAAAATACCGTGTCCGTCTGTCGATGACGAGAGCATACCGAAAAACGTAACTAGGTCTTTGTTATTCGCTAGTCGACCGTGTTCCCTGGTTCTATCTCTTGCGGTTGATTAGCTCTTTGTTTAACTAAGTCCGTTTAAGTAGTCTCATTTTGAACATGTCTATTCCTCGTTATTTACACTATGCATTGCGGTTATTTAGTTTGTACTTTGTCCCCTTTATCCTTCATCCATTCAATAACGGCAGGCAACGTGGGCTGTGGATTTTTCCTTTAGTAATCACCGATGTTTATTATTACCATTGCATCCTATGGTTACAGTATAGAGCAAGATGCTTCTTTCCTTTTTTTGTGACGCTCTTGTTCATGGTTGTGACGACATAAAGGCCACTGGGGTATAGTGATACTCATAATTTCGTAATTATTAGAACGTGGTGCTCCTTATGTAGTATTTAGGACGTTAAGGATGGAAAACATCTTTTGCATGTGACTGACTGACTTTTGTAACCAATCCCGAAATTAACTCAGCCGATTGTTCTATATGTGTGTGTTTTATTTGTGGTGCGTCGACATCTAAGGTCATTAAGCACCATTTTCTGGTTTAAATAATTATCTCATGCCTCTAGAGAACTATACCATGTGGCTGAAATTTGAGCTCGATTAAGTCGTGAGATTCCTTGTTTTATTTGCTGTCTTAAAGTTTTTTTTAAAAAACCCTGTTTTATTGACGAAGTGTAGTACTCTAGATATGGAGTCATTATAGCCTCCAAGCACTGCAGCTAAGTCCCCTCCGATTCCCAACGAGCTTCGGATCGTATGATATGTATCGCAGTTCAATAGGGTATGTTCAATAGTAACTTGCGAGCTAACGTCGCCATCCGACACTGCGTCTTACTGCGGCGGAATCTCGTGGTAAATGTATGTTTTCGGTGTTGTTGTCGTGAATCTCGGAAGTGAAGGAAGGACGTAAGATTAATTTCCGACTGCTTTTACACTCGTCTGTAACACAGCTTCCGAACTAATTACTGTCGGATTCCTATAACACTGTCAACGGAATGTGTGCATCTTGAAACTCCTTAATGTCCTAGTTTGAGAGAACAACGACGCATGCGCACTGGCCGTGTTTTTCGTGCGTGAGATTTCGGTAAGGCACGTCATAATGGAAGGGACGGATGAGGTGGCGCTTGGGTCTCTTTCTCTCTCTAGTATACGTGCGTGCAGTAAGCATTCGCATGCTCCTGCTATCGATTCTTCTGCAGGCTCGTCCTCCAGTCTGCCCCCTCCCTCCCTGCCCCTCCCCACGGTTCATACACCCCCTATCCCTCGGGGGTTGGCTGCCTGGTTGGGGTTGATCCAACTGGGGATGAGGGAGAGAAACCTTGTGTCTTCTCGCTGCCGAATGTTTCCTTCGTCTCCAGACATCCCTCCCAGGGATCGTTCTTTACTCGCTGTTTCGGCGAACGTTGCCTTTTTAAGAACTCTGTCGGTTGTTGTAAAAGGGTTGTATGTTCACGTTTTCTGTCTCTACGATGTATGCGTTTTTCTCCAAGCCCAGTGAGATGGATGGTTTCACGGAGTGGTTGATACGAGTTTTTTTTAGGAATTTTGAGGCTTTGAAGAGTGTCTCGTGATTGATGTTTTACAGGAGAGGGTACGACACTCTGAGATGTACTCTTTATATAAACCTAACCTTCAACGAGTGAGAAGAAAATCGCGTTGAATCGGTGAAGGTTTGCAAAGCGCTGTCTACTTGTAAATTCACATGCAGGGATAGGCCAAAACAGTCTTTCAAATTGTAATTAATAATGCATTTACCTCTTGTAAGTGAATACATTAGATTTAACTGTACGTATCAGTTCTATTCTTTGCTACCCTTCTTGCTACATTGCTTCTTCTTATTTTCCTGCAGTGGAATTTAACTAAGACCAACTAAATTTGCACGAAAGACTATAAAGAATTGAAAATTAGTTTCTCTTTAACAAATAATAGTCAGATTACGTTTTCTATAACTACTTAATATAATTGGCATGCCGAGCAAAAACGTTTCGATCCGTTAAAATTATATGGTCAGCTATGTTTCAATGTATCATATATTTTCATATAAGTATTTAGGGTTCAGTCAAATGGTTTTTCTCATTATCTGTAGTCCGGATCTCTCATACCTACTCCAACCAATTATTAAATATGTTAATTATTTAAATGTTCGGCATCAAAATTTTGTAAAATACGCCACAACTTACTATAGCAAAATATCCCAAGAAATTTAAAGTATATTGGTTTTCATACTATCTACATTTTCAGGCAGGTACTCCCCTATAACACCTGCGCCCATTCCTGTTTTCTGCCACTTTCAGTTTTCCTTATTTCCTTCCACTGTTCGTTTACTCCTTCTAGATGCACCGTTTATTTGATGGAATCCAGCAACTTTCCTTATACAAACGCACCTTGTCCCTTTAAATTTCTTTTCCCGTTTCCTACCCTCTTAAATATTCAACTTCTTTCCATCCATGTATTCATCTCTTCTTTCCCTCTCATCATTTATCACACTTATATTTTCCATCCGTCTACTCTTTCCACGATCTAAGTGTTTCTAATTTTCTCTCCTCTTGCTTCTTCTATCTCCATGAATTTTCTCCGTACTTCTAGCCAAGCGTTTTGAAAGCTTTTCCTCAATTTTCTATTCAGTTCCCAAAAACGTATTATTTTTTTCTTCAAATATATTCTCTGTGAACTACCTACGAAAACTACCGGTATCGCTAACTCTATGATAATTATTATCACTTGGTCTAATACTTTTGGGAACCTGCTGACAAGCTTTTTCTACTGAGCAGAACCAAATTTGTGTGTGTAATTGAAATAACATTATAAAGTTCAACATTTTATATTTTATATTTCATGTAAGTTAGGAGCTTGAATGGCTAGATTGATAATAAATGATTTCATTGCTTAAAAAACCACAATCAGTTGAATTGTAATTTTGTATGATTATATGTTTACATAATAGTATTTGTGATATTACCTAAAGGTTTAGCCAGTTTCTGTTGAATCTCAACAGGAAAATAAAAATTGATAAATAGTATACTTACTGCGGTTTACTGAAATCTTAAAAAAATAAATGTATATTGTCCACTCTCGAGAAATAGTAGATTGTGGATTTAAAAAATGAGACACGGAATTAGAAGCATATTTATTTCTTTGGAATCTCATTGAAGATTCGCATTATAATGTATGTTAGGAGTATGCAAACGAAGGATTTAAACTAAGGGCAGAAAATAAAGACACAGACCATTGACCAAATAAAGACCTAAAAAAATATTGATGTAATTCTTCACAGTAAACCAATCGCTATAGACAACAATATTTTCTTTGCTGACATTTATTTTGCAAACATTTCCTGATGTCATCCGAAAGCTGTCGTTGATATGATTCATTTGTGAGTGTTCTACCTTTCGGTAGGTTCATGCACAATCAAAAATCCCTATTAAGCGCAATCTCCGTATTTCCTTATATTAACCACACCCATTATGTCATCCAACAACTTTTGTCTCTGTCTTCCCCTCTGTTGTTTCCCCTGAATCCTACCCTCAATTACAGTCTTCACTAATCCCTCTCCCCTCAATACTTGACCCACCCATTTCTTCTGTCGATGTCTAATTACTTCAATTAAAGCCCTTTCCTCCCCAACCATCCCTAGCACCTCCGTGTTAGTTTTTCTGTTAACCCAACTTACTTTTTCCATTCTACGCCGTACCCACATTTCGAAGGCCTCCAAAAGGACTTCCTCCTTTCTTAAAGTCCACGTTTCACACCCATGTACTAAGACCCTCCAAACCGAGGATTTCACCAATCTTTTCCAGATTCCTTTTCAAGACCTTTGGTCATCAATTCCCTTTGCTTCATAAAGGCTTCCTCGGCCTTGGCCGAGGAAGCCTTTATGAAGCAAAGGGGAACATTTTTTCTTTTCCTTAGTGAACCTCAATACTTTAGTTTTACTTACGTTAATTTTCATTCCAAACTACCTTGATAATATAAATACTATATAAATACAGTACTTTTCTTCTTCCGCTGATGGCAAATTAGTTGCCGAAAAAAGTATCGAGAATACTAACGCTTGCAATTCCTCAGTTACCGTTAACCTTAACCCCCATGGTTAGGGTATGTAGTTTCGCACGACGGGTTGTTCGCATACAACGGCTATTTGGAGCATTTTAACTCTCAATAGTAAATACTATGGTCAATTATTTATTTATTAAACCCAGTTCCTCTCGCTATAACTTTCCTCAGATCGTGTTTTTCGCATTGCCTTCACTCTCGCATTCCGCGGATCAAAATTCGTCGTTATGGAAACGAATCTCGATTTGATGTTTGATGCTCCCACAAGTGATCCCCGGAGCTATTCCCTCAATTTAGACAGGTCGATGCAGAACAGATAAACAGCCCCACTTACACTAGAGTCGCTCCGCTGCCAATCCACTTTCCGGAGTGGTAATGAGTGCATATCGACCACGGATTTTTTTCTCTGGAAATTGGGTTGAGAGTCATAGCGGTGCTGCGTGGTGCCGATTGTATCCCGCGTCTATTGCGTTCATTCAAAGCTTGATCGGAGAACAAAAGAAGGTGTCTATGCGCTGAGAATCAATTCACTCGCTATTTCTCGTTTTTTAACTCGACGCTTTCCTGCATCGCGCTGTTTCCTGCGCTAGTTATACCTGTAAATAGGAAGCCGTCATTTCTCTCCGACTCACTTCCTCACAACACGATGACAAGATGGTTTTATTTTGGTCACTATTACTTAAATAATGTTAAACCCAACTTCCTGATTAAATTTTTACCTCTGGTTGATTGAGAAATATCAAATAATAAAAAATATTTAATATTTAACGGATGTTTAACATTTATTATTTATTAAAATACTAAAATTTGATGAAATAATAAAAATAAAATAATTATATATGTTTAAATTATAAAAAAATATTTTAAAATGTACGTAATGACCATTCTTATGTACACAATTTAAGTAAAAAAATCTAAGTTCTCTGGCCGTACTTCGTGGAACGACAGTTAGAAATGATAAAAAAACACTTTGTAATTTCGACAATAAAATTTTTATTTTGGAAATTACAAAGTATTTTTTATCATTTCACAATTTAAGTATATTAGTAAAATAAAATTCACTCCTTGTTCAACTTTAATCTAACCTGCTTCTTGGTCTATAATATACTCCTAGTAGAGCAGACCAGAAAAGAACTTGACTGAAAAATAGAATTAAGGCAAAGATTCACTTTATTTATTGGTTCAGGTTTAAAAATAGCGGAAAGTTACTGAACATTATCTTGGGAAATTATAGATTAATGTTATTATTCTGTATTATAAGGTATATTCAGCCTCTTATTAAATGAATATTATGTTATTATGCACATTTGCTATTTCAACTCAACCCAACGGTAAAAATGTGCGTGCTTTGGGGAACCGCTGACGAATGTCGTGCCTTATCTTTCTGTTGACGATCACACCTCTGGGTGAGGGTGGAAAATGTTGACGCAGCCTCTTTCTTGAGGGTGAGGAAGCAGCGTACGGGCCAAAAAAGTTAGTTTGTTCAGCTTATCATTTGCGGATCTATGGAGCTCATTTTCCCCTCGAAGTTTCGGCATTTTTCTGCTAATGTGGAGGGATATTTCACCTCACTTAAACTGAAATATTTTTCATTTGCGCAGAAAATTCATTTAAAAGTCTATAAAAATTGTCTTCTCAGATGCGTATGGTTAAAATATATGTGTGGAAAATTGAAATTGTTTCTAGACATTAATTTGAAAACGGAAGAATTATTTATACACCAGTATATTTGGATGAATAATTCGGAAATTTCAAACACTTTGATATATTTCAGCGTCTCATAGTAAATAATTCTTTTGCTGTAGACAAATAAGAATAATTGGAATTATAAGTTTATAACTAGACAAAGGACGATTTAAAGAGAGTGTTGGGCACTGTAATATCATGGTTTATTTATGTTTTGAATCCAAAGTTTGTGGAAAAAGTATCATTCAAAGTTTCCTTTTCCATAATTGATTTCCGTCAGAGGTCCTCGTTCCTTAAGTTACCTTGTGTTATATGAGATTCTTTATAAACCATAAAGTATATTGCAACAGTTTCTTTTCTTTCTACTGTTTTAGGATGTATTGCGCTATTATTCTGAAGCCTTTCGGAGTTCTAGGTGAATTACTACTTAATTATTGACATATCTGTGTAATCCAATCCAAAATATAAAATTACTCGTATTTTTCTTTGAAATGTTGGAATTTAAGATTATCAAGATATATCTTGGGCATCTCTCGAATTATTTAGGCAGCGACCTCAGACTTTTTAGTAGATGCTTCATACGGCGATCTTTTAGTCACTACTCAGCATAAATTAGCTGTATTATCAAATTGACGCTGACTACTGTACTTCTTGATGTGATGGCTCGCGTGAAATTGCCTTCCGCAGTTCCGAGCCGAAAACCGCGGAGTAATTTCCCTCGAATGCTGTTTCTATGGAGACGGCCCCTCTCGTCGAGCCTTAAATTATTCGAAAGGACTAAGAAATTCCTCGCCCGCATCCTGTGGACCTCTTAAAGGCAAGTAAGATTGCGCATGTCATCGGGGTTGAAATTTTCCCCTTTTATCCCATCGGACGCCTATCCCAATGATCTTTCGATTACAAAACGGCACATTTTCTTCCTGTTTGGAACCCTCGGCTCCATTCAGGTGTGCCAACATTTCACGTTTCTTTGCAATCATCCACTTTCAAAATGAGACATTTCAGCTGCTCGGTGATGCGCTTACTGTGTCCTTGTCTTTCGTTTTGTCTGGTGATCATTCTTTTGAAAGGATATACATTTTCGAAAACCCAATTTTGTGCCGAGTTGTTGAAAAGATTAAGGATTTTTTTGGAATGATGTAGTAGATTTATTATCGTTACCCTGATTTTTAGTGGTAGAATAGTATGTACTTCTATGTATGTAGAATAGTATGTTTTATTTTATGTGATTGCTTGAAGTGAATATATATTTTTCTCGTATTCTTTGTATAATTTTTATCTATTCTCTACTTGTCTTTCGTAACTCTTTTTATTCTCCTTCATCGCAAAATATAGTTTTCTTTCTGTAGGTTTCGCAGGTTTTTCACACTCCCCTTTCTGTGAGTGTTTTCCTGCAGTCGAAATCTTTTCCTGAGCTCTCGGCTTCGGTTCTTTTAAATCCACATATTAGTTTTCTTCGTGTACTTTTGCAAACTATCTCTTTCTTTCTGTTTCTCATATAACGATGGGTTGGATGTAAGAAGAGACTTCCTAGTCTCAATCTCGCCCGAATAAAGACCTTTTATTATTATTATTACTTCTTTTAGTGCTTTTTTATTATCGTAGTGTTATCTCAGCTAAGATGGCCAATTTCGTCCCAAGTAACAACCGTTTACCAAAATCTTCGTTAGAGGAAATGTGATTTCCTATTGAGTATCATATCTATAACTATGCGTTTACAGTAGCGCATTCTGACGTTAGTTGACAAGATTTAGAATCCAATATGTTTTATTCAAGTTAACATTTTTGTAAGAGTGCCGAAGGATTCGTTCGGAGAGTGCAACATTCAAATAGTTCAATAGGTGTCAGCAGACTTAATTTCATGTACTGTTGCAATAAATTAACTATTATATGTGCTTTACTTAGATTCGTTTATTAATTTGTTCATGCACCATCTTAAAATCTTTTGAATCGTATTTTATAATTTAAAACATTTTCTACCCTCGCATACAAACTATTTTTGGATACTCATCGTAGTAGGAATTGTGCCAAACATTTTGTTAGTATTGGAACTAAATGAACTTGACTATGATCCTAATCTAATTATTCTAAAATTCTAATTGTAAGGCTAAGATTTTACACGAGCGATTATTTTTCTATGTACTTGTTAAGTATGGAATGTTCGAGGCGCATTCACGGTACCGATATAATTTTGCAGTAATATGGCTGGATTATGTATTATTCGAAACTATGTTCGTAATAATAATTAAACGACTTCTGCCAGAGCAAGATTAAGATATATCTCTTCTTACAATCTATGTATATATACCCTTTACGCATATCAATAAACAAAAAAGTTACTTAACCATGTTGAGACCAGGATTCCTCTGTGTAATTTTCTACTGTAATTCATGATCGATCGATAGTCCAGCTTACAGTTATCTATATATGTTAATACTGGTAGTTAAAATTTATTCCTTGGCAACTATAAGGACGGCGTAAATGCATTTTGTGTTGAAGCCAGAATAAGTTAATTCGGCGGAATGTAAGCTGAACGTTTTGATTATTAAGAAAACATTTTGCCTGATTAAACATCCTCTGCATGGAACGGGAAAAAAACAATTTTAGCTCTTAGTATCATTTCCCTCCCTTTCCACGAAAAGAATTTGATCAAAAATTTTGTGTGACAAATTTGTAATCTATCCTAAGGTGCTACGAATTTTATTCGGCGTGAAAATTCCGTCAAGTTAATCGGAAGGAAAATTTTCCGCAAGGCGCTTCTGATAAGTTGGCATCCCTTATATCGTGTCATCCCTCCGCTCCCAAAAAAAGGGCCAAAACAGGGTTCCACAGGTCCACGCCTACCTTTCCTCCCTTGCCCTCTTTCCCCACTTTGACCTTCATCCTCCGCGTGTCGTAAAGGGAGCTTTGAAAAGCGTATCTTCCGACAAACAGTTCCGCCCAAAGACCTCTCTGTTTTTTACGCCTAGGGCATCCTCGAAGTGGTATTCACTTCCGAGTATCGGTGCTCTTTTTTCGTGTAGAATGAGAAACGGGAGTATTTTGATGAAGAAGATTTACTTTTTTCCCAGGTCTCACCTATTTCTCCGCGGAAACGAATTGGCTTTCCAATGCCCTAAGCCGGGGGTGTATTAGAATCCGGTCGAATGGGATGGATGCGATGACGTCACGACCTTCCATTTATTAGTTTCCTTGGGGGGAGGGAAATTATTGGAGATGTGAACGTCGACAGAGTTTCAGCACGAGAAAGATGCTAAAATATGGAACTCGCGGAACCTTTTGTATTTTTTTTCGTCTCGCTAAGCTCAGGATTAAGGAATCATAGTTTCGGATTTTTCTCTTATCTCCGCTTCCAACGTGCACCTACTTTCGAGATGACACAGTGATTCCAAAAATACAGCTTCATGGAGTTTGTAACTGAAGTCAAATCGGAGGTCGTGCTACTTTTTACGATAAACTTTTAGAATCCCTTGCCGGGAAGAGTTATAGATGCTCTGAAGACAGCGCTCTTGTGAAGTACGATAAAACTTCGTTAATAAATACCTTGAAAAGGGTTGGCCTTGCGCTACGTGACTTCATCATTTAATAAGGTTAGAGGTGGTTATCTTCTGAAGACATTCCTCTTATACATGACTGTATCCCTCGTTTAACCTATTAAATAAATGACTTTTCCGCACTTCTTGATACTAAATGCAAGATATAATCAATTGTTTTGCATTCTGTTTTAATAAAACAATTTTTAATAATTTTATTTAAATAATTAACTTAAAATCCTTTTCCTTTAAACTATGTGCGTGACACTTTAAGTAGGAAAAAAAATTGTTTAACATTTAAATATTTTCATAAATCTTTTTTTCAAAAACCCTGTTTGTTAAGGTTAAGGCATAGAACAATTCTATGAAGGAAAAATAAATTATTTTATTGTTAATTTTTTTACTCTTTCCTATTTTTAGTGATGAATGTAAACCGGTTTTGTCTTTGACTCATCAGTTTAATGAAATAAAATTTACTTAGTGAAATCGTACATGATCCCCTTCAAAATTATGTTCAGTTATCTTAAAAAAGGTCGGATTTGCTCTCCACAGCTAATATTTCAATGACCTTTTTGTCTTTGAAACATAGCTATGTTATCTTTCTCCCATATATAACTCTATCTTTGTATAGAGGTTTTCTAAGCAAACAATTCTGTCTCTTGATTGCCTGATACAAGTTGTCACGATTAACTACTCTCTCTCCCTCTCTTTAAAACAAAGTCTAATTTTACAAACGAGTTTGTTATAATATCCTTTAGAATAATCATTTTATGATGAAGCCTAGTTTCATAACTCAGTATTTTAGAAACCTCGAGAAAACCATTTTACAGGGACAATATATGGACTTTTAGACTCTGTATTATAATTTATTAGCAGACTGAAGTTTAACGATAATATTTGTTTAATGTCTGATAAAATGTATAGTAATCAACAGGTAATCCTTCTTTTATAATTAAATTGATGATTAATTTATTTATTAGTAAGTACCCGATTGAGGTCTGCTATTTAACGGAATGAAGTGTATTGCAATTTAACATTTTAGGCTCACTTAATAAGGTACTTAGATTTATCATAATTTTTAATACAAGTTATGGTTAAATTATCTATTATAATGTATTTTGTTAGAATTAAAGTGAAGGTTACCTTGTGAGTTAATCCAAAGATTACGTTGTATTAAAATATGAACCCTTATCCCGGTAACTGGTAGAAATCTCAAACATATTATTCTATGAAGTCTAGTTTGGAATGGATATTTAATTTGTTTATTGGACCTTTTAATGAATTATATAGCATTTAAAGTCTTGGTAAAGCTACTCTTTGCACAACCAAACTGCGATCCTTTTATTTATTTTTTTGTTTGAATTTCCGCCTCAGTTAGACATATTTTTGGTGGTAGCGAAATTAAGATACTACTTTGTTATAATTACATCCATATCACATTAAATTTAATGCACAATTTTTGCTATATGCAGCTATTATAATATAAAAACACATTTATCCAAGATTTTCAAGACTCCCGGTCTCGGGGCACACAGATTTGATTATGTTCACCGCCATTTTCTATGTCATATAAGAGCGGTAATGTATCGTATTAAGCGGTCAATTCTCTCTTAATGTATGCTTTTCAATTTGACATTGTAATTTTAGGTAGGAAATTCTTGACGTTTTTCTCTTGCGTTCATGCATTACATACTTATTAATGCTGCGAATTCGGGTTTCAAGTTTGCTCATCACATCTATTCTCCCAGTCTTTCTATTTAGTGGATGAGGGAAATGCTTTTGATGCGCTACATGCTTTGGGAGCCCTTTCGCCGTAAATTGAGACACCCCTTTCTGTCCCTGAGCATTTTGGTTTAATTTCAGCTAGCCACTGCGCTCTTTCCGATGAAAAAAATTAACGGAAAAAGTATGCTAATATAGCATCCGTTCTTTTGCTTTCGACATACTCTCCAGATTTTTTCCGATGCGGTTGTTGCTGCGTTGCCAACCTGAGTTGCTACGGATAATCTCGCCAAAATCTGCCTCCATTCATCCTCATACATTCTGGCATAAGTTTCATTTCTCGTGTTTTCCAATTGTGTCAGATGCTTGTAAAAAATGAACCGGTTTCGGGCTTTCATATTAAGCTTCCACTGAATAGATTTTTCAACGACTAAATAAAGTACCAAAGCCGGAGTGATGCTCATTTTTTTACCAGTTTTTAAGTGATTTTTTAAGCAGCACTCTTTTTCGTGCAAGTAATTTCTTTCCCTGTAGTATTTTGTTTTTTCTTTGTCAAATAAAGAGCTTCGTTTCGTTTGCGTTAACTCGCTAATGGGATAAGAAATATTTATTGTTGCGATTTTCTTCCTCAATAGTATTGGTATTTAATTTTTTTGAACGATTTAAGATTAAGTTGTTTGTTTTCTTTTCTCCGGTGATCTATTATGGTTATCATAATAAATTATTTGAAATACATTTTGGGGTATCACAAAAATTCTTATGAGGGAGAACTTCAGGGGTTATTGAAACGATCCCAAAGTAAATATCACAAGTAAACGAGGAACACAAGGAGAACTGGCATGAAAAAAGCCTCGCTAGACCAGTACTCGAACACATTCTTCCATAAATCTTCGAAGTCTTCCAAAACGTCGGTTCTGAATGGTCTGCCAAGTTATCTCAATCGGTTAGATCAAGTGCCTGCAAGTGGAATCCTAGTTCTAAAAATTCCTTTTTATGTTTTTCCTAGGGAATTTTACTACGTTCATGCCTTGTACTTGCTAAGTTCCCTAAAACACTTTATTTGAAGATATCGAGAGAGATAGTGTATACTGAATCGTTTTTTCTCACTAAAGTGACTTATTAATGTTACTTACATATGTATTTACGAACATGTTAGTAGTTGCGTACTGACGATGAGAAGATTTTGAACCTCGTACTTCGCTCTCGATTCGGCATAGCCCTTTTTGTAGCACTTCAGTATTATGAGGGAGAACCGTTCAGTATAGATTCCTTCTACTTAGTAACCGAATCTAGTGGCAATTGAAGGGCTATTACGATTACTACTAATTTTAATAAGTAGTACTAAGCAGTCTTAGTAGGAGTGGAATATTTTGCTGTTAGTAGGTGGTCGTCAGTAGTAAATCAGATAGTCCACACGTACGAGTTGCGAAGTCATACGGGGCGTGCGTTAATCAACGTAATGAGTCATTACTGCACATTCATCATATTTCAGTTGGTCAGGATTGACCCTACTGACGACAAATTATTTACATGTTGAAATTGGACGGCACCTTAAGAGGCGCTTATAGAAAATATGTTAACTAAACTTTGCGAGCGTTGCAAAGTAAGAAATATTTATTCATATCCTGCCATGTGGATGAATAAGACATAAATCAGTTGGGGGGAGCTGGTGATCCCCGAATGATCTCACGATCAAACTCAATCAAAGACGGAAATAATTAATTATAGATATTTCCCGTTCTCCTCTCAACCCAGAACCATCTATCGGCTGACCTTGGAACCACTGGCAACTTTCACTTCCGTTGTCCTCGAACTTGGTCTGATATAGCAGTTACTGACGCGTAAATACACTTGCGGGCCTCAGACTATGTACTTGAGTGTTGTTTGCCATTGGTTTTACTTCATAAAATAATAATTATTATTATTGTTTATTTAACACATACAGGATAAATTCCCACACAGATGCGTTGTATTAGATAAACAGTAAATTAATAAAAATGAACGATAAACAGTGAGTGAATACGAAAAAAGATAAGAAGTACAAAATAAGGAATAAGATGAAATGAAAGGTGAAGTTGAGAACAGGTGAAAGAAGAAAATAGAGGTAAGAGAAAATAACATGTAATTAGGGTAATGATTTTTCGAGATTCTTGCTGATCCACGATATTGAATCGTAGAAAAAGTCAGCATTCTTTCTGGAAACAAACAAATTTGCTTCCCTCACGAGTCGTAGGATCGAGGAAAGTTTGAAGGATTTAGCAGTGAGGTTCGTGAAACAGGTATGCTCCGTAACTTGCGTTGTGGCACGGACAAACCACAGAGATTGGTTAGCTGGAGGCAGTTTAAATCTTCAGTTTAATTGTTCTATTTCATAGGTGTTTAAAGCGAGAATATCCTTTACCTTTTTTGTTAGGTCACTACTGCTATATCCATTTATAACCCATAGGTTATAAAAAGGATTAGATTGAAAAATTGTATAAATCATTGACCAAGGGTGACACTCCGGATTTCGGGAAAGTGGTAAAAGGTCCGTTCGCCAACCGCGGTCCGTTGGTAGGACACCCTTATCGTAAACAAACCCTTAAGAATAAGCGGCTTGGGATCAGGGGTACGAAAACGAGTTTTATCTACCCGTAAGTGCAGTAAATTACCTGTTTTGTTTACTTGCGGAGTGTTTCTTTTTCGTTAGTTTAGCAACTATTTAAATTACTTTTTGAATGAATTGGTGGGAATTAAAAGAACAGGTAACTGAGAAATTCGCAAAGGGTAATCGTTGTGACATGCAATTAAATTTCCTCCATTGAAAGAAAAATTGTTTCTCACCTTTCACCTATCTCAATCTCAGACTTGTTTGTAAGGATCTACGCTAGTCATTTTAAAAGCTGTAATTTTGTCATTCTGCCATGTTTTCTCTTTGTGTGGTAGCAAAATCATACCTGTGATTATTTTGAAGATTAGTAAGTAAGAACTTTTTTCTGATGCAAACGAAATATGGTTTAACCGGTAATTTTACGGAATACAAACGATTAAGTACTTTTTTAACATATACATTGCTGTAAGCTCATTTAAGGTTAATGATGAAAATAATGCATGCAATTATGCATGATTTTGTTCATCGCAGTTACATTGTAACATTTCCTATGATATGACAGGGTCCCGCCTTCGATTCCCAGTGTAGTCTCACAATTAAGGGATTCCCAGTCAAGTGCTTCGATCATTTCGGACACGCTGCTATCGAACGTGTAGTCTCCAGTAACGAAACGGGCCGCTCTACTTTGTACGTGCTCCAGCTCCAAGATCAAATCTCCCTTCTCGTGCGGATTCCATATTGCATAAAGATACTCAAAGCAACGGGCGAACTAGAGAAAAATATGCAAACTTTTCTCCGTATTCTAAATCAGTTTTGTCTTGCACTGGTTTTAGTATTCTATACCCTTAGTATTGCGACTAACATAATGTTCCTCATTAGTAGCCAAAACAATCGGAATCCCTTTTTAATAAACTTTGCCTCCAACTCACTAGGTGTATATAGATCAGCGTATGCGAGCTTTCTCATCTTAAGGTCTGGCCACACTTCACCGCACCATCACCGTGCCGTAGCTAGGCCGCGAGTCGGCCGTATCACGGTTCGTCCTATGTGAAGCCACACTTTTCCGCGCCGCGCCCGTACCTTGTCCGTATTCTGGCTCGATCTCCACCCTGCGGAGGGAGGGTTCTTTTCGACTTCACGTTGAAGTGATGTTCCGTAATTACAGTAATAGTGAATTAGGAATGATAGCGCTAGCACTAAAGGAAGAAGAAATTAATAATATAAAAAACAATACCAGTCGAAAAAGGAAATTAAAAATTTCTCGGCATCTAACATAATTATGCTAAATATTTTTGAAGTTAATAAAATTTCACTCAAAATTGTTTCACTCGAAAGGAAAGAACTGGGATAATTCTCTTCCGTGTCCGCTCCGTGCCCGGCAAAAATTAAACCAAACTAGTCGGGCACGGCGCGGTGATGGCGCGGAGGTTACGATCCTGTGTCGGTGCGGAGAGGTGTGGATTAGCACATTGTATAACATTGTAGTATTCGTTCCCGTATGTCGGCCGACACCCGGCCGAGCCACGGCACGGTGACGGTGCGGTGAAGTGTGGCTAGACCTTACACGTTTTATTTGTACCTCCATTTGTGGGCTTGGTTCTTCTCCTCTTCGCATAGGTGTGTACTAATAGGTTACGTCTTCAGGGTGTGTTGCTTTTAACGAGCTCCCCGTAAGTGCAGTTGCCGCTCGGTTTCAGCAGCACCTTCCCAATTCTTTCTTGTCGTTTCACGAGATTCTCTCGCCTGCTGCGGAAGAAGGATTTTATTTCCCGCCCCGGGATGCTCACTTTTCTCTATCTCTGAATCAAAAGAGTGTGCTGCGTGGCTCTTTTTCATCCTCCAGTGCCTCTATCCTTGTGGGTTCTCCCTCTATACTTGGAGTCGCAGTTCAACCTGTTGCCTATTTTTTTTGGGTCCTTTATGAAGATAGGGATGGTTACGGTGGAAAGGAGGTGCGATTCTCTTTATTTCTTTACACTAGGATCTTGGCGTTTCTTTTAGTTCCACATGGATTACCAAGCTAGGTGTTAGCTAAATCGTATGTAGAGATTAAACCTGTATTTGTGCTGTTGTATCAGTTGTGATATTTTATCAGTCATAGGGCTCCTCAATCCTCCTTAATTTTAGATGAAACATTTAGTTCTAAGAGTTCCGTTATAAAAGGTCCCATACATTTTGAAAACATACTTACAGTATTTAATATTTTTATGTTTATGGTCAAAGAGGTCAATGTGTTAATAAATATAATCCCTCCAGTGTTATATTTTAGGTGGACAGATAATACAAAGGATTCATTTACAAACAATGTGAACTTGATGAATAATCTAGATAGTGAACTTTGGCCGATGTTTTCATTCTTTTTGATGCAATTATCCAAAAAAATCAATTCATCAATCAGACCATTATCAATGCTTATTTTTAATGTAGACTACTACTTTTCAAATCCTAAAATATTTCAACGCGGAGCTTACGTAAAAATTTTGCTAATTTGTTTCTAAATTTCGAGCAATTCGAGTCTAATACTTTATTTAATTAAAATGAAATGTGCATACTTTGTTTTCTGTAGATTAGACAAAAATGTGGAATACGATTGAATTAAGGAGGTATAATAATTGAATTCCAATATTTTTTTAATTTCATAGAAGAGGAATTCATCCTTCTAAAACATGGCACTTCAGTGCACTTACACAACCTCTTTAAATCGTTGTGACTAAAATCAATCTATTGCACATTATGCCTTTCAGACATTAAGAAACCATTGAATTCATGAAATTTTAAATACTGTGGAAAAAGTACAAATTTGTTATTTTTCATCATTCTATCATAAATTTATTCTACATATTTTGTGTATCATGAGTAAGAAATAAATTTCTTAATCTTTATTTCTGGTGATATTCTGAAATAACATTTTCATCTTAAATTTAACATGTTACTATAAATCGAGTGACATAGCATCACATCAATATCACAATTCAATAAGGACAAAAAATAAATAAAATAAAACATCGATGGTGTAAATATACACGGAAATACGGCGAATACGTTTTAATAACGTCAAAAGTATGAATTGGAGAATGGATAGCTATAAAGAGAAAGAAATCCACTCACAATAGAAGAAAACACAGGAAATATTGTAACGGGATAGTAAAGGGAAATCACTGATGGTAAATTTTCTCTTCAGTTAAAGTTCTATCCAATATTAATGATTGAATTTTGAATCGTCGTGGATTTTTTTCATTCAGCATATCTCAAGCTATGCTTTGAATACAAATTTAAATTATGGACTGTTCCATCAGTCAAGTAAATAAAATATTAACGCTTCGTGAAAATTCTTTCCTTAAACTTCTGCAGTGCCGAATTGAAAATTCAGAATACATCGATTCGTTCCAGTTTTTCTGCAGATATCTGACGAATTTTCTGCGAGGATTTCATTAAAATTCATGGGTAAAGACTGTGGTTTTTTTGTTTTTATTCGTGATGTATTTCGAAGACTACGAAATTCCGTGATTAACTACCTACGAAGTCTCTGCGTAGCTGTTGGATAATCAATGTCTCTTAATTGGACTCGTATTCGTCGAATTTCTACTCAGACTTCCGTAGCTAAGTTTTTCGCTCTCGAAAATTACATCTTTCTTATTCAGATTGCTGATAGACTGCCATAGTGTATTTTTCTAAGCTGGTTGAGGTATTCATCGGCGGGAGGAACGATTTTTAATTTATTGACGGGTTTCGATTCGAGTGTTGAAATCTCGTAGAAAATTATCTATAAATATTTGAAATAGTGTTTCGGTATTCGTTGGTAAATGCTGGTGTACTCTCGTAAAAGCTTAAATCTGTTTAGAAATTTCAAATTCATCCAGCCATCTATATTTTTCCTGATAGCTGATATGTAATGTAAGTTGTGTTATCCATATCGAACACTTCGGATGCTATTTGTGTTTTTCTTCCTATGCAATAAATCAATATATAAGGAAATATATCATGGCGATTCACTCCATTATTTAGCTCACTTCAGCAACAAAACCCTTTCACGTTTTTAGTAATTTGAAGATCTTAAATATGATTTCATCTTCAAATTTATTTATATGTGTAAGTATATCTATATGTGAATGCCCTAGGTTGGTCATCCTGGACCTCTTAGGTATTGCGATAAAAATAATCAAGGATATTGATAGAAAGATCAGGCGGCTCAAAAATCCATTTTACACTGTGAATATTTGACAAGAATAGATTAGAGAAACATAACCTATCCTTTGTAATGTTTACAGCTTTTTATTGTTCTTTTATGAATGTCAACATTTGCAATATTGTGTTTTATTATTATTTTTATTCTAAATGTTTTTACAATTTTTCTGTTCATTAAAATACTTAACTGTGTAAGAAGAATGATATTTTTTGTATTCTTAAATTCTATTAGTTTATAATCAGTTTATACTTCGTTAGATACTCTATTTACCTTAAAATATTTGTCGCTACACGTATATTTCAATTTAAATTATGTTAATAACCTTATCATTCATATTTTTATTGTCATTTTACTTATGTACCTAATTGTAAAACTTTCAATGAAAACTTATTTCATTTACTTGCTGTAAATGTAAGAGGTAAATTTTGCCCGTAATAGAGATTATTATTATTATAACTGTCCCTGACCCCGGCTGCTTCTTAGGTACTACATACGTTGATGCAAATACCCTAGAAACTGGACAATGAAATTCGGCCCCTAAAGCGATGCCCCGCGAATTCAGGCAACCCGCATCACGCTCAATAACCGCAGCTTGCCTATCTCCAGGAGCTTTTCATCTTAATTAAATTCCACCTACTCAATAAATGATGCAACTCTGTCCTCTTTCCGTAATATCTGATTGTTTATAGCTTTTTGCGTTTATAAAATAGTATGAAATAGATTTATCTTTTTTATTCCATAATTATTCAAAATTGCCATTGCTTCAATGTCTTCTTTTCTTTAGGAAAAATGTAGATAACGTTCAATTTGAATTATACCACTATTTTCTACATCTATATTAATCCCTACCAATCCGCCTTTCGGCATCAGGCAGGGGATTTAAACACCAAGTGTTCGAAATATTTCCCTGGTTTACGTCGCATCTTTTGCGGAAATAATGACATTTTTAAAAACGACTATTCTCAGTATATTTCTCTTAATTTACGTTCATTATCGGATAGGACGAATTAGGAAGGGGGTCACATGATATCAGTTATATCTTCCGAAAACGTACTTCCCCTTAATAGATCAGAAAATCGTATCTTGGTTCTAATCGCCTTTTTTTCAAAGATTCTCAATCTATGTCTGTAAATATTTTCGTAACTTTTGCTCATTTAGTGTAGCATCATTCAACAAAATTTACCCACGTAAAACATATAAAATTTATAAATTAACAAACCGTACGTTTCAAAACGTTTAAGTGAGCGACCGTGCATAATATTTCGTCTCAGGATGATAAAGCCTTATCGGAGTTAGGCAATATTTTTCTATTTCGGCCTAGTTTACCTCGCTTTGTCCCTGTGTAGCATTTGAATACCAATCCCTTCTCACTGTATGCGTATTTATCCCTGGAAACCCTCCGGTAAACCTCGTCAGTGCGTTGGATCTCATCAAACGGATTTGATTTGCACAGCTAACGTCCTTCAGGGAATGATGTGACCGCCACTGCGTTGACGTGAGACCATCTCGAATGGCTGTTGGCTGAGCCCATTTTAGATTTTGCTGTCACTTACGCCCGAATTGGAAAATAGAAGGCAAACTATCCTATATGGACCGCAATGGTTTTATTTTTAATCCGTGTTACCTATGTGAAGTATTTGGCTGTGAACCTTGTGTTTTTATGTTTATTCACTTTTCTACAGGAACGGTGTACATATGTCATGGACGGAAATAGGGCATCGAAACCTTCAACTCAGATATCCTATAAAAGCAACTAATGTAGTGAAATCTTATTGAAGGTGAAGGTCTTCCTCAAAGAAATCTCTGTAGGATTTCTCCGATTTTGGTGTCAGCCCTTTCTAAATCTCTTAGATCCGGGTAAGGTTTTGCGTATGAGATCGTATAAATTTTGTTGACATTGCATATGCTTCATTATATAGCAGCGAAGGAAAAATTCCTATCTGGTATTTTATTTTATGTATGAATAAAATCAATATGCTCAGGCGTAATAGTAGTAGTATAGGGTTAAAGGTTGAAGTTGCAATGATTAACACGTTTCAATGTATAAAAGATATATTCTCTTTGATTTTGGCAAGTAACAAGTAACCTCATAGGAGGTTCACGAGGGAGTGCTCTCGCCGGTTGCAATTTCGGCTATCCCCGGAAACTTAATACAACAGCGCCATCAACGGCAAAATACAAAAAGAATACAAATAGCTCACTTTTGCATCGCTCTATTCCAACAACTTGGAATGCCATTGGAGAAAGTAGAAGGAAGATTGTATTTTCCATGGAACTTATCAGTGGTCGATTTCGCTGCCGGAGCAGTAACATCATATGTATTCTACATCATCCATTATATTCTATCGCAGAAAATTATTTTTATTCTCTTTAGTTGAAGAATGGAAATTAAAGGAATGGAAGACTGTATCTAGGAGTTTGCAGTCATCTCATCCTATTCTTGTATTAAGCTATGTACTGTATGCAGAAGTGTTAG
Source organism: Sympetrum striolatum (assembly GCA_947579665.1). Classification (NCBI taxonomy): domain Eukaryota; kingdom Metazoa; phylum Arthropoda; class Insecta; order Odonata; family Libellulidae; genus Sympetrum; species Sympetrum striolatum. The sequence goes on along the minus strand of OX388351.1, from coordinate 44,223,759 downwards.
TATACTGTACAGCTATATGATTTTTTACAGTTTAATACTCTGCTTCATAGTGAAGTCATTTACAATCTTATTCATTCTCTAATTAGGAAGATTTATCTGTTTATAGATATGTATTGTATTTAATCAACTTTGCCCTAGTGAATGACATTTAAAGGCTATAGTTGCATATTCCGTTTATGGAAAACTATTTCGCGGATGGTTTACTTTCTCGTGAGATCACCTTACCTTCTTGACTTGCTGCAATTTTCCAGTTGACTGAGACTTGGAAAATTAATGGTTTGGAACCGTGGCTGAGAATAGCTTACTGCATATCCTTCCTTGAACCTATGGCAAAAAGATTCTCATTAAAGAAAACTCAAGGCAACTAATTTTGGTCTTTAGATTTATCAAAAACGGCCACGCGATTCACTAGATTGTATCGTTGCTGGTCTGTAGAACTGGATTGTTACTTTGCCAGATTCCTAGAACATCTTTACACATCATTTGAAGTTGCTACTCGTTTGTCTAATACTCATGCCAGCTCAACACTGAATGAACACAACATCGTATTTGTTCTAAATATTCAATACGTTCCAAACTTAGTGCTTTAAGCCTCCTATTACGGTATCAACGGAAGATCTGAACTTGACCTTGGTTACATTCCTGATGTTGGTATGACAACTTAAAGCGACTAATTTCGGTATTCAAATATTTTGGACAATAAATCGTAGACATCTATGTAGCTATTCAAATTTTGGCTCATTTTTCGTTTTTATTTAAATTGATAGCTAGCTTTAAAATATCTCCGCCCTGTTCCAATTACAGAAATCTCTTTCCGCAACATTTTTCCGCATCTTAAATTGCTTCCACCTCTCAGCAATATATAAATCCATAAATCCACTTCTGAGTAATACTGCATTATATAATTGCACGCTTCCGAAGACTCAATATTCTGCGAGAATTTGACAAAATGGTTCATTATATTATATTTAATTGCACCTTGCTTATTTTTGGGTAGAAATCCGTTAGAGAGATTCATTCCTTTATCTGGACGAATTATCTCTCTTCTCAAGCCCATCGTTCTTCCGTATTTGGGTCATGTATTTGCGTCAGAAGGTCACTAGACTTTGGGTCAATTCAGTTGGAAATTTTCGTCGGACAAGAGTCGCCCCAAAAAAATTGAATATATGTCCGTTTATGGGCGATATGATCCCATTTCAGACTTTATTTTGATTTCGTACTATCCAAGCATATCTGGTGGAAGAAGATATTTATTAGAAGTCTCATTTGAGATTCATATCCATGCCAAATTTTTCAGTCCATTGCATCATTCAATTTTGTATCTCGTCTATATGGCCCTGTTGCCTCACTTACCGTAGTTATTTAAGGAATTGCTTTGAAGAAGAATTTGTCCTCGTTCTTCATTTTTCATTCCCTTGCATGCTCTAAAAGGGGTCAATGGGAATATCTTTGAGTTGTTTATTGGGACTGTTTTATGGATTTCTATTCAATGGCAACGGAAAGCATGTATTTTGAGATTAGAAATTAAGACTTTTATATTTAAAATCATCTTATCTCACCGCTAAAATAAGTATGTCTTTTATATTATGTGAAACAGATACGTAGAAATTATTTTCAATCATTATCCAGCCATATAGAGTTTTATTTAAATCTAATAGGTTATCAAATAAGTCTGTAAATTCCTCTCATCAAAAGTATGAGCCTTATGGCTGTAATTTGGAATATAGGGAATTATCGGTAATAAACATTGTTTTCCCGAAAGAACAAGTTTGGTTAATGGTAGTTAGGCTTTGCGGGGCTTTTACAGTTACTTTTTTCAGGTAGAAATTTCGAGGGTCGCCCTCCTAATCCAGACCCTTGCCACGCCTTCATAGCTCGGGAGCGCCCGACCTTCCAATCAGGGGAGGACCATAAAAAACTGTCCGCGTGGAATACGATTTAAAAAGTTATAAACAATTCAAATGAGCAACAATTTATTATCTTCGTCGTCTCACTCGTCCTAAGAGATATACAAGCGTCTTTTGATCGACGTTCTACGATGAAAATTAAGATTTCTCGTGATTTTCCTAGAAATGACACGTTTACGCAAATCTAGAAATCCTTCCCCCCAACCCAACCCAACCCCCGTTGAGATATTTAAAACACCCGCCTATCTGAGTGAGCTACGATGCCTTGTGTCAACGGGTCATTTCTAGTAAAATCACGAGAAATCTTAATTTTCATCGTAGAACGTCGATCAAAAGAAGCTTGTATATCTCTTAGAACGAGTGAGACGACGAAGATAATAAATTCTTGCTTATTTGAATTGTTTATAACTTTTTAAATCGTATACCACGCGGTCAGTTTTTTTATGGTACCCCTGATGGGAAGGTCGGGCGCTCCCGAGCTGCCAAGGTGAGGTAAGGGTCCGGATTAGGAGGGCGCCCCTCGGAATTTCTACCTGAAAATAGTAACTGTAAAAGCCCCGCATAACTACCATTAACCAGAAGTTTTGATTAAGTACGAATATTAAATTAATTTTTAGCCCTTCTTGATTCAATAATTCAACTCTCATCATGTTATTAGATTTGAGATGTGAACTATCTGGCTCTGTATCAAAAAATTAAAAGTATATTTTCAGTTCAAATTTTAGATTTTGATCTGATTTTAATATTTAAGTTTTGCGGAAGAATTTTTTAATAAAACTTCCATTTGGCTAAGGAACATTCGACTTAAACAGCCATTAATTATTAATTTATACGCTTTTCTGAAAATTCGTGAACAGTGTCTGCCCTATCAATAGTTATAAGCACTGTGCGTATTCAAAATGTGGTGAATTTTTAAAGGAAAGCCTTTCTGTGTATGGTTGTCACATAGAAAATATTTAAAATATCGCGTATTCCACATTCATTCACAATAAGTTGGCATCTCACTGAGGAAGTGGAGGGACTCCCATGGGAAGCAATTCATTGAAATTGCATGGAACCTCACCGATCCATAAAATAATATCACTATTCTTTCGCTGTTGTAAAATTTTAATGGCAAAATTTTAGCGTCCGTCGGGTGCCCACGTTACGAATTTGCTTTCTCCATCGGTGTCAGTTATTTGGTGGGAAAAATCCGTGCCCTGTGTCGTTATTTTGTGGATCCGATTTTTTTGTCGAATGTCTGAAAATATTGTGCCATTTCCTCGTTTGCTTCCCTGCTCTCTTATTCTGTTATTCCCATTCTCGAGTGAAAATTCTCCATTGTGATAATCTACTCCTTATAATGATGGAGACGTTGAATAAAACAAAGTTTCCTCTCAACAAAATTCAATACCTCATTAATTCACGTAAAGGCTTGAAGATGGAGTTACCACTCGAAACTAATCCTTGACGAAACCGTTTATGGATAAGTAAAATTTAGTGTATTTTGTAGTTTGGAAGCTTTGTTTTATTCATCAACTTCATGTAACAATTCCATATTCTCCTCCGTGAATTTTATTCTTTAACAATTTTATAAACTGGGAACGGTTAGTGATAGCTAATAGATACTAGCGTAAGCTCTAAATATTGAACATCTTTACTTTTACACATATCTCTGTATATATATATTTTTGTTCCATTCTTTTCTTTATGCGAGAGCTATAACTCATACCAATAACAATAGTTGAACTGAAAGTTTGCGGATTCGCATCCTCACATTTACACGGAGCACCAACTCCACGTTTTCTTTCTCGTAACGCAACACATTAACTTTGACTTGTCAGAAGCATTGCCTATAGTACCACCTTATGACACAAAGCCGGTGTCTGCTTTTCATGCTCTTCTCATTTCATTCTACGTATTAGTTTTACTCGCTACACACCCGAGAAACTTTTTAATTAGAGAGGGAGTAATAGAGTTGCCGCTGTTGGTATTTTAGGGATACACTCTTCTGGTGGAAAGCCTCATTGATGGGAGAGGCATTTCGGAATCCCTTTGTCTTATCTTTTCAGCGACGGTTTTTGTGGCGCAGGCAGGGCGCCGCTTAGTCTGAATTAAAGTCAATAACCTCGCGACCGTAACACGAACTAGCGACCAGACGGCTGGAGGGCAATCACACTGCCCGCATTTAATTCGACGACGGTAGCGTGACTGATGCTACGGAATTTAATGCAGCGACGCCTATTGTATCGTATGAATAGCAGGCCCCGTCTCCGCTTCGGAGAAAGGATATTTTTCTCCTTTCTTCGGAAGGAAAGTCCCTAAGAAATTAATTGTGATTCGGCCGATGATCTTTGTGTCGTATTGCGGCGAATTCTTTCACCGTCGATGGTTGAAGTAGATCAATGTGAGCCCTTTATTTTCTTCCAAATTTTATTAACCTTAAAAGTTCTCACTGCAAGAAAACAGGATCTGCTGAACTCGTTATACAATTTTGTATTGATATTATATATTTATACGTTGGCAAATGGTAATTAGATTTTCTCATTTGTAAAAGACATACAGCTCAAGAACTAAATCTAGAACATATCAACTAATTGGATCACTGTTAATCCTTAATTACTATGATTCCTTATTTATTACAAAAAATAAACGCAGTAAAACATTTTAAAGATGCAACAATGTGGTGATTTCCGCAGACTTAATTTTTAAAAGCGATTAGTTTCGTTTTTCTACACAGTCAAGCTCGGGCACATTAGATTTATAAAAAACATAAATAATAACACCCATTAATTGCATGATGCCACTGATGCAGAATTAATGATAAAACTAAATTGCTCTTGAATATTACTGAGACCTTCGCGTATTCTCGAGTACCTTTGTTAGCATCTCAGAGAAGAGCGCATCGTCTAGTAATGCAGACTTAGTTTTATATATTCATGCGTTATATCTTGCGATTATGGAATAAGTAAATGATACTAACTAAATTGTAAATGTTGACCATAGTAAACATAAATTAATTATTTATTTTTAAAGTAAAATGAAGGGATATGATAATTTGAATCAATCTTCCGTGTTTATTAACAATGCATGATTGTTACTCGTCTCCTTGAAGTAAATCGATTGATTATAATGCGGAGTAGCGTTATGTAATAATGATAGAGTATATATGGTTCATGAAAAAACGTATTATCTATTAAAATCATCATCATTTATTCAAAATTGTGTAATTACATGTAGGTATTAATCCGTCAATTTGATTATTCATCTTTCTGTATGTATAAATGGATACATTCGTAATTTTTTATAAACTTTTTCTGTTCTCCCAGCTCATTGCCTCTTCGCTTGATTCCAATTCACCAGAAGGTCTTTAACCTACGTTAGTCTTAAATTTTTTTCCAATTAATTTTTTCCGGAATTCAGCTCGTCTAATCTGTTTTGGAAGACAATTAGTTTTCCTCCAATTTATATCTTTCACCGATCCAGTTTTGAATATTCTGTTAGTCTTTCTTATGAGCTTTAAAATGCCATCTACAAATCTAATCGCATATTTTGTCTCAAAGGCAGCCATAAATTTCCAAAAAATGTCATTTCATTTCCATTATTCCTACCTTTTGATAAGAAATAGAGCCTTTTGAATTCACGAAAGGCTTTATTTTATCCCAAAGTTGACTTAAATGCGTTAAATTTCCAATTGAAGTTGTGTGATTTACGTCGTTTCAACTAATGCTGGTATCTTAGAGTACCATTTTTGATCCGTAATTATATTTCGTTGGTTTAATTGCACGACAAACTGCGTTCATACATTATTTATCCCCGAAGTGGAGTTTGACAATTTTATGAAGCTGAGGTAATTAACGTATGGCTTCCGTAATTGACGTTCTGTTCATATAGCCCTGATTTGGATTAATAATTTGGCCCGCAATCATCCTTCGTACGATCAAAAGCTTCATGGATGTTTCACCTATTTGTGGCTTAATTTCGCAATGTGACTCGAAAAAGAAAATATCCAGCTTCAATCGAACCGCATTTAAAACTATATTTGATGTCTTGATTTACTCTTTGTACTAAGTTCGAGCTGCGAGGAAATGTGTTTCACCCTTTTGTTTTAGTTTGTGAATGCGAAAATACATTTTAATACGAAATAATTTTACAATATATGCGAGTCATTTTATTTTGGAGTATTTATAAAAAAATATGTAAATAATTTTTCATCTTATAATATTCTAAAGATATACTATTGTTGGGCATATCCTAATACAAGTATCTGTAATTTCTGTAACGTTTGACGATCGTTATTTGGATAAAATGTTTAAATCCCTGTAGGTAGAATTATTCTAAAGGCGAATTATTACGACAATTGTTCTACTATAGAACTTAACGCACGCTAATTTATTTATCCTTTGGTATGCATAACTCTTTACTTAAATTCTTCGCTAAAAATCTGATTATTCTTTCTTCTGTTTCTTTACTTATATATGCAGATTTTTTTATTGTTTATCTCTGAAGCATTAAAAAGGTTGCCAATAAATTGCGGGGTAAGTTGTGTAATGTAAATGAATCTAAGTCACAAAAATTTGAAGTTGGGAAGGTCTTGACAGTTCAGTCACCTTCTTGCAGAACCGGTGTATTTGTTCCCGATCCCGTTCCCGGAACCGATGTTGTTGTTGTGTATACTCGTTAGTAGGAGTCATGGTCTTGGATCACCACCGTCAATGAACCCAACAGGAGTAATTCAATAACTCCGTTACAAAGCGGATTTCTTGATATGTATCCGTTACATAGAGGATGATGATATCCCTCTAGTCACTTGACTGTGTCGTGTTACCATTAACATCTTTACTTCCTGATCATTACTGTTTTCGGTTGACCGGTTAGACTAACTCTACAGCTATTTTACCTTCGCGATTATTGGATTTGGTCTGCCTAAAAAATAATTTTGCATCCGCATCTTTTTTAAGTGTGATTCTAGTATTATAATTATGGTTTATGATCTTCTTTAACTGTAATGTTCTTACTATAAAGGTTATTTTATACGATTTTTGTTATTTTAATTCGAAATATTTTTTCTTTTACAGGTAAGTGGCTGACAAATGTTACGGTTGCTAATGCGGAATTTCCTGTGTTCCGGCCGTTTTATATTCTTTGTACTCAACTAAGTTAAGTACTATTTATATAGTGCATGTAATTCTATTCTGAAGTAATTATTTGATAGGAAGTTACTTGAAGTGTTAGTAGGTTTTGATTTTGAACTCACTGAAACATCGCTTCAAATTTCTTTTGCAGTGTGTCCGATTTTAATGTGATTAGTGTATATTTTTTCTCTTTTTACGATTTTAGTAATATATTTTACAAGCTGAGAGATCATGCTATCTTACCTTTTGTTTTCTGTTTCATACAAATGGCCTCAGTAGACTTTATTTTAACGTTTTAGGCGTGAGCCAAAGCGTAGCTATAGGTGGTTTTTAAAATGTGGCCAGTAATTTTCTTTGCGTTGATATCTTATGAAATGTTTTTAGATGGAATTAGTCGAGTTTTTTTACATATTTGGGAAAGTATTAAAGAGTTGAAATCGTTCTTTTAAGATGTTTTTCTTTTTCGATTCTCTTTTGCTCTAGATTCCTATTATGTAGCTGTTTACATAGATTTTACGATATCATATTTTTACGGTATGTCCGATTTTCTATTTTAATCTTGTCATTAAAACTCAATACTTACAATGAATTAGCGTAGTGATACTTACAGAGATTTCAGTAGTTCAATCGTCCCTTTATAGTCAGTTCGTAACAACATCTTAATATTTGATTCAAAAGATTACCATTTGGAATCAGTTGCGCGTGGTAACTTAATGAATTAACGATGAAAAATAACAAATTTGTACTTTTTCCACAGTATTTACTGTGGAAAAAGTACAAATTTTGTTATTTTTCATCATGACGTATTTCCATAAGACGTCGCCTGAGACTGTTGATTTGATTAGTTAATGTAAAATCGCCAGTATCTTATAAGCAACAATCGAGGATGACTTTATTATCTTTCAAGTTCCCTTAAATAACGTGAAAGCTGTGTTTAAAATAGAAAATGGGGAAAAACTATGTTTTTCAAATAATCATTCATCCTTTCAATCTCGTGTAATTATTAGATTGAAGCAAAGTTTTGATATTTGGTTGACCGTGAAGTTCATAAGCTCTAAACGATACCGATTCAGGGTTAATTTTATGGTACTTATTAACTTGTAAAAAATTCATGGTAAACAAAATTAAAAAAGTAAAAGTTTGTTTACCATGAATTTTTTCATAAGCTCTATTTTGTTAACCAAACGTAATCTAGATGTTACGGAAATGGTCTTTTGACGATCAGGTGCAGCTTATTTCTAAGTATTTGTAGCTGATCTATTTCGCGTAATGGTTCTTTTGGTTGTTTATATTGCCGATTCCAGTTTTTTCCTTTTCGCCTTTTGCAAACGAATTCACTGCTTAAAGCGTTTGAGTTTTGGCGTTAATATTGCCTTGTGTTATACACACGGCAATGAAAGTAGTCCCTTTTTAGCGTTCTATGCGGCTCTTCTTTCATTTCCATCCCATTAGCATCCCAAATTCGTATGTCTAGCCAGAAATGGAACCTTCCTTCCCTCCGTGGTGTTTCCGTCATCATCATCGGTTATATACTCTTTGGTTGGCGTACGTTCCCTAAAATTTACGGACGCCATTTCCTCTTCTTTCTCTTGAAATGTTCCATAGTATTATTAATAGTAGAAAGGTATACATTTATTGACTTTTGTTATTTTCCATTCCCAAGATTCACTTTTTTTCGGAGCCAACGCATATCTTTGTTGAGTTCTCTGCTGTTGTTGCCTGTTTTAGTGTGTTTTATTTCCGACCCTCAATTCTATTTCTGAAACTTGTCTTTTTCTATAAGTTCGTAGTGCGTTATCTTTAAAAATTAAATATATTTTAAATTATCACTGATTTCTGATATTTAGTATTCTTCGTTTTCTATACTATTCTTCATTTGTTATACTATATTCTTAATTTATAATCTATTTATCATTTTTATACAAATTTTCATTTGTTACACTATTTTTTCAATACTTTTTATTTGTTTACTATTTATCTCTTACTTGATACTCTGTTTTGGTTCATTTGTTACGCTACTGTGGTATGTAATCTTTGTATCCTAACATTCCATGGCCTAGTCCCTTTATGTCCAATGCATCCCAGGTTCCTTCCATTTCGAATACTATCAGAAATTCTGCTGTTTTCCTTATTTGCTCAGTCTTACCATTGTTCGAACTTTCCATAAAGAAACGGATTGATGTATGCTGATTATTATCAAATATGTGAATTATTATCGTTTTTAAAGACCAGTCATAATTGTTTGAACACAGACTGTAGGAATTTGCCATCTCGAAACTTCAGTGAAAGTTTTCTCCTCAGTTGTGTCATTTTCTATCCTTTTTATTTATTTTCCTGTTCTGAATACATCTTTTTAGCTCAAGTGGATCAAATTTTGCATATATGATCCGCCTTATAAAATGAATTTTAGGAATTTGCAATACTATGATGGTTCAGAGAAACCTATCGCGTCGTTCAATCCATAAAGGGAGCTCTATTCCGTTGATTTCCCACGATTCGGAGCGTCGAGAAAGACGCCGAATATTTCCCTCTCTGATTAAAAAGGTAAAAAAGTGTCACCGCAATCCTGTTCGTGAATTGCAAATATTTTCCAGCGAAACGAAAAACTCATTGACGGAAAATTCGGAGCGCTTTCCATTGATGCGTGGAAGATTGAATGGATGACGCATTTCCCGCCGCGGTGATCGACTCCATATCTGTGTGCTTTACCGCATCAACCGATAAGTTGCCGGAAACGAAGCGGAGTTTGTCTCTTCCGTCGCAGTGATGCCGTTTCGATCGTTCGAATTTCCATTTCGGTAGTTTCCTATGAATTATTTCAAAGTTTTCGCGGAATATCAGCACCATTCAATCGCGGTCAAAATGTTTTCCTTCTAAAGGTATTGATTTTCGACGCATCATATAATCGTATTTATGTTACGCCTTAGTAAGATTGGAATATCGTCTCGATAAAACCGAATTATGGGCATATTCAGAGAATCACGGTCCAATAGGAAGGAATGGGTATTGAGACTTAAAGACCCTATCTTCTATTCATCCCCTTACTTAGAAAGTAGAGTGGTATATCTATTCGAATTTGATAGTAAAAAAGATTAACCGAAACATCACTTAGAATAATAAGTACCCAAACCCTCTTCAAGCATGATGGTATTCAATTTAAACTTAATTGCCATTTTATAGTGATTGAATGCATCACTCGTTCATACTTTAGAATTTTTTTAAACTAATAGTAATCTATGAAAATTGTAAAATCCTTTTGAACTGGCTTCGTTGGCACTGCACATCTCTCCGATAGCTGTTTATCAGACGTGTTCTTACATTTCATTTATGTGAATGTATACTTACAAGTGAAAAATTATTTCCCTGATATACATATATGAATGAAAGGAGAAATGTTCATTTTGAACACATATTTGTTCTAATACCATACATGATAATATGTAATAATTTAGTCTAATGTTATTTTAAGGAAACTGTGTTTGAGTAAATCTGCAATTTTTTGTTTACTCATTTTAATTCAATTTATTTCTGTGTAATCTCTTAATTTGCTCTAAATATTAAAAAATATAGTTCGTTAACATAAACTATTACGACTTGTCTTCCTACGTGAACAACGTTCTATTCATACTTAGACCATCTATTCCTGCGGTCGTTAAACATAAAGCCGATTAAGAGGAATTATACTGTAAATTAGAAGTATGAAATAACGGCAATTGTGAAATAAAGTAAAAGTTAATGTAATAGTGAATAAAATATCCATTATATTCTTTTAAAAAATTGTATGTATAATTGAGGAAAACGGTAAATTTAGTTCATTTGCGATGGTGACATTCCATGAATAACTATTATTAAATTAACTTAGTATTACAATATGCTAATGTTTGAAATGCTTTTGATGTTTAAAGGAAAGTAACTTTTGTTCAGTCGGTATAGCAGCGGTGCTTCCCACATTATAGCAAGTAATTGAGTTTGCTTGGCATCATCTTCTTGTCATTGCTCCCTTTCTCCATCTGTTTCCATTTTTATTTAATAAGTACACAATTAAAAGTGATTGGCTCCATCTCTCTCCAGCCTCCTTGTTTACTTTGGGAATCATTCGTTGACATTCGCCCAGGGTTGGCGTCAGAAGCGATCGGGTCTTAAATCCATAATACACCAATCTTCTCCATCTTTCCTTTTGGCTTTTCGACGAAACTTTGACGAAATGCTAACATTTCTTTGACATCCGTAGCTTGCAGCATGTACTGTTTGTTTATCCACCGCGAATGAGATTCTGGAGCTTATGAATAAATGATGGAAGGAATGGCAGGTTTGCTTTGCGAATCCTAAGACAGAATAGGAAAGGTATGATAGATCAAAACTTCGTGGCATCTGGGATTACCTACTATAATAAACTATTTCTTCCGAAGTACGACATTTTTGCCTATTGAAATCTCTCGTGGCTGTACTACCGATTAAGTAAAACGGTGATGACATAAAATTCTTAATAATTTTTATTTACACGTATACGTTAATATTTTAATCAGTTTTTAAAATATTATTGCAAATGTTTCTTTAGGATTATAAAATGTAAACATTCGATTACATTTTAGATTTCGCGTCCTTGGAATATTTTAGACCAGTCTTACTTTTTGAACACTTACTGATTTCTTTTAATATCTTCTATTCAAGAAGTAATTCGTAAAAATCGCTTTGCCAAAACAAACGTTTTTCTCGAAAATTGAAATTAAATTATCTTTTTGTTATTTTATTTCACTCGATTTCTTTAGATAAATTTTTATAAATTTTATGTAATGATGGTGATTCAAAATCGTAGATTTTTTCACGTAAAATGGCTGTTTGAAGCAGTTAAAAATAATGTGTAGAACTGAATTCGATTGCTGAAAGTCGATAAAAATATTAAAAGACCATAGATATGTTTCAAATCTTCTTTATTTGACAAATGCTATAAGTGATTCGACATTGTTGCTTTTTTGATAATTCTGAACTTATTTGCTCATTTTTAATTTTAATTGTTAATTACTTGTTGATAAATAATTAAATAATAGAATTCTTACAAGACGACGATTTGCTTACTTCGAACATGAGTTTACTCATATAATATTTTAAACGGTTATTATTATTAATATTTTATTCGGTCTTTTTTATCATTCCAAAATTGTATTTGTCGTAATTGAAATTTAAAATTTTAAGTACAAAAATCTTGCCTAGATAGCTCTATACCTAAGTCCCATTGCGCATACTTGTCGACTTAGGCATTGACTCATCCCGATGACCAGTATATGAAAGGTCGTACTTCAGGGCTCCCTCCGCAGAGCCATACCTCAATATGATGATGAATCCGAGAAAGCTTTTGTTCTGTCCGAAGCGGTTTATTTTTCTCCCCATTTCGCTCACGTATCTCCAGTCCCTTCGCCTGCTCAAAATCCTTTTGAATATTCCATTGAATATCGAAGTTTCCGAGGACTCCTTTGGGAATCTCACGTACCCGCACGTCCTGACCGTTTTCAAGATACATTATTGCGTTCCTTGGATCCGTACTTTTAGCGAGTCGTGAAGAAACTGTTTGAATCTGGGCTGACTTTTAAAGATTTTAAAATATCTTTGGGCCCGTTAAAAAAGTATAGTATTGAATGTTTGAGTATTTATTACATAAGAATTGTGATCTTATTGCAATCCTCATTTATAATGCTGTGGGTAAAAAATATAAATTCTTTGACGGTAGTGTGGTATTTACGGACAGAATTTGTACTGTTGGAGTTGGTAGCTGAATTCTAGAAACACAAAATTACAATAAAGCAAAGACTAGTTGTTTCCAATTACAAACCATTAGTATTTTGTTACAGCTACCTTTTGTTTTAATTTTACGATTACCGAAGAAAAGTAGAATTTTCTTCACATTTATTTCTATACGTAAATTTTTTTATCGGTTTATTTGCTTATTTCAAACACGTAGCCTATATGCAAATATTGTGTGTGATCTTTCTTTCGATGATGATTTTTGCCAAATGCAATGGAAGAAACTTTGTGTTCTGATTTTTCACTCAGGTAGATTATAAAAAAGTATAATCAATTCTTGCATAATGGATAGTCTTATTCTTAGTCCTGGTCTTATAGGATATTCTTATTTTATTTCCAATTTTTGGAGGACACCTCTTGAAGTTTTTCGTAGTATCAAGTAATATTTTTTAATTCAGTCAGCTTTACATCAAGTGCACAATCACTTACGGATCAAATCTCAAGATATTAAATTATATCCTCTCAAAACATTTTGGTTTGCTCGTGGAAAAATTTTGTGGCTGAGATATGGTCGATTTGGCTCTCTCAAATATATTGAATATGTTCTATACATATGCTACCCTTACCATATGATAAATAAAAGTTCAATAGATTAGGAATATTTTTCTCAGCATTCAATATTTTTTCAAGCTTCTTCGCTCATATTGTGATTTCTTTCCGTTATGTTGTTGTTTGCCGGAAATTACATAAAAGAAAACAGGCCTTGCATTAGAGTTGAGTAAGGTAGTGGTTCTAATTTACTATTGTGTGGCCTAAGCTTCCAGAAAATTCCGTGAACTGCTTTCACGGCGGAGAGGTATCCCTCATGCGGAATAACTCTCCAATTTGACGTAATATCGCAGTGACGCAGATTGCCATTGAATATGAGGAACTTCGCTCTATTCGCATGCCATATTGTACGTAAAGTGCACATTAGGCGCTATGTTTTGGGGATTCCTCGTTTCATAGTGTTTCCGGTTTCTTTAATATCTTTGAAGAAGAGGGAAGTTAGTTTTACTATATGTATCTTAGACCATGCTTTGTTCAGTTTATTACCCGTTAGCTTTAATATTAACTCGCTGTTAGAGAACTATGTAAAATATAATGTTTGTCTTTCATTGCGTGTTTCTAATACATTGAATGCTAAACTATTTTAAGTACGGAAGATGTTTAAGAATCTCGTATCGAAGTGTTTTTTCCATAATTTCGTGGATTAATCTTGCCGCTAATTTCGCAGCCTTACTGTTCGTGGTTTTTCAGAGAGGTGTGTGACGTATACAGTAAATAATAGAAAACTGTCATTATATTTGAAATAGCTAAGATTTTGTGCCTCGTAGAAGCTGTAAAATTTTGAACTTGATTTGCAAATACCCATAAAAAACTTGCGAACGGAAAAAGTAGTGTAGTAGAATTGCTTTGTTTGCACAGAAGATTTCTGTAAAAATGGATACTGGCTTACTTTGAAATTTTGTAGCGAGGATCATTTAATTTTGTTATTTTTTGCGATGAAGGGTTTCTTTGGTGTTCACCAACTTTTTTGTCGTCCTTAACTAACGATATTTTTTTCACGCCTGTTTTTTGTTTATTATGCATTTCAGTTACTTTTTCTCTCAGGAAATAATTAAAAGTATTGACTAGATTTTTGCCGCTTTCTACCGCGAACTTAATAGTCAAACTTCTCATCGCAATATCGGATTGTTATTGGAGTCTAGCTGAAAAAATTGCTCTTTGATTGGAATCCGAACTCGCATTTCCTCTAGCTCAAAACAGTTTTCTTCCTAACTTTTTAGCTCTAATACAGTTTCTTAAAAAATGAAAAAAGTATGCTAGAATTATTAACTTAAAGAGCAAAAACAAAAATTGTATCGGAAAAAATGACGTCGAATGGTAAATTACCCGCGAAATTTATTATTCAAACATTTCGATGAATAATGACGATTGTCTGTGGGTTGGGTATAAAAATTCTTTGACGCCATTGATCAAAATAGATTTTTAATTGAATTGTGATTAGGTTTTTGCTTTTATCATCCAAGAGCGGTTGGTAAAATTCAGCGACCCTCATTCCTAGAAGGTAGCTGAATTTTTTTCACCCTAAATTGGAACTGGGATAATTTACTCTGAGAAATTTATTTCCAAATTAACAAGTAATTGATAGTAATATCCTTGATGATTTTTAATAGACCATCTCTACAGATAAACTGTTTAAGAAAGAGAAGGGATATTTAAAAATATTAAATCAGGGAAATAGACTCTAGTTGCAGTCGCTTCAAAAATTGTGTTTCCGGCAACTGTACTCAATAGCAATAATAAAGAATAATAGGTTTTACCAAAATGTACTCGTTTAGTTACTAACTTGCCTAAGAGAGGCTAGCTAGCATTTTTTCTTGTTTTCACGCGTTGAAAGAATTTGCGGGGAAGTTAAAAGTTTCTGAAAAGTTTTACTAGATAACGGTAGAGATCTGCATCTCGCAAGCGAGGTAAATATTGCGTTCGCCACTCGGGATGTTTTTCGGAAGTCTGAGGAGCGGTGCTAGACATCCATCATCTACATCCCAGAGGCTCTCTCTACGACTTCCTGCTCTCTCCGCAGACTGGAAGTAATCCATCTTTTTATGCGTCAAGGAAGCGGTGCTTCCCACGGGGTGCTATTGTGAAGCTGGATCACCTGACCGATGCATTATTACGGTCTTCCTCTTCGGGGCCTAATTGCACCTCATTACGGTGCCTCTCCCAAAATAGTATGTGGTTGAAATGTATGGGGATCCTCTTTCGAAAAGGCTCGAATCCCTAGGGACGAACCTAAATGAAAAGGTTACGCATTTAGTTTTCAATTCGCCAAGTTTCAAATTACTTTTATATTTGAATATTCCTTTTATCGTGACTTTCAAATTTACTTCTAAAATTATTACGCGTTTTCGATTCCTTTCCCTTTTAATACTGCTTTTTAGAATCGCGAACTAGATGATTATGAAAATTGAAAATCAACTGTAATTGTTTTATATAGATTAAAATGTGGAAGCGCATAAAAGGAAAATTTCTAAATAAACTATTCCATTATTCGTAATTTTGTGACTTGGAAAATACTTAGGCAAACTTTACCTAGGCCGTAATTTTTAAATTTTCATTTATTTCTGCTAAAGCAGTGTTTGCGTAAGTATTTCTCAAATCACAACGTTACGAATTCTGCAAATAGAATAATGTTTATCATGAAGTTTCCATTTTTTTTTGGCTTCCATGTTATACCGTCTATACAAAACTTCCTTTTCTACGATATGAATAATCATTGTAATTTTCTAAAATTTCTATACGTCCGTGTATTTTTATTTTCTGTTATTTAATCTCTTGTTCTCATTATAATATTAAAAGTTTTACGTTAATTCAACTAAAAGAAAATGTTCATTTTATCAAGAAAAATACGATGTTTCTCTCTAAAATGTTCATATTGTTTTTATTTTTCCTCGTTTGAAATTTCGAATTCATTAATATGAATTTGAGTCGTATAGTTTGAATTGAATTTAGATATGAATCTACTCATGCTCCCCATTTGTCCAAATTAAGTAATTTGTAAATAATGAATGGAAAAAATTAAATATATGTTAAGTTTTCAGTAATATTAAGAGCAGCGATGGTAATGAGATTCCTTAATTGTTTATCTCTGTTTCAAAGTTCGGATCTTTCTAACTCATTATTGTTTCACCAACTCGAGTCGTCCTTTTATTCACTTTATTTACTGTCACGGTTTCGTAGCATTCAGATTCTTTTTCCGAATTCAGTTTCAACCTAGTCTTTGTAACTATGATGAAAAGGGATATTTTGTTTTTTGAAATTTAAGCTAAAGAGAGACCTCTGATATGAAAACTGGAAGTTATGCTTTGAAAGCGGAAACCGTTCCTTTCTCTTTAAATTGTCCAACTCTGACATTTCCCTTACTCTACACCTACGCAAATCCGGCACTCAGTCATCTGATACGAAAATATATCATCCAGTTCTGGTAGTTTCGTCAATGACTAATTAGCTGCAGAAACAATTTTTAGACCCTTAATATTCATGTTGTGATAATTAACTCCCTCCTGTGTGTTAGAAAACTATTTTTGTCTTTCTTCCTCCTTTTTGTCGTATTGAATCTTCTGTAGCTTTTTGTAGCGATTTCTCTTTATATAATCGACATTGCCTCGCCTTCTATTTTCCTATCAGAAACCCCTTTTTACCATCTCCGGCACTTACATGTTTACTTTCCTATCTATCAAATACTCTTTTCTAGGTCTATGCCATATATGCCTCTCAAATATATCCAATCTTTTAATAATTTTTCCAAGGGTTTATGTTTCTCAAATAAATAGTGAAACTATCTATTTGGGAAACTAAATAGACTAGTACTAAATAGATAGCGTAACAGTAACGGTCCACTTTGCCAAAGATATATTTACTATCTACTACTGTCACCCGTAAATGTTAATGACCGAAGAATGGATTGAGGATTGAACCTCACACTTTCTAATATTAGTTATCAATAGTTAGTATGGAGGAATGAGGATTACCGGCCAAGATGAGGAGTGGGGTAGTTTTCTATTACCTTGCTTAGCCAAAATGCTGTAAGGGAAACATGCCTATATACATTTAAATGCGCAGAGAGATATCACGATTGAAATTTTTCTAGCATTCTTTAATGAGTGCCATCATTTAGCATCATGCACACCTCATTAGATTTATTTCATCACAGCCTTTAGCAAGACTGTGATAAAAGTTACATTTTTCTCTATTCTGTGCCAAAAGAAAAATGAAAATGTTTATTTATTACAATATGATAGCAGAAACATTGGCTTGAAACAGTTGACTGTTTCAAACATATTCAGACGAAAATGTACTTTTGTGAAATTGTAGTGATATCCATTTTGTTAAGGGTAACTTTTGTTCGTATGTATAATTTTTATAGTATTTTCTCGGCCATATTGAATCAGTACAATTGGAGATATTTATTAGAGAAATACATTCTTTCTTTTAATTATTAAAATTGGAAATTGTGTATGATTATTGTGAACAAAGGTAGGAGATCTCTTAAAATTCTTAAAACTGAAAGGGGTTAGGATTATATGTGTGCTTGCTAATCTTTATACCAACCCCTCAGGGTCTAAGTCGACCTTTCTAGGGAAAAAAGAAGATGGAAGGTCATTTTGATCATCCTCTGAATGTTCCAGTTTCCTGCGAAAATGTTTGAATATGAAAACTGTTGTAAATGAGAACATTTCGCGTATCTCGCCACAGGCTTTCCTAGCGACCTTAATCCCTCTCTCAGAAGACAGCAGTTGTTAAGAAACGCCGAGCACTCATTCATTATTCACACACTGATCTCAGTGATACCCCACTTGCTGCTAAAACTCCAATCCGAATGCGGCTTCCTTATTTCGTGGCGCCAAACGCATTGCCCGGCGACATCGATGTCCCTGTGGAAGACGATTATACTCCCCTTGCCAGTTCTTTTTTTAAGAAGAAGGAATAGAGTCTTAAATGGCCTTAAGGAAGAGGAACTTGAATCCATAATTTTCTTCATTCACTTCTTTGACTCATTATAGGCTTATGGTTTATTCATTTCATAAACACATATCTACTATTGTAGACATGAAGGGACAAATTTTTCACCTGAGTACACCATAGATTTCGGTTTGACTTTCTATGTTATTTTCGTAAATTAAATTTTATGAGATGAAGTAAAATAGCTTTATTTATACTTCACACATTTAAAGGTTACTATCATACGCTTTTACTCGTCATTGACATGGATTACCTCTAAATCAAGACTTTTGTGACCCACCGGGATTCGGATTCAAGATATTATATCTTTAGTAGGGAAATTTGTTAAGAAAGAGCGCTCCAGCTTTTATATTATTCCCTTAAATGGCTATATTTTTACTGATAGACATTTTTCACGTACTCTTTCTCGGATTCTTAGAATGAATAGACAAATAAATCATCATTTTCTTCGGCTAGAGCCTGATCCTATCAACCCATAGTTTTCAGTGATTGTTATATTTATTAGGTTGGTTATTTATTCATTTTTTTCTTTATTTGAACGTTGTGACTGATGGATTTCACTTTTTGTACGGTTGGTTTTGTTGTATATTTAGTGAAATATATGATATTATTTTATTGTATTATTATCTTCATTCATTGCAATAACGAAAACGTTGAAGATTTAGTTATAATCAATCTGAGAGCGGGATTTCGTGGGTTTTATTGGAAGTAGTGATAAGAAATGCGAGATATCCTCTTGTACTCAAGGTTTTCTCTCTTTTTTGAGAATATTACTTATAGAGGAAATAGCTCTAAATCCAGTAATAGAGTTACAAAGACGAAGATATGCCCGGATCAATTAATTCTATATCAAACATTTTCACTTAAGGTCATTAATACTTTATGTTTGTTACGTGGATAATTCATTACCGTATGAATGATCGTATATATAATTAGACTTGAATGCTTTTATGTATAGAAGTTGTAAATTTTCATAAAGTAAATGCAATTTCACTTCCTACGCCCCTTTCTTTTTCTCAGAATATGATTTCGATATATTTGAACCCTAAATCACTGTAATAAATTATAGTTCTGACCCAAAGTGATATCAGGGATTGAGCAAATGTTGTTCCAGGTGCTATTTTCATCTCCCAGCTGGTATCCAATTAATTGCTTCGAAATGGACTGATAGGATTTTACTCTTTTAAGACTAAACTTGAACACGAAACTGATGAAAACTCAAACAGTTGAAATACTTGTTAAAATTCAAGGAATTTTCGATGTTATGCTTCTAAATCTGAGTCTGGGTGCCAGCAATCAGTTCCGGGCAAATCCTCTCCCGTGCTATTCATTCTCAAAATGGGAACAAATACTTCATTGGTCATCCACCGGAGGACAGAGGTTTTCCATTAAAATCCGAACTATCTGGAAAAGGAAAAATTTCGGGCTCCCAATGGATTTATATTTTTTCCACAAGGGGTGGGGAGGATTGAAATGGAAAAAATCCGATCGGGAAAAATTCGAAGAGCTCTCTAATGTCTGCGTGGGCAGGTAATGGGAAGAAATCGTTTCGGCCAAACTTATTTGTGTCCGCAAGTTGGAAGAAATTGGGGAGATATGGAGATACCCATTAGGATGGAGCGTTTTGCCACTTTTTTCTGAGCGAAATGTAATACCCAGCAAAACTGGCCCACCCACATAGACATTACTAATGTAAAATTTTCGGAATCAAAAAATATCTTCGATGACAATTTTTAACTCGAAGTTTCGAAAATTTTACAAGAATATCAACATTGTCATGCATTTTTTCGGTTAAAACGACCATATTTTTGCGTAAAGAGAAGTCACTTGCAAATAAAACTGATGACCAAGCCTCAATATGCCATTTACATGCCTCTGAAGGTGCCTCCTATAGGACTACAAAATGAGGCAAATTTAGTATAATTGAGCTGTTTTGTAGCACCTTCCGTCCTCTACAAATCTTTCACAAGGTTTCTCGTAGAGGTAGCTAATCATTGCTGCTTTGCAAATATTTATAACATTTAATATCTTATTTATTGTTCATATATTGTCATTATACTTGGTTATTATTATACTTCATTATACAAGCAAATTTTGAATATGTGATGAGTTCTCTCCCGTGGAATTTGACCGAGGCAATTTGGCAGTAGTGTGATAAAACTTCTATCTCATCTCGTATTTAATGTAGGTGGTGAATGAGCTTACAAATACTTTGCGTGATAAAAGGATGAACAATGAGTGGAGAGATTGTCATCTTGACTCTTCTTAATCTTCGGAAATAACTCGAACGTTTTGTCTTCGAGATAGCTATGTTGAACAATTTTCATACGTCACACTGAGAAGTAGAATTATCATCTTTCTTTAGAATAATTATGATTCTCTGCGTTGTGGGAAAGTTCTGTTTAATATTTCAACCAGCTTCCTAAGTTCCTCGTTAAATTGTGAAGTTAAGTGAAGTTAAATTGCGTTTTCCAATGAAAATCTTTTTTCACCCAATTCATAACTGACGTTCCAATCCATTGCGTAGCTTTAACCCTTTTCGTGGAGAGCAGTGGATGTAGCATGGAATTTTGAAACATATTTAATTTTCCCATGAATTCATAATTGAGCCATATGTTCTCCCAGGATATTTCTAGATTATCATGAGACTAAATTACAAACTTTCCGCTTTGAAACGAGGAAAGATGAGGAAATGACGGAAAATGCGTAATTTGCGATCGTCAACTATTCCAGAAGCGTGGACTGGATGCGCCTGTAATCGAAAATTTTGCAATTAGCGCGCTACACGTTTCGAATGGTGATGAATTGTCCTACCAGGAATAGTTCCATGTTTAACGTTGCGGAAAATGTGCTTCATTGGTTATTGATGCATCGCTCGTTGCATTTGCATGATTTGCGAACCGAATCGATGTTTGGCCATACTTTTGTAATTGCACCCGTAGATATTTTAGAAATCTCTCATAAGAGAAGTCACTGAAATATTTGATTGACACAGTCCATTTGTATTTACTACATTATTTTTGGTATTTACTTAAATCTATAGGGTATTTCTGCTCGTTTCTTATGTACTAAATTAGTCTACTCACCGTAAATAGACATGATTTAACTACATACTACAATATTATAGTTATTACCTTATTAATTTTTTAATTTAGAAATTGACGTTACCTCCGGGACAGTTTCAAATACCTTACGTATAGAGTAATTTTCAAGTTTCTCATTAATTTGTGATTCAAATATTTTTGATTGTGTCTTGCTGTTTTATTCTACTACTTATCTCGGCAAATTTGATTATGTGTTCAGTCTCTTTTGTCTATTTCCTGTTACTTTCCTTTTATTACTTTCCCTTTCTTTCTTCCTTAAAAATACGATACTTTCAATTCTTTCAGTAGGTTTCGCAGGTTTTCACTCTCCGTCTTACCGTTGGCGTTTTCCTACAGTTTGTTTTTTTTTCTTTTTTCCTAAGTTTTGACTTTTTTTTCTTTATTAGAGGTTAAAAATCTCCAATAGCCGTTTTTGTCGGCGTTCTAATAATCTAATTATTCTATTCTAAATCTAATCTAATTACTCCTGACAAAGAATGCATCGCATTCGAAATACGTATTGAGTGTTCTCAAAAAGGGTGATGTCCTGTCTTGTTTTCTCGGGATACCGGGAAATGAGAAGAGGAACGCCGACGGAAACGGCTATTGGAGATTTTAAACCTCTAATTCCTTAACAGCCGTGTCCCAATTTCCCTTTATGTTTAGTTTCTTTGTAACCCAACGCAACATTTCCCTCTTTTGACTTTTATTTTGTCTTATACCTGCAAACTCTTTATTGAAACATTTAATGATATAGAGTTTGAAGTAATATGAGCCTTGCAAATTTCAATCGCCCTTTTATAAATTAGTTTTATTATTATCATATGCAAATTGTAGTTTTGATTTAAAGTTTTATGCTTATGAGTTAATTTATGACTTAACAGATTATTATTTACTATAAAGTGATTATTTTGTTTTTATTTCGATTGTTGATCGTTAATTTCATCCTTATTTAGCAGTGTATTACCCTTATTTTTTTGTTTTATGTTAAAGCATTTACTGTATTGTTTGTCATATCTGAGCCAGGATCTGCATAAATTCTTTATCTTAATTGCTATTATTAGCATTATTAACGGTAAATTTCTGTTCTGTTGCAAAACGTTTAGTCTGACAGGATGTCAATGATTTTCTACTTGGTTAGAAATTCGAAAATATCAATTAATAGAATTCAGTGATATTTTTAACATTTAACGATGGGTATATTTCATTTGGGGAAATATTGCTGAGATAATTTTTTTAAATAAAACTTTTAAAAAAGGTCTTGGTTGTTAATCGACTTAACTTGTTGGTAAAAAAAAACCAAGGTTTTTGATGCTTCAGAGGATCCGTTTATCGACACCAGGTGGCGTTGAAAAGACGATCGGAATGCGGTTCAAGGTTGTGTGGACAGGTGGCGTCGATTCTCAACGCCGAAGACGTAATTTAGTCCAACTTATTAGCAGAAACATCCCAAGCGTGGAGGAGAAATTCGCGAGCGTGAAATTTTTAGAGAGGTCTTTTAATTAGCATCGGAATGCTTATTTCCTCTGTTTCCGTGCAAAATGCCTCGAGAATTTTTATCTTCGTTGGTTTTTGAATAAAGGAAGATGTTTTAGTAAATGTAAAAAAATTTCTAAATGAAGTGGTCAGTTTGTTACTAATTAGTGAAGTAAAAAATGAATCAAGACAAGGTCATGGTGCACGTGGTGTATGTATAATGGTATAAAAGCTATAAAATAATAAAGCAGAATATTATAATTGTGTTTCTGGGTTGAATTATGAAATGTATTTTAAGTGCGGCTGCATAAGCACGCCGTCTTATCTAATTTATCATATCAATTGAAAAGAATATATCCACTCTTGTGATTGAAAAAGAGAAAAATCCTTGCGTTTTTAATTAATTGGAAGGGTTAGACGACCATTAGTCTTTTCAGTTATATGTGGATTATTTGATCATTCATTCTACCTCGCCCGAATAGTTTCGTAATGCATTGGTAAATGCTTGATGAGGGTTCAGGAATAAGTTTTCTTTAACCCAGCGATTGAAAGATATAAAAAAAAGACTATCGACTGCTTTAGGGGTAGAAGATAAACCACTCACGTCGATTGTTTGATATGTCTAAATTTTTATTTTCATAACCATTATTTGTAATATTACATAATAGTAATCAAAAAATATAAAGAGAAAAATAAAACAAAAGTAAGGATTTTTTTCTAAACATTACTGAAGTTATTCCTGCTTTCCTTCTCCCCTGTGTTTTTATCTTCTAAATAACTAACTTTTTCATTTTTTGACGTTGGAAAAAATTATTCCAGTTTCGAATATACCCAGTGTTATGTATTTGCAAAAATATAAATTCGCTCTCTATATCGCCAATATCGCAACAGTTTCTCGTATTGATTATTACTTGTTGTTACTCAAATTTTTGTCTTAAATTCTTCATTTTTTGTGTTCTGTATATCATTAAATTTATTTTCATATCATCATGGTTTTCACTAGGATAATCATTTCTAAAAAGAGATTTTATGCCTCTGTCAATATGACCCGACATGACTGGAAACGTACATAAATTCCACGTGGAAACTTAGGTTAATACTTTCATAAAGAACATGATTATTATTAAATTTAAAACATTAGCCAATTATTTCTAACAGTAATTTTTGAAATTTATTTCGTAGTACAGCTATGTGCAAAAAAACTTAAATCCTTAGTCTTATATAGCCCGCGGGAATTTAATTTTTTTTTGCTCATAGCTGTACCTAATTGTTCATCCTTGAAAGGGAAAATCCTAGGAAGACTTGCTACCTCTAGCTAGTAATACTCCCGACGGTTGAGGGATGTTCGAACTGACGATGTTCTGCCATTAATTCTCTGTATTTAGATTCAGCAGGGCAGTATTCGAGGCCGGTTAATTAAAGGTCTCCGAACTCCTAATGATCAAGGTTACTATTTCACTTCAGGGTAGCGTAGACGGGATTCAGAAAAGAAAAAGTGGATTCTCTTTCTTTCGCTTTTGATTCCTCTTTTTTCTCTCCTTCATCTTCGGCATCGATCGTGACCCAGCGAAGGTCATCACGGTGGCGTTAATGAGAAAAGTTCGTGAGAATTTCAATTGCGTCTCTTTTTTGCCCTGAAAAGGCAATAAGGGGTCATTGTTTGCCACCTGCACTTTCCTTTCGCCTCTTCTTTTCCGTGTTTCGCTTTCGATGGGACCATTATCCTCGTTCGAGAGCCATCGATGGAGAGTTGCGATTAATTTTTAAGCTCCGTCGAGAGTGAATTCCATCTCGAAAAGGCTCCCTATGAACCTATCAACTCGGATAACTTGTTCCGGGAACTGGGGAGTAATTAGTAAATGAAGCCAATCTTAAAGAACTGCTATAATCCTAACGCTTCATTTCCAGTGATTGGCTATCGTCATTTAATCGTTGCGAGGTTGTAGATTTGGTGGACTTTTCAATTTTTGTTTTTCGTAATCACTGGTTGCTTCCTCTCCATATTTAGATAAATAAAGTGGTACCAATGAATTTTCTTTCACTCCATTTCGGAGTGAAAACGGCATTATACGCCCAAAATAAGAATCATTTCTCGGTTTTCGTACTTAAGTTATAAATTTGTCTCGAGAAAGGAGATTGTTTAACAAGGCATATTATTTTAGTTAATTAGAGGTTTAGATAAATATTTTAATCACCATCTTTGTCAGCGTTCCTCACCGCGTTGCCACCAGTTTTCGGAAACAACATAAATACCCGGATTAGTGGCACTAATTAACGTAGCGTAACAAGCGTTTTCATAAAATGATGGCTTAAAGCTCCTAGAGTTACGACAGTTAGCTTCAACTGCAATCGCAGATGTTTGCATAAAGTATCAATCATTTGGTAAATGCTGAATCGTTTATGAAACACCACTGAAATTAAATTTTGGACCACTCTCAACTGCTTCAGTATGAAGTAACCGGTAAATTTTCTTTTATTTCGGTTTTTCTCACTCTAAAAGCATGCAAGAATTTTTGTATCCTTCTCTCGTGCAATAATTCATGTTTCTGTTAGTGAAAGAGCATTCAATGAATTCCTGGCGTTCTTTTGCGTGCTAAAATGGAAGGAAATTATTCCCTTTCCCTTTAGTGATATGCAGCCGTTTTTATTTCTCGGATCGCGTGACAACTTCATCAATTTTTGTATCTCTACTTTCTAGAGAAGCTTCTACTAGTCCTATGAGTTGACATTTTTCTTCGAAGTACAGTCTTTGGAATTTTGTACTTGTAAGCTGCAATACAACCAAAGGTCATTGCCTCGCTATTTTCGCTTGTAATTACTGCGGGTTTGTATTGAATACATACTTATCTTCTTTACTGGGTTCATATGAGCAGAAAAAATGTCATCTTCTTTTGCAACGCAGTGTATGAGCATTATTTACGTATCTATATATAAGAATAAGAAAACAGTTCCATGTAGTACAATTAAATATGTAATAGCGGACTGTATCTGTGTTTGGTGGAGGTGTTTGTATATTGTTTATTTTAATTGCTTGACTTATTGTTCTAATTGGGCCTATTGCTATTGTTAAGATCTGTACTGTCCACGGGAGGTTTTTGGAGGGATTTCCCTCACGTCCTTGGGCAAATGCCTGACAGATTATATTGTTAGATTATATCCCACTCAACCGTTGCCACCTGGTATTAACACCAACTTGCAGCATAAATAAATATACTTGGTGGTATTGGATGCATTTAGATTCAGTTATACATAAAACACCCTGAATGAAGACGTGTAGACTTCAAGCGGTTCCGTGGAATCGATTTCTAACACTGCTGCGTTCATAGAGTAATACATTATTCGAATCCTTGATAGAATAGATTTACTGCACTCGGGCGTTAAAAAAAGTCAACAGTGGCGCCACAGGAGATAGGTGGACGTAAGTGGCAACAGTCTCCACACCTCTTTCTGGGTCTCGCAGTAGAGGTTGTCCCCCTTCCGCTGGAGTCCTAGTGAGTAATGACTCCAAGGGGATCAACCGGTCCTGGGAGGGAGCCTCAACTGCGTCACTTATTCCCTTTTTATCCGAACTTCTGGGGAAATAAAAAAGCTCTGCGGCGTGTAGCCCCGCTGTCGTGGAAAGAGTTATTCTTTTGCATACCGATAAGTATTGTGACGAAGATTTTGGGGACATTCCATTGGCTATCGGCAATTTGTTCACTGCGGAATTTTCTCACTCCGCTTTGATTTATGGATTCATCTGAACCTGCCAAAATGGAGTCAGAAGGATTTTTTAGCAAAAATTCATTTTTCGAATGTCTCTTTAAATTCCTTGGCAAAAGATCCAATTTTAAGAGCAAAGTAGAATTTGGAATGCATTATTAATTTCACTCGTGGTGTATTTCAAGCATGATGCAATTCATTTGCATCCAGTACCTCCACAAGTTTCATTTGTTATGGGAATCATTTGGTATGGGGATTTAGGAAAATGGTATGAAGGTAGTGTATTGGTAAGATGACATTTTCGAGATAATTTCATGATTCAAGACATGTTTCTGCGAAGCCATGAATTGATCATTGATTGTCATTTTCAGGTTTAGGATTTGTAGAATTTCCTGATGGTAAACTGACAGCATTCTTATAAAATGCATATGTTGTTGGAAAATGTGGTCATACATTGCTTCATTTGATAAATTGACTCTTGTTAGCTAAAAGTGAAGTTTTCATTCATGAAAGTACTTTTTGATATTTCGACATTGATATCGTCGATATTGACTGAAAGATCCCTTTCAGTCACAGAGTTTTATTTGCTTCATATAATTTTGTATCCTGTTTCTTTTCAAATTGTTAAGCTTAATTTTTTTTGTTTGTATAAGCCGTGCCCATTAAAAATGCTTTAGCGCCTCCCAAGATAATAATTATCAATGGTTAGTAGAGATCTTTGTTTATTAAAACTTTGTAAACTTAACTGTTGAGAACCTTTTTGCTCAATGCTATTTCTTGCATTGCTTCTATTGCCAGTATTTTAAAAATGAAGGTAAATTAATTTCTACCACGTCAATTATAAATCAATATTATATGTATATCGATTTATAATCGACTATAATATATTTCATTGTTTCGTCACAGACATTATGAGTTCATTTTTTCTGTATTAGAGGTTAAAAATCTCCAAAAGCTGTGCTCCAAAATGTCTTTCTTTACATTATTTCTGCTTTTTTAATTTCTTTTCATTAGTATATTTTTATTTTTGTATACAATGTAATATCAGGAACGTTAAAAGGAATAATTAAAATGTTCACAATAGCATTCTGTATTATAATAGTACTCTAGCAATCGATTTTTTGAGTTTGATATCTGTGACAAGGTCTTTGAAAATATCTATCCTTTTTCGAAAGATGTATTTCTCTAGTGTTGTATAGTTTATCAAAGGCATTGACCTATTTTATCCGCACCGCATCAATCAATCAAAACGAATGCATGTTTTAAGTACAGAGTTGCTTTACAAATGACGTTGAGTTACATGCTTAAGTGCAAACTCGTTCCTTTTGTGCCATTACCGCATGTACTCGAGAGCACTTCCATGAAGACATGAAGTAAACTTCTTCGTTTAACGACTAAGCGATGAGGCGAAAGGATTGTTGTTGGCTTGTCGTCTCATTCATCACCTGCCATAACCTGTCGTCCCGTTACATTTCGACCGTATATTCACAGCGAGTCGCCTTACAGCTCCCATTTACAAAGTGCACCGGTTCGGAGTGAATGCTAGTTCATGCATTAATCGTAGAGGTGAATATCCACCGATCGCATTATCGTGTCCGGTTGTTCATTCCTTCTGGAATAAGCAAGTTTTTCATCGCGTCTGTCTCCTATGCAGTATGAATGTTGTTCAATATGTATTCCAGGGAGGTGCGCAGTTTTAATTTACCTGTTCACGCAAGGATTCCTTTTCTGCGACGTGTTATGTGGATGGCATTCGTTATTTAAACGAGTTCAGCAGACCACACGATTCTGAGAAACATCCCTGTTTTTTATATAAAAATATTAGAATAATTAAATTGTCCATTCTTCCCAACCACTCTCTACATATTTTCATGTACACATAAATGACTAACGTGATAACTTCCATGATTCTCTTTAGAATTAAATTTGAAGTGTTGAATTCGTTCGAAGATAATGGATATTCAAATCCAGCTAAGCAGCGCCTTTAAAAGGTTTTAGGTATTCGCTTTCTCTAATTCATGCCGTGAACTGGAATAAATTACATGGGTAAGATAATGCGCAAGCATTTTCTTTATTTCTTTCAAAAATATATTATTGATGAAATTAACATATAAAAGCGACTGTCTGGTGAATTGGTGGAATCCTCTTTCATACTGTTAATAAAATAGTCTAAATGCGGGATTTACTAGGGAAGTTTTACTCATATTATACAGTTCATGCATAGGTTAAAAATTTAAGTCACTCGACATTCAATCAAAGAGATCCTTAAGAAATATTCATATAGAAGACGAGTAGAATCTCTTACAAACTTGATATATTTATCTGCAGTTGTAATCACGGGTCCATCTTGAATTTTAAGAAAAGGCTTACAGCATCTATTAACCTAGAAAATTCAATCATTGGGTAAATTTAACAGTAATAGTTTACAGTTAATATTTATTTTAAACATAAAATGATGATGGATTAAGTCTTCTCGGGT
This sequence comes from Sympetrum striolatum, assembly GCA_947579665.1. Classification (NCBI taxonomy): domain Eukaryota; kingdom Metazoa; phylum Arthropoda; class Insecta; order Odonata; family Libellulidae; genus Sympetrum; species Sympetrum striolatum. The sequence continues at coordinate 44,194,691 of OX388351.1, read as the reverse complement.
TGCCAGCCGGGTCGTTGCTTCTATGTCTCTCGGCGTTTCGGTTACGGTTTTCGGAAACGTCGAGAGAAAACGACCAAACAAAAACAAAACAAAAGATCTTTTCAATAGCAATTCTACCGTCCTCAGGGGACTTTCTTTGTATTTTACGACTTCTAAGGACGGTAGCATTGCTATTGAAAAGATCTTTGGGTACAATTATAGTGCGGCATTCATTTCTTGCTTTATCCAGTTACCTGGAAATACATCTACATCTACATTAATACCCTACAAGCCGCCTTTCGGCATGTGGCAGGAGGTGTAAACACCAGTCGAATCTAAATTACTTCCTTATTCGGTTATTGTCACGTATTGTTCGCGGAAAGAATGAATCTCTAAAACGATTCGTCCTATCATCTATTTCTCTTAACTTACGGTCATTATCGGATCGACCGACGTAACAGGGGGGTTGCATGATACCGATTGTATCTTCGGAAAATGTAGTTTCCCTGAATTTATTAAGCAATCGCAGCCTAGCTTCCAATCTCCTTTCTTTCAAGGATTCCCAACCAACGTCTGAGAGCATTTTTGTAACGCTTGCTTTTTTATCGTAGCATTTCTTAACAAAACGAACCGCTTTACGCTGCACTTTCTCGAGTTCGCGATTACACGTTTCATCCGCCAGATCCCATATACTTGCCGCATATTCCAGAAGGGGTCTGACCAAGGTAAAATAACATCGCTCTCTCACCTTTTCGTCGCATTTACCGACAATACGCTTTACAAAGCCAAGCCTTTTACTTGCTTTGCCGCAGATTTTTCGAATATGCGTGCCCTAATTTAAGTTATTAGTAATGTTGATCCCGAGATATTTAACTGAATCTACTACTTTGATACTAATTCCATTAATTTTGTATGGGTAATTTGGACGTAATTTTTTCTTTTCGAAGAAATAAACTACGGAGCATTTACTTACGTTAATATCTAATTGGAGGAGGAGGAGAAACGCCGACAAAGACGGCTTTTAGAGATTTTAAATCTCTAATTCATTAACTGCCGTGTTCCAATATTTCTTTCCTTACAACCTGAGAAAACTTCATCCATAATATCCACCGGGAAAGCACCAGATCCTTTATAAAATAATGATGTTAAATATAATGTTTCCCATCATGTAAGTATCAAACTATAATCAACGCTATTTCAGCAATTACCACAATCAAAATTCAATAAACTTTTGCAAGTAAAGCGACGACTTTATTTCTTCAGTTGAAATTATCAGGTTCGCTTATACGGAAACATTCACGCGCATGGAAACGTAAGATACCTTTCATTCAACGCATTAACTTGCGCTTATTACAATCAACCCGTGAGTTCCGTTCCTAGAATACATACCGTGCTCATTTGAATTAGTCAGAAATTACGTGCACGCTCAACCGTAAAACATAGTAAACCCGTTGCGCTGAAGGGGAAAAATCAACTCATCGCAGACTTCTCTAAATGAGGTCTTCACCCCGTTTTGTGAGTTTTTTCCGACCCCTTTGCCACCCGATGCTTTGGTATTCGTAATTTTCCCGTCCACGAACGCATTTCCGTAAACTCCATTAGCCGATGAAATCGAGCGGAAAAAGGCTCGATGTCCTCGCAATCCGTGGCTTTGTCCTTACAATTAAAAAGGGTACGGTAAAAACAGGCAGGTATTAGCGGAAATTAAAGCGTCATGGGTCTGCCATGTTAACTTTTGGAGTTAATATGTAGGTAGTGAGGTTTTTTCAACGCATTCACTTCCGGCCAAAACATTTGGTTTATTCTTCCTTTTTTTATGAGGCAGAAAGAGCTTTGTTTGCGGCATTGTTGGTATTTAAGATGTTTGAAATTTGCGCGTAAAGTCAATTGCAGACATTTGTTATATCGCTGAAAATATTTTAAGGTTGGTGTACCTCAATGTGGGAAAACCTCATTGCTTTCCTTAATTATTGGAGTTCATGTTTTCATAGCATCATTTTCAATCATTTACCCCTTTTAAATCTGCAATAAACGAAAAGTTTTTGAAATTATATATTTTATTGTAGATGACGCGTGTGAATATAACGCCATGATCGCAGAAAAATAGTTTTTTCCGAAAGATTGGTTTTGTTGCGAAATTATTACTACATTCACCCTTTCAGATGGTTTAATATAGACGAAGTAGATCTTTCTGCTATACTTTGCCGTTTGTTTAACTAGCCTTTTAATTTCTAACACAAGGCTTTTCTTTGCATTGAAATTAAGAACGACGGCAACGAAATTTTGTCTGCAAGATGTATTAGAAATTCAATCGCAGAATTTTTATTTTTGGCAAATTTGATCGTAATAATTATAATTTTAATTTAATCATCGTGAAGTTGTGGTTACTTAAAGATTGTCTGGAAATAGTTGAGGTTCTCATTAATTCAGAGTGAGGTATGTTATTGACCTTGATTATTCATGCAGCTTAAAACAATGTTCTGAAACCAACGCAAACATTTCGTCGTTCCATGCTTCATTATTAATTAAAAATCCATCAAAGTTTTACATTTTTTTCTGGAAGGTCATTATAATGTCATAATGAAGGTCTATATGTTCACCGACTATTTATGAAACTTCAAAACAGGATCGTCTTTGAGCATGCTCGTCGTATAGCAATGAAACGAAATGGTTGTGTTTGGGGAAACTACAATATTTTTCTTAGGGTATTTTAAAGAGAAAAGAAATTAAAGGTTTAAAATCTTCAATAGCGGTCTTTGTCGGTGTTCCTCGTCTCATTCACCGGTATTTGGATAAAACAAGAAAGGATCGCCGCACTTCTAAGTTGAGTTTTCTTAAAAGTGCAGCAATATTTTATTGTTTTTTCCAACTACCGGTGAATGAGACGAGGAAAGACGGCTATTGAAGATTTTAAATATCTAATTGCTTAACAGCCTTGTTCCATATTTTTTTACAGTAAAAAACAGATTTTCCATTTATTATTTTTGAAGACAGATCTTCTCTTATACCTTTTCTCTGTATCAAGTGTAACCGTGGTTGAAAAGAATTTACCAAAAGGATAAAAGATGTGAATTTGTTGAGATCATCAATTCTTACGCTCTTATGAATCAGCGAAACGAGACCAATCGTATGCAAGTTCGGCAACACTTTTCCTTTCACCCTCAATTGTTTGACTTATAGTTTCAGATGCTATTCCCAGAGGGTGTTTTTGTTCGCCGAAACGTATGGGAGCGCAGGATGTGGTCTCGGGCATTAGATACCGGAGCAATGGGCGTAGTAGGGTCTTTCAGGGTAGCTACAATAGAGGTCGCTATTGAAAATCCCTCGCAGCCCTAACAAAGAGCGAGGCGATTGCCTGCGCTAACAAATGAAGGTGCAGCTGCGATTCATTGGCGCGTGTTACCGACCTCTATTTTCCGAACGGGTTATAACTCCGTGGGCTTTCTCGGACTTTCGAATACCGTCGCTTACTCTCCCATTATGCCTCTTACATCCATTGACTTTCCTTTATTATACTTCCCAGGAATTTATAGCATCCAGATTTCTTTACTTTCGATTTCCAAGCACTCTTCCCGCTCAAGTACAAATTGATACTCCAGTTGATGCATCGGTTTTCGTTATGGATTCAAATTGCCGTTATCCTGGGCGATCAAGCTGAATTTATACTGGGTTACCGAAAGGAATTTATCGCGTAAGAATTCTCGCTGACCTACGGAGCTAGCTTTCAATGGTAACCCATATTTTACTTTATACTCCTATTTATATTCCATTTGCATTACGCTATTTTTATTTCGATATGAAATCTAGATGATCAGGCGTTACCTAGTGGAAAGCTATTAAGGTAATGAAGAAATAACACTGTAAATTTTCCACACTTTTATTTTGCTTACGACCGGTTTCGCTACCGGAGTAGCATCTTCTGGTACAGAAAATATTGCAAGGCTGTTTAAATGTCTTAAGATGCTACTGTGGTAGCGAAACCGATCGTAAGCAAAATAAAAGTGTGGAAAATTTTGTGTTATTTCTTCATTAGCTTTATTTCGATAATTATGTTTTTATTAACCTCAACTTTTAATTTATATGCATCTCGTTTCACAAACGGTTTATCTTTCGTGATGCCCTGTCACTAGTAGAACTGAATATGAAACTAATTTTGGCTCGATTATATCTGAAGTATGCCATCAGTGCTGTAATCTTCAATCTTCTTTCAGAATAACATTTTGCTCCATAATCAGTACGAACTAGTTATTACACCTCAACACTGTATGAATTGAACATCCCACTTAATTTAACATTCGAATATTACAGACTCTATAGTTATTCTGAAAATTAGATTAATTTTTGAAAATTAAGGATATAAAGTTTTTATGTAAGACTTCCATCGGTAAAATGAAATAGAGGGATGCTTTAGATATATATTTCCTCCAGAAGAATTATTTAATAAATAATCTAAAACTATAATCAATCGATTCGGCCTAGATGTTGTGGAAAGACAGACAAGATAATTGAAAATGGTTTTTTACCTTCGTGGAAAAGTAAAAATCTATTTTCAATCTAAAACTACTTATGTTGCACCATAGCATAAATTAATATATAATGAATTACTTTTAACTATCGGTCTATGGGTTTCTTTTCATCATTCACTCCATTTTCAAGCGTGCAGAAGTCGTGATTTGTTCACTTGCTTGGCATCTTTATGGAGCTGTTGTATGAAAGACTAGTTTATATAAGAATTTATCTGTGGAAAGCTTTCTTCAAGGTAATATTTATTTATATTGAATATGATATCAAGGTTTCAAGAAATCAAAAATGAGGTAGTGGTTAATGTATGTACTATACCAGTGGTTCCCAAATTTTCAAGTCCGTGGACCCCTTGAAAGAGGAAAAACACTAAGGGACCCCTTCTCAGTTTTGGCATGAAGCAAACAATAATTTTACAAACTCATATATTTATTGGTTTGTAATTCTAAGGAAAAAAATATTAATATAGGACGTCACTGCCGTTTATTGGCAAGAGTATTTCAGATTTTACAATTCAGATTTTAAAATTTTTGGTATCCTCTACTTTTTATTAATGCGTCTGCGGACCCCCAAAAATATTGTGGACCACACTTTGGGAACCTCTGTACCACCTCTATTGAAAAATACCTCTTACCTCTATTGAAAAATAGTTCCGCATCTAACACTCTCAAAAGATATTAAAAAATAAAATTAGAGAAATTTAGGTAAGTATCTTTTCACTTTAAAAATAAGCAATGAAACAATAAAATTGATCCTGTTAGTTAAATCTCACTCAATTTTAGAAATTATTTTAATCTCATAATAGCAATGTTTTCATAGGTATTGCCCAAAGCTTATGATTTATTTTCAATGTTACCCTTTCCCCAACTTAGGACTTCACTTGAGCGTACCCAACCGTGATAATAGCGTTTAATCCTTGTAACCCTTTTTCCAATCATGTTTGTAAATCCTCGGCCATTATTGATAAGGTTGCCGGTCGTTGGTCCAAGCGGATAGCCTGCGTCCCCTCCTGCTTGCGGTCAGGGAATGTTGAAGGCACTTAATGAACGCTGTTAACGGATCAATGCGCTTCCAAGTGTTGCCCTTCGGTAATATTAGCCCTCTCCGAAAGATCTACTTAAAGTAGTCTGTAGATCCTACACTTCGCTAGGCTTATGTAGAGACAGAGCTACTTCAGTGAGCTACTTGTGTAACTTACATGATTCCTTTGGATGCCTATTGTTTCGAATTTTTTATGGTAGTGAACTCTTCAGTGAAACCCACATCTGACTATTGCTCTTATTGTAGTATTGGAGAACCTCTATTTTTTATATAGCAATGATACTCTTTCATTTTTCATTTTGTTATATGCTTCTCCATCGTCAAAAACGAAGCTTTTATCAATTAATCTTCACTTTCGTGGACAATTTGGAGGAATTAATTAATTATCTTCATGATCCCCGAGTAGATCTGGTTAGATGTCATTAATCTTCTTACCTTTGCTTTTCATTTACTCAGAAATTTTGCAACCATCTGCTTTAAAAATTCCCGATGTGAGGTGCGTATCTGAATTCTCTCTCTTGAATATGTCAAGTGGACCCGAAGACTGGTGAATCAATGTTCACTCATGCCATGATTTGCTTTTACATTAAAGGCATCGTATTACTAATGTTGCCCTCCTCGACATTATCATTTCATATCCGTGAATCAATGATGGGTTTGCTCTCTCCAATTAATTGGAAATTTATTTTATTGAGGTTGTAGTGGTCATTGAGAAATTTCTGTTTGATCCGAGGTACTCGTGAATTCATCAATTTAGAACGAAAGTTGGAAAAAATATCGTTCACGTTCTGGATATTTAATTTGATCCTCTTTGTTGAGAGTTAATGCAATATTATGATCGAATTACATTTGACACTCTCTATTGATATTTCTTGATTATTTGCTATGTCAGACTTGTCGCTTGTAAAAAGGTTTACTTTTTATCGCATTTATCTTTTCATAAATGTATTGAATCTGTCTATGCTTTTATTTTATTTTAGAGTAGAAGCATGTTTTCTCGTAGCTAATTACAACCTTTGAAAAGCAAATGTTACATACTATGCTGCTTTATCAAACGTTTATCTGTTATTTAGTCCTTCATCTCCGATTATTCGCAATTGAAACTTTTCTTTGAAAAATAACATTCACCATGTTTCTCTGTTTGATAGAATGATCGAACTCAGTTAATTTCCAGTACATGGCGTAATTTCGTTGATCTAATAACAGAAAGTCTTTAGTATTGATTCGAAACTGTTTTTAAAACTGAAAATTCAGAAAAGCTAGATCTTCATAGTTTTCCCAAGTACATTTTTATTCATTTTTCCCTTTTAGAAATTACTCAGATTTTCAGACGCACTTTATGAACCAAAAATAAATCTTCGAGAATATTTTCGTGTTAGATTTGTTTTACGCGATCAAATTTCATCCTATACATTTAGAGCTGAGGAACTGAAAGAATAAAAATAAAATCTGTCTGTCAAAATATCTCTATTTTCCTCGAAATTATCGGAAAATATTATTTTCCTCTCATATGTATTCGACGATCGGCTTGCGTGGTTGCGTTGTTTGCTTTCGTCGATGGCTTGTGACGTAGAAGATATCGTTAACCACGAGATTGTCTGCTTGAAAGAGCTTCTGTAGAATCCTGAACACCGGAAGTAATGCCTTTGAACGAATTCTTCAGATCTCTCCCTTTGTGAGGCCATGTATCCATATCCATGATGCATTGAGCGAAAGAAACCGCTGTTTAATTTTCGTGAAGAAGTAGCCCAGCTTAATTTTAGGTAGCTGATCTATCGTTTAATGAGGAGGTTGATCCCATGTTCCATAAAAGCGATGGGATTAGGTCTATAATTCTCTCCTTATTTAATAAAAAACTGACCCTGTGAGGTCTTCCTTTCTAAGTTGTATACATTGGTGAAAATCGGTAAACTTTTCTGCGTTTTTTAATGAAAGTATATACTCTTTTGTGCTATATTTTATCTGTCTAGATCGGATATTCTTTATATATATATATATATATATTATTATATATATATTCTTATAAATTTAATAATTTGGTCATTTTTTGTTCCCAGCAATTGCTTTGTTTCATGATTCATCACGGAACGTTTTATCGTTAAAATTAACTTTGTCGTAGGCAATATTATTTTAGTCTGGATCTTTTGAGCTAGATTTTATCTTCTATATCTAATGTAATACCAGTAAGGTAACCAAGAATTTCTGCTGTATTTTTGTTATTTCTCATTAGCTGCAATACGGATGCTTATGGCAATAATTCCCGTTATTCACCAATTAATCTAAAATAAGCAAGAACTGATTAGTTCCAGTATATATTCTACAATAAAATATGTATAGCATTCATAAAAATTGTTTTACTAATTCTGAAGTATTATTATAATCATCGAAATACCTATCGATACTATCTTGTTATGATGTTATTTTCAGAAGTGTATTATTGATATTTCTGTTGCAATTGCTACAAAAACGTCTAATACTTAGTTATGAAAAGATCCAATTCAAAGTGTTATAAAGTTTTTAATAATTAGCTCTCAGGGTAAATTAATCTCAGTGAGAGGAAACACGATATTTGGAGGAAAAATTTGGATTTATTTCTCTACAGTAATATGTAATTCATATAATCATAACAGAGAATATGTACCAATGTTATAAAATGCAATGCAAAGCGATATTGGAATTGCAAATTCCGTATTTGTCACGTAAAAAAAGCTTACTCCGTAACTTATTTTGAATTCTTTCTGCATAAGATGCGTCCATTTAGTATATTGGGATTATTTAATTTATAAGAAATCAATAGAATATTTAAAATATGTGTTATTCTGAAAATCTAGAAAAATTATTTTTCAATGTATAATATCGTTCGTTTTTTTGTGCTGCTGGTTATTTATTAATTAATTTTATTTGTATTATTAATATGACCATTGAGTTTCGTGGATAATTTCAGAGTATTTCGTTAGTTAGAAAATTAATTAAAAAAGAAGTCATTAGAAAAATTTTTAAAATAGGTTATATATAAAAATTTTCTTTTTCTATTCTTTATTGCTATTAGTTATTTATTTATAAACATCACTTTCTGGTTGCACGGATATATTTTTTTATCTTCTCGGATTTGAGAAGCATCTCATCCGTCGAAAAACTCATTTTAATTCTATGTCATCCGCGTACAACAAAATAGAAGTCAGTTATTAATACCAATAGTTATTAGAGTTATGACGCTCTCCTCAAGAATTGAGCCATCGTTTCCACTGTATAAAAAGTTAAAAATACTACCACAATCGTGGTGGACTCAAAGATAAGCCTTGTTTGTTTGTATATTATTTCAGACCAACTTTCTGTTTTGAAATCCCTAAAACTAATGCACAATCATGTAAGCAATTTTATTGTTATTTAGCTCCCAAGTTGTTCTCCTCACTTCCAAAAAAATGTATCCACCCCACCCAGTGCAAGAATTTATTTTGCTAAATCATAGAATTGGCTCTTTTTGCAGAAGGATATAGAGTTATACATAAAGTAATTATGTGTATTGTTTTTTTTTCTTTTTTCTGTTTTTCTCTAGTGCTTTTTCATTTTGTTATTTATATCTCACTATACTTTGTTTATATTATAACCTCAAAGCGTCTTACATAAAAAATTCGTTTTGTTATACATGTATGCCGAAAAAATGTTAATTTCTATTTAAAGTGATGGAAATCCCTATAAAATAACTATCTTCCGGGATGCCTAAATTTCACTTTTTGGTTTTGTTAAATATATTCAAGAATTTATTATTTAGGAAAGTGAAACAAAAAAAATAAAAAATACAATATTAACGCCCTCATAGCTCCGTCATATGGCTCGCATCTTACAGCTGTCAGAGATAAAGGCGAGTGCATTCTCGCGAATGTGAGGAGAATAGGTGCATTAACGAACGAGGAGACTGAATGCAGATGAGGCGGTTAACGATGATAGAGGAAATTCGCCCGCTAAGGGTCGCAGGGGTCAGGAGTCTTGTTTCAATCGATATGGAAAAGGGTTAAGGAACCCTACACTCCCTCAAATCGCTGTGCGCAAAAGGATTATTAACTCCCTTTTTACCGCTTTTCCCTGGAGGATATCGGCTCGATTCGTGATATTCACGGTTCCCTCCGTGACGTGTATCCCTCGATTTATTCAGATGCACCGGACCCAGCGCACTTTCATGCAGGTAAATGAACTTCTCCCATTTCCACGTTTCGGCTCCGAGTGTTTCCCGCTTTTCTGGGAATTTCGAGTTTAATTTTAATTGCTGGTACATTTTCGCGTGTTGCGATCACGATTAATTATTCGGCGGCTGCGGAGAATAATTATGGCGCTAACGCTATTTGAAGTCGCACGAGAAACTAATGATTTGATTTTCGGTCTGGTGGATTCTGTCTGCTAGGATTCACGTATTTGTTGAGCGAAAGATTAGAGTCAATATTAATGTGAGGGTAGACTAACGCTCAAGCTTAGCAGACTATAAAGAGCCTTTGTAGAGTAGGAAGCTGAATCTCTATTCTCTAAGATTTACTTTTCATTTCGTATAATACGTCGAGGAAATGGTATTCTACTTTTATCAATTCTAGTTCTAATTCAGAGTTGGACTAAAGAAAGGCATATTTCCAACAGCATTGAAATAATGAAACTTTAAAATTGAGTGAAGAAATATTGTACTTACAGCTCTTTAAAAGATATTCTTTTGTTTAATATCTGTCATTATCTAATGATTATCTATTAAACGTGAAATTTACTATGTAAATAGTATGTAAGGTGGAAGATGAAATGTTAGTTCTGCCAGGGATTGCGAAGTTCATCTGAAGGTAGACATACCGAGGATGTAATATGTTCTGGTAATAAGCCAAAGTAATTTATAAATATCGGATCTTTACAAATTATAATGTAATGTAAATTATCTAAAAACAATTGTTTTGTGTGAGGGCGAGCTTAAAATATTTCATGAAAGATTTTAATTCCTGCTAACCTTAGCAGGGAATAAAGGTTCCCTATAAACACTTTTACTCGTACCTACTTTTAGGAAGGAAAACTAATGATAGTCTATTTGCAAAAACGTTTGTCCCTCTGTTTATGATGGTAAGCATTTTAATTGGCGAGAAATATAGAATTTGAAGTTGACTGTAATTAAGAAAACTAAGTCCATTGCTGTTCATTGATGTTTTTTCCAGCCTAGCTTAAAATTCAATATTCAAGCAGATTAACAGAAAATTTAATATTCGAGTTGAATAACCCCACCTTTTGAATACTGTTACGAGTGGATGAATGTTACCCAACTTTATGTCCTCTTAATCTCGTTTATCTCTACTAATACTTCGAAATCTTCATTAAATTTACTGATTCTCGGCATTAAAATAATTTCTCCCACTTATAAATGCTCATAGATTAACTTCTCTCATTGAACGTAATTAATTGATGGAAATAACGCAGGAAATCGATGTCATTCCACCTCTTACGGAAATTGCGTCGTTTGGAAGGGACATTTGTCACCATTTAGTTTTGACGTTAATGGATATCACCATTTTAAATCCCCTCACGATCGTTCTCCGGGTCTGATATTTAGAAATTAATCATCTGTCAATTCTAAGAAACAACGGTGTAATCTGTGATGCAATTCCGAACAGTCTAATTTGCATTTTATTTGTTCACTCAATAATCAGGTCTGATTTTTGTGTTCTTTCATAATGTAATCTCTAACAATTAGATGTTTAGTTTTATATCAAGTTATTCCAATGTGATATTTAACTTTCGAATATGTTCTAGGTCCCATCACGATGAAGCCAGCGGCTCATAGTGTTAATAAAGGTAGCGTATTCCGACTCCTTGCATGATGCGGAATGGTCGGTGCTTACGTCGATATTTCTGTGTTTTTTTGCTTTCTTCGCACTCTAACCTGGTGAAATATCTGTGTTTAACTGTTATACGGCACGGTATGTAATTAACTCTCTATTGGTGGTTAATACCTTGCAAGCTTTGTGTGTCTTTGTGTCTGTGGTGCTTTCATCGATTTCCGGTATATCCTCTCTAATAGTGTACTGTGTACAAAATGTTTGTTAGTGATTTGGTATTTTTTTCGTGTAGGTAAGATTCTCATTGCTAAATCAAACCTCATAATTTTGTAAATATTTTACAGTTATATGTTTTGCGCATCCAAGTCAGGATCGCATTTTCCTGTATCTTGCTGTTGCGCTTTGATTAAAACTTGTAGTAATTGGACTACTATCTGACTCCGCTATGACCCATAGCAAGATAATAACGAAGTATTTTTCAGTAAATATTTATATTATTCTTCCTTAAATTTATCCTTATATTGTAATTCTTTCATTCGTAATAGTAGATAAAATTGAGTACATTATTACCCTATCAGTACTAAATTTTGTTCCGGTTGCCTGATGGTGAGATTGAATCCACGAAGCCGATCGACTGTTAAGTTCTATGTTTTGAGGTTTTAAATTTTGGTTTATTCTTTTTAATAAAAGTAGAGCTGCGTTATTTAAAGAGATTCGAATATCTTTTATCGTTTTTTAAGGAAATAACCGAGAATTAAAATAGCTTATAAATGCATGAAATGTAAACTTCAAATCACAAGTGATACAGTTATAATTAATTACGTTTATTAGTTGAAGATCAAAGTATTAATTTTCGGCAAATTTTACTACGAGTTTATAAAAAATATTTTTATCGAAACAATTTTCAGCTGCTAAGATTTGGTATTTATGCTTACAAACTTACGAGTATAGTTATGTTTTTCTCTAATTCATCGATAGCCATCATCGAATTTCTCTCCTTAAAAGCGACGTGATGCTTTTCCGGATATTTTTACCGTTTATGTCCTATATTAGGAATGTCTGTTGAGAAAATACGGTTATCTATTATATTATTAACAAAATTTTCACTTATACCATGTCCTAATTTAACAAAGACATTCAGCGAATGACTGCGAATTTCCAAGCCAAGGGGTATACCTCCTTCTCCTCGTTCGCCGAAGTAAATTTTTCGTGAAAGGGGACAGAGAAGTTTTATTTGTTGCGTTCCGCCTCCTGGCACATCTCGTGCTTCGCTCGGAAACAATCTTGGCATTTTTTCCGCGAGCGGCGCGGTCGTTGGCCGCGATATTCGTGACACGTGAGCACGAGATTTTGATCGCAAAAGGAGCGTCGGAAATATTCGTAGGGAAATCCACCGTCTGGGATACCTTTTCTCGGAACGCCTTAGCGTGCTGACAACTTTAACACATAGCAACGACCTTCAACTAAACTTTGACCCCTTCGGTAAATGCCCCTTCCACCGCTCCACCTCCATGACCGAAATTCGCACGCCCGGCGCCAACTGCTTTTATCTCACCGCTTTTATAAGCCGTCGGATCGAAGCAGTGACTCAGCCCCAAAAGTTCTTACCTTGTCTTTTATTTTGCCTTCGCACGAGGACCTTTTCGTGCCCATATTTTTCCGCGCTTTTCCTCCGACTTCTTTTCCCAGTGCTTCCTGCTTCGTACTTCCGCTCTTCTTCTGGGATTGTGAAATATCTGCCTCGCACCAATTCAATGCATCATTCTATATTTCTTTCTTCGGTCTGCATTGTTTTATTTTTGGCGTTCCTGGAGACGCCTTGCCGGGCTGTTGCTACCGTGTCTTCGATGCGTTGTGTTCTGGTTTACGGCACAACCATTCTAGAACGCTGTAATTTGATCTCCCTCCGAGGGTTTTTTATAAAGTTAGGCTTTTTGCGTATTTTATTGAATGATAGCACGAATATCAATTAGTTCTATTGTTAGTAGAAACATTTTAGCATCTTACTGTTACTCCTCAAATTGCGACAACATTAATCTCAGTCTAGAAACGTAAAATCGCCTATAAGTATTTTTTGTGAATTGGCGATTTTCCCATGCCTGTGATAATGAAATCAATAAAGGTTTAAGTATTGAAAATAAAATGTCAGTTTTAGTTTTTAGAAAGAATTTCACTTAGAATAATGTTCGTGGTTTTTTATTTATGTCAGTTCTATGTGCAATACTGAATACCGAATGTTTCGAGAAAGCTTTGTTTCGAACTATCATTCATTATACTCTTAGCAAGCTCTTTTAGCTCCGCGTAATTGCGTAAACTAATTTGGTTGAAATAAGGTTATTCGATCGGATATCGAGTGAAATAATGACAATATCGCTCTTGTGTCTATCAATGAGTAACAACGAAAAGATAGAACATATAGTGTATAACAGAAGAAATTGAAATGAGATTCTAAGAAGAAAATTACTTGAATACAGCGGGTTATTCCCTACAGATTTGGTCTAGCGCGGGTGTACAATGTGGGGTTGCCCATACTCAGATTGTCAATTTTCAATTAATTATTGCAACGAAACTAAGACCCATTTACACAAACGCCAATACTCTTTTTCATTAATCCACTTCCTGCATGACAACAAAAATTTTCATCAAAATCCCTGGGCAAAAGTGAGAGTCTCCCCTTGTTTGAGGAAAGTAAAATTGCAATTACGTTTGTTGTATTTAATTTTACAGTATCATTACAAGCTACTATTATAGATGCTAATTACTGGAATTCATCCATCACTGCTTATCGAATGGCTATAAAATGTTCTTTAATATCTTATATCGCTACGGGAACTTTTTCCACTTAAAGCATTCTACTCCTAGAGAAAACAAACTAAATCTTATGTTGTGTGCCTCAACTTCTGTCTAGAGCTTTGGTGCCTAATGGAGGAAGATTTAAATATCCAAGAAATCTTTGTATTTAAAAGAGTTTTCAGTATGTTTTTATAATTGACTCCGTATTTAAGGAAAATTAAATTTAAATGAGGCTTCATTAATATAATTAGGTTGGTTTTGCTCATAAGTTGACATCTGTAGTTTATCATTGAAAGTTGCGAATGAAGTATTAAAGATTATAAAAATAAAACGTGTTTCTCGCTATGGAGATAATATCACTTAAGAGAATGCATTATTAATTTCTTTTGACACGGTGTGTGTCATCGTGAATAGCGAATTTCCTTTTTAATTCCCATCCCTTTTGATGCCTGATGTCTTTTTCATCTGTAGTGGAACTTCTGATTCATTTCTCCGTTGTTTAATTTCCTCCCATTACCGCGTAGTAGCATCTCGCACTCCCTTTGACTTCCTCTCCGGTTGTCACTTTTCAGTTGCCGTGAATATAATGGCAACTCTAGCGAAAACTTCATTGAAGTCCGTCCATTTTAATTTTATCAAATTATGAAGTGAAACCTTTCCTTTGAATGCATAGTCAAAGGCGGAGCTATAATTAATTATATCTAATCCCATTTAGGAGAAGGGTCCATCAAAGGGATGCGTGAAAGAGAAAAGCATTTTTGTTTTACTGTGAAAATTTTCTCTTTAACTAGATTGGATATACTTACTTTTCACTTCTTGTCATGGCTACATAATAACGTTCTGTATACGCATATTTTTTGTTACATTCCTCTGTATGTACTTCAAGATGCAAGAGAATTTTAATAAATTTTAGGTTTTCACTCATTTCATTAAAAATATAACAATATGAATACTCGTTGATGAATGAAATAGGGATTTTAATTTATCGTGGTATTCGAGATAAGTGTGAAATTATAAGGCCTTCTTATAATGAAATGGAGCAAAATATTATGGAATTTGTGCATGTATGTACTTCTGTTATTTGTGCGCGTAAATGCCAGAAATGTGGTAATCTCAACACTACAGCATAAATCGAGATGTTTGAATTTTTGGAAATTAACACGTATTTTTTATAAAAATCGTTAAAACTGCTACGCGAGTTGATGTTTATTTCAGTTTAATAACAGTTCTTAAAAGATGCTGAGTATTTAGTGAAACTAAGGCCTTTTATAAGGGAAAGCCATAAGAAGGTGACTCTAGTAATTTGTCGATTAACAGAGAAGACCAAAAACCTATCACGTAACATCTAAGAATTTCTCATCACACGATAAGCATCTTAATTTGAAATGATTTTCTAATTTCCTAGCATGTAACGGTTCCTATACTTTTGAAAAAAAAAGCTTAGCTATCCTCACCGTTTCTTTATCAAAATGAGATTAGTAGGGAGCATTGTAATGACGACTTTCCAGAATGATAATTTTAGGCACCGAATTTCAAAAATGCTTGAAACGAGTGCAACTATTTTATACTCTCGTTCCTAACGCTCAAGTTTTAATCTTAATTCACTCAAACACTGATGAGTAATTGCTCAATGAAAGTATAACAAGCAGCAGCAACTTAAAAGCAGCCCCCTCCGCATTTTTATCCACTTTGTACCCTGGTCTTCAATAAACCTCAAATTTCTTATTGTTGGTAATGTGCGATATATTCCTTAAGCCCATTATTTTGTTTAGACGTTTCCCTTGAGAAATTTTTCTCTCTACTATTATCATTGAAAACTATGCCTCAACTCTCCGTGCACTTTTATTTGCTTTCTATTTATACTTTTCGCTACCTGAGAGGTTGAAAGTTTCTCTACAAACCCTCTCCTCCTGAAGCGAATCCTTCCTCAACCGTAAGAATATAAAGGATAAACTCGCCACATCTCTTTGACTGTCATCCAGAATAGCAAAAATCCCTTATCTTCGAATCTCAAGGGAACCCATCTTTTGCTCACCTGTCTACTTAAGGAAAAGCTCTTCGCCGCATAGTCTCGTTATTTTCGGAGAGAATTCTTTCCGAGTTCTCGACCTCTCCTAACGACGTCCGCCCTCAGCTCCTTGGTTTTTTCTCCCTAACCTAGTTTTGGACCTCTCCCACTGAGTTATTCCCCTTCTTCGTCGGCGTCTTTCTGAAGAAGGCGGTCAGGGGCAGCGCTAACTAGAGGGGGCCTTTTTTTCCTTCTTTATAATTATAAACATGTCCCCCAGAAGAAGGATGAGCGATATAAGCGCTCCGGACGAAGTGATGACGCAACCAGGGCATCGAACCGTATTAATGTCCTCCTGATCTGGTCACGGTTCTCTGCTAAGTGGAGCTTTCACCGAAGGGATCTTATGATGGTCCTGCAGGATGATTTTTTTATTTACTTCCGTATCAAGAAGTGCGTAGTAAGAAAGAATGCACTTTTGTCCGGCATCCCGGGTTCGAATTCTGGTTAGGGTATGAGTGTTTTATGTTTTTCCAATTAAGTTAAATATAATATTGGTCTCGTTTAACTAAAATTCGCCTAGTAAGGACTTGATTGTTATTATTGTTTAAGTCGTTATCTTCCTTAAAATGAGCGATTGGAAGAATTAAATTTGCGCGAATCTCTTTCATCTGTTATTTAATTAATATTAACATAATATCTGAATTGTTTTTTTCTTGTTAATAGAATTTTGGTGACTACATGCCGCGATTTACTTTTCAAATCCAAAAGCTTTGAAATAAATAATAATGAGCTAATTACATGTAGTGTATTTAAAAAAATTCAAACGTAGATCCTGGATAATTCTTGTTTACAACATTTATGGTGAAAATAAATGAAGGAGAAAAAGTCTGTCGCAGCCAGGACTTGAACCCGGATCTTCAACTTGCTGTGCTGATGCTTTAACCAATTAAGCTACCTACCTATTGTCACGGCAGCTTAATTAGTTAAAGCATTCTCCTTTATTTCTTTTCAAAATTCAAGCATGTGTATCATGCGCGTATTCATCACCTACAAACATTTATGGTGTTGAATTGATGGCATTGACTCTGCTTATCGTTCTGTTTTCCTATGGCTCTTTCGTTATTGATTGTTTGGCTAAATTTATTAGTTTAAGAGAGTTTTTCATGAAAAACAATTAAATTTTCTTCTTTTAAACTAATACCATATTTAAAAACGAACTATACGAATACACTTGCATCTTTATTTACACAGTGTATATTCCATATTAATCGTTGTGTCTAGCTTAACAACTTCGCGGAAACATATTTTCGAAGCACCTGCAAGAAGCAAGCAGATTTCATATTGTCCGCATTAGTTTTTTTTCCGATTTCTCTATCCCATAGGAATTTCCCCAAACTTGCCGTAATATTGTATCGGAGAAAGGAAGCAAAACATCTTATATGAGCATCCGCAGTGCTTGGGTTGATTGCCATGTGTCGCAGAGCGTGACATCCTCGGCATCTGCTATAACCCATTCGTTTAGCCTATATGGGATGCGCGGTCGGGAATGCGGGATTATGTAGCTCATGAAGGCGAAGGAAGCTGGATGAATCACAATGACGAAGAGGGGACGTGCCTAACCTTGTCAAGGTCGAATTTCTTTTTATCTCTCTAAACCTACGGGAATCTTTCCTTTCGGTCAATGTTCCGGTAAATACCCCTTCATTCGTTGGCTCCCTTGTTGTTAGTTCCTCTGTAACTGGAAGGATTTGTGATCTTGCCCTCTAAAGTTATCTTGGTAGTTTATAAATGCGCAATGAAGAAATTCAGTCCTTGAATTGTCCTTTTCCTAAAATAGGAGAACGAGTTTGTAATTTCGCAGTTTTGCTTTGCTTCAGCGATTCTTCAAAATATGTAAACAAACCCTTTTGAATGCGATTTGTATTAAGGAAAATGTATAGTTCATTTTAATTCCTCAAGACAGAATATCAACCATTACTTTTTGGCTGATTTTTTAAATTTTATTTAATCAGCGTTGTTATATGTGCGAATCCTAATAGAAAAGTGTTGAGAGTTACAATTCTTAGGACTAATCAGTGATGCTGATACTTTCTCACTTATGCTGCTGTTAGGATTATCCTGCTGTTGACTCAAGTTAATTTGCTTGAATTAGAACTGTTGATAAGTAACTGCTGAAAACATCTGAACCAATGTCGATGAGATGCTTTTCGAACATAAACCGCAGAGAAGTAAGCAGCATTGCCATAACAAAGTTCGTTTTTAATTTAATAATTTTTCTACTGTGGCTCACAAAATGCAATGAAAAACTTACTGGGGCTAAATATCAAATCCTGAAGTGGTACGAAAAAAGTTTCCTTATCCGAAGAAAGTGAAAATTTTTCCATAATCAAATCCATACACAACCGCTTTTCTTATTTTTTTAAGAAGGTATTTCCATAGGTTATCTGGTATAAGAGAAGTACATCTCACTCAACCCTTTTGTTGTGAAGTCCTTAAAATATTCGCTAAAACTCTACAAATGCAAGATCACGCATTTCATTCCGGTTGTATTCTGCTATCCAGCAATCCCGCAAGGAAACTTTCTGTTATGAAGTTGGTACTACAGTCCCGGTATTCACTAGATCTTAGTCTACTCGGTTTGTTCTTTACCCTAACCCAAAAAATATTTTGAAATTACTCCATTTTTTAAATTACGATGAAATGTATAGGAGCAAAATCAATTAGCTGAAGAGTTTATACAAAGCCATTACTTTTCTCTTGCATCTTTTTAACTCGTTCAGAAACATAATTCAAATTCAGAAAAATGAAAATGGCGTTAAATGTTTGATTAATTAAATGAGAAGTAAGATTCAATTAGATGGAGGATTTTATCGGTTTTTGGCAAACAACTATTATATAAAAAAAAATGATATATTTATCGGAGAGTACACAATTATCTGTTTTTTATCTCGTAAAACAAGAAATGTTGGTGAATGGGTGTAATAAAATATTTGAGAACACAAATACCTCTGGTAGCAGGAAAGGTTAAGAACGATAACCCTCAATTACAGTACTGTTAAACCCTCTCATTTCTTTCCAATTGCTTTCCCCCCTGTTACGTCACGTACCGCACATCCAAGTGCCATCATCTCTCTACTCGGCGAATTCGTATATCTAAACGCTTGAATAAAAATAGAACGGTCATCTGGCTCTATCATTTGTCACGATGGTATTTTGATGAATGCATAGATGCGATTTTTATGAGGAGATTTTTCAAAAGGGGATGCCGTCTGACTTTAAATGAGCTATTGCGTTGGTTCGTATGCACGCGGGGTTTCTGGTTGATGCATTTCCTGTGGAGAAAAGTTCAAAACGCTGCTATGAAATAAATTTTGATGTTGCTTAAGAGTATAAGATATTTCACACTGTGATTTAAACCCATTGTTAGTGTTTATTAGATCAAAATAATTTATAATCCTAGCTCTAGGACATAATGTCCTAGAAATAGTTCATTTATCATAGTTTATTCGAGACCTTCTATTTAAAGGAATTTTAATTACAATCCTTTGAAATTTTATTTAAATTGTAGGTAGGTTGATATAGTCATCTTCATTTGCATTAATACCGTTCCAGCCGCCTATCGGCTTACGGAAGACGGTTTTTTTTTGACTGTTTTTTTCATTTTTCTCCCCATAATTAGCCCAATTAATCTTTCTTAAGCAATTTATTTATAATAGTGGGTTGTGATAAAATGTATGGATTTACAGTGCTGGGCATTAGATGTTTATGTAGAGAGGACTGTGAACTGCATTATATGCTATAAAATATCCTGACTAGATATTCATTCAGAAATGTTTATGTATGTGCCTCTCTGTATCTGCGTCAATGACGGATAAATTCAATTAAATCAGTATTAATTACCATATATGCCGGCGTTTAAGTCGACCCCTAAAATTTTGAGGTGAATTTCAGGTTTTAACCTATGTTAAGCGTATAAGTCGACCCAAAAAAGGGCAACACCATTTCCTCTATTGTATGAGAAGAAAAACTACGGTATCCATACATGAACGATAGCTTAAGGAATATTTACCGCATAAGATTAAGACGCTAGAATTGTTTCTTTCAGCTGTCATGTCAACTTCTCGCCTCTACTTAACGATTACACAAGTTTCTTTCGTTGGTCTCACTCAGGATTTGCAAATAAAAATACGTTACGAAACAGAAACACAATGGCATTAAAAATTTATTATAGAAATAATGGTAATAGGGCGTGGTAATATCAAATCACGGCACTACTAAAACAACTTCCATCAATTCCTAACGCTAATTCGAACCACAACGATTATATAAACAAAGACAAACCATGAAGTGCTTATTGATCTTCATTTGTTAACAGAAAACATCGAAATATATATTAATATTTTGTAAAATAAAAATATAGGTATGTAAAGAAATGACAATAATCTGCGATGAATAAGTATGCGTAAAATTTACTTTAAAGATATGAAAATGGTTTATTAATTTAACTCTTATTATGAAAACATGTCATAACATACTTTCGGCCACAATTGTATTTCGTGATGAAATTTGTTTTATATGAAATCTACGTTAATTAGACTTGAGAAAAATTAGTTTCAGAAAGAAATAATTGTAAATTGCGAGAGTTTTTGTACAGCAAGTGTAAAGCAGGCAATAACACCCATAATTTTATGTTCGGCGTTGTAGTCGACCCCTGGTTTTCCAGAGATTTTTTTAGGCTTCAAAGGTCAACTTATACGCCGGCATATACGGTATATGTACTCAATTTATATATTTATATGCGTACCTCTCCTTCGCAAATAGTGGGAAATGCAACATTATAATTTACGCAACTGCATCCATTACCATGCTATTATCTATTCACAATTCCTTGCAATTCACTCATTTCAGCTGAATACATACTTCATTCTATACTGAAAGGATATTCGAGCATCATCTTTCCCGAGCCCTATTCCTCAACTGGTCGCCCTTCTGCTCCATCATCGATCGATTTATAGCCTTCTTCCCCAAGTGATGCGTTTATTATTTTTTTTCGGAGTGGTTACAGCGAAAACTCGGTAAAGAAAATTGGACCGATGGATGTCCTCTGGATGTTGGCCTTTTCTCCAATCGTTTTTCATTTATCGGAAACGAATCGGGCTTGTATTCAATACGATCGATAATTTTTGCATTGGATAAAAGAAACGTATGAAGAAATCTTATTCCTTCGCTGTCTCCGCTTTTTCTTGGGTATTTCCACTCCTTCGATTGCTCTCAAATTCTTCTCCGAGTTTTTATTCTGGTGAAAGTTTTTTTTATCTCAACAAGCATGCACTTGAAGAAGATCCTACAAGTAACAAGTAATTTTTTGTTAATGTCAGCGTCACAGGTGGAGAAATGTGCCCTTTTTTATTAAAACTGGCAAACTGTTTGCGAAATATTTCGTCATTTTACGGATTTGCTGAAATATTGTATTCACCCGAAGCTCAACTTTCTCCGACCTTTCTTTGTATCTATATGAATATTTAGGAGGAAATTAAAAAAGCTTGAGTGATTGAGATTATCATTTGCGCTGTGCTTATCTTCAGGATTTATTCTGTAACAAAGCCTTTCCATGATAAGCTCTCCTTTATTTTTATATCTGAATCCCGGCATGACGTTATTCCAAAGTTATATCGTGTGAACTTGAGTGATGCATTCTCTGGAGTGTTTCCTTCTTTTCTGTATAAAACCAGCTTCAAAGAGCTTAATTTTTGGACAATTGTTGACTCAATAAAATCTCTAAATTGTCTCTTCTGTACTTTTGATTGGTTTCGATTGTTCCGCTAGGGTTGAAACAATATTTATTATTTTTATGAAGCTCAAGTAATATATTTCATAATTATTTCATTAGTAACGAAGTATAAATTATTATGTATAATACCCTTAATATAACACCCTATTATATTATTTGCTAAATATCGCATTCCTTTAATAGAAATGCATGAAAAGATATACAATGAAATGATAATTTCTGATATTCTCCATATTTACTAGAAAAACATTATATAAACCTACTTTAAGTGGCTTAGTATGACTAAGGTATGCCTACCTATGTTTAATTTTTTTAATTGGTGTTTAATTGAGTAATAATTTTAATAGGTATTTTAATGGTATTAATGTGGAAATCCCATTTCATGGTCTGATTTTATTAAAAATAGCTCCATGAGTCATCCCGAAAATATCAAATCATTAACGAAGAAATCTAGTATTACATCGTTTTACTTATTTATAATATTCTAATTTAAAGTTGTGGTTCAGAAATATTTTCTCCTGGGAAATTTTTACGAATCGTGTACATTATATACCTTGTCCTACGTTGTTGGTAGGCCTTTTCCTTGAGGATATTTTGAGGAACCTTAAGTATAACTATGGTATCTTTAATAATAGTCTACAATGTATTGAAGCAACATATTTTATGAATGATTCCCCCAGAGAAATGGAAAACCCCATAGTTTGAAAAGCTCTACAGACTCGTATCTTAAATCTGGTTTTCCCAACCTGGGAAAGATGCATTCCCAAGAGTGGGTGATCCCTTCCGAAAAAGGGAACATTGGTTTTCCTGACGGTGTGACTCCCTCTGCACTAAGATATGTCTTTTACTTTCCCTTTCTGCTAATCATTTTTAATTTTTCTTATTACTACTCCATCCGTTTCAAATAGACAAAAAGTCCGTTGTCAATGTTGCTACGACACTATCTTACTTACTAAAACAATTACGCAGTTCTACATAGAGTAAATATCACATAATACTACAGTATTGACTAGTTATAAGAGGTTTAAAATCTCCAAAAGCCGTCTTTGTCGGCGTTCCTCCTCTTACTTCCCGGTAGTCGGATGAAGCAAGAAAGGAATGCCGCACTATAATTGTACCCAAAGCGCTTTTCAATAGCAATGCTACCGTCCTCAGGGGTCATAAAGTACGTATTTTATGATGTAGGAACGCCGACAAAGACGGCTTTTAAACCTCTAATTAATTTACAGCCGTGTTCCAATATTTTTTTTTACTGTATTGACTATTATTAAGTAATTTATATTTATATAGCACACTATCACAATAAACATACCTTCTAGCTACAACAATTAAATACTGACACACTTACTTTCGTAATGTATGCTCTCATAAAGGCTGATTTACTCAACGTAAATGTACTTAAATCTTTACATATCTCATTAATATTTTTTCCTTATTTTACATTTCTTATTTGTTAGGAAATTTTCTTCAAGGTTTCTGGTAGGCTTAGATGCCAAAATCGCATCGGTTTGTGTGTCATGTAATGTAATAACGTTATGTGCTTGTAATATCCTATGTTTTGCTAGGGTGATCTCGTTGAACGAAAATCCCCAGTTTTTAATTGGAAATTTTCAGTATTTCATGAAACCCTTTGCCCTTTCTGATGGCAATAAAGTCGTATTCATAGTGTAAGAACGTGAGGTAAAACAGCGCCGCCCTAGCGGTTAAAAGAGTTTCTCCTCCCGTGAGATATCCGCCCAATTCCTCGGGGAAAATACATTTTCCATCTCTGGCTTCCCTTTATCTCTTTTTACGTATCGCTCCCTTTTTTATTTCCGATCTTTGGGACTTCCCTCTGCTCTTACCTCCCGTTTTTCTTCGTGTTATGCTTCTTTTATGTATCACGTCTTATATTTACGCCTTCCTCTTCCACTTTCCATTTCTTACCCTTTTCCCCCTTTCTTTTCATCTTTCGCTCTTTTTTATGCTCTTTTCCTTCTATGGCTTGCGCCTTCGTCGTCTTGTTTATATAGGCTCTCGTTCGTCCGTGTTTGAAAAAAGAAGCAGAATAAGTGTGAATTAATAGATATTATAAATGAGGCTTTCGGCAAAGTATTCAGCCCAGAACCGGTTAAAACATCACCTCCTCTAATATTAAATGCCAAAAGTAGAAGGGGTAATGAGGCTTACAAAAAAAGATGAGAAGTGAGCTAGTTTTACTTTTCTTTCCTCGCCAAGCCAGAAGCTTTTATCATAAAAGCCCTGAAAAATAAATAAAAAACTAGATGAATTATTTATTCTTCTCTATTCTTAACCAAAAAGCAAATGAAAAATATTCCATTTATACATATGTTATAGCATGAAACTAAAAAATAGGCATGAAATAAAAAGCATATTAGTGTGAAATCTCGGCTCATACTCTCACTTCACATTCTCTCCTTTTAAATCGTAAAAGGTACAGCGATTTGTAAAGTATAGCTACAATAAAACAGCGAGTATTACTCAGATGATACATAACGCGAGACGGGAATCATTAAGAGATAGAAGACTAATTCAAAGGATAAATTTACTAAAGAAGTTCAAAGAAATTACATTCTCAGATGATGTAACCGATATAATACGACCCCCATGTTAGATAAGCCGTTGTGATACTGCGAGGAAAATTGGGGAAATAGATGCTAGAACGAATCGTTGCAAGAATTCAATTTTTCCGCGAAGGATACGTGAAAGCAATCGATTAGGAAAATAGTCAAGGTGCCTGCCCCACGCCGGAAGGTGGCTTTCCGGGTCCTTACATAGACATATAATTCAAAAATGAAATCACAAATCATCGACCTATACTTCTTAAGGCGTACAATTAGTCTCAGGATAATATTTCGTTCTCAGTGGATGTCTGATTCTCTCTTCTAGTTACCTTATTCATTCTGCAAGTCTACAAATATTTAAATGCTTTCATATCAACGTTATTTATTTTACACCGTCTCTATTGGTATATGCCAAATATTTCGGTAGTGTCGTTTTTACATGAATTCTTATCGTCTCCCTGAAATACTTAAATGTGTACAACCCTCGGTGTTTCAGTCGTATCTAAAAATATGTCGTTTATCCTCCTTCTTTTCGTATACCTGGAGGCTGAATTTCCCTCTCAAAGTGAAAGTCGTCTGTTTTCTTCGCTCTCTCCGGTTTCGTCCCTTCCGGCTGCATCAATCCTTCTCTTTCTATTACCTCTCCCACCGTTTACCCTCCCACGCCTTCTGCTCGTATAAATCTCCACCGTCCCATTGTCACTTAGCCCCCCGCGTGTGTGGGCGAGATGAATCTGTAGGCCTCTCATATTCCATTTCCCGCGGCTTATCTGTCCCGAATCAGTGGCGTCTTTATGGGAATTGGAAACACGCGGTAAAAGCGGAACGATTGTCTTCAAAAGTCAATCGAGTGTTTCAACGCCGCAAATGCTTCTCTATTGTTCCATGTACAACTGTTAATTCAGGTTCGATATTTTGAGGATACATCATTCTATATCCTAATTCTATATTTTAATGATTTTATTCTCTTGATGGTATTTTCTGGATTGTATTTTCCTGATTCCATTGACTGCATTTTCTTTATTTTTATTTTGATTTCATTTGTTGATAGTATACTCTTGTTTTTAATTTATTGGTATTATCTTCTTGATTGCATTTTCTAAATCATATTTCGTATTGTGATAGTATTTATAACTCAGTAAATACTTATATTGCAAACTGTTAATTGGATAACACCTGTATTAAACACTATTATTATTATTATTATTATTATTAAATCTGATATGTTCATGCTCAACTTTATGGAGAGAAGCCATAATAAATGAAACAATAAACACTGAATATCTTCTACAGATTTATATAGTTACGACTAGTTAGCGACTAGTTTCGTTATGAACCTGAGATGGCAATTCACTGACGAAACTAGTCGCCTTGCGAATATATCTGTGTTAGATATTAAGTGCTCATTGTTTAATTTGTATTGATATGATAAATGTTACCTCAGCATAAAAATGTTGAAGCTGATATGCTGGGTGGAGTTCAAAGTATTGTTTCAATGCGTTTGTTTATTTAGTTGGTCCATTGAAACATTTGAAGGTCATCTTTAAAGCGGTGGTGTACTTCATATTAATTAATGGAATGATTTCGGGGTAAAGTGAATACATTTTATACGCATTTCACTTTCATGTGGTTATGAATTAATGTTTTGTTCGATCAGTGAGGTTTTAAGCCTAAATTAAATGTTAAATTCATACAATCGAATTGAATTGAAATTAATATCCCGTTCATCTCGCCCAGTCGTTGTGAATTCCTCCCCTTTTACTGATAACGGAGGGGTTATATTATCAGAATTTAAACTTCCTGTTCGCTAAATGATTTCCTGTACAGGCTCTAAATTCGCCGGTCGCACAGAATTTTGAGCGTCCATAAATTTAGCTTTTGTGTATAAATTTCCCGGTTCAAGAAATATATTTGGTGGGTTGTGTTGGTACACCTGCTCAAGCTAGATCAAAGAAATATTTATACTCGTTCAAAATCCGCTTACAACATTCTGGCTAGGTCAGGGAAGCAAAAGCAAACTACCTCACTCCTCACCATGCCTAGTAAACCTCATTCTCCTCTAGTAACCCATAGTTAACATAGGTTTGCTTATGTTAGAGGGGAGGAGGTTCTAACCGTTCCTCGGGCTGAACAATTTACAGACAGTATGTTCCTGGTTGCAGAAATTTCCGAAGTATTAACTAAGATTTTTTTTTTCATTTTTTAATATCATTTCAAGTTCTGGAGATTATTAATGTAACGTCTATTCCTTTGGAGATCACACAGGGGGATATTTTTTGTGTAAGTTTACCAGAATCACATGATGGATACATTGAGTTCTCTTTCCCCTCGTGTCACTTTCAGAATCTTTCGACAACGTTTTTATCAGGGCCCGGGCGAACTTCCCAATGAGAATAGAACGATTTATTACGAGGTTTCCATGGGGTTAAATCAGTGTGTATAATGACGAATGGAGTGTCAAGAGAGGCCATCAGCGCTCTAATCCAAGGCGTTTAAAGAGATGTGCCCAAGGTCACGCTTAATTGCTGTTTGGATCGATCGCTTAAGCACGAATTTCCTTCTGAGTGGAGTTTCCTATTTTTGTAAAGGGAAAAATCTGTGAAGATGGAAATATCAAGGTATAGTAACGCTAAGATGTGGAGTATTTTTTTTTTAGATTTGGTGGAGGTTTCTCTGAATACAAGTAATATTTTTAAGCCTAATGTTTTGTTGTATAAATTAGATAGTAGATATTTATCGAAAAAATCTAAATTTCGCCTTTATTTAACATATTTCACTCGCTTAGCCGAGAATTTGCATTTAGCTGTTTCATTCTAATGGAGTGTAATGAAGGTATTTACATGAAGAACAATTGTCATTTACAAGGATATTATTCTTCTAACGACTTGACCAGTTAAAAAAAATATACGCTCTGTCTTTTTGTAGAAACAATTGCATTCGGATTCATTGAACATTGAATGCATATTTTTAAGTGTAAAGTTAAAGGGCGATTGTCATCAGCAGAACATAACATATATAAGACATAAAGCGTTAGGGTAACTGGTATTATAATAATATCGATTGTTGACGGTGTACGAAACAGAATGAAACTGAACTGTCAAATTGCATAATAAGGAATACTTTATAAAATTTTCTTCTCGAATTTGGAAGTGTAATTTTTATGATAATTATACAAGAGATTTTTATAATGAGACCTCTTATTAAAATCAGTATTTATCAGTATACATTACGGATTAGGTTCTCTTGAACTTATCCGCAACACTTTCAAAAGTACCACCAATATCAGTGAATAATGTACGTATCGATGGAGAACTTATGGTAGCATGTACGATACTGAAAATTTCGTGGGGAAAATATATTCTTTCTTAAATGTTTATCCTGTATGATTGATATTATAATCATTTTATTATTCTATGATATCTCTCCCCCCACCGAAAGAATTTTCTATGCTCAAAGAAATGGTCCCGCAAGAATTACAGTTAAAATTTCAAAGATATAGATATATAAATTTCGGAGCACCAGCATGAGAACGGTTTTCCCTCCTGTTTTTTTTTTCCTTGTGAGATAGTTTTGAACCCATTAATTGTTGCAATAACATCCCTGTTTATTCGCAGTGGTCTTACAAATTTCAAGAACCTCTACTTCCTATTCTTGCTCATCATTGGCATTTCCCGCATTCATAAGAGAGGTTATACCTGAGTTACCGTTCTGTTTTCATAGGCGCACAATGCATCTTTGATTCCGCAAATGTAATGAAGGTAGTACTTACTGTAACAGTTTCCTTTGTCGTGTGAAGTTACAGCGGAAGCTTTCGGTTGATTTTTTTTAGGACGTGCGGTCTATTTGGAAACCCTTGGCTTCTCCTTTGTTTAGAAGTGAGAAAGAGGCATCGTTGATGAAGGAACCTTTTTAACCCTGAGAGACGTCGCATGACCTTAGTCCCGGGGCTTTTTTCGCGCTCGGATTCGCGCTCGCGTTCTTCTCTTGTCTTTTGCAATAACGACGACACTTACGTTTCGCTTTTCAGCGTTCTTTTTTTTGTTGGCGAAAAGGTGGATTTTTTGCCATACTACTCTCAACGGGAGTCACCAAGTGCTGTCTGTAGCGTCCTTTGTCGAGAAAGTTCGTTTGAAGGTTACGTATTTCGTCAACATTAGCTGTCTTTTACTTCTGAAATATTCCTAAGGAATAATTTCGAGAATTTTAGATTCATCTTCGCCGTAATTCGAATTATTATCGAATTTGGATTTGCCGAATGTGTTTTGCGATTTCGGATTGTTTTAAAAATTAATTCGTAATAAATATCGTGGAGATTCGCCAAAAGGTTTATGAGGCATATAAAAATAAAATGTAGTTTATAAAAATTAAACTATCTGTAGATTTCTCTACTCCATTAGTATGCTTTCTTGGCGTAATACCTCCATTTTTGCTGGGCGCGGAGACATCCTTTGACGTATCGCTAATATAATTCTTATGCGTGGATATTTTATGTATACTAAGAAATTCTTTTTGTGATATGGTGAAATGAAGGAATGAAATATTTTTCTGCTAAACAAGTGATATTATAAGATTCAAGTTTTACGGTACATTTACACCGGATTTTTATGTAAATATTTTCCTAAGTAAATATAGCAACTATTTATTTATTCATTACAGTTGCAAGGATTGCACATTGTCAAAATTATTAAGAATTATAATGTAATTAATTAACATAAATAGCATACTTACGTTATTCTTATTACACTACATACGTTATACCTATACATATATAAGGTTAAGGCCTGAAGGCCAGCTTGCAAAGCGAACTTAAATAAATATATAAATTTATAATAAATATCAGAATTACTATCTGCACCTGTAGGCATATTAAGAAACCTTATGTTTGAAATATATGTATTTCGTAAATTGTAACAAAAAGATGTACATGTATTATGTACTCAAATAAATTCAAGATGTATAAATTGAACTCAAGTTAGATTGTGAAAAATATGATAAAAAAATAGAACATACCAAATATTTTGCTTGAGTCTCATTCAAACTAAGTGAGAATTATATACAAGGAAAGAACAGAAAAAAATGCGCTTTTGAAAATTTACTTTCTGTAGACTCCTCTTTCCTTTTTATTTTTTGTCATATTTATGGTGATAATCATTTGTTGATTTCGATGACTTTGTCTCCAACTTCAGTTCTAGTTTCCATTAGTTTTCTGCCGCTTCGGCTCTCAATTTTGATTGATTATACATCGCCACGTCTCTACTGTGCGTGGATTTTTAGCCGTGAGAGTTTATTTTCAAACTTTCGAGTTACCTCAACTTTTATTCCTTTTGTAAACCGAAAGTTGGCAGCACTGATCCAGGTAAAATCTCCATAACTGAAATTAGTTTATATAATTCAAGTGTAGCGGGAGGATAAAACAAGTTCGCGGGATGATAATAATGCCCCTTGTGCCTCTTCAGCTCTCAGCTCTCTCTCTCTCTCTCTCTCTCTCTCTCTCTCTCTCTCTCTCCATATACTCTTTTGTCCGCTAACTTTTGCCACTTCTCCCTCTTTTCTCCATCTCCTCCAAAGTTTTTGCCACTCTCATCCTCTCTTCAATTTCGCCCTCTCGAACTCCCATTATTTCCCGCTTTTCATCTCAGCGAACTTCCTCATCCAGTGGAAAGACTTCCAATGTTTCTTTCCC
Organism: Sympetrum striolatum; assembly: GCA_947579665.1. NCBI lineage: Eukaryota > Metazoa > Arthropoda > Insecta > Odonata > Libellulidae > Sympetrum > Sympetrum striolatum. The sequence goes on along the minus strand of OX388351.1, from coordinate 44,164,510 downwards.
TAACACGGCTCCGAAAGTTTCAATTTGTTGTAACCGCTGCGAAGGTTAGAGAAATTTCCGAATATCGTGGGCCGTGTTTTTGCAGGGGAGGACAGGAGAAGCTGAAATGTAAAAGGATCATTAATATTTGGTCTTCGAAAGGATAATAAGTGAATGAAGTTTAAATTCTGATGTTATTAAAATATTTACTGATTTTAATTAATCTGAGTTAATTGCTCTAATGTATTGGCTGATTGTTTTTTGTAGGGCCTTAGTGGCCGAGTGGTTAGCGCGCTAAGCCAAGCTAACTTCACAAGGCCCCGGGTTCGAATCCCGGCTGATCGGGAAATTTCTGATCGGGAATGGTTTTGTATGTTCGTCTGATTTTCCCGTTCAGGGTTTGCGGCAGGAAGGGCATTCGGCCGTCAATTCGCCAAAACCTCATCCTCATCATCACCCAAACCGTCATTCATCAGCCGACCCCATACAAATATGGGAAAAAAGCGTAGTGGAAAAAAATAGTTGATTGGTTTTTAATTTACAAATTTATTATTATCAGAACGCAGTGTTAATTAATAATCGATGTGATTAATTGATATTTTAAAATTAACCCATTAGTTCAATTATGAATTGGGTAATAATACATCTTTATAAAACGCGCAGAACGACTTATTAATCTATCTTCACCTACAATTGTATTGCTTATTAACCAGGCATTGAAGCGTTAATGTGAATTCCTTGTCCACCTTCTCGAACTACCTCATGGAGAGCGACCACACCAGCTCTTTTGTGCCGCGGCTCCTTCATAGACAGTCGAAGGGGAAAAAGTTGGATTGTCTTGAGATCGTGGAAATAGTGGGGGCATCCGCGACCCTAACTAATGACATTACTTTCATCAACCCCTCTCCCCTTCTCACTCTACCTTTAAGACTAGGGGTTATGTTAAAATTCTGTCTGTTTTCTGTGGTATGTACCTGATGATGGCTGTATGGCCGAAACCGGTCGTGTATTAATAAATTTTTGTGGAAAATACAACTTCTGCGGTTTATTTTCGTGAGTTTTTTTCTTATTATCAAACAATGAAAAGTAAAGACATTAAATTCAGGTACCATTATTGAGACTTAACTTTATTGAAAATTTTTAAATAGTAAAATTAGTTTTCATGTTAGCAATTTATGATTCAGTACAATCAATGTATAGCGTAGGTCAGAAATATACAGATATTTGTTGAATTTCTATGTATTGCTTGATGGCAGTATATTTTAATTTTTATTTGTTTCCAGATTTCTGATTCATTGCTGTTAGTTCGTATTAGGGTTTTCTATTTGGTTGCTACGTTTCTCGTTTTCCTTACTTAGAATGTAATAGCAATGTAGGTTTATAAATTACGTCAATATCCGTAGGGATTTTAATATTCGACCCGCGATTTTCGTTGTTCTTGATGATACCTTACTTTGGCGTAAGTTGCAGTGATTGAGGGCATTGCACTTTTGAGTAGATATGATGAAATGGCTTTCATCAAATCCTTTCTAATTTTTTCCTCCTTTTCCTTGTTGATATTGAGATTGAGCACTCTCCTCTTTAAGGGGTGCCTTCTCCGTTTAAGTGCTGTCAGAGAGGGATTCAACTTGATTGGAGATTTCCTAGCATTCTCTTTGTGTACATAATTGGAATGGTTCTCTATATAGTGATTTTAATATTTTCCTTGATTGTCAAATCGTCTCACAAGTGTGTAGAAAAAGGTCATTTATGAAATAATTTACTATTTACTATATGGAATTGAGTTGTTGCAGTTTAAATTTTATCATATTACCGTCATCACAACAGCGCAATGAATGTGTGTATTGTTAAGCAATAATTGTATTTTGTTATTAAATTTTATTTAAACTATGTATGTAAAATTCCATTATTTTCCAAGCTATAGTTATCTTATTTAACTCTAATTTTTAATAACCATTTTTACCTTAGATGTGTTATTCGCTGATGTATATTTGGCCTTTGTAGTTATCCCTGTTTATGCATTATATTGGCAATTGCTTTAGTTCTTTATTACTGAATGTTAATTGCTGTGGTATATAAAGAATCTAGTCATCTAGTTATGACTTGGTTGAAATTAATCAGGTTTTATTAACGGTACTTTAATCTAGCATCAACTTATTAATTTCGATTGCGTATCCATCCCTGTTGAGAGATTGAATACAACTCGTGATTAGACTAATTAAGGGATTAAATTCGGTTGTAGAGTGAAAATTACATCCATTTCAGCTTACCAATAAACCGAGCTAACCAAATGGGAATAAAATCTTTCTCTGAAATGATCATTTTCAATTTTAAGAATTCAGTCTCTTTGGACGTATCAATCTATGATAAAATTAGGAAAGTTTTATTCTAAATCCTTCCTAGTTATAAGTATTCAAGGATATAATTTCCTTATTTAGACTAATTATGCATAATCATCATCGTAATCATGCTTAAAAAAATAAGTTTATGATGATAGCAAAGGTTATGTAACCTTAAGTGATAAAGTAACCATTATGGCCAATTTCCAACCAGTTTTTGCATCATGTATGTCATCCGAAGCCATTTCTTTACCCTCTGATTACCCGACCCGCTTTCAATCCAACCGTAAACCCTTACCTTTGCTTTCCCTTGAATTATGAATTTGTTCATTAAGCAAGTTAAATTAGGGGCAAATCTTCTGGGAGCAAAGCCAGATTAGTAGCGCTGTCGTTTTCGGATGTTCTGTAGCTTTCCCTTTCCCTCATCTCCAGCACACAATATCTGGTCCAAATCCTCTCCTTCTTTATCTTTTTTTTTCAAGTTGATCTTGGCTGCCGTTTCATTCCAGACCCACTTCAACTTTTTCGTCCGAATCCTTTCTCTTTACCGCTTTCTATCTGCCGTTTTTCCGGCCTTTTCCTTCCGCGCACGTTCCTTGGATCCTCGTTATGATTCAGGGTGCGAACTGTGGGTGTAATATTCGCCCTGTAGTTCTTTACTTTTGCGCCGATTTGGGCTTATCCGTGGAGAATTCGTGACGGAGTAACTCACGAGGGAAAATTATGGGTCATTACGTGAATTTTTCATCTCCGCTGCGGAATTCCCTCGGGAGCGCATGTTTGCTTATCTAGGAACCGGATTTGGATCGTTTTGCTGGATCGATGGATCGAACCATCGCCGGTGTCGGATCTGTGGTTAATTTCGGTGGATCGTATCTCGAGGCAGTTTTGGCGTGAAATACATCGGCGGTGTTCGGATTTAGCTGCGGCAACTATCGCCGCATGCAAATTTCCCTCTCCGTGGTATATGTCGATAAATGTCTCCCGATTTCCTACGCATAGAGGAACACTTATTTAGCCAATTTAACCCGTGGAAGCTAAAGAGTTATTGTTTTGAATAATTCAATTCATTATTTAATTGGTAAATAATAAATATTTTTAAAAGCTGTCTGAACATGAAGTAATTCTGGTATCTGAAAATGAACAAATATCGATTAAGTACCAAGAACTTTTATTGTCTTACAAATTTACATGTAAATGATTTTTTTCAACAATAACTCTTTAGCTAAGAATTTCAATAACTTTCAGAAGTTAGGAAGATTGTTTATAAAAGTTATGTAAAAAATAAAAAAGTGATTTTTCGAATACGGCGACTTACAAATTGCAAAATTTAATTGACAAAATAAAATTTTGTTAAAAAATTAATGATACATCTAAAAGCACAATTAAATTGCGCGTCTAAAATGCGCTGCAATTTTTACTGTATCTAAATGAACAAAAAAGTTATACGCGTTCAAAGTTGGAAAAGCCAAATTCGCACTAGTGTGCCTTCCTAAAGTCCTGGAAGGAGGTGTGCCTTCTACGGGTTAAAATGTTTGTTATTCATTCAATCGTGTCCCTATTTATGATTCCATAAATTTAACGCCCCTGGAAGGAGTTCAGTTTTTCTGCCCCTGGATCTTATATAGCCGGTGGTGCTTATTATAACTACAGGCTTTGCCTTCTTTCGATTCCGGAAATACTAGAACGATTTATATTTTAAATCAGGGTTCTCAAAACCATCACTGCTTGCAGGCCATTTGGTATCACGTTAAATTCAAACACCGTAAAACGTTCTGATTTTTCTACTCATGCTTATCAAATTTGACTATTGCAGGAAATGTCAAATTTATGGAATTCTAAACATGAATCGGTCAGTGTTAATCACGACTGAGATATTTTGAGGCGTCGAAAAATATATTGAAAAACGGACGTGAAAAATTCTGATACTACCAAATTTTATGCACAAAATTAATAGTTTGCCGAATTATTTACGTTCGAAGCAGCCTTGTAAGATACGCTGCAAACTTCTCATTATTGGAACAATATTTTCCTTTACAAGTGAGAAGTTTGAAGCCGATTCTTTTTTATTATAATGTGAAAACCTCACTCACTATGTTATCATAAACCGCACGAGAGGAATCGGAGGGCTGTATCCAGCCCGTGGGCAGCGAGTTTGAAAACTCCCGTTCTGAGTCGATGATCACCTTGGGTTGTATACTAAATGTAAGTCTTAAACATACAGCCTCTATAGTCTATTTCGTTCGTATTCAGTAAGGACCATCGTTGGTATCTACATCTACATCTACATTAATACCCTACAAGCCGCCTTTCGGCGTGTGGCAGGGGGTGTAAACACCAGTTGAATCTAAATTACTTCCTTATTCGATTATTGTCACGTATTGTTCTCGGAAAGAATGAATCTCTAAAACGATTCGTCCTAGCATCTATTTCTCGTAACTTATCACTTATTGATATAGTTGATATTTTAATTTGTTTGCTTAATTTTAATCTAATTTTTACTTTAAATCTATGATTGAAAGATTAATATCCGCCGGAAATGTGAATCTCTCAGTCACTTCATTTGCATCAATGTTTTGTAGATTCAATTCAGGTACAGATAATTGAGTTACAGAAATAACATATTATATACCTAGCACCTGTTAAACGGGATTGCTCGTTTTTTTCTGTAGGGAGATAGAACAGGTTTTTCCCATACATGAGCGATCCTTCGTGCTCCGCTTTGATGTTTTTTTCTTTCTGCTTCCTTTTTTTAGTCTTCCAGTGTTTAATTTTGCAGCAATTGTTTAGTACCTGAGTATCGGTTGAATTAAGTACGCCACTGTCGTGTCCACATTCCCCAACTATTCCCAATATTACAGAGCGTAGGCGATATTAAATTAGCTTTACAAATTTCAGCTGGTGTGTTACGTGGAGTTTATCCGACATTCGGCGTAGTTGGTAGAAAACAATTCAGTTATGAGCGAGAATTTCGAATTGACTTAAAGCGCGCATAGGAAATGCCCTCAACCTTGCTTCGGCGGTGTCTCTTTGCTTTTCGAATAAGGCCACTCGTAGCGCGTTCCGTATGCAAAGGAAACAACAGCGCCGTTGGCACGGATCGCTCCCCCGACTGTATCGAAAACATTTCCACGCCAACCGAGCGTTATGCGAATGCTATCGGTCTGCAAGCGTTTTTCTTTTCGAGTTTTTTGGAACATGTCAGTTTCCCTTTGTTTTTCGACTACCTCTGGCGGAAGGGTTGGTGGTGGGTGAAGTTTTCCATTGCGGTGGAATTGAATGAATGCGCTACTTTGCGCTGAATTGGGAAATATAGTGCTTTTATGCTTCACTTTAATGAATACAGGCTCGTTTACGTCGTGTCAAAAGAGAGACGACTATCTTGTATGACTCTCGTGTGGTTGGGAAAATTTTGGAGTTGATGCTCCGCTTTTTTTAATCTGTGCTGCCGTGTTGATTATGGAAGTTGCCTATCGAAAATAGCTTTCCATTATAATATATTATCGGATGATATGCCGATTCTGTCTTCTTCGGCAGCTGAGAACATATTGAATATAGTGTAGGGTCATTAACTCGATAGGGTGATGATTAATTTGGAAGCTAGAGCCATATTCAACCTTACGCTAAACTGGAACAAAAATAAATCATGGAATACATTGAAATAAATCAGAAATTAATGATATAACTAAGTGTATCATCCATCCAGTTCAAATCCAATATTGTAACTATCAATATTGGATTATAAATATCTTAAATATTTACACCGAGAAAAATACTATGCAGGAAAATCAATCTTCTATAAATCTATTCAAAAAGAAAGCACTGACTTTTGGTTTGGAAAATATAAACCTGTTCAGTAGTTCTATTATAAAATACATATATGAAGTCCTGTCCAAGTTTCTTATACAAAAATTATTTGAGGAAATATATCATAATTACTATCATCCATTTTCAATTCGACGTCGAACGTAAGCCTCCGCAAGTGGTTTGACTATTTTTAGCTTCTAGTTGCCATTGGAATATTATATTTATTTAGTTACTTGAATCGTATCTGTGAGCTTTCTAGGGTTTCAGTGCTTCGCATGTTTCTTAGCATGGTTAATTACTCAAATTTTACACGCGCGCTAAGTACAAAGGATATCTCTGTTATAATTTGTAGTGTATGTACGCTTCTTTTTTCTGACTTGCTTTTAATCCTCTCTTATATGGATAGGTAAAGCTACTGTAGAGTTTGAGACCTTTTCTGTGCTTGAAATTCTTTGAAATCTCTAGTTAATTAAGTTATATAATTCACGAAAGTAACATTAAGTACTCCTTGTATTGTGTATGGGTTTTCGTAATAAACTCGACTTCTTTCGTAGACTTCTGATCGTTCCTTTTTGTTGAAGCTGCTGATTGTTCTCTCTCATATATCAATTCTGTAGGTACTTTTATTGCGCTTCCTGGTGATTAGTTCTTCTATTCATTCCTTTCAGAAATTTAATTGCTCATTGTCCTCTAATTTTCTCCGTCACTGTTTCTTCTGCTTCATCTCTCAATAAGTATCTCTCGAGAAAGGCCTTTATTATGTAACAACCAATACCATTTCTCGCAGTTATTAATCCTTTCACATTTTTTGTGGCCATTCAGGTTACCCTTTCTCCCTTCCCCTCATCTCGAAAGCTTTGATTCTCCATTTTTTCTGCATGGTTTCTCGCCATAACAATGGAACACTCTTGAATCTTTCATCCTTGAGTGCCTTTAAATATTCAGCCGGAATCGCTTCAGTTTTCCCTCTATCGAACCTTTCCTCATCCAATCTTTATTTCAACTTGAATATTAACTCGATATTAACTTGAGATTTAGTCAATGTTTCGGTATTTTAACGGTTCATCAATCTCACAATTTTAACGATTTTATCTTTCATAAATAGTACCCCCTGGAAAAATACAAGGATTTGCCAATAGGAAATTCATTTTTGATTTTATATGTTAGTCAGGGCGTTTTACTGGGTGTGTAAACTAGGATTTACGATAGCATCATATAAAAAAATTCAATTTATGACTGATGAAGATTTGGCTTGAATTCAGTGATGACAGTAAAAATATATCATCATTATCTAAATATTTTATATGTTGAAATATTTACTCTATCAGTAGTTAATATTCTAGTCTTCGATTTTTCCTTATCTTGGGAAATGAGTATTACGTATTCCATTTTTCCACGCTACTTATAAGGTTTCTTTAAATCACCAATTCAGATCTCATAGCATCAGAAATTAAATATATTGTTAATTTCCTTCTCAAGTTAATTGTTGGTTATATTTTTCGTTAACCCAAAAGAAAAAGCTTACCGAGTCCAAGTATAGTTTAGTGTTATACATTTTATTTATAATAAAGTATAGCAGTATGTTGATTGATAGTTTTGTTTTGTACCGTTATGTATCTTTAAAGCGTTTTCTCGTCTTTATTGGCATGTGTGGCTGATTTAGTATTCATATAATAGAAATCCAGTCTTCTAAAATTTAGCTGAAAATATCGCCAAGGCATCTATATCAAAGAAGGTAGATAAATAGAAAAAGGTTTGAAGTGTAATTTTTGTCGTCGTGACGAATTATTATTTAATGCAATGTGTGCATGTAGATATTAAATCCCGATTCTCATATATCTAGGGAAAGATTCTCTGTCTCAGTTCTAATCGTAATCTATCGTAGAACCCGATCCCTTGGCTTCGCGACTGCCCGCAGACGCATTCATTACCGCTAATTTTTAAAGTGCCGCCGAAGAACCCTTGTAATGTATACTGGAAGTTGCGTTGCGTCTGTTATTTAGGTCTTGTCCGTAATTTAGGATCGGCGCTAGTTCTGTCACCTAAAGAGCCCATTTGCAAACCCAAGTGCGCTGTGTCGATTAACGGAACCGCTCTCCTGGAAATTCCACGCTTTCCCCACTCTTCCGCGTTGGAAAGAAATCCTAGCCGACCCAAATTAAGACTTTGTATTGGATTCTTAGTTTTAGAAGTGGTCATTGGTTTCTTACATTCCAGAAATTTACATTGCGATAAATTTAAGTCCAGCTTTCATCGGGGCTATTTTCTGTTTCAATTATTCATTTATGTTTATCGCAACATGTAAGAATTATGTGCATGTGGCAGCTCAGCTCTCTAGGAAAAATTAGAGAAGGATCAGTGTAATTTTTATCCTTTGGAAGTATCCCTTGAAGTTCATAAGTTCATTGACCACGTATCTACATGATAACTGAATTAATATGTGTTGGAGTAACCTGAATATGATTGACTGAAGAATTTATGAAGAAAGAAATTGAGTGACCTTCACTGCATTCTTCAATTTATTTTTTATGGATGATATGTTGATTATTACGTGTGTATAAATGTAGGAAAGTGAAGGAAACATTAGAATTGGTTGCAAATTTACAAATATACCCTGCTAGCCGCTTTTCGGTGTGTAGCCATAGGTGCTTGCTCCTTAAGGGTACCATTCTCATCTGTTGCAGACAATCTAATGTAGAGATCGTATTGTTAGAATCTGAACTTTTATCTAGCCAGATTATTCCTGAATTTCAATTCTGGTGTAGACTGATTGTATATAATACAGTCAGTATAATTGGTTGCAAAGTAGGAATTCGCATATTTTTTTTTATTTTAAACTTTCAATTAGAAAAAATAATATCAATGTTGTCATGTAAATATTTTTAGCATTTACGCTGCATGTTAGGGTCGAGATGCTTTCAAATATTTTGAAACTGTGATAATGCTTGTAGAACCTTCAGATATATTTCGTATTAAAAATATAGCATTTATGAATTTAGAGAATGGTAGGATGCCTTATTATGACGTGACACTTAGCCAAGACATAGCCTGTATGTATAAATTGTATGTATTTTTATGTGGTTCTGCCTGGACAGCGTAGTGGGAAGAGCATCCGACCCGTCTTTGAGAAATCAGGATTCGAGTCCCGGTCCAGTCAGTCTTCTTCATGTGAAAATTCACATAATTTTCTTTCCTTAATCATTCTGTTCGCGAAAAATCGAAAAGTATACGATCTCAAAATTTCCTGAAACCTGATACACGCTTTCCAACCTCGTCCCAGCATCACGTAGAGCTATCAAAATCCAATATCGCGGTGACCAGATGTTGGCATTCTGGTATCCCTTATCCGTGAATATTGACGACCTCAATCCAATCCTTCGTGGCAGAGATAGTGTGGCCTTAGCTAGATTTGCCTCAACCTTCTTCGTGAATCGCAGTTATTGTGAGGAAGATTTATGATAAGATAAGATAATTATGACCCCTGAGGACGGTGGCACAGCCATTGAAAGGCGCTTTGGGTACAATTATAGTGCGGCATTCCTTTCTTGCTTTATCCGACTACCGGGAAGTAAGAGGAGGAGCGCCGACAAAGACGGCTTTTGGAGATTTTATACCTCTAATTCATTAACAGCCGTGTTCCAGTATTTCTTTCTTCACAAAATTTTACTAAGACTCTCGCTATCAATATCTTTTATCCTTTTAATTCCCATGTTCCGACATAGCCTTTCTATTGTGATAACCTTTACGTATTTTCTCTTCATGTGTTTTCCTCATAGGATTATCCGAAATTCTTAAACTCTGTATGGTTATACCCAACCCGTGATAAGAAATTAACTGCGGGGTTTATTGCTCCCTAAGTCGTAAAAACTCTGATAAGAGGCAATAATTCTTGAAGGAAGTAAATTCGCTTCCTTCCGGAAAAAAGGAACGGACAACTTATAAACCCCTTCCGTTTTTCCGTTTCTTGTTAGGCTAGTTTCTTTCTTGAATTTATGAATATTTCCCTCTTAATGTTGCAGATGAGAGTGTTTCTGTATCCTATTTCTAACTTTTGAGCAACACTCCTGAGAGGACAAAATTAATCCATATTTTGCAATGAGAATCTCGTTACCCTTGCTAGAAAAAGTACTCTGACTAATTATGAATTTATTGCGTTGCAGTCGTATTTAAGATTTTTAAACCTTAAATATTGTTTACGTGATGCCTTCAAAGTCATCCTCTGAAGGAGAAACTTCACTGTAAGTTTATTTCTCAATTGATCAATTGCACCGTTGTGTTATAGTTCCTCCCAATTTTTTTCCTTCCTTTGGCAACAGTTTGGTTATTGCCTTAAGAAAGTCTTAACTTGCAATTGAAGTGAACCTTGTATTCCCACTACACAAATCATAAAATGCAAAATGAATAATGCATTTTCAAAAGCTAAAGTTAAATGCTTCCAAAATTCTAAATAAATACTAAGCCTTCGACTAATTAGTCGTGCTGCACTTAAAAAAAGGATCGCGTAAACACCCAGGCGCAGCTTAGAGGTTATCTTAGATGTAGAGGTGGTGTTAATGGCAGTAAAATAAATTCAAATTAATAACAATAATAATAATAATCGTCCTTATTTTGTTGAGACTATAAGTATCTTCTTCCTCCCATCCCATTGTCATAAATTAAATAATTACTATTAAGTAAAACAGAATAGAATGAGAAACAATTAGAATAATTGTGGATGCAAAAAACATAAGAGATTCTTAAGAAAAAAATCCCCTTCAAATTAATACATATTATAAAAAACATCGATGAAATACATATAGTATATAGTAGTCAAAATTGCCTGCAACATAGACATTAAGGTAATTATATTCATATCGTTCTTGTTAGAAGTGATATAATGAAAATAACCTATTTTTAATAACAAAACTAATATATGTTTTTAAAGCAGTATTTAAATCATTGACTACCTTACTGCCGTTATAAATTAATTATATTGCAGTACAAACAAAAACCACGACGTGATAATTATATTGTAATTTATGTAAATCTTCATTGATAAATAAAACTTACAATTGAATGAATCTCCTCTGATACACCCAGGTAGCCATTGATACCTTTTCACGTCAAGTTTTTTTTGTAGTTTGATGAGATATTTTATGATACTGACTGTAATACGAGTTTCCAAGTAACCAAAATGGAAGGTTTAAATTTTCATACGGGCCATTTCTTCAGATTCGAAGAGGAAATATGAATTTTGATATAGCTCTCGAGGATAAAAGGACGGGATAAAAGGTTGAAGGATGTGATAACGCCCCTTCGAATAATACGTTAAAATGTAGTAGTGAATCATATTCGATATAGATATATTCATGTGGTAATCGACTAGGCCATCTGCAGCATTCCGTGGAGCGATTTCCCCCGCAAGACGCCCTTTCGAATCGATTCTTCGAGGGGTTCAGGGTCACTGTCGGGAAGATATAAGAATCCCTTAGGGGGCGAGGCTAGGATGAAATGGAAATTCAAAGAATCTGAGGGTTCGCTGCAAGGGCAAGATGCCTTCGATGCAGTTTGAAGCTAAGGCGATGTGACTCACAACCCATCTCAAGAATAATCCAAACTTCCTTCTTCTAAATATGCCAATTCATTTCTATTATTCTATTCTACTGTAGTCTTTCCTACGCGATCAATTGCTACCAAAATACAAATTTTTATATAATTTGCATTATTTTCGTTCATTCATTGTTTTTATGATTTTGTCTCTTTCATTACTATCTTCGTTTATAGCATGTCAATTGATAACCAGTAATTAGTTAGAATTCGCTTCATAATAAGAATATATTTCAGCTATTTATTATGCATTTCAATTTATTTAATTATTCTCGGTATGTTTATATTTGTTATTCCTAAACTGTTATTCAATTCAAAATTTATATGCAATACTAGCACTAGAATGTTCAATCAAATTTAGTAAAAACTCTAACAAGTACCAGTGTTATCTCAAATGTATGAAAATTTTGCACATAATTTCAGGTATAATTAATCAAACACTTGTCTTTGTACTTGATGTATCTTCATCGTTTTCGTGCCTTAACATTCTGTAGAGAAATTTTCATAACGAAATACAGTCCAGACCATTTGAATTACACGCTGAAGAATAAATTACGTATTCCTGTGAACATCAAAAGAATTTGATTTTATATTTTACTTTGCGTTCAGTTAATCGAACAATCTTACGGAACAACTTGAAGCATCGTACTTGTTATTCTCCATGCCTTGAAATTATTTGTTAAGATAGTTTGATCGCGAATTGCAGCCGTAATCCTTTTGAAGTAAATGCTTATGTCTAAATGATCAATTTGTATCTCTATCAAAGGTGTTATAATTCTAATTTAGCATCCTACTGATCAAACAATCTTGCCCTTGAAAAATTACAATAATTGTTCTTGCCTTACGTGTAGAGAAATTTTGATCCCGTAATGTAGCCAAAATTTCTTTAAATTAAATTTGAAAGCCTGGATTTTTCATTTGTATTCGTGGGAAAATATATCTCTCTTAAGCTTTGATTCACCTCTGGGCGTAGCCACAGATTTATTCGGTGAAAATAGTTGGAATCAGGAGCGTGATTACTTTTTCAGAGACGACGTTCAAAAGACGAAGAACCTTCCCGAAAAGAACATCCCCAAAAGCGCTCTCCTCTTCTCCATCCGAATCCTCATTTGTCAACTCCCCTCTTCGCATCCAATTTCCATTCTAAATCACCTCCTTAATAGCCCCTTCCGATTCCCCCCTCGCTTTATTATCTCCGCTGCATTGGAACTCGTCCCTCTCCGGAAGTTAAACAAGAAGTCCTCCCGGTAACTAATGCACACACTTTGAATATATATATTCGTGTGTAACTGCCTTTTAGTGAACTGAAGTGGAAGGAAAGGCATCGAATCACAGTTTTCATCGGGGAGATCCGAGAAACCGCCTTTTTTATGACTGAAAGGAAACGAAAGAAGAGACTCTCGAGATGTATCTGTTTCTATAACCGTATTTGGAATTTTATTCAACTATCCGAAGGCGGGCATGTTAATAGTTGCGTTAAGGACGGAGATAAGAAAATTTTGAGCTTTTATATTTTCTCTTTTTTTCTGATTCATCAAATTTCATCTGTAAAAATAATGATGAAATATCAATGAAATAAGCCTGATTTTTAGGAAGGAACTACCGTAAAGGTTTCACGATTATAATTACGATGTACGATATATGTCTCGATAAAAATATATCACGATTAAATTGTAGTATATTTGAGACATTACGGGCCCTAGGTAATTATGAAACCCCTCCACCGTGACTCTCTGATTCAGTTAAATTACGAGAGCTTACTATAATAATAAATGGTTTGTATTACACATGCATGAGTGATCTACTACATGGTTGGTTCATGTTCCTGAAATATCCCCTATACAATACCATCTCTTTTGGTTCTCGGCATCTTATACCACACTTTATTTTATCTAGTATCTTATGCCACCCTTTATTTTATCTAGTATCTTATACCACCCTTTATTTTATCTAGTATCTTATGCCTTTGTCTTCCCCTCCGTCTTTTTTCTTACAGTCTACCCTTACTTTCTTCAGCTTTTCCTCTCCTCTCAATGTTTGACCCACCCACTTCCTCTGTCACGCCTAGTTAACTCACTTCAAACCCTCTCCTCCCAACCATCTCTAGCACCTTGTCTTCTTATTAACCCGACTTACTTTTTTCAATGCTATTCCACATCCCGAAGGTCCCCATTCTTTTGATTTCCCCTTTTCTTATGGTCCGCGTTTCTCGCCATTAGAGCAAAACGCTTCGCACCAAGTGTTTGTATCAATCTTTTCTCGATTTTTTTAACCGAGATCCATGATCATCAGTACTCACGAAGGCTTCATTCACCAAAGCTATATTTTTTCGTATCTCCGTGCATCTTTCATACAAAGAAATAACGCAACTCAAATATAGAACCTCATTTTATAGATACATCTGTTTGTATTAGTTCTGGGTCAGATGCAAAAGTAAATACTGCAACATCAGGCATATCTGGTTCTTAACCAGTCATTTTAGATATTTCAATCTATTTTAACTGTTAACTCTCCCAAACTTTGAACTATTCATTGACATTTTTTCATACATTTCATGAATGATTGTTTCAATGGCAGAGTTATTTGTGTCACAAAGGAGATAAAAGTGTATCTCACAATCTATTTCGGAAGGTTTAATGGTAGTTCAACATCATTTCCGCTTTGATAAAGTTTTTCATTTATCATTTTTTCAATTTGGACCTCCATTTTTTCCTGTTTCATCCTCCGTAATCCACCGATTTTTTTTTTAATTTCCACTTTTCGTCGCTAAGTGAATGGAGCGGATTTGTCAGATCACTTCTGTTTTGCCTCCTCTTTCCACGGAAAATATTTTGCTCCATTGCTCATCGATTTCATTTCAAGGATCGAATTTTGTAGAAAAATTCTATTTATTCTTTGATTAGAATGTTTGATTGTGAAAAATTATATTTTGACCGTAGATCGTTGAGATTTAAGCCCGAAGGGATCACAATACTTTAGTTAGTCAGTTATCCTTAAATATACATATATCCTTACATTACTCGGTATTTTAAGTCACGTATTAGCTCTTTCCGACACAATTTAACAGTCTTTGGGATGTAAGACTTTCTTCGACAAGGCATTTCTCCTTAAATTCCTTTCCTAATTCAATTTCGGCTACACTTCGCTTTCCTTTAAACATCAGCGATTCATATTTCTCCTAGGCCTGACAGGTTACCATCGGGATATTGAATTAAGGTGCCAGATTAAAGAGTGAAAAATTAGTTGGTACGTTGCTTTTTTTACCGGTAAAGATGATCTCTTCCTGAGTTCTCTAGCTGCTGCGTCGATCGGTAATTGGAGTTTCACGATAAATTTTTCGAATTTTTCTTTCCGTTCTGCGTTGATTATTCTTCCTTGTCTCTTTTCTCTTTTTTGACATTCTCATCTCTCAGACTTCCTTTTTGCCGTATTGGTTAAATAGAGTTGTGATATTTATTGTAAAAGGCATTAAACCTGTCACTTCATTTACTCGACTCAAATTTACTGAAGTATGCCTCGAATAGCATTGCATTTTTCTTTTGTGTTATTCTTAAATTCTTTCTTGAAATGTTTAATTAAGTAGTGGTTGATGCAAGTGAAACTTGTAAGGTTCAAAATCGTCCTTAAAGAAAGTCTTTGTGACTATCGTTATTAAGCAGATCGAGTAAGATCCTAATGGCCTACAACCATGCAAGGGGTCCTTGTTATCCGTTAGTAATGAGTTCATTCACGGTAAATCACCACTAAGATTTATTATCATGCCAACCAATACGATACTTGAAATTGTCAATTATTGCTGTGAATCAATTTTTAATCATTCTCAGAGTTGAATAAGCATAATGCTTATATACGTAAGCACCAGACCTGTACTAGATGTCTTACATTAGGCCAAAACAAGTTGTATGAAACATTGAATTTTGTGGAACCATGCCCTAAATAAATTAGTATTTTATATCTAATTCATATAAACGACGAAGAAGAAGAATTTCTGTGCATGTTCATACGTCTACTTATTTCTCGTTAACAACTTTCGTAAAACTGAATAAAAGACTTCTTTTCTCCCACCCTCAGTTCTCGATCTCCTCGCACTCAGCAGCGCCTTCCCATCCACCCCTGTGTCCCTTCCTCGTTATGTCACGCTTTACCCCTCTCATCTTCTTTAATATCCATCTTCTGCTTCCTTTCTTATTTTTTCTCTTTGCTGGCTCTTTTTCTCCCAAGAAAGTTCTCCCAGGGCGCCGCGCTTTACTTTTAATTGCGCCCTCCAACAAACTCTCTTGACCTCGGTGAATGAAGCGAGGGCAGCCAGGAGGCAGGTCTCCCTACAATATTAACCCCTTCCTTTTGACACTCCGTTTGGACTCGTTTATCTCCGCAGCTGTCTCCTCATTTTGTGCTGGCTGTCTCAAAACTGTGTGAAGACATCACAAAAGATCATGGCAGATGGCGCATGCGCAGTGGCGATATTCGCACAGAAATGGACTTTATTTTAATACTAGGGTTTGGGGTGTTAGGAAGTTTTATTTTTCTTTCTTTATCAAATGTGTTCATTTACCTTATCGAAGCATTAATTTCCCCCCAATCCTTTTTGTAACAATGGCCTTCACCTCTGTGACGTCACCCACCGCGCATCGAAGTACCATCAAGTTTTTTGATTGCCATGGTTTCTTTCGGGAGAAGAAGAATTTTTCTACCCTTTAAGGAAGTTTTCAGAGAATGGATGGAAAGGAGTTTAAGTAAGACTGACTGTTTTTGTGGAATGGGAAGCAAAGACTTGCGCTTCGATATATCTTTGACATGCTTGACGTCTTTTTGCGAGCTGGGAGTAATTGGATAGATTTGCATGTCATCCCTAACAGAGTCTTTTGGCATTTTCAAAGGCATTGGCTTCCTGTATAATTTTCGAAGAAATATCTTTCTTTAGCTTCAAATAGATCCAAGGGGATGTATTTTAGTATATGCTGATGAGTATGTGGCCCGAAGCAATCATAGTAATGAACATTTACTTCTATAAATAAACAAAATAAAATTCTTCATTATTCTTGCAGTTCCTCGAGGTCAAACCATCCTTTTTAGGTTTATTCTAAATACTTTAATTTCCTTCATCTGAACTGTTATCTAAGCAGTTAACTTCTGATTCATCATCTTCAATTTGTTTCAGAAGATATTTTCTTCCAATTAAAATCTTTTCAACGGCTTTGATTACTCTGACTCAATGTAGTTTATCTCGATGGCCATCTCAGTTTTCTCTCTTGTTCCTTTTTCCGCCTCGTTAAACGCCTACGGGAATTTTATTTTCCTCGTTTAATTAGCGTTTAGCGTAGGTTTGAACATGGTACGCTCATTGGTATTTCACGAAAGGGTCCGTAAATGCAAATGAAATTAGTTGAAAGAATGAATGAAATGCAATGAAACGTTTTATTGGTTACATTCAGGGGTGATATTAAATATATATATGATATTATGTGCCTTAATTTATAATGATTGCGACTGTTGTGCTTAGTGTTTCATTTTGGTATTTAATGTTACGCAGATTTGGAAAAAAATAGAATTATTATTAGAATATTAGAGTTAAAATAAATCGTGAATATCTTTAATTTTCAAAACAATTGATCACGCTCGTTCAAATTTAGTGAAATTTTATTATTAAATAAGATATATGTAAAGTATAGAACGGAGTACATACCTCTTAATGATAAAAAAATCTGTTTTTTCGTACGTAGGCTGTATTAATATATTTTTTTAATTAAATGTATCCTCATACGCTTTTAGAGTAGAACTATTTCTCTTTGCTGATCTCATTATTTAAAACATTTTAATTAAACAGCATAGTGACAGGTTTAGGTGTAGGTAACTCCCATAAAAATAGCATAACCGTTGACAGGATTGCATTGACATTGGCTCTCGCTGATAGTTACGTAGTATTTTTAAAATTTTAGTTTCAATTATCATTTGTTAAGCACAAATTATATTCTAACGGTTATAGCCACTCGTTCAGAACGTTTGAGTTCCGGTGCAAAGCAATTCTGAATAAACTAAATTTACCGTTCGGTTAACATGAAATTCATTTCTAATTTCGTTTTCAGATGAGCGATCGGCAGTCATGGGATGTGGATTTATTTCAAATCGATTTTCCTCCAAATAACTTCAAAAGGAATCATTCTGCACGTCCAACAAACTCATAACATTTTATTTTTCATTGCCACGAAGGCCTATCAAGACCCCTGTAAATTTTTACGTCATGAGAAATAAAACAAGTGATTTTAATGCTTTTTCAATGGGTTTTCAAGTTGATGTATATATTTTAATTATTCATAACGCTATTTTAAAATAATTTTAGTCGGTGAGCATTGTTTTTAAATTGTAAATTAGCTTAAAATATAAACTGCTGTTGTGAATGGACGGTTGAGTCAAATATCAATGCTTTGTTTTTGTATGCACCAGACCTTAAAACATTGTACATGTTAGTTGTTCAATGTAGTGTAGGTTACTTTGCCACCTTTCCTAATTACTAACCACTGCGATATTACTTTATAAATAAATGTAATCTCCAAACTCTTGTAACCCCTACGATACGCTTTAGTGATTACGCCAAACCAAAGCAATTCCACTAATTAGCGGAAAAGAGCTAATCATGCTATGTTATTGGAGAAACCTGACGATGCCATAGTTGTAAAGGAAGGAAGATTGAATCACGGCTGTTAAGGAATTAGAGGTTTAAAATCTCCAATGGCTCTCAAAAAGTGCGATGTCCTTTCTTGTTTTCTCGGAATACTCGGAATGAGAAGAGGAACGCCGACAAAAACGGCGATTGGAGATTTTTAACCTCTAACTGGCGATGTCAGTCTCAACAGCCTCCCGCTCGCCACAATCAATAAAGAATATAGCTTTCCATGAACAAGCAATAACTGCCTTCCTGGTAAAATTGAATTCCCCCTAAATATATACCTATATTCACGAAAGTGTTTCACATGCCTACCTCAATTTCCTTATTCTAGGAATCGTCAATTTGGGTACACCCACCCGATTCTGTAATCGTTTCTCAATATCGGTATTTCGCTCCCTAACGCTCATTTTAATTTATAATTAACTCGAGAGCGTTCTTCATCGGACTCCATCATCCGCCGCCAAACGCAGGAAATCCGGTGTTTTCCCGGTTAAATTTGCTCAACCCTTTTTGCAGATAACAACGCTTTTTCAGGAAATTTATCGGTTCCATCAACGCAGGAAAAATCTGAAGAGTTATGATGCTGTCGATACGTTTACCGACCTTTTTCGGTCCCCTCAATCGCTTCCCCTCGGTAACAGTGGTCTCACGTCGAATCGGTGATATATATTTAATCGCTCGGGTCGATAAGCGAATGCTGAGTATCGCAACCCTTTCTCGGCAGGCAATCGTCGGTTGGTCGGGTTTACACTCGGCACGTGGAAATGTAAACCTATGCATTTTGTGCCTCTCCTTAACCTAACTAAACTAAAGGAAATTAAAATTTAAAACAACAAAACTTGGTAATTTCCACTAGGTTCACAGGGACGACCGGTTTTAATCTTCATGGCCATCTTCAGGTAACCATTCTGTGTATGGTGAGATGAAGATGTTATTAAGGTTTTAAATCGCCAATGACCGTCTTTGTCGGCGTTCCTCCTCTTACTTCCCGGTAGTCGGATAAAGCAAGAAAGGTATGCCGCGATATAATTGTGCCCAAAGCGCCTTTCAATAACGTATGACCCCTGAGGACGGTAGCATTGCTATTGAAAAGTGCTTTGGGTACAATTATAGTGCTGCATTCCTTTCTTGCTTCATCCGACTACCGGGAAGTAAGAGGAGGAACGCCGACAAAGACGGCCATTAGAGATTTAAAACCTCTTATTCATTAACAGCCGTGTCCCAATATTTCTTTCTTTACTGAAGATGTTATGTTGTTGTTTTTAATTTAAAAGGTGTTAGGCCAGAACACCTTGGGTTTATAGAAAATTTTTTTTTAGAATTTGTGAAAGGAAATTTGTTTTTGTAATTATTATTATGTGACCCTTAACAAGGAAGTGAAGAAGATAGCGTTGAATAGGGATTTTTGAAGACACGTGAGCCTACCAAAAGGTAGAAAACTCGTGTAATTAAGGGAACGTTCGGCCAGAAACTTCTCCATCAACTAACTTCGTATATCATATATACATCGGTAATCATCTATGCAGAAGTACTTATAATAAAAAGTTAACAGGAAAAATTAATAGGCATAGAGAAACGTAAAACAAAAGAAAAGGGTTGATTCTTGGGCAAAAATCTCCACAGCTAAAGGTAGGTGGGTAAGAAACATGTTGGAAGGGGATCGATAAAAGACTGCGAAAATAAAAAGATATAAAACTAACAAGAATATAAATTTAAAATATTTATGTTAGAACTGAACATGATAACGTACAAGTGGGACCTTTGTGGTACAGGGATTCACTCGAGAGTTTCAGGGTATGTTCTTTGCTCCAAAGTAATATGCAATAGTCCACCCGTACTACTCAACATTTTTATGGAAAATTGGTGTTAGGCAACGTCACCATACTGTCCATTACTTAGTAGATCGTGAAACTTTTCATGAAGTCAAAACTTTCTACCATCCAAAATTGTTGATTCTGTCGTTGACTCATAAAGAGTATATTTCAAGGAAAAGAGGAAGTTGCTTTTTTATTTGATTACGTAAATGTAGGGGTCAGAGAAAGGAGGTAGCATAGGAGTACTCTTGAAAAGAATTAGAAAAAATGAGTGCAAAATATCGATATGACTATGGCCGGAATCCAAGTCTCCACGCAGGTGTTAAAAACGCTCTAGCTACCACACTGAATCAAAATTTGAAAGTTTTATCGCTAAATTAAGTCCGATCTGTTTCATGGAATCTTCTTGTTGGTGTGAAATTTACTTCATGCTATGTAGCTGTTTCAGCTCTCTCAGTATTTACTTTTCGTCTTGTGAGAGAGCAAATAGATTTCCTCAAAGAAACTCTACGTTACTTTGAGACTCAAAAAGAGCCGGTCTAAATTAGTTTCGTTAATCTTCCAAAGAATTTCGAGATTAACAAAGCGAGCTCTCTGACTTGTTCTCAGGAAAACCCGAGTTGAATTTACTTCGAGCTCCTCGTGTGGTTACATTGTACAGCATTCGCAAGCTTACTCGTTGCAGTTGTGTTTGTCGCACATTTCAAAAGGGATAATTTATCGTCAAAGTTAATCCTGTTAAGCCTGAGGCCACAGGTCTACTCAGCCTGTTAATGTGTAAAAATGAGTACCGGAGTTAAAACTCTGGGTAATAGTAGAGGGGAGAAGCGTAGTGCCGGCCACACTACCTTCATTCATACCGTTAGGCTAAGTATTAGCAGCCTTAACCTGCTAACTCAAAGAAGCGTGAAACGCTTAGGAAGGGAAACTACTACTACTAATCCTGTTGAAAAAAGGGTAACTGTTTACATATATTCTTTGCCAATATCGGATCGAATCGAAGTTGAACATGCCTATTCCATATTGAATAATGCATTTTGAAGGCGTATACTAGCGTTTCTATTGCGTAAAATATAGTATTCATTTTCGAATTATCTTCTATTTATATCTTCAAATATGTCCTTAGCCAATAGAATTTATGTTTTCTAACTATTTTAATTTTATATTTTTCTTTCGGTTTCTTGCCTCTAATGAATCTATGAAGGCGCAATCTTAATTCTTGCTGTAAAATATGCTGTTATAACCTGGTATTCTACATTCTACCATTAATTATTAGTTAATATACAGGGGGCATTTTCCTTCCTCATTCCGTATATTTTTGCATATTTATCTCTTGTTTTACTTCTGACGCGGCCACATTTGCTAATTTTGAAATTTAACCCTCGAGCAGTCGCGCTGTACACATTTTCATTAGTAACTTATTTTATCTTTACTCGTAATCATTCTGTGTCCCTCAAGTCTTCTTGCAATAATGTTCTCTAAGTACCACCTGAGTTTCATATAAAATGGGTTCAATTTACGGCAACAAAGACACTCTTTTGAAGCTCATGCCGCGCTGGCGCACCCCGTGCCCAGCTTCATCTGAATATTTTACTGCAAATAGGAGTAATATTTTTTGGATAATAATACCATTGCTGTGTAATAATAAATGAATGTGAACTGTGAAGATTGGTATGCAACTTTATATTTAAGTTATTTCATTTAAGGTTTCAAGCGTTTAAAAATGTTAAAGCGTGATTTATTCCGTTTGTTATTAAATATCTATTAAAAATATATGCGATCAATCGATTTTGAAAGCTTAAACTATAATGGCTATAAATTATAAATTTACGGAAATCATCCGATGTGAAGAAAATATTTAAAAAATAATCACTGGGGCACGGAGTGCGCCTGCGCGACTGCTCGTGTTACGCCATGGGGCGTGACTGCTGGATGGTTAATTTTCCCACTGCTAGAAAAATCATCCAATATACATTTCATATCAATTCCAAGTTGAGGAATTTTGACTCAAAATTTTCCCTCAAAATTATACGTATATTTATGTTGTTTTTTGGGGTAAGACTTTTTCAAATAAAGCTCAAACCATTGTGTGCACACAAATGTAATTCTTTATCCGCCTAACAGATTTTGTATCGTAATATTTTATAGAGATTTTCCTTTTGGTTACAGACTCAGATACCTTGTGTTTCCACTCGTCATTTTTTGCGAGATTTTCGGGTCGGTGTGTTTACGTTCAACTTGTTTACATCGTTCCTTTGTTTAATTAGAGATGAGGTCCCTGACTCTCTCGTTCTTTTTCAGTTTTTCGAAAAGTTTCGCACCCCTTTGTGTTGACTTCTTTAAAGGAGTTAAAGCGGTCGAACCTGCTGCGTAGATTGCAGAGGAGTTCATAACCCTACCGCGCACCGCGATCTTATAAATATTGTCTGAGCTTGATAATTTACGCATGGAATCCATTGTATCAACTTTACTAAAGTAAATATTGGAGATTTTTATCCTTTGATTTGAATACGAACTAAATTTACCTAAGAGGATACGAAATGATAAATCAGAGTATTGAAACGTAGTTCGAGCGCTTTATTTGGCTGAGATCTGATACTTTCTTTGCCCAATATTAGCGGGAAAGGTAAATTTGTTATGGTTCAAATACTTGAGGGCCCTTTTACTTCTAATTACATACCTTTTGATTTCAGAGTGTGGAATGAAACTTTTGCAAACGCATCGTAATGGGTGAAGTGAAACTACTCGTAATATGGACATATGTTCTCTTTTGAGATTATTGAAGATAGTATTGGAAAGGAATTACGCAAAAATTACATTTTTAGAGCGTATTTCATCGCTTTTGGTTCCTTAATAGCCCTTAATGTAGGCTACGTCTGTAAACTAACATCCCTACTATTTTGAGTTATCCTAAGATCTTTCAAATTGTTATTGTTTCTATAATAATTCTTCTGTATTGTGTTTATTTTTGTGTTCCTCTCCTAGTAATTCCAAAAGTGGTCTTGTGATCTAGGTGGACATATCGGTTCACTTTAATAAATCTCATCGAAAAGTTTCTCGAATATAATCGATAGTATAAATATATTCTAATATATTGCTTATAGTGATATAAAATTTAGTATCTTCACTTAGTGATATCGATGATATTTAAATATAATTTTCCATATTATTATGTAAGCATAACTAAATGGTCCAGCATTAACTAACTAGAAATCTTGGAAAAGTTCACCCATGTCTTCCAGGAAAATCTCAACAGGCTGTTACACTAGTTTACAGTATAGAAATTGTTGATCACAATTTTTATTTGAGAATTGGATGAATTCAAGAATATTAAAGATTCCACACCAATATCTTCGAGGACGTTAGTACCCGTATAAAAATTCTACAAAACTCTTATTAATTACATTACGCGCCATAACTCAATTCTCTAATCAAGAGCGTTAAAATCGTTGACCAGAAAAACAGCGCAAGGCGACGACGCATTGACCCCCCGTAACAGGGAGAGGAGAAGTCATCCACACGAAAACAAACGACTCTCGTTGAATAAGAGCAACTCCAAAGGAGAGACGTCCGGCAAGAAATAAGTCGCGATGTGTTAGTAGGGGTTTTTATCGATCTACCTCTTTTTGAAAGGGCGTCATAAGTGTAGCCATAGTAACGCGTCCAAAAATCCCTCGCGTGTGACGATTCCAGGTTAAAGGACGACGCGCTTTTGAACATCTGTCGGGGAGTCTGTGACAGGCGGAGCGATTAATGACTCCTAAACTATCTTTCGCCCCTTTTCAATTTCACGGACTCATTTCCGCCGTCTAGTGGAGGGCGCAGGAATTAAAAAGTGGCTGCGGTTTGCTTGCCCAAGAAGGGTGTCGTTCCATCTAACAGAATGTCGTCATTTTTCTCACGTATCATTTAAGGTGGGTCTTTCAGGAGAGGGAATCATACCTGACAGCCGAAATGTGTTAGGTAAAAATAATTGGTTCAAAGTATTACTTGAACTACCAGCTTTAATTCTCTGAAATTTGAACTGAATAGGATTTCTCCTATGTTCATGCGACTCCTTGGTTTCAACTGCGATTTTCATGTGTGGAGAGATTCTTTGCAGTTTAAGGGAATTATACTTGGCAACCGAAATCGGAGCTCAAAATAAATTATTTAAAGCATTACTATCTATCCTCTCCAATTCAGCATTTGAAATTAAAATATTTCTGTTGTATTCGTGCTGCTCCACACCTTGTGTTCAGCCTTGTGTTGCGTTTAATTTGTTGAGAGATTCATTGCAGTCTAAATTGCTTTGAGTTCTTCGTTTTAAAATACATTAAAATTATCTCACTTTTCCATAGTGATCAACGTTTATTCATGTAATAACTGGCCATATCAGAATTTGTCAATTTTGTTACATTAGATTCATGCATATGCTTTCTTTATACTTTTTTCTTTTTTACTTTGCGTATTGCATGTAATTGATTCATAGAGTTCGTACAGTGCATTTCTTTGTGCAAAAGTTTCAACTTTTAGTATCACTTGGGACAATTTCAATTAATAAGGAAGAACCATTCCTGAGATTCTCATGAAACAACTCATCATATCTCGGTTTTTGTGTCTATATTATGGTGCATGCTAATAAAGTTCACCTGAAACGCAAGAGACAACACTTGCGCAGATGCCATCCCCTTGCAAATAATTGGCTTCTTTTGCCCTCGCTTCTTCTTCCTGTTCTACTCCACACAATTGAAGGAGCTTCCGTACGAATTACTTTATGGAGCTCTTCATGAAATTACCAATTTCATTAAAATGGCTCACTAATGCGGTCTATCAGGGAAGACTACTCTGGAAGTGTTCACTTAGTCTAAGTAATTAAGCTATTTTTAGTTTTTTTTTCAGATTTTTCTCTAAATTGTTTTTAGGAAAAAAAGAAAACATTACTATAATGTCGGAGAGGTTGTTTTTGTAATGAAATAGAAAGTGCACTGCCTTTCTTTTCCCCCTTGAGTGGTCAAAGTGTAGGAAGGGCCTGTTTCCTTAACTACATGTTATTAAATGCGTTAATATATTTTATTAATAGTTATAGAATCAGAATTGCGTTTAGGTGCAAATTCTTCTATAAAATAATCATTCATGAATAACTGATAAAGTTACGTATTCTAAATCATTTATTATTTTTTCATAGAAAGATTGAGAATCCAATTTAATTCATCTTAACTATTTCTGTAATGAAATTGATTTTGATGAAGTTAAACTCTTTTAAGTCTTATTGAAAGAGTTAACAGTAGGGAAATTGCTAGACATTCCATCTTCGTTTTTCAAAAGCCTTTTATCCTTTATTGAAATTCCTTGGCAGCATTTCCTCTATTTTCTCCCTCAAAAGATAGTCTTGGGTCTCTTTTCTATCCATTCCTTGATCTGTGGGAGGTTGTTGATCTTCTCGGTGAGTGCCTTCAGATTTGGGTATTTGTCAAGGAAAGAGATCTTCAGCGTCGACCCAATGGTCTCCAGACAGCAAACTATGTAGAAATCCGCCCACGTTAGCTGCAATGAAAGAAGTTAAATTCAGTGGAACGATCTTGATCGATCTAGTAGTTGATCATAAAATAATGTTCTGGGAAAATTTAAATTTATATTACATATGTTTTTTCTCTATCATTCCATATAAAGGATGTCAAAGTTATGTTTAAAGTGGTAAATAATAATGAATATTTCACTAATTTGTAAAATATTAACCATTGCACATCTACTACAACAGTTTCATCTCTTTCTGCTAAATGGATGCGTATGTAATGATACTGAAGAAAGCTTTACTGTAATATACTGTTATGGCCCAAAAATTTCTAATTTCAGATTTCAAACTGCTATGTAGTATTGATGGAATTATTTAAGTTTCGTCAATTATTTAACTCATCCATTTTATTTCAGGAGGGTTTAAAATTCAGCGTATTTTCGAAAAGTGAAATGGTGTATTTTAAATTTATATTGGCGTACAAAATACAAAATTTTAATATATTTTCAATATTAATTAATATGTTTAGAGTGCATCTTTAAATTTTACTGACATTTAATCATAACAGAATTTTCACTTAGATCAATCTGTCCATTTTCCTTTAATTCTGTTAGAATTTGTGTTAGATCCACTGAATAAAATTTGACTCACAAGGAATTTAGTCTAGATTATTTTTCAAGAACATCTTAAAAAGTATTTTGTCAATTGGGTGAGGTCTTGATGAAAACAAAATATCTTCAAATTCAGTTCAAATCTGATCTGACAAATTTGACATTACAATCTTCCAGCATCATTTAATTAAATATGTAGTAATCAGTACAAAAATACCCTTTAATTGGAGTTTTATCATCTCCTCGAGAATACGTAATGGCATTACGAACAACAGCTCATCTCCAACAATTATAAAAAATAATTTTAGTATCCGCAATACCGATATGAGAATTTTTGGCAACTTCAAGTCTCATCGTATAAAATGGAGCAAATTTCAGGTATGAAGTGTTTTCCCCCTTGTAACTGGACATACGAGAGGAAATGTTGGATTTGCAAAATACTTCCTTTCACATTTTTTTTCATTTCTTCGACCTTAACGATGTTGGTCTTCAATGCAGGTCATCTATGACAAGGACTTATCTGTTTGTCCTTACCTTTCCCCTGACGAAGTGACCGGAATTTTTTTCCACCTGCTTGTCCAGTCTGTCCAAATAAAAGGGAATGACGTCGTTGAAGAGCGGACCTCTCTTCTTCTCTTTTATGCTCTCATCCTTCTCCCGAAAGAATCCGCTCGTCACTGGGAATGGAATTTGCAGAGTGAAAGTAGACGAATGGGCGGAGCTTACTCTAATGCACGAGAAACTTTGGTGATTTATGGCATCACTTTAGACGCATTCGTAAACGGACGTATGATGATGCTTACAATGATTTAATGGGATGAAGATCTAGAAAAGCTCTTGTGAATATGGAATGTTAATCCCATTTATCATCTGGTATGCATTAATATAAATTAACGAATTTAACATCACCGTTACTCTGCATTAGAGCATTGCAGGTTCAATGAATGCCTTGAAAATCAGAACTATGGCATCATCATACAAGATATATTACTATTGATTAGACAATAAAACGGTGTTAAATTACCCCCAAATTTTGCATCTAATGACTCTCTACGTAGTCGGTTAGCTAAATTTATCTCGAATATATATCATAACTATAACATTACAAGAAAAGAGAATTTTGACCTCATAATGTTTATTATTTAACAACCTTAGTTTCGACGCGAGAAAAAATAGAGTTCGCCTTTTCTTTGTTTTCCTTCGTGGAATCGTACCACGAAGTCACGGTCCAACAAGCAGTTGATTCTATCATTCTTATATCCATAGATGGCTCGCTTTCTATTATATTACTATAATTAACGTAAAACTTTTGTATTGTTCGCTGTTACAGCAAAAACCTTTGCATGTGCACCTTTTTCAAATTGTGGTCCTACATATGGTCACACGCTGCAAATTCAAAACGAATCTTCAAATTAAACATGCAATTTTAATTACTCTGAATTGGTGTGCCTTATTGGTATTCAGCATTGCTTTCAATATTTTAGTATTTATTCGAAATAAAATAATTTTAGTTCATCTTACGATATAAATTCATTTGAATAATATTAGTATGCTGTTTTCTTCAAAACTATTTATGATATTTATTCTCCCTTATCTTGAGCTTCTTTAGTAGAAGAGGAAGACTATTCATCGTTTTGTTTTTATCTTTAATTCATAGATTAATTTTCACAGCTTTTGTTATATTTAGGATTATGCTCGTCCTTAAATATATAAGGCTTAGACTTGAAAAACATCCGGTTCGATAGACTTACACATTCTCAGATCCGTGAAGGCGTCCACGACTTGGTCACAAAGTAGAGACTCCCATTCGTCATCTCCTGCCAAGTTGAGCATCCTCCCAAAGTAGCGAGCCATCGCTGGCGATTGGTGGATCACTTCCCCGTCTACTTCCATTATGGGCAGCTTTCCGTACGGCGTAGCTATTAAAATCCAGAGGATAAAGTATAAGAAATACCGTGTAGAATTTACAAGTATACCCTTAAATTTATTATACTTAAAAGTGTAATTTTTCTATCCATTACAGGAACGCTTAAACTAAATTGAATGTAAATTAAATCCAAAGCGTAGCGTATAATCATCGTTTACTTCTATTCAGAGAGCTTTTTACGGATATTCAAACAATTATGTGAAAGTTACCCCACCACTAGACTAGCAGAATTGAAGTAAACAGAGCTACCAATAAATATTCTGCTTTGTGTATTCTAAAAGGCGTTATCTCCTTTTAAATGCATAGGTAATTTTAATTGCATTCCATGGATGCAATTTTTTACATTTTGGTAATTTTTATAGTTCCTACTTTCAGGGCTAAATGTAAAATTAGACTTGTAAGTCTCAATCTTGCTCTTAAGTAAAGTCGTTTATAATTGTTGTTATACCAGAATCTTTATAAGAAAACGCTCCCGTTTTCATTCGCCTACTTTTATTAGAAATACTTAATCATAGGTTATAGGTTTTATAAAATAAGTTCATTTAAAAAATAATTTCTATTTGTTAACAGAAAACTTTTTTGTGACTTATTATGAACCATAATATGTACAAATAAAACTCCCTTTAAGAATTAAGAAAGTTAAAAAAGTTTAAAAAAATTGTATTCTTTTTTACATACACATTCTAAATTATCAACATAGATACTCGGCAAAAAGTTAGAATTAAAAAACGAGTGGTACTCTGCAGATGAACTTTTGGTGTAACGAAAGTCACATATATGTTTGAGGGCGATATTTTTGGAGTGAAAATGTCAACAAAACTTTCCTTCGGCAAGCAGATGGGCATCGTGAAATTCTGGAAAGCCGATGAAATTCCGGTCCAATTTTTTCATGATCAACTTTTTTGTGCACTCCCTATGGAGAGCATGCAAAAATAGAGGATGGTGATGCCTCTATTTCTAGGTTAATGACAGCGCGCATCCAACAAGTTGTTTGCCTTTGAAAGTAAGCCCACGTCGATACCCTCTGCTGATATTTGTTTTGCCTTTGAGTCGTAGATTAAATCCCTGTGGGTTACTGTGACTTTGCTGTCATTAACTGGTGACCTTTAGCGAAATGTTCGGGCTGAAGTGACTCCGGGAAGGTCGCAGAGGCTTCTGTATTGCTAAGAGTATCAAATTCCCTTATTGAATCAGATAAAATAACGAAATATTTCACTATGAGATACTCTGTAATGAGATTCATTCGAGAAGGTTTCGAATACACCCAGCGAAAGTCCAAAAGTATGTCGTCGTATTTTTACTGTGAATTGGTTGTTGTATTTTATATACAGCTTCAAATGGAGGAATAATATAAAGAAATCAATTTCGTGCTAGTGTATGAATCATGCTGAAGAAATTAACCAAAATATACATAAGTTATTGTTGCAGCCTTCTATAGCCTGAAAAAAAAAAAGTTTTCATATCTTCGAAAACGTACCAAGTAATTCAATAACATTTATTTTACTCCAAGAAAGGAAAGAGTTGCGGGTAAATTTGTTTTTCAAACCTTTCTTTGTTAAAGCAAAATCTGGGAAACGGATCTATCATAAAGATATTTGAAATTATCTCTAGGTTTGGCTCTTCCTTTGTGCACTACTATTTGAAATTTACTTAAGTAATTTTATGACAAGGTTGTAACTCGTTCTCATATGCTAAACGTGTAAATATTACGGCTCACAAATAGTAACATTAAACACCTTATGTGGTTTCTTAATTGCGATTTCCTGTCATGAAACCCCAAAATCATAAATCGCCAACATTATTTATCATATATTCAAAAAATAAGCAATAATATTTCCGTTTTTTTAAATAATCAGCTTATAAGTTTTTATATCTCGAAACGTGTGTAGCGGTAGCAGAGTTTCAAATTCATGGAATGAACTTGGCCTTCACTGTTACGTAACATGTTTTAACTCTTATATTTTGTTTCCGCTTTCGATTATGTAATCGAAGCTATACATGTCTTTCGGTTTTGCTTTAAAATGGCTTGTGATTGTTTCTTCATATTTATATACCTCGTTAAAGAAACCTTATACCCGTTAAGCAGAATGAAGGTTTGTAAAAAAGAAAGCATTTTTCAAGACTTATTCATCGCATCTTTATGATGGAATAAGTAAAATAAATTAGGACACAAGTCCGCGACACCTGGTGGTACAGTACTCAATGTGACTTGACCTGACTTCGTGGAACGTAATGGATTTAATAAAAGCTTCGTATTTTCCAGAATATTTTAATACACTTCTTGCTCCTATATTCTGTTCTCACTTATTCATATTGTACAATGTAACAAACTCGGTCTTGCGTTAAAATAATGAGGAAAATACTAATTCCAGTTCTTATTTATTAACTGTTGGCACGCGTTTTTTACTAGAGCTCTTGAGAAAACATTTAAAAATTAGCGGAAGAAGTTCGAAATGCAGTATAGTATGGGACAGCTAGTAGAGTATTTCAGTTATTTTAGTGAGCGCATTCTGGTAGAATTACTACCCTGAGTTAATTTGTAGTTTTTATAATTCTTGAAATTCGCTGAAACCTTAATATAAGATTACTCTCAGCATGTCTCCTTTTGTTTTATCATGAAAATTATTGAAGTTGAGTCGGTGCTATAGCCATCGAGTTCTCTTGGGAATACTTGTAGGCAATACTGTTGCAGATATCTCTCTCATGCTGAATCTTCAGAGTCTATTTTGTCCAACGTCTCCATGTTTCTTCTTGGTCTTTGTCAGCCATTCTGTTGGCTGAAAGAATCGAGCCTTGGTCATGCATGCAGCTATTCTTGATACGGCAAGGATGTATAGAACGGGAAGAGCTTATGGTGAAAAGGTAGATTTGTCGGACAGTGTGGGGAAGGAATAAGCTATGACCAAGAATGTATTTTCGTATATATTCTATTGGGTATGATGCCCTGTAATGTTGAGGTAGGTTTTTTTAGCTTTGTAAGTGCTGCGGCCTTACTAAATCTTGTGTAATCTTTGAGGGAGCGCTTGTTGCAAGAAAATCCGGTAGCGTTTCTTCAAATATTATAGAAAAAGTTTTTGCCAGGCAGCAGCACTTAAAAAGCAAAAATTCTGCCTCCACATTACAGGGCATCTTACCCTATCTAGACATTTTCCGATTCAAGTATAAATTCAAAAGCAGTTATTAGAATATTTGAGATGCAGCAAAAAACAAGTTGGCTGTGCAGATATTTTTATACAAAACACAAAATATAAAACAATTCAACTCTGTTTTCAATACAGGGCATCATCATCAAGTACCAAGCCAACCCGGGACACTTTATATTTTCTGGTTTCGTATAATTAAATCTGTTTAGTCAACTTGCTCTTTGTTGTCTTCTAATACTACCAGGTTATGTTCCGAACAATCGATATCATTTAAGGTATATATTTCGAAGGATTTCCAATCCTTTGCCTGACCTACCAGTTACGTAATTCGATGGCTACTTCAGGTAGGCTACTCACTATTTTTCATCGCAGGCCACTGCTCAAAGGCGATTCGATGGTCCTCGAATTCAAATCCTCCGTAGGCCAAGAGGTATCGGATTGGTTCTGCAAGTGCCCTCACATCGAAATAGGTGAGCTTGTAAGTGGGCGCCATTCTGGTCTGCAGGAATCAACCTTGACCTTGCACTTGGATCGCAACTGTGCACACAAACGACTACGTCCACGATGACGACTCACTTTAACCTACGTTTATATGCGTTGTTGTCCGTGCGTTGAGGCGAGACCGACTGAAGTGCAGTTCTTCTTGCGAAAGGTTTAGTATTGGGAACCGCGGGGAGTGGAAGATGTAACCGAAGATGAGCCTTGCGGTGGGCAGATGACCAATCCTTCCTCCACCGCAGGGGCAGTTTTCAATCCGACAGCGAGGCAACTCGCTTGTAAAACCGTTCTTTCTCATCGTGGACGTTTCTTAACATCGGAGATAATAATCAGACGTAATGTAATATTGCAGGGACAAAAAACTGAATTCAGCTTTGAAAAGGTTGACATGTCATGTGTTTATTATATGCCGTTGTAACAACTTAATGTTTTTGTTGATGAATTTTCGGAATTAGCTGCGGAATTTTTGAAAGGGTATTTAACATTTTCCCCACCATCGTCATGGTTCGTTATAACCTAAGGTGCTGCCATGTTAATTTTAATTTCTTGGAAAATTTGAAAGCGTTTGGGATGACATGGTTAATGTCCTCATTTAAGTAATGAAAATTGGACAATTGAAACTCAAAACTCTTCTTTGTAAGTAATGACGTTGCTTCGTGAACTTAGCGCCTGCAATAATTTTCTTGTAACTCATAGATGGAAAAAACATATGACTAACATAGTTTTAGTTTGTGAACTATGGCTAGTATGTTTGTATCAGCCCATTTGAAATACTGCCATCACAATCTAATACATCAAAACCTCTTTGTGTTTGTCACCTCTTTGATGTTATAATTTTCTCAACAGACCCTGCAGTATTTCATTTACGAATATGTTACAGCTTGCGTTAAGGCTTCATTATGCCACTTGTTGCCAACCAATTCTACCTTATAGTTTAGACGTTTTTTGTAATCATTTTATGTTTTCTCCTGAAAAGCATAGACTGATGGAATGGGTCGAGTTAGCATTTGTAGTAATAATTCTCATTTTTTCGCTTATGCTGAAGTCGATCACATCTACTTCAGTACTGAGAATTAAATATTTAGTCAGTAAAAAGCTGTTGAAGAAAGGTTACATCATCAATGGAAGGGTTCCGCTTTTATGCTCCTGAAATTTTCGAAATTTGAATGTGGACATCGTACTGGGAAACAGTTTTCCTTAAATTCTCCCTTATTTGGATTCTTATTTCGTTCGATTATGTTGTATTTATTTAATCACTCCATTTTCGTTTTCTCGCGTTCATTTTCCTATAAGGACATTATCGTCAAATTATTTAAAAACTTTTAAGCCTAATTTAAGTATTCCGCTTATCGATTGTGTATGAATCTTTATGCCATTTACCATTCAATCTTTTATGCGTAATTTTAAATAATTTTATTCCTTATCCATTCCTGATCATAAATTCGTTACTACTTCGAGGGTGAAGTGGATGAGAGTTGATGATAAAACTTAGAGATTGCATTGATAATCATAAAAAATAGTATTGTCAAGTACTCAGGAAATTTTTAATGAGGTCATTTCCGGAAAGATGAAATGAGTGATCAGGTAATTGTTTGATTATGTAGCTTAAAGTGAATCAGGAGATGAGCGCCTCTAATAAAATTATTAACTGTAGAAAATTTTAAGGGAAACTCTTTATTCATATAATAGCAGGTAAATGAAAACGGCCTTGGTTTCGAAGTTCAGTCTCATGATATTATAATTATAATTTAAGGGCTGCCTAAATCAAGGGGCCATGTCTGCCCCACACGTCTGAGAAAATTACTAAAGCGACCCTCCGCCGCCCCAGGGGTGGACACCCCTGATTTATATTATCATACCAAGAATGACATTTATCGAAACGTCTATTTAGATAAGCCGTATACATTGTCATCGATTTTAACAATACTGAACATTAGGTAGTAATGTATAAAAGGATTACGTTGAACTTTGTTCCGTAAAGCTTCAAATATTTAACTTAAAGAGATAAAAAATTCATTCAGATCATATTTAGTTGACTATATTAAAAGTGTTAATTTTAGTGGTGTATTTTCCTTTCTACGAATCATCTTTTATTGACTGTTGTTCTTTTTCTTTCCCAGGTAAGTTGCGAGGCTGAAACCCGAGCACTATCCCCGGCGCGGATCTTCGACCATTCGGCGGGTGTTACCTCCAGGTCCGCGACAAAGTTAAGCGCTGCAAAATATATTATATTTCATCTCGATACATAGGCATGAGTGTGTAGTGTGAGGAATTCAGAGGAGTTAGAGCAGAGGGATTATAATTTAGATAGATCTGTGTTTAGAGTCTAGATGAGAATTTTTCAGTTTCATCCGATTTTGTGGTTTCACTCCAGTGTTCAGCATAGAATAGATTTTTCTCGACATTTAAGAATTTGCTTTTGCTTTTTTCTCTGAGATAGGTTTTCTCCACAGAATTAGTGGATATCTTAAGCAATAGATCCGATTAGTCTATATGTATAAAGGAAATTTCAAAATTTTTACGTATATGAATAGTTAACTCTTAAATGATTTAATGTTTTCTATTAATATTAGATTGAGATTAAGAAATTTTCTTAAGGAGTCAGCCTTTATTCAGCATGTATTTTTTGATAGTTCATTTATTGTTGCATGTTTATTTCTATAATGTACTATCTTGATCCTTTTCCATCACTTATTTTTCCAATGCAACTTCATTATGCCAGATTTATCTCGATTGTAAATAATGATGTACTTTTCTAACTGTCATAATGTCTAATTGTCTAATTTCTTCGAATTTAATCTTACTTTGCATAATTTTTATTTTTTAAATTTGCCTTGTTTAATTTCTATTCGATTCTTTATTAAGTTTTTATGGTGTACATTTGTGATTCTGTATGTTTATTGCGAACTCGTGCAGTGTAATTCCATGATTTACTCTATATCGTCGCTAGAAGGGAACGAAAAATATCTTATTTGATACTCCTGATCAATAATTTTACGAACTTTTCGCTGAATTGAGGCTTGATTGGAGGTATAAAAATGAACAAATAATACTTATTTTTTAAATATAGATGAGGAAAATATGATGGAGAAAATTTTATTGGTATTAGTTGCGATATGTTGAAAAGAAATTGTAACTAAGTA
The DNA here is from genome assembly GCA_947579665.1 of Sympetrum striolatum. Classification (NCBI taxonomy): domain Eukaryota; kingdom Metazoa; phylum Arthropoda; class Insecta; order Odonata; family Libellulidae; genus Sympetrum; species Sympetrum striolatum. The sequence goes on along the minus strand of OX388351.1, from coordinate 44,129,502 downwards.
ACATCTCTTTTCTATACCGCTCTTACTTAACGCTCCAACCTCACGGTCCCGGGTTCGCATTCCGGCTAATCGGTTTTTTTCGGTTAGGGAATGGTTTTCTGTGTATGTTGTGTGTGTGTGTGTGTGTGATATTAATAAAATGAAATGCAAGAAAAGAATAAAAGTAAGAAAAGAGGTAAATTGGAGGGATAGCCTTCCTAGGCTAAAATTCGCCCAAAAAAATAAGACGGCATTATTATTTTTAATATTATTATAAACACCTTGTAAATTAACCAACTGGCAATAAGTTTTGCTGCTAAAATTTAAAGTTAGAAACGGAAAGGAGAAAATGAATTTATGAATGAATCATCACGCAACTTATAGCCGTGTATCTATTGAAAGGAATAAGCTAATGATTAATATCAACATGTATTTTTTCTTGTTTTCGTAAGTATTCTTTTGTAATTTCCCTTGTAGTATTTAAACGATAGTAGGATGCAAGTTGTGTTTAGAGAGGCTTACTCATTCCGTATCTTGTTTCTGATCTTCACGCGTTCGGTCCAAGTCTCGCCTCTTGCGGCTGATTGTCCTTGAATCGTAATCCAACCTTTCTGTCGAATTTTATTTGTCTCTCTTTTCATGTGAATCGAAGGAAAAAAGTACAGCTTCAAGGAGCAAAAACTTTTCAGAATTCTACCTAGGTGTTTGCGCATGTTTGTGTTGGCTTCGAAAGAGGATTCTGCAACCAAAAGATGTTTTCTTATTGACTTGTCGGATAGCTACTTTAAGAATGTGTATATATACAAAAATTGGACAATTTCTTTGAAGGTTGAATACTCACTTTTTGGACAAGTCACCCTTAAAATATCGGTACTCCGGAATTTTAAGAAGTTATTAACGCTGTGGACGATCCTTCCTACTTTGTCTTACTACTTTGTTTTCAGAAAACTCGACGTACTTGTAATTGTTATAATAACTCCCTATACGTACTTAGAATAAATTTTTTCTCAACTACACCTTCTGTAGCGGGGCACAGGTATAGATATTCGCTTGCATAATTATTGAAGAAGTAAATAAAAATATGGCGATTCCCTTATGGATTTTAGGCCTTGAATAATTCATCAAAGAATCCTCTTAGCGAAAGAGAGAATGAGCAATTTTAGGCGTCTATGTTTTCTTGTATTATACGTAGCTTATTGCAATAACTCTTATACTGTTGCGAAGGTTGCAATGTTGTAAACTATTGTTTTATTATTTTATGCTCCTTTTTCAATTATTTATATGTTTTTTATATGAAGCTCAGACTATCAAGTTAAAAGTTTATGTCCTTATGTCGTATTCCAGTTTTAATAAGCGTTAGCTAGTTCCACTTATTTCTATTTCTGCCTTATGATTTGAGGTGCTGTTCTTATGGAACTATACATTTATTTTAATTTATAATGTTTATTACATTTTATTAAGTGAATAAATTTTACAATACTTTATAAACATTATGATTAACCTTCTGACAAAAAATATATATTTTTCACTTTATAATCAACAAGTTATTTGATAAACAATTTGCATATAGAATTTTAAAAATTACACAATAGTTAAATACAATATTTTTGAATAAACATTATTGGTCTTGCTAAGCCTAAAATGGCTTGTCAGCAGGTGTCTTTTGAACAAAGAAATAATAGTTAACAAAGATATTAAAATCATACATGTCAACACAATTAAATATTAATTGAAAAGACTATTCATCTATCTTTGAATGGCACGTTTATCATCTATATTACGTAATATTAATATTCAAATATTTTACAGCATAAAATAACATTATGTACTATATATGTTGTAATATATACGTACAGGCAGTCCATAAATAGGACTTGTCAGCAGGTGCCTGATTTAAAAAATAGAATAACTTAATTTATAACAATGGTAGCAGCCGTCACTTTGTGGAATTCCAATACCGGAAAAAATAAAAACAATGTATTCAATTCCACAACTTTTTAATTCCACCACACACACGACCGGTTTCGACTAGTCATAGTGATCACCTGATGATTATATCGATTATTTTTTATCGATCTAGTTTCAGTAACCATGTTTTCACTTCTTGTTTGACTATTGAAATTTTTTCTAATGATTGTAAGTCATGTGGTGTGTCTTGAAAAAATTACATGGGACTAACCTCTCTAATAATGTGTTAGTCCTATCTACATTCACTCCCTTAGTTAGTCTTACGAGTCGTACATTAGTTGTAGATTCCGAGATCGTACTTATTGAGAATTTGAATCCTAATGCAGAACCCTACCCTGTATCGCTTCGAGTTCAATCGTAAAAGGTAATCGTAGGGGTAATTGAATTGGCCCAAACAAAACCCACCTATATCCTCTTTCGATATAGCTTTTATGGAATTCTTAGTGACCCCTCTTATCTGCTAATTACTCGTGCAACGAGAGCTTAGGACACGTCAATACCCTCTGTAATCCCTATCAAAGGTTCCAAATTGACCGGTTTTGATAGCACACGCCTAAACCGTGCAAACCTCCCCGCGCACATCGGCTGCGGCTATTGGAATTGGCGCCGCTGGAAAGGCTCAATTACTGCCCTCCGATATAAGCTTTGATTTGCTATTCTGATTGGAACACAAGCGGCGTTTGGGAATTCCAATCAAAGGGCGTTTAGCTCGAATAAATGTGTGGCGCGAGTTGTGTATATCCAATAACTCGGTCTTTGTTGTGGAGCATAGTTACTTCGCCGTTACCACTCCTCCGGGTGGTTTTATTTTAACTGTTCGATATATATGACGTGGGAGGTAACAGGGAAGGTCATTAGGGGCGTTTTCGCACATAAATATCAATGTACTGGATTTGAAGTATGTGATAATTATGATTATAATAATAAAGGAGCAGTCGCACCAATTTTCAAGACGTTTTATCTATTATTTTGTTCTTTTTTATCTGATTATTCTATTTTCTCTGTGATCATTTTCCCTTTATGTAGTTTTGTTTCTCCATATTTATTCTTATTTCTGCTAGTATGATATTGCATTTGATTTATATGTTTTCAATTCCTACTAATCCTATTTAATTTTTTTAATATATCTATTGTAAATGTATACAAACTCTCTATTTAATATCTTTTATACAATTTTCTCTATATTTAATCTATTTTTTCTACGTATTATTCTTTATTACTGTAATGAGCTCACATCAATCGTCTTTGTTTTCATTTCCTTTTAATCCTTTTAAAAACTTTTAAGTATAACAGTATTACTTAATATAATATTGTCTCGTAGAACCACTCTGCCGTTGAATTCCAAGCTATAAACTGAAAATCAAGTCTCCAATTGTAAGTAAAGGAGGAAAGTTGATGTAAAATCTTTATTCGCCAAGATAATCACTTACTAAATGAGGTCTTTATCGTCATTTGAAAAAAATGTACAATATCTTCCTTTTCAAAGGATTGTGGAAGTGATTGGAGTGGTCAATTAGAGGAAAGAGGCATTTTAAAGGATTCACCACAATTGGAGCCTTGACGTTCGTGGAACAGGAAGCTTTTAGAGACCGGAAACCACGTTTTCGTGAGTCATATCTCCCATCAAATGCAGTGGGGGTTTCCTTCATATTTTACGCGTAAAAATTGCGTTTAAATTCGCAAGTTTCCTTTATTTTAGGCGCTCATCCTTTCCTTTCTACTTCATCCTCTATTTCTCTCCGGGTAATTAAGTTTGATCTGTTGGGTATCAAAAAGTTATTGGATGTCGGCAAACTCGCATTTTCGCTGAAGTTGTCTAAATTCATCGGTTTATTGAGAAAATGAAAATTTCAAAAATTATATTTACTCACTTTTCTAGGAATTACAATGCAGTTTTTTGACAAGTAGCATAAAACGCCTCATCTTTAGTATTAGTAGTAGTGATATTTATTTTAGGTTTCATACATTAATCAACAACATTAAAATTTATTGAAAAATAATGTTTCGAGCAAAGGTAAAAAAATGGATAACAAGGAAAGAAGCAGAAAATTAATAACTTTGCAAATACATTTATATTATACACCTATTTTTATTAAGCTTTTCCGAGTTTTGATAACTAGCTTTATATTTTGAGTAAGTTATCTTTGAGCTAAGGATTTATTTTGAAGTCTAAAAAGAGGGAAACTTCTATGAAGCAACTTCCTCATTTTGGTATCTAAACGCTTTCAGGTACAAACTGAGATGCATAACTTTTCCGCGATAAAATGTGAATCTCCAGAATATTGCTATCTCCATCTCATATAGCTCCTCCCTTGGGGAATTTTGGGTATTTTAGGTCTTTCTCGAAAATCTCTCTTATCTCTGCTCGCCTAAATTCTCTCTCGAGTTTTATATATAGGAAGATGCCACATTCCTCCTTCAGGAGACTGTCTTTGTAGCTCGAGCACTCTCGCTTTTGTTCCTCCGCGTAGGTTTGTCCCTCTGGTATTTGAGCAAGTCCCGAGGCGCGTCTAGAGAACTCCACCCTTATCTACGCTTTCTCAGCTCCGTAGAGCCGAATAATTTGCAAAATACACATTCCTGTTGCCCATGTTATTGCAGAGTAATCAATCTCTTTCCTTATCCTTTCCATTAAACTTGAAGTGGTTAAATCGAATGTCAGTGTTAGAATTTAAGTCTTAAAGAAAGAAAATTTGGAACTCGAGATTGCAAATCTCCAATAGACGTCTTTGTATGTATTTCTCATCTCATTCATCGGAGTTCGAAGTAAACAAGAAAGGATACCTATAACAGCACTCAATACGCATTTCACATGCACATTTTCCATTGCGAAAATTGTCCAAAATTTCGGCATTGCAATGTTTGAGTGTTCCACAAATCGATTTGTTCATATACCACAATATTCCCTATTTAAAGCAATGTATGGTTTCTTGGTATCCGTTCATTTATTTCATATAACATATTTTATCCTTCCTCTGTCTTTTCCCATGTGTTCTACCCTCAATTACTGTCTTTAGCTGTCCCTTTCGTTACAGTATTTGACCAACCAAATTTCTCTGTCGATGTTCACATTTCCCGATTAATTCAGACTCTTCCTCTACCTACGTGTTTATAATCCTTTCTGCCCAACTTAATTTTCCATTCTACATCACTACCATATATGCTCTAGTCTTAAAGACCTCCAATCTTTTGGTTTCCATTAACGGTTAAGATATTTCCTATTTAATGCCATTTTTTTACCCAATCCGTTTGTCCTATAAAATCTTTGTCTTTACCTTTTCCTTAGTCTTTTCCCTTGCCTTCCACCTTCCATTGCTTTTTTTGCCTCCTCTCAATATTTAAAACGCCCATTTTCAATACCTTCCCTAAATTATGCCTGTTATCAAGTAAAATCGTATCCTCCCAAACTATTTCTAGCATCTCCATGTTTGTTTTCCCATCAACCTTTCTCCATTCTACGCCACACCCAATTATCCAAGGTCTCCAATCTATTCCCATTGCTTAGCTATACGCATATTTACGTATATTTACGTAACATTTCAATTACGAAAATATTTGATGGAGTAGATAGGGAATTATTGATGTCCTTTGCAAGAATTGTTATTATTACTAACGCAAATATCTTATGTAATAAACTCATAATAACAAATTGTGTAAAATTCATAATTCATGTAGTTAGCCAATACAAATAAGCTCTTGCAGGAAAATTCTTTAGTCTGTTTTTCTCAAGTCATAGAAATGTTTTTCTTACTACCATTCTTCATTAGTTATTATCTTTAGTCTACCTTCATATTTAATGGGTATCTTTCCTTTTTCTGAAATTTCCTCTTCCATAAATTACGAGGAAACAGCATATTTACTCTCTGTTGATGTTGTGTTTGTTTTATATTTATTTGAACCAAGTGTGTTGGTTTTATTTTATTATTTTTTCTGGGATTTCGTAATAATTGCGTGAGTTTATGTTCTACACTTCGTTCGTAAACGACAAGATCAAGTTTTATCAAATATAATGTTTTAGTTTGCTTCTGTTACTAACGCTATAAATTGAAGGAAGTTATTTAAATTTCATTTCATGAATATTATGGTTTAAAATAATGTACACGTTCATTAACATTATAAGCTTACTAATTACTTATATCATTTATGGAATCAGCAGCACCCTCCGCTCCTTTCAAACCCTAAATGTATGACGCTATTATCGATAAAAGCTTTTGATAAATCTTTTCCTGGATGGTTGTAAATTAATAACCAGAAATATGAACCCAGCGGGTAATTTTTCAGCGCTCTGCGAAACGTTATTGAGTACTTATTACTTGAAATTCATCACAGGCTGTATTTTTCTTCCTATGGACTGCAATCATTTTCAGCTTTCGCAGATTTTACCGAACGAACTCATATTCATCTCCGTTGAAGTTAATGCCCTACGAATGAGTTAGCTATTACGTAAGCACGCAAAGCGTTGGTTTGCATTTTATTTATCTTACGTTACACGTATCGAAAGAAATTCTCGGTATCTCAATATTTTTTTAATTAAAATGTTGAAATTAGTTAGCGTGATAGTCTAGAAATATGGTTCCTATGCTTGCATGTTTTTTTCTTTTATAATTCCGATATTTATCCGTCAGTTGGTTGCTTTCGTGACTTCTGATGTATTTTCAAGTACCTGTTCAAGTTATCCTTGGTTAATGGAAGAATTTCGTTTATAGAACAGGAAGAAACTTTATTATTTTATATTCATATCGTAGCTGTCAATTAAAAGATTGTAATATGAATACATTAAATTTAATAGTAAAATTTTTGCATATTATTAAAATAAATTTTGTGTATCATGTAGTTCTTAATTCGTTTTTATTCATAATGTTTTATTTCTTAGTGTTTTTATGTTCAGTATTCAACCTTAAGGTCGATTTAAACCTCATTTCCCTAACTTTTATCTGCTAAAATGTGACTTAATTTGGAAGGTGTGGTAGTTTTCTTTCTTAGTTTACTTTCTTTACATGAGCCAGAATGCTATTAGAGGAAAATGTCCTCGTTGTTGGAGGTAGATGGACCCTTTATTGGCGAGGTTAGGCCCAGGTGGGCCTCTCTTTCACCTAACTTCGTATGTCGATAATATTTGGAGTTAACTAATTTGTACAAAAAAAACAAAAAGAAAGAGTAGTGTGGGGAAAAAAACCTTTGCAACTGAAGGTTGACGAAGAAAAAACGCACGTTGCGGGAAAACAACCACAGAGAGGGGGAGTGAAAAAACCCCGCGAAAACACAGCAATAAAAATTAAAAAAAAATGCAAAAAAAGATATATCAACAATTGGCAGGATGAAGTGCCCGTTGATTGTCAACGGGGATTTTAAATTTCATAGATATCAGTGTAACAGCCTTGATCGTAACACATGCTTCATAAATATTGGTGGATAGCAAATGCCAGACGTAATGTAGATTTTATAATTAGACGAAATCTAATCGTCAATTCCATCAAAATTTTCGATATTTTATACGGGATTATGAAAGCATTATTTAATTTACTCCTTATACTGGATTATGAAAGCATTATTTAATTTACTCCGTAAGTTCTCGCATCAAAAGAGGAGACTGAAATAAACTTTCGTTTCATACTTATTAAAGATATCTTCGACGATTTCATTGTCGTATCTCTTCATTATCTTAGAAATCTCTTAAAACAAGGAGGCTTTAAAGATCTCTATTTTCTACAGAGAGCAATCGTTAGTAGAGGATTCTGGGAATGACGATAAGCTGAATGCAGTCGATGAGAGCTTCTCTTTCGCAAACCTTCCAATATCCTGTGCGGTTCAGGGTATATTCCCTTTCGAGAAAGGGATTTTGAAAGGGAGAAAGTGTGAGGAAGAGAGAGGTTATTAGTGTTGGGGAAATAAGGTTATCTCCGATGCGGTCGGAAGCGCGACTCGACCTTGGAACCTTGAACCGTAAATGAGGGAGCTCGTTTAATACGTCTGGCGCCCCGTGGAAAAAAAGAAAGGCTTATATAATATCGCTCGCCTCTTTTTATTCCATGTGATGTACCTGGAGCGTGACAACGAAGATGTTCAAACAAAGAGGAATCGCTGTATGAGCTTCCCTTTGAAATCTTTGTCTCCGTTTCTACTCTCTACTATCAAAAATTTCGTGGTATATTATTTTAATAATTTGATTTTCCTAAGAATTTCTTGGGTTTTTTTATATCCACAATTCTTCTAATTTTTTCTCAGACTATTCTTTTTAATTTAATTATTCTAAAATCAATATAGATGAGTTAGTTATAAGGAGAGACTTTTAGTCTCAATATCGCTCAAATAAAGACGATTATTATTATATTTATCCAGAGGTGCGGTATATTCCATTCAGTGCAGATTATTCACTTTAAAATGGTGTCAAAATTGTATGCGATTCTTTAAATAAATACATTTAGTAAGACCGCTTATTACATAGAACATCCGCTATGAAGTGGAAGAATACAAGTACTAGTAAGCTCTGTATTCCTTGAATTATTATTCTTCGTATCTTTTTCTGCTCCAGGGTTAAAAACAATTCTATATTACAAGTAAACACTTATTTTATCTTCTCAATGGTTTGAATGATAAAAATTGATTGCGTATTGTAAAAGAAAATATGTCGGATATAGGATTTTAAAGACGAAGAAAATTTCAGATTTGTACGATAGTGGTGCGTATTATTCTAAGAAACAATGCATATGCGTAGGAGAGGGTGTTTAATTCCTTGGATTCGACATGAGCCTGTTTATTTAGTATTGCAGATTAGAGTTGATAAAATTGATAAACTCATAACTAAAAATCCTCGTAGCATCCCCCTTAGGATTGCGAGTGTATGATATTTTAAAGTTCGCCAAAGCATCCATAAAGAGTCTGTACAGTACTGGCCAAAATAAACGCACCACCTCCCTAGCGATCCTAACGACCGGTCGTGCGTTAATTTTGTCCAGGTGTGTACTATTTCTTTATTCCAGTGTCTACAACGTTCACGTAAAAGAAAAAAAAGAGCGCTAACCTTTTAAGAACTTTAGACTTCTGAATAATTTTATTTTTGAAAACGATCGCTCGCTTATATTTTCAGTCATAAAGCTTTTGAATTTTTATTAGAAGTTATATATTTGACTGTATTCACTTTCTAAGAACCTCCTTCCAATATAAAGGAACTAAATCAATAATAATGAATCGATTATTGTTCGAGCGAAATTGAGAATAATATGTTTCTTCTTACATCTAACTCTTCGTCGTATAAAATTTTAGAGAAAGAGACAATGTGCAAAAAGTAAACAGAAGAAAATTACTTTTCGATTTTATAAACCCAAGTCTTCACTTAGGAAAAAATACATCACAACGGGAAAAAACCTGAAAGAAGGTGTTTATATACACTGAATATGAAACCTGCGAAATCTAGGGATTGAAATCTAGTTGATCAAATTTCATGGATTAAGCGGGTTAAAACAGATCTAAATGGCAAAAACATGATAAATATACATTTCTACATAGATAATCTAATAGAAAGATTTCGTTTTTTCCCGGTGAATATGACGAATTAATTCCTCTCGGGTTCTCAGCTGGGTTAAATTGGCGATTGTCACGGACTCCTCAGGGTGTCGAAGTTCGGTTTTGGTCGTCCTTATTTATCTTGGCTGAGAACTCAAGAGTAATAGAAATATGTATAGATAGAAATATATTTAAAAAATATATGGTTAGAGAAGTTTTATCATCTAAAAATGGTCTTGGAAAGTGTTGCAGTTTATATTTTGGCTACATGTCATCTACGTTCAAGTTTCACTTTTCTGAAGGATTAATTCAATTTTACATCTTATTTGTATGTTTAAGAATAGTTTGACCACGGAGGTCGATCTTGGGCTCCTTCTTTGGTTATTTGCGCGTTTGTATTTGGAGATATCTTCCCTCTGATCCAGGAATCTCCTCTCCCTGAGGGAATAGGAATTCTTTCCGATTTCCCTTCATTCTTATTCCAAACCAAACAGATGCCTCGTCCTAATTTCATCCTTTCAATCTCGCTATCCTCTGCCTGCCATTCACCGCAGATGGAAAATCTTGCGAAATATACCATTTCGGTCCCGACTCGACGGAAAGATGTCTCTTATTTATTTGGGTTTCCTTTTAAGGGAAATATATTTGGGTCGGCGAGGGGGGAAACGTAAATCAAAACTAAAGAACGATTTTTATTCATTGATTTTCGATTTTCTCCTCTCCGCGTATGCGTATTCACTACTGTATTAATATACGAACAAATTCATGAGATATTTCTTTTTTTCCTCATTTATCGTCCTTGGTAGTTGTTGTTAGGCCTTGGGTAATGCCTCTAAAGAAGTGAAGTTTTTTAGAGGATCTACTACATTGTTTTATCACACTTGCTAATCAGAAAGTGTAAGTGTATTTTATTCATGTAACCAAATCTCTAAAATGTACACTCCTGGCCAAAATTAACGCAGCACCGGCCGTAAGGATCGCTAGGGAGGTGCTGCGTTGATTTTGGCCAGGAGTGTACGAAACAATCCAAACATTTAAGCATTAAAATAAGAAATAAATTACACATTGACGTAGTACATTGACGTAAGACATCTTTTTCCTATTTGAATCGTGAATTTTTCTCCCTGAGTATCATAATCGATATTTATTATAATGATAATTAACAATAGACCTTTATTTTGGCTAAACTGAAACTATATGTTTCTTTTGTAACCACTTGTCATATTCAATTCAATAATTAATTTAAAGTGAGATGATCTGTGAATATATAAAAACTTTTAAATAGGAAGAATAAAAAACAGTGCAAACCGACCGATAGAAATAGCTATTAGAAGGAACGGAACCGAATATGCTATTGCGTAGCCGATTAGTACTTGCATGCAGTACACCATTATGCATAATCAAATACACCCTTCAATAAAGGTAGTCAATATTCATGAAACTGCGTTTAGGATGAGAAACTTAAAAATAAATGAAACTTAGTGCACGATGATTCAATATGAAGTAAATAGGAATGAAAATGTGCGTGTTTAATCCAGATATATGACATTTTTAGGTCTTTATCTCTATGTAGATTTAAAAGGCATTAATTTTGAGCGAAGGAATTTCACCCAGTACAGTCACTAGAGTTTTGTTTGATAAGTATCACACAATATATCAAGAAAGGTTTCTCTATGATGAGTACAAACTTACTGTGTGTACAAATAAGGGATTCCGAAAACATTCGATGTGGTTGTCTTTTTTCCGCAGTTAGATGTAAATAAATAAATTCCCTAACGAGATGCCTTTTTTCCCCAGTTGTGTCCCGTCCGTTGGCCCAAAATGAAAAGATTCTCGTAACGGAGAAATACCCCGAAAAATACGTCACTGGCGAACTTTCATTTGCGAAGGAAATTAAGTATTTCACTATCCGCTGTCTCGGGGCAAATCCTTTTCAAGTCGGGGGCTTTCGCTGGAAGTCACGCCCTTTAATTAGCTTTAAGGGTGTCGTGCCCTTGGAAGTTCGCTCCCTGCGCAGATCCATACATCTGCTCATGATTTCGTATTTACAACTTCGGATTACGTAGTCTGCACCCACCGAGATGAATTATTCCACTGCTTCCAAGTGTAATTTCCAATTCCTCCTCTCCGAGAATATCGACGCATTTAATCGCCGTAATTACTCTCTATGATATTGATCTGTTGACCCGATTGTTGAGCCCCAATAGCTAAAATCACGGTTTATATCCCGGGTTTACGTTCTCTATCAACCTATTTTTATCTTTGAGTCATATGATAGAAATCAAGCAACTGCAACCCTCCTAATTAATATTGCATTCCGCTGTATATACATCCTTCTGGTATTTTCGTAAACTCCGCTGAAATGAGAATTAGCTAGTTAGATATCATTTTTTCATCCTATTTCATACTTTTATTCGAATTATTTACTAAAGATTACCAAAAGGGATACGCTCTCTATCAACCTATTTTTGTTATTGTAGGATTCAAACTGCAACTCTCCTAATTAATATTGGCTTCGGCCACTTTTATTTCCATCTGATATTTCCGTGCATTCCGCTGGAATGATTATAAACTAAATTGAGCGATATGCTTCCATCGCATTTCATGTTTTACTTTTAATTATTTCCATAAGGTTACCAAGAGCGATTTTTTTGTTGCAAAATGAAATTGTAATGACTTGGATACCATTCGCATGTTCTAACATATAAATTCAATACGATCAATGTACCTCAAAATTTATAATAATTATGGAACTTACAAAGTTGCTCTTCTTCCAACATTTCTATTATCTATGAGGTGAATTATGAATATATTAATTTAAATTTCTTTGTTAAAGCGGCGGAACTTGAGTGAACGATGAAAATATTTTAAATTTTATTAACATAACGATGACAATATTTTATTTTATTTCCCGACTGATTTTATTATAGTAGAGTCTTGGACCATATTAATATTTTTTACAGGATAACTTCTTCGATTCAATGATTACGTAACAGTTATATCTCATTTGATGCTGCAATTACATGTTTCTCATAATTCGAAAACACACTCATACGCATAGCTGACGACGTGAATGTTCTAACCGTCTTGAATCTTAAAATTTGAACGTAGTCTGTACTGTACTGTTATCTATGAGATGGCAAAATAAAGAATACTTGTATTACCAAATTACTCTGGGTAAACCAGAGGAAAACAACAGCGATAACAAGGTTACCATTTCAAAGATTAGATGGTAAACATTTATCAGAACATGAGTGGAAAAAGTCATCAGTTAAAAACATCGTGAATATCGTATTATTGAATTGTATTTTATATTCCGCACCACAAATGAGCCTACCCAATCTAAAATTTTACTTCATATTATGATAAACTCGAGGTGCTCTGGACTAATATTGTGAAACGCTATCTAAAATAATTCAAACGCGTACTTGGACCCGAGCAGATTACATATCCTACTCCTCGTTCAAACATTTTCCTTAATTCATTTCAGATTGAAGGCTCTAAATTCTGGAACTCTTTCCCTGACTCTATAAAATGTTCCAGCTTGGTGAGAGGTTTTAAGTAAAATTATTCAACTCTCTCTTAGCTAATGATAATTAACGAATTTTTGTGTTAGACGAGTTCCTCCTCGTTTTATTCCCTCTCTTGTTGTCTATCTTTAAGTTCTAAATTCTCTGTTTACCTAAGTTGTGTTTTTCCTTATTTTGTATTTCCACATATTTTGTAAATCTCAGTGCATTCTTATTTTCTTTCGATTTTCCATATATGTTTGTATTTCTTTCGTGATTTTTTTAAATTTTTTGTTTTCTGAGCAATTTTGTATTTTGTGTTGCTCTATGGGAATCTACCCAGAGCATAATAAATTAAAATTATTATTGTTATTACTTCGTATTTTCCACAAATTTATTTTAAATACGACCGGTTTTGACCTTATTTCTTATTACCCTTCATATTATGATACATATGCGTGTGTGTGTTGGCTGGACAAACTCATCTTTTCACTGAGAAGAGACACGTCAAACATTTTCCTTATGTCGAGTTCGCCTTCCTCTTACGTGTCACACCTGCGTGTTTTCTGTTCCCTTTCATCTTTTGTTTTCCCTTTATTCTGCTTTGTTCATCCTTTTCTCAATTCTTCCGAAGCCTGGCTTCACTCTGCTATTCGGCTCCATCGTAATCCCCAGAGTCCGTCTTCTTTGGAACCGGATACCCAAAGGCGAAACCAGAAAAGAGAAGAAATACTTCTAAGCGATCTCCCTTTAGCGGTTTCGTCCCATCTCGTGACGTATTCAGTTACGCCGTAAAAAAATGATGCGCCGATGACGTCACGGGAGGTGCTTTTCGAGCGCCCTCTCACGTCTCGGAAATATGCAATCTCTGACTTCTGGGAGACGCATTTCTCGGTCCTCGAGATTTGGACGTCGCAATGCTGCCCTTGCATAACGGACTTCGATACGCTCCACTCGAAGTGATATCTTATACACCGTGGAATTTGTCAGAGATGTAGGCCCGAGATGCAAAAAGTTCGCGTATTTCTATTTATACCTCTACAAATTCGAAAATATAGTCGTGGAAGATGTTTCTGTAATATTTCTTTTTGATAAACTACCGTTCCTTCATGGGACTGTGCAGTTAAACAGAGTTCAAACTTGTTCACGTGCGTCTCTCAGAATTCATAATAATCCCATGATCGGTGTATATATTTATCAGTCCTCAAGAATGGGTTTGGACATTTTCACGCGAAAGATTTTTTTATCTTTAAAAGTCTTCAAAAGCTACACAAGGACAATCACATTTAAAGAATTACTCAATGGAAAACTCATAACGTCGTACATTTAAGTCACTGCTATCAAAGTCAAGACGTGATAGAAGACTTGAGTATCGACGGAAACTTTTTGATAAATTTATCGCTACCGATTTTGGAGGGGAGTTGGCTGAGATTGCTATCCCAGTTACAAACTTAGGCGATCTTCGGGAGAAAACAAAAAAAGCGCTACAGGGAGGTATTTGCCAGGACATAGTTACTTTTGGTCTTTTTTCCCGCGAAGTATTAGAGAAGCTAATAGCTCTCCTGGTTAGATAGGAATGTCGGTGTTTTACACCCCCTGCCGCGCGCCACTGGCGGAATTCAGGGCTTAAATGTAAATGAAGTCACTGCTGATGACATTCTTTCAGTTCTCCCTGATAAGTCAATTAAATATGATATCATGGTATAAAATGTAAATCATAAAATAAATGTTGACGTTTTATTTGTATATTTTTTAAAATTTAATCTTATATTTATCATATATTGTAGTTTTGAATGATCTATTCTAAAGTGCAGTGATATTGATAGAAAACAACTTTTACAAAAAACATCATAAAAATCCTGCAGAGTTATTTTTGACAAACCGGTTCATTTATGACTAATGTTGAAGTTCTTGTGGTGGTATCAGCTATCGGAATTAAGTCGTTTGTTAAAATTTACCAATTTAATATTAATATTCATGATAATTAATTCGTATAAGCTTTTGCTGATCCTAACTAACCTATCTAATCCTAATAATTCTGTTCTTTTGTTCTTTTTGGAGGTTCCCAAGGAAGTTAATGCTGCTCAGCATGTTTAATTTTAGCTAGATAAGCATGAAGTCATTAGAAAATATTTTTATCCCTCTCTCAGTTCTAAAGAATGTTTTCCTTCGCATAGTTTCATGTTTTCTTAAAGCAAATATCGATTAAGATGTGTCTTCGTAGGAGCTATTCCTGTTTTTTATATAAACTTCAATAGAATATTTTATTAGGTAATCGAGTTTACATAGCTGTTATTTTCATTTGTTCGACCGTAAAGGCTTTAAGAACCTTTTGTTTGTGAACATAGATGACGATAGCTAATTACTTCTGACGCAATATCACAATGAATTAGTTAGTTATTATGATCTCACATTTAAAATAATATTATTCTATTTATTTTTACAATTTCGCAGCATATCCATGTCTTCGAGAAATAATTACAATTTACACAATTTACTTAATCTAACACAATTGACTTAATATTATATGGATATTAAATAAATATCAATGATATTAATTATTACAAGATGTAATTTTTCGCGGAAATAGGTGAATAAGGTTCTAAGGCAGTCTTTTTTCATTCGTAAGAAAATGTTGAGGTTATATCTATATTATTCCATAAGAAATAAATTATAGGTATCTTAACGTACCACATACATTGTTTTTTGTGCAGATATTCGCAGAAAGATTAGTTGATTCACAGTACTTACATGAGACAGTTAGGAGCAGGTCATATCCGACTGCGTACTTTTATTTTACGACTCAATCTTTAAAGGCGTCGTTCCCAATTAGTGGAAAGCGTAACCGTTTCAGATCATGCGACGGAGATAAAATTAAATCACTTTCCATTCGCAATACTCATTCTTCGGTCGCAGTCACGGATCCATGTAACACGTCAGTCTATTACGCAGCAGAACTAGCGCGTAGTCCCACCTCGATCTCCGTGGTTTTCCCATCGCTAATAATTCACGCCTTAATGAAAGAGCCCGTGGATCATCCCCTCACTAATAAACGTCGCACGGAACTTCCGCTACTGTTTACTTATTAAGAGAACACGGAACAGAGGCTTCCGAACGAAGTCGAATCGGCACTTCCTCTTTAATGCTCAACTTCCCTCTGCCACTTCCTTTCATTATCTGCGCTTCCTTTAACATCACCGTACTTCCCCTTTCACTTTTCTCGCACCCTTCAGCTTCCGACTCCTCAGTATCTCTCCATCTGTTTAAGCAGAATGTTTTCTCTGGATTTTCAGAGGAAAATCTTTCGTATAGAAAAGAACGCTTTTGTTCATTCATGCCCATCTTATTAATTTGAAACTACGCAACCAAAATGATTCTCGGGTTTTCACCCAGGGAAAATTTTGAGACGCTGCTGTCGCCAATGTTCCCTGAGGAAGATGACAGATTGAGATCGAAACATTGAAGCTATGTCCTAAAATCTTACCTAGATGAAAAACTGAGATTTATGTATCCGATTTATACTCTAGGATAGCTTTAAAAAAAGTTTATACTCGACAACCAAAAGGTCTGAAAATTGGAGTCTTGGAAATTTTCAAATTCGCGTCTTGCTCAATTTATGTTTCCCTTTGTAATAATAATGCCGTTTATATGGTTCTATGGTATGTTAGTATCTTCGTTTAAACAATCCCAATTAATTCCCTTAAGTGAAAAATCATCCCTGTCAATTAAATTTATCTGAAGTTATGTAAGAAGCATTTTCATTCAAGGTCATATTTATTAATCGGGAATTAAAGCTTCGCTGCATGATAAATCGATGTTGAAGATTGTAACTTTGTAGTGATGTCGATGAGATTAAATTATTCTGATACATGTTGATTTTCATGCATTATCAATTCATAAACAAGTTGTTTTTTTCTTTCTTCATTCTGTATCTTTTCTGTGATGAAGAATTCTAGTAATCGGTAATTTCTCTACTTCTAATTAATATGATTTAAATTTCTCTCCATTAATGTATT
Organism: Sympetrum striolatum; assembly: GCA_947579665.1. Taxonomy (NCBI): domain Eukaryota; kingdom Metazoa; phylum Arthropoda; class Insecta; order Odonata; family Libellulidae; genus Sympetrum; species Sympetrum striolatum. The sequence continues at coordinate 44,112,527 of OX388351.1, read as the reverse complement.
CTACTACGTGTGTTTTATTAAATTGTGGTATAAATTGGCGTTACTCGAATTAGTTTATATTTCATAATATGTATTGTAATGTCTACCACTTAAAAATCATGATCTCTTGCTTAATACAGGACTATCGGATAGTGTAATTGTAATTTAGGGCGTTTTGCTTCTATTTATGATGAGTAATTGTTTCTCTTACATATTTTCACTTACATATTTGTCCACTCAATCTTGAGCCCTATTCTTGTGTACAGGAGGTTACTACTACTGAATAGAAGTACAGGAGGTTGGGAGAGAAACCATAGTAATAGATATATCATCCCATAATATTCACGAGAATAAGTGCAGTAAGTTGTGTGTACGAGTAGTTATGCCTTATAAATTAAACGATCCTTTCAATTAAGACATCCTGTAATAATTTCCGATTAATAACTCTTCGGGCTTTGTTCAGCCAACGACGCAACATTTTTGTCTCTTCCATACTTCAAGAAGTTGATCTAAGTTTGAGACGGGCTGTAGAGAATCGAATGACTTATTAGTTTCAATATCGCCGTAATAAGATCATAATTCATTCATTCCCTTTTATAATTCTTTCCTGCCTCGACCCTCGTCTCCTTTCACATTTTCCTCTTCCCCTTGTTCCTCTTACCTCGGCCCCGTTTTCAATTTCCGCCTCCTCCTTTCCAACCTACGCCCCATTTATTCCCTCGCCATTCTCACGTCGAAACTCCGTAATGCTAGGTCTCGACAAGTTTTCCCTCGGTCCTTCGTCGCCTCCTCCTCTTTAAAGCGGCGGAGTTCCCGTGGAAAACTCTCTCGAGTTTTGCATCTAAGCGTGAGTTTCCCGCACTTAAACATGCGCAAGTATTTTTGTCTGCATGAATTTGTAAGGCTCCTTCTGCATTGCTCGAATCCCGTCCTCCAAGATTTCTCTCGTGATGTAGATTTTTCATCTCCAGATGAGTGCGCGAACTCTCAAGGGAACGAAAAATTGCAGTCTTTAGAACTCACCCGTTTATACTTAATGACAACCTCTCCATAAAGGCGTTTTAACCTTTGAAGAAGGTCGTTGATACTGTTGGAGATTTTACATAGTCGCTGTTTTCGTAACTTCGGTGTAAGAGTCAGTGAGACTGAAATCGTTTCTTTAACGGCGTAAGTTATGTGTCTACATCAATACTGTACCAAAAATGTGCATTTTCTTAACCGTTGCGTTATCGTTTATATTATCCATACGTAAGTATCGAGTGAACCGGAAATATGATATGATAGTAACGTAATCGTTTCCTGTTCCAAATGATTTTACTCTGGTGAAAAAATTGATTTCCAGTTCTATATCCAGCTAAATCTGGCATCTCTCCCTTGATATTTAATAGCAATACTACCTTGAGTTCACGCTGATGTTTATGTGAAAATGCTGAAGTAAGATTAAATGTAATTAGTACTCAATAATCTTAAATCTTTCGTTGTTGATTCATTTAGTGGTACGATTTATTGAAAATGAATAACTGAAAACACGATTTTTTACGAAATATCTTTTAATTTGCCGAAATATATGATTGACGATGAGAGTGAAATTTTATTATATATTTTTCTTATGAAGCTTCTATCGATTTCGCACCATGATTTTTTTAAATGTATTTTGGTAAAGAAGTTATTGAAATGAACTTTGCTTGCATCAATGAAGGGAACGTATTGACTATGCCGGGATCGAAACGGAGGCCGATAGATAAATGAAAACATGCTCATTATCAGTTAGACGTCTGCTTTTATTAACGAGCAAGTTTTCAGTTTTTGTTTTCGAGTTTTAAGCAAACTTAAATACATGTACACTCTCAAAATTATCATTTAGAAATTTGAACTGCCCGTTGAATCTCAACCGGATGTAAAATTTGCTGAGTACCAATCTAACTGAACAAGAGGTTAACTAAATGCTGTCCGATGTTTTGAGAATGAATTTTAAATATTTTTATGAATTTGTGGTCGTGCTACGTTATACATGATCATTTTTATGAAAAGTGGATAGTCTTGAAGAAGATGAAGAATTTTTCAACTTCACTAAAATTAAATTTAAGGAGGAAGGCGTCACTGTGTATTTCGCCATGACGATGAAGAATTCGAATACAACTAAGTTTCTATAAAACAAAATGGAATAACAGTTAAAGATATAGGTAATCAAGGATGTGGGTTAGTGAAACTTATTAAATTGTTTGCATGGAAACGTTGTTTTTTTTCTACTTCTTCATCTTAATTTAGTTAGACGAAGTTAAAGAAATAAAGCTTCTGCTCGAAAACTTTCAAACTGTACGGTTGACTCGAGAAAGTTTGCCTAAACGAGTTTCTTTTGTTAAATAAAATCTTTAAAGTCTTCATAATATTGTTAGTTTAAGTTTATTCCAATGCCTTTCATTATTTCTGCTGTCGTTTCTTGAAGAGATTGATTTCCTTCCCTCCTAATCTAAGTCTCCGTGATTTTGGAGTCTATGCTATTTCCGCTCATGACCGAGTTACCTAGAATCGATCGCAGATGAATAAATTATAAGCGACTCAAAGATCTGCACATCTTGCAATTGATGTGCTCTCTAGGAATGCCGTCTTTTCCCGATGTTGCGCCACATCTTATGGTGTATAAACGGTGCTGAATTTATGTAACTGGTTGTTTCGGTTTGATCCGTTAGATCTCTCTTCCAAGCGTTAAAGAATCGAGTTAGTTAGTTATCGTCAACAAAATTATTCTAGATTAAAAATAACTAGCCGTAGATTGCTTCATCAAGTAGCTGCAATAATGTTCCAGCATTTTTCGCATGAACTTAAATTTGACGTATTCCTTTAATCAACATGTTCTTAATGCTTCTTAAATACATAGGAAGGCATTTCAATTGTGTTTTTTATTTTTTTTAAAACGTATGGAATATCCGTAGCTCACTGAACCATTTATACAGTAATGATATTTAATATCATATCTTTTAAGTAAAGGTTTAATTTGTTCATTTTCCCTAGTATGTCATTAGGAGGGACCTTAGTCAATGTTGTTATTCAGCATCACTCATACCCCAATACCCGTCGTGTCATCACAACCACTAACAAGAGTGATAGAAGAAGATGAAAGGTACATTCTCTCTATCCCATACCAAAAACATCTAGAAATATTCCTTTCATCAAGATATGATAGCAGGAACATTTTGATGTATGATTCATAATTAATACAAAATATTGGATATTGCGGCGCCGTAGCTTCTTTGCTACTTCGTATACAGCAGCCAGAATAGAAGTGCACCGTTTACAAAACATCCACATCGGTTTATTGGATTATGTCGTTATCATATATCCATGTCGGTTATTTTGGAAATTGCACATTTTTGCTTGCTGTTGAGAGAGCGCGGGGTATCAAAGTCTCGGATGTAAAGGAAATCGTATAAGATGGAGGAAGAGTATAAAATTGGACGCATTGGAGAGAATTAGACCGAGACGAGGAACACGGCGAGAGCGCCGACACAGCCTTAAGGGTTGGAATGACCTATTTGTTAAAGCCGTCGCCGGTTATTTTTCATCCGTATACTAGCTGAACCCGGCCACGCTTCGCTGTGGCTCAGTAAGATATGGAATGAAATACCAAAGATATGAATCTAATTGAATGCAACAATCAAGATCGAAGTAGATTACACGTTGATTTTCGAAAACTGATTATTAAATCATTTCCAAAACAAAACAAATGAATTGAACTGAATACAACATTCGGCATCAAATTAACTCACATTTCGTTTTTCGAAAATAGATCATTTAAGTCGCTTCCAACGATTGATTATGCACATCAATGTAGAACGGAATCAACAGCGTTTCTCTTCTTCTTAACTCTAAATAGGGCAATATGCAGGAGCTTGAATTCAACAATGGAATTTGTCGTCAGGGGGCCGGTTGTTTACACCCAAAAATTTTACCAAAATGTCATATATTTCGAGTAAAATCTCGATAATTCAATTTGGAAATAATAATACATGACCTAAATAAGATTTTTTATTTATTTTCCCTTATTTTGGTACTTGTCTCAATTTCGTATGACTATTTTTTTAATTTAATTTTGCAAAAGAAATAAAGCCTGCAGCGGCAAAAATTAACTCTACGTGCATTTCTTATATAAATGTTTTGATTCGTCTGGGATCGAACCTAGGACAAATCCCAACATTCCTTACAATAGAAACACTCGTATATGAATTCAACGTTATGTTAAAATTTCAAGTCAATCGACCGAGTGGTTTTCCGGTTTTGCGGTCACAAACATAGGCAGGCTGATTTGTACTTTCTCCCTATACGTAGTTTAGAGAAAGAATTGTATTCGCAAAATAATTCGACCTCTAGATTTCCACGGAAATAGATGTTTTGGGGCCCATAGAGCTCGTTTTCACTATTTTCCCAAACATGTCTGTCTGTGGTAAAAACGTTCGTGAGCGCTCTATCTTAAAAAGTAATTATCCAATCATTTCCAAATTTCATATTTAGTACTTACCTAACAATTCCAAGAGTGGATTACTTTTTTAAGAATATCGCTTAACCGAAAGCTACGATTTATCCAGAACAAAATTTTGTTTCTTAAATATCTCTGTCAGAATGCAATCTAAGTATATACAATTATTTACAAAAGTTATAGATAATATACTTAAATACAACTTTTGTTTGAAACTTTTTTCGTAACACTGATGCTTTAGGAGTTATTCTTGAATAATGGTTAACCGGAATTTGTTGTTTATCCATAAATGGAAGCTTTTCATACATATGTCTGTCAGAATGCAATGTAGGTATATACAATTATATACAAAAGTTACAGATAATGTACATTACTACAACTTTGGTTTGAAACATTTTTCTGTGACACTCATTGTTTTGGAGTTATTTATATATTACCGGCATAGGCTTCTGTTTTCATGTAATGTAATTCATGTGTAATGTTTTCAATAAATATGGAGAAAGTCATGTGTTGGCCACATCAGATTTTTTTATATATAAGATGTATCAGCTTTGCAGAGTGATACACACCTCAATCAGGTTTCAGTAGGTCATGGTGATGTTTAGACATCAAAAGTGCCATCTCTTTGCGATAGAAAGGAAATAACCCTTCATGCAGAATGGAAATATCATGATATCCTTAACTTCCTGCTAATTTAAATGATTTATTCTCTATTATTTAAGTTTCCTTTTAGGTTGAGCTTACGCTCTGTAAAAATGTTGATTTTTTTCTTTATGCTTGTAGTTAATCTGAAGTATTGTGTCGGAGAAAATGACGTTATTTATTGTTAAATAACGAAATTGTTCCTCTGAGATAAGTTATGGAATTTCTCTTAGAATCTTTTAATGTAGAATTATTTATTGATTCAGAAAGTTGAACTGTACCTCGTCTTTCATATTCATCTGCAATCTTTTGAATAAAGTATAAACGTATTTTCAACAATTGTGGTGGGATTTGCAGAAAAATTCCCTTAATAACCTAATCAAGTTATGATAGATCCTTCTATCAAACTCTGAATCTGGACACAGGGATTCTTTCAACTGAGTCAGATCATACTTATTGCTTTATCTTGATCTCGTAAGTTTTAACAGTAGAATTCTCCATTGATCAACTTTTAAAATGTTGTAATAAAAGTACTCTTTCGATCGCTAACGCTAAACATAAATAATGAAGTAAAATCACAAGAAGCTTTTACTTTGTTTCATGGTTTAGTCAGCGGTTTTGCCTCTTCTGTTTGTTTTGTATTTACTTTTTGTTCTTATTACGACCTTTCGGACTCCTCTTATTTTATATTTTATAAAATTTTACATGGTATGTAATGACAAAATGCCGATCGTTTGGAAATTAAACTGTATTCCGATATGATAGACGTAGAAGAAATGTTTCACATGACTAATCGTTGCTGTTGAGTAAAAGAGATGTTTCATGTCAGAATTCTGCCTCTTCCAGAAGAAACCCAATTTAGAAATTAGTACATCCATTCGGGACCTAACTACGGAACCTATTGGGTTCATACCGTAAGTTCTCTCGCCTGTGACTCATTCATTAAGTAAATCGTTCGGAAAAGAGGGGAGAAGTTAACTCTCTCACTTCCGCAAGGGGCTAAGACATCCAAGTTTCGGAGGAAGAGTGTGTATGTTCTCGATTTGGATCGGTTCCATGGAAATGGTATTTGTGACCTGAGGCTGTTTGGCGGAAGCGGAAAGTGAGGTCGACCTTCCGTTCGTGAACGGAAAGAGGGAATTGAGATCGGAGCGGCAAACGTATTACACCCTGAAATCGCTGTCCGTACCCCGAGGGGATTGTATGTAAAATAGTCCCCGGTACAGGTTTGACAGGGTTTTCAAAATCAAGATTGGAAACTAATTTCGTTTCCTTCGAGGAATAAATCTCGGAAATTTGTAAGCCATCCTGGAATTGAGGTGGAGAACAGGTACATTAACGCTTCAAATATTATTGGACGTTTAATAATAATTCACTGCCTAAAGCTTCCATTACTTGGAAGTGAAAACATTGTTAGGCATTCACATCTCACTATCGGTTAATCTAGCTTATGTATATGCTGTTTATTAGTTTAAGTAGCCTCGCGATGTACAGCGTTTTAATTATTTACTTTCGAATGTACTCAATGTACATTAATACCGTGTCTGTGTGGTCTGTAGATCACAATCTGCATTCACGTAACTTAAATGGGTAGACTGAAGGTATATTTGAATCAACTTTAGATAATCTTGAATCAACTTAAGATAATTAAATCTATTCATTGAGGTGTATCTCCAATAGTTGTTACTTCTTAAATAAGAAAGTCAGACTAAAGTGAAATATGAAGACATATGTTTGTTATATTGGAAATAACTAAAAAATTCTTGTTTAACACGTCTTTATTCTTACCATTATATAATTGAAAAATATCATCTTGCAGATCTTCTTGATTTGAAATTAAGCGCTAAACTTTCGCTTGCTAAAAAAAGATTACAGTTTTTTTTATTATCTCTGGAATTTGTGAATGTACACGACATTTTATGCATCTGTAAGCCAGTATTTACTGATATATATATTAATTATAGTGAAAAACACTATCCTTCCTTTTCATTTGAATTTTTATCACCACCTATATTAACTGAGAGTCAAAAAATTTCGTCATCTTTGTGTAGATAAGCTATCATTATCCGATGAAATGTTTGACACTTTAAGAGGATTGTTCGCCGAAGAACCAAATTGTGGGGTACCGTAATTAATTACCTGTCTTCCTTAAGTTTTCATTAGTATGTTACCCCGACCACTGTCGTACTCTGAAACGGCACTCGGTGATTTTATTGCCTTCAAAAACCGTTACCACCTCCTCGTATCCTTCGACGGGAAAATTTAATCTCGAATCGGTCGTTAAGAGCAGCTGTTGCGTGAATCGTCGTTCCCTGCCGCGGATTGCAATAATGGAAAAACAATAACTCTGCGGGGTAGAATGATGCGATAAGTCTTTCCAAAGGTGTTCTTTTCCCTCACTATTCGCTTACTGGATATAATCCAGATAGGTTCTCTCTAGGTCGTTGGATCCCCAGATGGGGTCTTCTCCCTTCCGATACCAAATTTCTCCACTTTTATTCGTCGTGCGTGCGTGAGATTGAGAACTATCGCGTGTACACTTTCGCCTTAGATTTCGTTTTCCAACCTCACCTTTGAAAGAAAGTTATTTTCTGGCGGTGGGTATTAACCTTTTCGCGGATATGATCACTTTCATCGTGGTGAAATATTACTCGGCACCCTCCGTGACCTAGATAATTTCCTTTTCGTTGTTTAAGTTGTTCTGAATTTTCTTTTCAACATTCATTAGCTAAAAGTTGAAAAGTTACTTATTTAGAATTATTTTTATTCTTTGTACATACAACAAAAAACAAAAGACATAATATACAATATGATATACAAAATAAGGAATATCAGGTCCCTAGGAGAAAAGGTTCTCGATTATGGGACCGACTCACACACTAAATAAACAATTTGTGCTGCATAACTTTATACGAAACATATACACATTTTTGCTGGTGCATAAAATACAAACAAAAAAAAACAAAGAAACGATCAGAAATGAGCTATAAAAAAAGGAAGTGATGGAAACATGAGAGAAAAAAGAGGAAAATATATAATTCATGCAAAGACTTAAATCAAGTTTAATTTACCCATATTAAGTCAATACTCAACCTCCCTCTGTTGCAACTACCAAACTCAAACCTCTTTACAAAATTTACTTTTCGTGGCTGCTTGAGTCAGAAGTGGTGGTAATATACTAAATATTTTAGCTCCCAAATAATTGTAACACAGTCTATGGATTTCTTTCTGGGGCCTAGGAATCGGCAAAGCAAATTTGCAAGACATCTACGAAAAAGTAGAATAAAAATACTTTATTTGTAAGCATTGTTATTTAAAATTAATATCTGAGAATTAAGAATCGATATCAAGGAAGATTTCAAATGAGAGCTAGCTTATTTACTGAGTTATGTTCGTATTTCGTGCAAGGGAAGCAATTCATGTATTCTTTCTATTAAGTTTTCACTCATAAATATGAGCTGAGTTAGTTATAAACCTGACTTACGTCCACGTTCTTGTTGTTGTTGTTGTTTTTTATTGTGGTGCTTCGACATCTACGGTCATTAAGCACCTTTTGCTGGTATAAATAATTAGGTCATACCTCTATGGAACTATAATCTGTGGCTGAAATTTTAGCTCGATTAAGACGCTGGATTCCTTTTTTATATGTTCTCTTTTAAAGTTTTTTTAAAAAGGCCTGTTTTCCTGATGAAGTTCAGTACTCTTGAAATGGATTCATTATCATCTCCTAGCGCTGCAGCTAAGTCCCCTCAGATTCCCAACGAGTTTCGGATCGTATGATATTTATCGCAGTTCAATATGATATGTTCAATAGTAACTGGACGGAAAAGTTATTATCCCCCCCAGTTACTGTTGAACATCTCATATTGAACTGCGATAAATTCCACGTTCTTTTTCACTGCGTTCGGTGATGTAGTTTGGGTTGCATAACATGTAGGATACTGGCTATCTTGCAATATTTGCTGATGCTTTCGTCACGACTTTCTACTGTTTCCTATCATTTTTGCTGCTAATTTCATTAATTCAATACCCCGAAGTTACATGCAGTCGGTGGGACTGGCTAAAATCGTCTATGTGTAAGTTGGAGTATGATTTTGCATAAGAAAAAAAATCAAATTCTGTTAAAGGAATAACGCATACAAGAAGAGAATCATTAGTTTTTAAAAGAAAACTATTCATTAAAAATTGCATCTTTTTGAACGTGTAATTACATACTATATAATATTTTAACGATTTATATAAAATATTATTGCGTATAAGTATATTTTTTATTTAGTCACGTTAAATGAAGTCATTTCGATGTTGATAGCTTCATAAAATCAAAGGAACTCGTCTGACAACACAACGCCTTTCTTTTTTAACTCGAAATTCCTTTTGTATTCTTAATATTTTTCTATAATCTTTGCTTTTCTGCCATGACTCGTTTTTCATTGGAGTCTATACTTCCTAATATAAGCCTTTTTCAATAGAATCAAGAACTTCCGTCAATCCTGCAGTTGCCACGTTCGGGAGACAAAACACGAAAAGAAATTCAAGAACCGCATAACTCCGAGTTTGCTTATGTCGGTATATTACTATATTAATTGAAATATTTCTCGTGAATGTACAACCAACTGAAGCAGACGGCAGAGTACAGTGTCAGGAGGCCGACAGGTTGTCATAGATCTTCTTCACTGATATTCGAGATGTTTGAAGCGATATTAAACAAAAGACAAGAGGCATCTTCTGCCGAGGGACGGGAGTTAATGGGGAATGAATCGAGGGATGATAAATGATAGAGAAGATGACGTGAAAGGCTCCTTCTGGGAGATTTGAAAGTAATGAATCCGTCTCTCCTGTAATGAAGAAGAACTTGGACCTTTTTTTTCCTGTCGTATACCCATTATGTTGTTGATTCTTATAGAACATCTTAGCATTTTAATCCATTATTAAAACTTTCTTAAACTGGAAGATGAGCAGAAGATAGTTATCTATGAAAAATTAAGGAACGTATGTATTTTCTACCCGTTCAAAGACTTGAACATATATATTTTTTTAAATATGTATAAAGAAATTAATGGTACATTACGTTTGGGGTTTGCTGTAGTTCATTACCGATGACCTATTTATAAAATTTGATCCATATCGTACTCAGTCCTAGAATAGAATTAGATCTGATATTTGAAGCAGAATATTTGTTTATATTCTATATCAGCGTATGAACTTCATATTTTATATGAAAATTGTATATTATATACTTATATATCTCGCCCGAATAAAGCCGTTTTATTATTATTATTATTATATGGTTTATCCTTTTATGTGTACGTCCTTTCTAGTGTTTCAGCCGCTTTACCGGTTTTTCGATTACTGCTATTAAATAAAACTATTGCGTCACTTTCTGTGTACTTCCACAATATCTGCGAATCATGTTTGAATACATTCGATTTTCTGATTGTTCAACTCAACTCTGTCTATTAAAATGATTTTGTAAACAAATATTAAGTTAAAAATATGAATATAACTGAAGAGTAAATTAAATATATTGATGTATCTATAGTTAAATTTAATTCTAATCATTTTACTATTTCAAATATTTGATACTCTTTTGTGAAACCGGAACTTTTCTCATCACCTAAATATTCTCTAGCGTGAGATGGAAGATGCAAAGATGAGATTCGAAAAAGAATAGCCTTGGCCAAGGAAGCCTTTATGAAAAGAAGGAATTGATGACTAAAGGTCTTAAAAAAGGAATCAGGGAAATATTGGTAAAACCCTTGGTTTGGAGTGTCTTGCTTTATGGGTGCGAAAGGTGGACTTTAAGAAAGGAGGAAGTCAAAAGTTTGGAGGCCTTCAAAATGTGGGTATGGCGTAGAGTGGAAAAAGTTAGTTGGGTTGAGAGGAAAACGAACACGGAAGTGCTGGGGATGGTTGGGGAGGAGAAGGCTTAAATTATCATGATTAAGCATCGACAGAAGAAATGGTTGGGTCAAATATTGAGGGGAGAGGGTTCTGTAAAGGTTGTAATTAAGTGTAGAATTCAGGGAATAAACAGAGGGGAAGACTAAGACAAGAGATGTAGGATGACAAGAGGGATGGGGTTAACTATAGGGAAATGAAGGAGATGGCGCTTAATAGGGATTTTTGAATATACATGAGCCTACCGAAAGGTAGAACAGTCATGCATCTAATGATAGTTTGCTAACTATAGTTATAAGTATCAGTCACGTTGCTATTTTTCATTTCTACTTATTCTTGAGTTTAAGCCTCACTACTTTACATGCAAAGTAATTTCCTATCCTCGTTCCCTATATCCTACTACATGATTTTTTTACTTCTTTTTTCCTTTTTCTGTTCGAATTCGGAAAGCATCGTCGTATGTGTTATTCATATAAGAGAAGGCTATCGATTTAGGCGCCATCGAAATCAAAATAACTTCGGCAGGTTTTGGGTTGAAGAGCTCTCGGGTGACTAACTTTGTAGCAAAGGCGAATCGCCTCGAATCTTTCGTCTTATATCTCCTCACCATGGTAACGCTCCCCAACGTGCCTCGACTATTGATATACTGCCTTTCGAGTTCCCTCAACCATTTATTTCACGTGTTCGAAACCCTGGTCTCATCCTAGGGCTCCCGATGTTTTATCTTACCTCAGCTCCTTCTTCAATCTCTCCTTTCAAAGGAGGCATCCGTCAAGGCCTTAGAAAAACCTCGCCTTTTCTCGAAGATTTTTTCCCAGATCGATGCAGTGGGAATGAAAGTTTGAGGAAGAAATGGCGTTCCAGGAATCAGAACTCGTTAGTGAGTTAATCGTAGGCCTCCAATGGCTCAATCTCAAGAGCTTGTTCAATTTCAGGAGGTACATTTCTCTGCCTTTTTGCCCCTATTTCTCTTTTTTGCTGCGAGAAAATTGTTGCAGATGGATGTGGAAACCGTGTTTTTCTTTAATTTTCTGCTTTCATTTCCGACCCTTTATGCAATAGGAAGTATTTCCAAGGTTTGTGTTGAGGTTTTAGGGATCCAATTCCGAAACGAGTAAAATAAGTTTTATGTAAATCAGCCTTGAAACATTTAACTTACAAAAATATGGAACTTATGGAAAAAATAGTTAAATATTATATCTTAATCAGTCTTGAAAAAAACTAACTCACAAAAATATGAAACTTATGAAAGAAGCAAGTCAAGTAAACATGAATCAGTCCTGAAAAAATTAAACTAAAAAATATTAAACTTGAAAGAAACTAGTTAATTTTTTACAAAAATCAGTCCTGAGAAAAATTAAGTACAAATAGGTGTCATAGCTTAAGAAATATGGCTTGTTTTTTTACGAAACGAGAAAAAACTAGCTAAGCAATGTACATAAATCAATCCTGTATTTTGTAGGGGAAAATCAGAAAATTGGTAAATATTGATCTGGATATTACTGCTACCATAGGTGCACCATATTCGCATTTACTTTGTTTTAATGCCTAGGCTCGGAGCTATATATTTTTCTTTATTAATTTATTTTGTCTCTAATTGAATATTTTAATTTTTCATAATTACTTAATATTTTTCGTCGTTTAAATTTTGTTTTGTGATTTACTTCTGTGAGGACCTATTGACTTAATATTATTAATCATAAAAGGTGTGTTAGTAATTTTTAATTCTAGATATTTTAATACTTTTCTTAAATATTTTGGTGGGACGCAATTTATTAATGATAATCCTGGATGCGTACTTCTTCTACGGGATTATTTTGTTGTTCTATTGAATTTATTTGGCGTGAATGTTAAATCATTTTTATTTCCATATTCAGAATTTAATAATGCAAATACAATGCCTATATTATTTTAAGATAACTTTGACCGAGTCTTTTAACGTTTAAGTTACCGATCTCAATAACTCTCTTCTTTTTTTTTAATTCTCACCTAAGAAATTTTGTCGTTGTAAAAATAGATGATATTGCCCCTCCATTCATAACTCCACTCTTTTCATAACAAACTATACTATTTTGGTTATTTGCGTTCATATAACAAGTTAAATTTCCCATTACGAAAGTGCTAAAAGGTGGATTGTAGGCGTATAATTACCCCGTTGAGTAAACTACACGTAAACCAGACCTGCCTGTTCCAAGCCATCAAGGCGTCATCCTCTGCTAAAGTTTTTCATCGCAAATGCTAACGTTTTTGTCCAGTCTCGGTTAGGTTTCAATTTCTCCACCGAGTGGTGGTCCCCTTTATTCAGAAGCCTTTCTCCGCTGACCCATCTTGACCCTGTGTTAGCCCTTCGATATCCTCTCGGCTGTGCATATGGTCGCTTCGGTGCATGCTTTTTTTGTCTCTTTCAGTCGACGCTCATGAATTTCCGAAACCGAACTTCAGAGAGCTCCCCAAAGTGGATATTTGGTCAGCCTGCGTTGTTGCTGAGATTTTCATTGTATGCGTCGTAGAGTGTTTTGGTACTAGGAATAGTTGTGCATAGTATCAAACCCGTGAAAAATTATGTATCGATCATATATAAATTCTATTTTGCATACTTTTTGACCCTATTTTGTAGGGTTTCCTAAAAATAGTTTTCAATAGCTTTTTAAGCAACTTTTAGGCATGCATTTAATGGACTTAAAGAGACGCGTTAGTTCCAGCTTCAGCCTTTAAAGTCAACCTTGGCATTCAAGGTATCTAAGCACTTGCTTTTTACTATGGGTGTCTTTTCGAATTTTTTAATCATTTATTTATTTTTTGGATTAGTTTATTTGATATGCTTCCTTATTTGGAAAAATTTCACCAAATGAAATGACGCAAGCAAATCAAAATTATATGGATAATGATTTGTTTTTCGTAAGTAAAAATATCATTTGAAGTAATTCATAGATAATTTCCACTTAATATCCTATGGTAGTTGAGTAGTGTTAATGCTGGTTAGCGCGTTTATGAATATTCAATTTAATAATCATAAAGTTACTTTATTGTAGGTAAGATGGAGACTAATAAGGTTCTTCTTACATCTAACGTTTCGTCGTGTGAAATTTCAAAGGGAGAGATAGCTTGAAAACATTACACGAAGAAATACTACTTTGTGAGTTTGAAAGCCGTAGTTTGCACATCTACATTGAGAGAATATTAGATTTGCTCTTTGATGGACACAAAACACAGGAAGTATCTGCACTCACTAACTCAACCGTTGAACTTCACCTCTTCGCTACAAACGCCTCTAATATACAATATCTTCATTGAATGCATATGAAACTGTAACCTCGTGATATTCACTTGTCTTCTGACCCTTTCTCTTTGATGAAAGACATCCGGAAATTAAAATTGAAACCTTCTGAAAGCAAGTATGATTCGAATTTATGGTCATTTCAGTTCAGAAACTAATGTCAACGTGAAAATTGGTATTATTAAGTACTAGGATTTGCTGTTGAAAGAAATACGGTACGTTTCAGCTATGAAAACTGTTTCCTGCGAACAGCTGAATTGCGTATCTGCTGATTTCATCCGGAGTTGGAAAAGTTTGATACGTTACTTTGGCGCTTTCCTGGAATCAACCGAGCGCTCGAATTTTTTCGATTCTCTTTTTTCCATTCCGTTCTTGAGGAATGGAGTGCGAAGTCGGCTTCTGAAATAAGAAGAAAGAAAAGCGGGAGTTTATGTTCGAAACTGTTTTGATAAATGCGAGGCGCGACTTCCCACACTTTTTTAACTGGCGAATGATATACGATGTGCTTTTGTTTCTGCGCTTTTCATTCCTTCCCTGTATTCTCGCCTGAGTTACTCACAAGAAAAGCATTCGGGGACAAATTGTAAATGTACGTGACAGTAGTACAGCTGGAACTGTTGTTTTACTGTTTCTAATGCACCTTCGCTTTATTTAAAGTTCTTCTGGGAGATAAGTTTACGATTCGGGGCGAAATAAGGTTCCGGAAGTTGCACCATTGCTTTTAAACTGAATTTTAGGGATCGCGACAAGGAAGCCATTAGGGAAGTGTGCTGATTTCATGATAGGCCCTTTGGCTAACGCATTTCTTACCAGTATATCAAAGTTTCAGTTATCACAAATGGAAACATGACACGAAGAGAGCATGAAATTTTCCTTCGTGATAATACTAATGAGTCCCTTCTTACACCTAGCTCATCATCACATAAACTTTAAATAAAGATAATCAATGATAAACAGAGGTGAAAAATAGCGACATGACTGTGACTCGGACCCAGGTCTCCCCTAGGTGCAGGTTATTTAATATCCTTGTTCCTTATTTAAATAAAGAAATTAGTAGTAGTATTGTTAAAAGTGCTTCGACAGCTTAGGTCATTTCACACATTGGCTCCCACCGGGATTCGAACCCGGGACCGCTTTCACCAAAGGCAAACGCGCTGTCCACATGACTATCCGGGATTCCAATAAAGAAATTACTTGAATAAAAGGGTGTAGAAGACTTCTCGTAGTATTTTATCTTATATTCGTTCTAAATTTAGTTTATGGGCATATTTATGATGAGGACAACCACCAAGATTTCCAAGTTTCTTTTGGTCCCTCTTCCCCCATCCGCCGAAGAAACTATTTTATTTTCTTGTTTCTGTGATCTTCTTTATGGACTTCCATTCAGTTACGCTTGCGTCCTTTGCTCACATATAATTTTCAATCTGATATTTATTTTTATATTCCATCGTTAAATATTCTGACATCTCTTCATTTTTTAAGTAGAGAAAGGAAAGTTGGGACACGGCTGTTAAGGAAATAGAGGCTTAAAATCTCCAATACCGGGGAATGAGAAGAGGAACGCCGACGAAAACGGCTATTGGACATTTTAAACCTCTAATCATTTAAAAATGTAATTACTTTAATATAGATATCGATGTATAGAACTTGATAAAACCATATGTTATCCAGCGTGCATTAAAAGACCTCTACGACGTTTATATTTCATTTATTAAAAATCAGGTTGAATAAATTTTCCTAGCTCTTCAATTGGCTGTATTGTGCATATAAATTTCAATGAAACTCAGTTATTAGCGTTCTATTTATATATAATTGGCTAACTGTTGTAGTCATAAAATGTCTTCATTTTCGGTTGATGCTTCCGTTAAAATATATTAATTATTTTAACGACTCTATGCTTAAATTTTTATTAACTAAGACCGCAGGAAAGCTTGAAGGTTAGTGATACTGAAATGCTTTGGTCCTACCGAAACTTGATAAATATTTTTGCTTTAGCTGAGAAAAAATTTAACTTTTGCTCTTATACCCTAAATTAACCTTGTATTAAGATAACTCATTCAAATGGCTACTGGAGAACTTTCTAGAACGTTAAGAAGGAATTTCGTTTAATCACAAAAATGGAAATCCGCTGAGTGTCGAAACTTGAAATCTTTTGAATTAGATTTTCTAAAACCTTATAGTGCATAATCTAAATTTTAGTTTATCACACGTTCGGCATTTTTACCCTTGTTTTTCAACATTTAAGTTTTGAAAGCTTAAGTGTTTACAGAAATTACTGGTTTTAATATCAGATTTTTATTTATAATGATAAGCATAAACATGACAAGCAATTTTAATCTTGAAGCGTGTATCTCCGTCACAGAGAGATATAAATATTTCTTTTATGCTGTAAATTTAGTTTGTCTCTCCTTTCCTATCGCGAAATAAATTTGTTTTTCTTTTCTAAAAATAATCAAAATACCATTACATCCAGTCTATCATTTAAAATAACTTAATTGGCGGAAACTCTGTAGCAACTTTATCTTACCGAGCATGCAAGTGATTAGAACTGAGGGATAATTGGATTACTGAAATGCTCGCCAGGGTTTAGTAGCCGAAGGGAGATAAGTACGTGTAAAGGGGTCTTTTTATTCGTTAGCGGCGGGAAGTGGGGAAGGGTAGGGGATTACGTTGGGAAGAGCATTGTCTGGTCTTCGATGCAAGTATTCGTAGTGCGGAGTCTCAAATATCGGTTTATGCAGCCCCATTGTGACGAGAGAATCCTTCAAGGAGGAAATTAAAATTTTACTCATGCCCACTTCCTTAGTATGGCTTGGGATCTCCATGGCTGAATTATCCTAATCGATAAGGCATGACTTTTGTCCATGTGTCAGTCACTAGGGACGAAGCATTCACGTTCCAACGCTTTTCTGCCTCCAACATCTTTTGTTTTATAATTACCAGAATTTTTTCCAAAATTGGTTTTGCTCTTGAATCAGTTTTATGTCGCTATTAGTAAAACCTTTCCCAGTCTTCAGTCTAGAAGTAGATAAAAATGAAACGGAATCGACTTGAATTCAAATAAAGTTGTTATTATTGATGATAAATATTTATTTATCTTTAGGTTTTCATTTTGGAGAATGTGATAAAAGTGGCCTACCTTCTTGAAATTTTTATCAAACGAGGGCTAATATTCTTAAAATATATTCCAATTTCTCATTAGAGGAAGAAGGACGCTCTTTATCATTTACAATATACTGATAAGAAAACACTGTATTCTATTCTGAACTTAAATCATTGGTATTTTTTGTAACTACGCCAGTTTGGAATGCATATGCATGGAACACATAACTATCTTTAATTCTGTTCTCCTTAAGTAAGTTTATGTAAATAGGTGTTTCCTAGCAGTTAATTAATAATTAATTAAAATAATTCTGATTGTGTTTTGTATAATGAAGGAGGCTTTCAGATCTCGTTATCAGTCATTTTCTTGGCGTTACAAATAGCATTATAAATAAAATGTTAGTTGAATTTCCGATGTACAATTTCCGCATTGGTTAAAATTTGCATATAATTAATAATGACTGACATTCATTCCTATTTGTAATCTATTCCTGGGAATTAATGAGCCACCGAGGTATGATAAAATGTTACCTAAAATTGGGTGAGGCGATAATTCATTCAAGCGATGAGCCAGTGTTGCTCGCTTGCCCTAAAATTTTTCTCGAAATAATTCCTTCGTCCGAAATTATGAAATATGATCCTCTCATCATGATAAAAATTAAATATTTTTAGCTTTTCTTCGAATTAGTAACATCAGATTCAGAAGAGAATTAGTCACTTAGTTTACGTCAAATTTTCACATGGGCTTCACAAAAAATTAAGAGACATGAATTGATTGTTTCCTTTTGGTAATCTCTCTCTATATTGTCTCCATTTTAAGTACTAAGTCTCTATAGATTCTTTAGTTACCAACATATTTAATTACAATCACTTGTTGCTATAGTGTAGTAAATTTCGTAATTTCCATTTCTAATAAAAAAGGAAATGGAGATAGGAAAGAATTGTAATAGATGTAAACATCTCTCTTTTTAATGCAATATCTCTCTAGATCCTCTATTGAATACGATTAATCTGTAGTTTTTTTCTCTGTTTGGCTCAGTGTCTCTAAATATTTTCTCTATCAATGATTTATGTTCAAATCTCATGTTGAAGTGCTGTCTATTCGTCGTTTTCAGTGGTCCTTACAGTTGAATACGATATTCGTATACCATCCTCAATAAATACATTATCTTCTTGTGAAGCATACATCACCCAATCTACTCAAAAGGGGTTAATGCGCCGAAATCCACGCTTTCGCAACCGTATGAGCTAAGTCGGGCAATCACCGCTTTAAATTATTGCTCCCATTTTCTCGCCTTGAGCGTGGTCGTGAATTTCAGCGGGGGCAGAGAATTGTCTCACCCCGTGAGTCGTGCTCCTCGTCGTGCATTCCGCCTCATCTTCGCTACTGTCCTCGGGTCGAATTGGGTCGGAAAATCCACGCCGTCAAATGGGACGCACGCCGTCCGCCATGACGCGACGCTTTTGGCAAGATCCCTGGCCGTCCCTCACGCACCTTTGGACATGGCGTCGCTCCGAGATCGTCCTTTGTTATCCCTTTGAAAGGCGTTTTTATAAATGGCTCTTCTGTGTGGGATACGGTCGCCCTAGTGGCCGATATTAAGGACCCCGTTCAGTCGCGTTCCATTAGACTATTTGATGACGTTGCCGTGTGACGGAGTCATAATGTTGCGGAAAATGGCGCAGCGAAGCAACGGCTCGTGTTCTCGGGCACGAGAGACGCTCCTGAAAAGATGAGTTCCCTGTACTGCGTTGGTGTAATTGTAAGGTATGGTCGACGCTGTGAGTAGCCTCGTGGAATATTCCAAATTTCGCCACCGCTGCTAGTTAGGATAGAATTTCTCCCTCGTTGTTGGTTACGATTTCCAGATCAGAGGGTTTCATGTTCACTCCAGTTGTTCGCCTTTGTCTAAATAGTTTTCTGTCTAAAAATGTTTTTGCGATGAAAATTTGAAGCAGTGAATGAAAAAACATTTACAAAATGTTCCCCACGATTTTATTCTGAGTGACGTCAATGCAGTTCACCCCCATATAATTTAGTTTCCCTCCAATATTTGCTGCTCCCAGAATCAAAATCAAGTTTTGAAAACCTCCCAGTAACTAGGCCGAAATAGACAATGCACAATAAATTGCAATATTATAAGTGGATATGCTGTTACTTCTAATTGTGTAATTATTATGCTGAAATCGGTGTTCAGGATGAAATTGTTTGAAAGTGAATATATTTACATTACATTCATTTATTTCATAAATTATTTTTTCTACTATGTTTTTCTCTCACATTTACTTTTTGTTTCA
Organism: Sympetrum striolatum; assembly: GCA_947579665.1. Lineage (NCBI taxonomy): Eukaryota > Metazoa > Arthropoda > Insecta > Odonata > Libellulidae > Sympetrum > Sympetrum striolatum. The sequence continues at coordinate 44,092,857 of OX388351.1, read as the reverse complement.
AATTATTCTTTATCAAAAATTCACGATTTTTCTCAATACCTTCCACAAGAGTGACGTAAGGCTATGATTTACTCGGAATCGAGGTTTAAGTATAAGTTTACTATAATTTCAGGAGGTGAATTTTGATTTTGATCAAAATAGCTCCATCTTTATAATAAATTTTAATACCATGTCAATTAAATTGGTGAGAGTTTATAAAACACCGTTATTTATATTACATGGTGTCCGGATGAAAGGTATCCAAAATGAAATATTTATATCTTGGATATTATTTGCTATAGGTTATATATAGGTTTATATCTAAATCTAAAATCCAAGTTTTATTAACACTAGCACATGACAAGGTTAGAGAGTAACGTTTTATATACATACCTTAGTGGCTACTGAGAACATTTAATCGTTCAGGAACGTCATAGAATTAGATCCGTTCCTTTAAACCTCTCTTAAACATTTCCGAACGCTTGAAACCCTTGCTTTAAAAGATGCTAATAGTCTTCATGGTAAAGAAGATGCTTTCCATAAGCGATGAAACAATCTCTCGGAGTAGCAATCTCTCGACAAATTGCACTGTCGTGGGATCAGCGCCATGTTGTCACACTCGCCAAAGAAGAGGCTCCGGAAAAAGAGGAAATTGATTAATGCCCCTTGGTTCCACTTCTCCTTTGTGGGGGCTCTTTATTGAGATGCCTGTCTATTTAGGGAGGATTGATTTTTTCCCTCTTTGGCGTCATCTGGCGAGATGATCGAACGGATTAGATCGATATCGATTAATGACCCTATTAATTCACTCATGGGCGTGTTTTGCAGCCATAATGGCTGTTTTATTAAATGCCTTTCAGGTGCTCGTAAGTGCATGAACGAGTCATAACGTGACCCTATCTCTTTTCAGTTGTAGCGGAGTTGAACATAAAACAAACAAACTTGCCATGGATACGTTGTTTGTTGATGTTTATTAGTGCATGTTTGGGAAATACGTCACTCGAGGCTTAACATGATAACCTTGGTATGATTTGTTGTGGATGATAGATTTTCCGAGATTAGCACACTTAATCTAAGTGACCTAATTACAGTAAGTCTTTAAGCATGAAAGATTTTCGGTTTGATAAATAAAAACAACAGAAATGTGTGTGATGAATTAGTCTCGGAGTGATGAATTAGGCTGTATAATGATGAATTATTTGCAGTAGAGGTCTGAAATTTCTCGTTCGTTGCAGAATCCACACCCTGAAGGCCCAAACGTAAGAGTCGCAATATTTGCTGTTTACGTCTACATAAAGGCGGATTTTCATGTAGGCGGCTCAGATTCTGCAGTAGACTTATTTTTTAAATAAAATAACTATTTTATGGTTTATATAACGAATCTTGTTTACCTACTGCCTTCTGCCCCAATTTATTTATGCTTTCGGTAAATAAGATTCGGGAAGATAAATATATTATAAAATGATTCATTTCATGATTCTCGTTTTAATTGTCAACATATATTTTGAAGGGCTGCATAACCCGCAGAAATGGTATCCACACTTCGGGAGAAAAACGAATTGTATAAATATCTAATTAAGGGCCATCATTATTGGCCACTATCTCTTGTAATTGTTGGTAAAGAAAGAATTTGTATTAGGCTCGTAATTTCTAAATAAATCCCCTGTGATACCACTTATTCAAATTCTTGTTTACTATATGTCTGTTCCAATTTTTTGGCCTGCATCTATCTACGTCAGCTCTTCCATACCCCATACTGAACACAATTTAACTATTTTAAATCAGTTAGTGTCAAATAAAATTAGAAACTAGTTACCATACCATTGAAATCTTTACTTTTATCATTACTTAAGATTTACTTTTAAGATTAATTACTGGTTTTGGCCTGTGTCAACGGGATATCGATTACAAGAGATAGTTGGGCGTTTAAGATATGTTACCCCATTTCTAAACAATGGTTGTAGCAGGTTTTTTTTATCATCTAAGACTTAATTTTTCGAGACTCGTGTTGCATCTCCATTATCTGTATAGATTTGTAATGTAATCGTACATAGAGCATTGAGTATTTTGACGAAAATATCCCCGTGACAGTGTGGGAAAATCTATAAACGTCGATCACTGATTTTGTGACTCGTGATAAACGCTAAGATAGGTGAGACATTTACTACTTCATCGAAAAGCGTACTAAGGAAGAGTCCAAAAGAAACTGATCGTAATATTGTTCTCGTTATTCTTGAGTACGAAGAACCTTAATGATTTCCCTGAGAAGCCTATCGAGTGACATCTGCTGTCAACATCGTAAAACATAAATATGAGGGACACAATACGTTTATATTGGTGTCATCATTTTAAATCGGAGAGTTTAACATCTAATGGTCGTAAATAAAGAAAATTTAAAACACGGCCGTTAATTAATTAGAGGTTTAGAGGTTTAAAATTTGCCATAGCCGTCTGTGTCGGCGTTTCTCACCTCCTTTACCGGTATTCGGAGAAAACAGAAAGGCAGGGTTACCGAAATTTCAATATCTCTCAATGTACATACACTTCAATAGTGATGCTATCATCCTCAGGGGTAGTAATGTATTAGTTATGTAGCACGAGTTCTTAAAAGTTCGGTAATCTTAGCATTCCTGTTTTCTCCGAATACCGGTGAAGGAGGTGAGGAACGCCGACGAAGACGGCTATTGGAGATTTTTAACCGGTGAAGGAGGTGAGGAACGCCGACGAAGACGGCTATTGGAGATTTTTAACCTGCAACTTGTTAGTTGGTTACTGTTTATCCTTTGGAACACTTTCTGGCTTCCGAAGGACGCATTTGGATGTCGGAAGGATGAAGCTGTCTTTCACTGCGGTGCCCTAACATGTTCCGTTTTTCTATGGTTATGAAATCGTCCTCATTTGAAATCAAGTCTTTTAATGTCCCAACCTACCTCTCGTCCGGTCCCACGAGCAACAAGGTAATACAGGAATTCCGCCCATACATTGCGCATGCGAAAACAAGGCGTTTTATCCTGTTTCTCGGACGTTTTGTGACGCAAAACATGCAAATTCGTTGGGCAAGTCCTCTCGGCATTCAAGATCAAGCCCCTGCAACATGGGATAGCTCCACTGCTATGAATTATTCACGCTCGTTATTCTCACCTCCCATGTCCCGGGCGGGATTCCGACAGAATGGAATCCTCTATTGCAATTTATTTCTTTTCTTCGGAACACGTTGGAATTAAAACCATCCTCAGCCTTCGGAATTAAAACGTTGGCCGCATATTTAGATTAAAATTGCAAATTTCCAGTTCGGGTCGCAAAAAATGTAGATGGTTATCGGAAATTTATTTTAAAAGCGACCACCTCTGGTCGGTGGCTGATAACTTTTCGTTCAGATCGATGTTCATAAATATTCGCTTGGGTCCGATATTCATATTATCGTCTGCTATGGAACGACTAGCGATCAATAAGTTTCCTGTCACCAGGGTGACGTTTTAGTAAGAAAAACTATCGCCTCACGTTTTGTCGTGTCTCCTCCAGCTGTGGTGCTTCTGTTCGTGAGTTACAAAGTAAATTTTAGATAACGTTGGCATTTTCGATCAGTACACTGAAATAGATTCTCTAGCACTCGTACTTATCAATCTTTCATCGTTAAAAATGGCAGTCTTGCGCGTCATCAACTCGGATATAAAATAGCCGACCTAGTCCATTAAGATACTGGAAGATACTCCCTGTTAAAAAATAATGAGATTTAAATTGTAAATTATATTATACGTAGTGAATTTTTTCTTAATGTCATGTAAGCACTGGTCGGTATTTTATTTTCAATTTTATATATGTGGTAATTTTTATCCAATTTCATTTCTAAACCAACATGAATACCCGTAAAGCCGCCTGTGGAAGGGGATTGTTCGTGTACATTCTTATGTTGTTATGTCCGTATTTGAAAGGTTTAAAATATATTTTCATGCAATAAAATTGGTTTTCCGTAATTTTAGGGTAAGAAGTAAGAATAGCCTTAAATCTTTCCTTGAAATAAAGTCATTTTATAATTATTTCTTGCAATTTTTATATTTGTGGTATCATCAAGCAAATTAAGTGTACATTTTACGTTAAAAATCCCTTTCTTTAGTCGCATTAAATAGGAAATAGGAATGTGCCCTAAATTACCTTAGATAACCGTAAAGTATATCTCTTCGAAATTAGGAAAAATAGTCTTCCAATATTGTATTTCCTTAACTACATATAATCTCTAAAAACTTTAAAAAATGAATCAATAAAATTCAGTTACTTTTATGACCGAATAATGGAATAAATAATGAACGATGATTCTGAAAATTGTTCTCGCATAGTATTCTTGCAATTTTCGTCTCTGTACTTCTTAGAAATAAAATTTTCTCTTGTACTATTTTCTACCGTATATTTATTTTATAATATTTCCTCCGTATTGTTTATTTACATGGTGGAAAATAGTACAAGTTAAAATTTTATTTCTTCACTTAATTTCTATGGAATTCCACGTAGTCAAGCCTACTACCATAGATTTTATCTGTACTTAACGATATTTTTTCACCTTTAGATTAGAGGTCGTAGTTTGCGTCACACCCACTTGCGCTAGCCCTTCAATGTGATCAGGAAGCCGTGGCTGTTTCGTGCTCTGGTCAATGAAAAGGATGGAGAGGAATTTACGGCTTTAATTCCATTGAGAGGTGATAGACAACCCGCTCACTGGAACTGTGTCAAGCACCACGACGTAAATATTGGCTTACGTATCTCCGCACTTCAAATAATCAATCGATTGGCACTTGGTATATCAATGGGCTCGCGTCAAATTGCTTTTGTCCAGTTGTTTGACGCTCCTCGACAGTGAATTCGACCCGGACTTTCATGTCCCATACATTTACAGCGTGAATGGTCGTAATTCAGCATTTTAGTTGAACATCCAGCACAAGGTGTATGATGTAACGTGGATGTATTCACCACTACAGATGATTCGTTTACGGAACTCATTTGCTTTGGAAATGTTGTGTAATACGTTTAGAGTAGAGTGTACTATTTAGAACCGTAATTAATCTATGAGGTTATTTCGGAGATTTCCCGACCCTGCTCTCTCCATCCTGTATTATTGCCGAAATATTTCGGATTATAATAGGAGGAAAACGAATTTATTTCAAGTCTTTTATTCAGACTTCCTAGATTTAACGTCATTGATTTAACGCTGTGTCATTAAAGGTGTAAAAAAGATATCCCGGGAGTTACACAGAAGGAAATGCAGTAAAAAGGAGGAAAGTTTTTGTGGTTTAAAGAACTTAAGTCTGCTCTTGTATTCACGTGTCAGTAATTCCGTAGTATAATCGCAGATATTGAAATTTACGCCTTGTATGTCGTACCTTAGAGTTTGTAGTCTTATATTCGTTATAAATAATATTTCAGGCTCAAATTCTAAATTTAACATAGTTAATGACTTACTTTCTTTTTCGTGTTTCGTTCATCGTGAATTAATAAGCTGGTATTCCACCCCTTTTTCATGTTTCCAGTCAATATAATTCTTACCTTTGAAAGGCAACGGTATTTTAGATTTAGATTTATATATGCATCCATTGAGCCACTAGGGGGTCTAGTAACACCAACCTTCACCTTATTTTCCCTGTTAGCTTCTCTAATATTCTGCGAAAAGAACGACTTATCTTATATCTTATATTTGTATTCTTTTCTTGCAATTGCCTATACAATTGTATCCTTTTATAAACGAAGGAGCATTTGACCAGTTTGATACAGATAAGTTAATATAATAATTAATAGGCCGAACAATATATTTCTAATTATTTTCCACAATCCATTCAGCTCCGTTCTTTCGTTTAGCAAATAAGTTTACCGTATTCAAGTACGTCATCAGGGTAATACAATAGAGGGAACGATCAAACTTTCTTCCATCCCCTAACTTACAGCTGAAAGTTCAGATTAAGATGGAAACTCGAAAGAACGTAATCCTTTGCTTTGGAATCCGTATTATGTTGATTCTCGTCTGCCTTTGCTTTTCATTTTTCGGTATTTCATCCCGCTGACATCCCGATATCCGAGTCGGCCGCAACTGCGGAAATTCCTTATTTATTCCGCCACGCAAATTCGCCCTCATCTCCCGACTTCGGATGCAGACTTTACAGATTGCGCGCCTTTCTCCGCAGAAATTTGGAGGAAATCCCAGAGATCAGTGTTTATTTCAAGTTTTGATCCCGCTCGGAATGGAATAGGTTCTAGCGGCATATCTCAGACGCGGATTTTGGAAATGATTTCCATTCCCTAATCTCCTTTCATTTCGGTATCAAATGTGTTTAAGCCTCCATTTGTTCTCAGTTTTTACTTCGTACTAAAATTGGCTTTCTTTAGAAAAAAAAGAAACAGACAAAGCTCTTGTTTGCTATGGATAAGCGTAATTATACTAGGATGAAAGTTATCCTTCGATTTTTTTTATCCTCGCCATTTTGCGGAGATTCAGATGTGTATATCTCTTCTAAGATCACCTTTTCTATCAACGCATTTTAAAGCATCCTGCAAGCTAATCGATTTATGCTTTGTAAAGGCATTATTTGATATATTCAGTCAGTTTTGGTTGACAACAATTTTGATAATCAAATCCTTAGTTTTCTTAAATTACCGATATTTGATGAATAGCAAAGCAAAATTATTATCTCGAGCTGTATTGTTATATTCCATCAATCTATATTTATGTATGTGACTATATGGATATTCTACCATGTACTGTATTATTTTAGTTAATTAACAGATCTCATATATATTTATGTGTGATAGTTCTTATTCATGATTTATGATTTTATTTTTTGTTCTTTGTACAGCCTACGGGAGGTTTTTGGAGGGGTTTCCCTCCCTTCTTTGGGCGAATACCGGACTTAGAATCATTTTTATGTTCCCTTCAAACGTTGCCACCTGGACTGAAGACCAACTTGCAATGTAACCTTACATAAATAAGTAAATAAAATATTAAATTGAATTTCCTTCCAATCTTTAATTATATCGGAAGGTTTATTATATTCTACTTGCACTCTGAACGTCTTTGCAACGTCTTGAGTATTGTGTATTTACGAGATGTACATGCAAATTTTTCTTCACTTGTTAAATCTTAATCTAATCAGTGATGAGTTTCTAAATTAAAAATACTCTCGTTATGTTTTTAAGTAATTTCATTCGAAATGCAAGAATTTCGTAATTAATGATTTGATTTACTTGAAAGATATTTGTTTAAAGTTAATTAAATGTTACACCTCATGATGATGTCATCAAATCTGTTTGCGGGAAACAAAGGATGAAGGGTTAAAATGTCAGCAGGTTTTACACGGATTTATGAATAAGTTTTAGAAAGGATGAGAAAAAAGCAAGAATTCATTAGGAGCGAAACTGGGACTATAGGGTCATATCTTACACTTTACCCTTCAGTAAGAATTTGGGAGAAAGAATAAAAAAGATAAAGATCACAACTTCAGTGACAGTGAAAGTACTAAGTAACAAAGCATAGGTACACATATTCAATGTACAATTAAAGGTTGCTATAACAGTAAAAATTAACTAGTGATGTCATAAATTATGGTGTACAGTAAATAAATGAAATACATCCTGCATCCCTGTCTTAACCTTTGAGTCTCCACCTTTCTCTCCCCGCGCAGCCTCCTCTCATTTTGCTTCTCTTTGTTCCTTGATTATCTCTCTGGACCACTACAAATTTACGAGCGGTTGGGCGTAAACAGAGGAGTGTGGCTGAGAAAGGCGAAGACATGAAAGTGGCCAAAAACAAACAGAGGGGCGCATTCTAAACTAGGGATCTCCCTTTTAGTGAACCATAAGGGCTCCACGACAGCCTGTACAGTTCTTAGTCGCCACGTCCCTGACGCTTCTGATATTTCTCTAAACTTTTGGCGCGTCTATTTGTTTAAATTCAACTCCAAAGCTGGGGTTTATTTCTCACTGAATAAGGACGATTTTTAACTCGGCAATACTAATTCCTTATTCGTATTTCAATTATTATTGAAAATTTACTATGGAATTTCATGCCCATGTATATAAGGTTAAGGTTTTTATTTAACGGGTTTAACTATCATTCTTAGAGAAGCAAAATCTCATCTAATCATTTTGTCTGAGTTATAATTCGGCGATAAATATCCTGAAAAATCAACACCGTCTTTGGATCAGAATAATTTGTATAAGTGATTAATTGAGGATTAAATAACTTGCTCCGAATTCTATCTTTTGTAATTATGAGGAGGAACTTTTACAAAATATTCTCCACAAGTTATTCAACTTAGAACTTCCTTGATATAGTTATACTTATTTTTATAACTCTGAAATCAGTTAGTAGAAAAGTCACTGGAAATTGCTCAGTCATTATTTATGTAAGAATTATAAGCTCCATGATGTCCTTTAGTTCGTTAGAGATCCTGATTTGACCACAAACCATTAAACCCATCTTTCGCTGTAAAGGTTTTCAAATATCTATCAACCGTCAAAAATCAATCAATGACTGCTAAGTTAATCGTCAAAGTATTTTATCTACAAGATTGTTACAAAAAGGTATCGTACGGGTGAAGGCTTGAGTTATTTCTTGTGCCTTTTCCCTTTTATTTTCATGTTTTTTAGTCACTCAATTTTGGTTTCTGTCAGGTGTATTTTATCTTTTTCGACTGTAGACAGAGTTTAAATTTCTTATTTGTTTCTCACTGTTTGTCGTAGCCCTTTAAGGTAGATCCTTAGATAATCTCTTCACTCCTACATATTCTCATTTCTTCTCTTCATCGCATTCCTCTCCTGGCATCTATAGCATTTCTGTATCTTATTAGCTTTTCACCATTTCCACCAAAACTAGCTTTATCCAGATGTTGAGTATCACTATTTATCCATTTCCGTCTGCCTTTTCCTTTATTTCTTCTAGATTTTCCATCTTGATACTTTTCTTCTATCGCCAAAAAAACGAAAGAATGCCGAGTTGGGTGCATTCGAAATCGGAAAACTTCTGAAACATCGCGTTATCAAATATGGAGGCCAAAAACAAGCCTTCGGAATGCTTTGTTGCAGAATTCCTTCCGGTGCAACGGTATTCCGTCGAAATGGAATTCCCGCGCAAACATCTGCGAAGAATGCACTTGGCAACGAGATGGCTGTTTGCTAAGATCCGAAATATGTAAGGGACGCGCCCAAGCGTGGCTTTCACTAAAGCCCTCAGGATGTTCCCGCACATGAAGGCGTTTACGCTAAGATGAAAGGGGTGCCCACCCTCGGAAGCAATGAGGACGACCACGGAAGCATTTTTCATGCCGCGCCCACCATCACGTGCAGCGTGGCTCACTTACTTTTGGGTTGAGGGACGAATTGATGACTCCACGTGATGGACGAGTGATTTGCATGCAATATCTCTTCCCCTTGTCTTCCTGTTGTCCTCCTGTGCTCCCCCTTCCGATTAATCCAGCCTTAAAATGTAAATTACCGGTTTTGGTCTGTGGTTGAACCGGAGATATTAATTTCCGCCTTTCCCCTATTAATTTACTCTCGCTTCGAGGTTGTATCCTTACGCTTTGAGGCTGCTCTTTGAAGTTTCTCGCATTTTTTTTTAGAAATCTTAAGTAATGTTTGCTTCAGTAATATCCTATGCCATCTCATCATTAACAGATATAAATTGTATATAGAGAATTGAAGCACTTTTTCTTTTATTTTTGCGTATACTTTGCCGCACTTTGACGTCAGGTGATCATTTCAATCAACAACTAACAACCCTTAAAATACAAACACAGCAATCCTTTTAAAAGTTTTATATATTTGAGAAATTTAGCGTAGCATATATATGATACGAGTAAAATGTTGCTTGCTTACTGCAAGCATATGAAAAGTATTTATAATCTTTATTCACATGCCAAGTTTTGAGATTCAATGATATCGGGAAGCGTTAAAAAAAAAATCTTAAAAATCATATAAATTTCTAATTTTTTTATACGCCTGGTGTCGAACCCAGAACTTATTGGCAGATGCGAGTAGACATTATAGCTTGTTAGGACCTGATCGTATTTAATGCAAATTTTGAATTCCATATCAGATCGGGAAAGTCCTGAAATAAGACTACATTATCCCCATCTGAAATGCATTGGGTAATGTAAATGACTTTCTGGGATCGAACCAAGGACGATCAATGAAATCTAAAACACGTTTTTGAGATTTAACTATAATCTCTATTTATATGCCGAATTTCATGTTTCTATATTATCGGGAATGGGGTTCAAAATTTTTTTAAAAATCGTAACAGTTACTAATTTTAGAGACGCCTGGTGTCGAACTCAGGATATATATGCAGCTGTGAATGCCCAGTATAACTTTTTAGTACTTGATCATATTTAATGCAAAGTTTGGAGTCGATATCATGCCAGGAAAGTACCTAAAATTTGTTTCCGTTATCTCCATAAGAAATGCATTGAGGAATGTAAATAGCACTCTGGAATCGAACCAAGGACAATCAGCGGAAGTTTCAAATTTCCATCTTATCGAAATCGTGACTTTGGGGCCTTCTGAAATCGAACCCATGACACTGAGGGTCAAAGTCTGCTTTTTTCTGGAGGTTACTCATTATGGCCACCACATCCTAAAAATTTCCTGTCAGTGGCACTTGAGGAACATGGTTAAAATTTTGATCCCCTATGAATGAATGTATATAGTATAGGTATATCCGGAGAAGCGTCTATATATAATAGATACATACAGTACAGTTACGCACAAAAATGTTAGTACCAGTTAAAATCTCATAGTATATACTCTATTAAATTTACTTTTACAGATATTCCATAGCTATAGATAACACATAGTTAATAGTTGACTGTGAAAGCATATCTATTGAAATGCACGTTGGATGGTTCTTAGAAAGTTAGTAATCAGGGTCTTCCCATTGTTTCCAAAACCCGGTAGCAACTAGGTACAGTGACAACAAAAACGGCTATTGGAGATTTTAAGCCTTTAAACTATTTTGCTTAATTACTCATTCTATTCGTGAGTGATCTAACTTTATTGGAATAGACTCTTATTTTATGTGATGAATCTTATGAGCAACTTTTTCAAAAAGATAGATGCACAAACATTTTGAAGCTCGCTAAAAGGAATGGAAGATTTATTGAATCCAAGTTTTGATATTCGTCATTTTGTGGAAGGGTCATGAGAAAGAATGAGAGTTTTTATGGAAAACGGAACTCTTAGATTACTTTGTTTTTCTGAGTGGGTATATTTCTTTCGCGCTAGAATAATACCCCGTCATAGCTACAACTTCTCAGAGAGATTTTACAATCTCAGCAGGAACCAGAGAAGAAAACCTGATAAAAATAATATTGAAAAATATGAAATCTCATAATATGTTTTATTTAAATTATTTTCTTACCAATATTAACGCTGTTTACGTACAGGAGTGTGAAATGAAACGTCTCCTCATTCATTTTGGGCCTATACCTTAGATATTCTATCTTGGATTCATTTTAGATTTCTTTCATTTAAAGATTCATGTACTGATCGATAAGAGGAATATTTAAATTACGGTGAAATAGTTTAACAATTTTAAGAAAATGCACGACAAACATTTTATTTTCCTGTTTATCTTATTTTTAGTATTGTGCTTTTAATTTTCCTTAGCATTTTCTTACATTTTATGTATGACAATAGAAATCAGCTGATCGTGTGTATATTTTCATCTCAAGCTTTTCGAGTTCTATTCTTTGTATTGACGCAGGAGTGGGTCAACCCTGCAAGATTTTCACGGTCAGATCGTGAATATTGACTTTTCAAAGTAAACTCCGCTTACCTGGTCACGTCTGTGCCTTCTTCACACTAACGAAGAGGAACTAAGTTACCAGAGGCTGAACTTTACGTGACGCAGTTTCGGATTTTGTTCGAGAGTGAACGAAAGGCGGCAGAATGCTTCTCATACCTTCATTTTCCATTATTTCCTTCCCTCTCCCTTTGCTTCCGTCATTCTACGGTTTTTCTATCTTTCATTTCTCTTATATCACGTCTCGGTATATATTTTGTTTACTCTCCCTTACCAGGATGAGGCATACAGTTTTTACTCTCATTTTACTTCCGGAATATTGCAATTAGTAAAGATTTAGTATTTTCTTCAATAAGTAAACTTGATAATGTAAATTTTATTATGATTATACTATATTAAATCTGCATATAAGTATAAACCAGGTGGAAAAGTCTGAATTTGGAAATTTAGTAAATATTTTATTATTCCTCTGTATTCCTTGAACAACCTTTCTTAATACGCTTATGTGAATTTTTCGATTCCAAATATTTAATTACTTTTCAATTATTCGCATTTTGGTGAAGCTGACAGAAACTAGCTTCGGAATTTGAATTTAACTTCCTTTTATAGTTAAGTAATGATATAAAATATATGTCCTGGCCCTTATGCTTTCTTTCTAGTTGTATTTTTTTCATTTTATAGTGAACAAAAATTTGTCTGTTCTTTTCAATTTGTCTAGTCACAACAATAAGCTTTTGGCTTAACCCATAAAATGTTTGTGTTTCTCCTAAATGAAATCAGCATTTAAAGGCGCGTATTTGCGGAAAAAATTTCAATTATATTATAAAATAATTTCCTTTATCAATTTAAGACGAGAAGATTTTCAATTTGTAAACTGTGTCTTTTTTATGTGAAGCATGGAATTTTCCTAAATTACCTAGGCAAAGAAAGTAGGATGAAATAACTTTTATGTATTTCCACATATATTTTCACACACAGGTCAGTACAGTTCGACCTTCGTTAGGCGATGATGATCATAAAGAATACAAAGGTAAGAGGTATCAAAGAATAAACATGAACAATTTCTCCAACCTGATTACAGTTCGACAATCATCTCCTGAAGTTGGTCTGTTAACGTCGACGACGGTAGTACTTGAAAATATATCTGGAAACACATACAGAATCATTTTATTCCTACTTGTCCTTTTCATGAACTTCTGGTAAACCATTCCACGTACGAATGTTTTACCCCGGCAATATAATTTTACCTTATTTTCCTTTTAAATTCTTTCGGCTGTTACTTTCTCGGCTCTTGTCTCTACACCGATAGCTCTGCAACGTAGCTTCAATTACAGCATACGCTTCATGAAAAAATTCATCCATTTGATCGCTTTTCTGCTTCTCTAACCGCCATCTCTTCTCTTACCTTCCTTCTCCCCATCCCGTGGTAACCATCTCGCTCCGGAAAACTCATTTTTTCCCTCCCCTCTGGCGGACTGGTTATAAACTAATCTCTCTTTGCTCTCCCCCATTCGTAACGAGAGAAGGGTGCCGCGGGGGATTGTGGGTAGCCCCCGCCCATATAAGGCCGTTTCCGGCGTCGGGAAAAATGTTCCCGCGGAGAATTTTTTATAACATCTTCCTCACGATCCCGCACTTCTTTTTTGCACGATCTGCATAGGCTCTCCCAGGGGGTGTTTCGTCACCGTGTCGTTTGTTTTGCAGAAGAGAGCTTTTGTCGTCGAGATCGGAAACCATACAGGGAATACTTTATATGCCGCTTTTAACTACAACGCGCGTTGGATATTTTGCGTTTTTTCCGTTTGCAGATAACCAGAAGCCCGGATTTATCCGGTTGGGGTTAAATCGTTCCCTTTTACGCTTTAGGAATGTTCGAAAGAAGAATGGCGGTTTAATACTTTGTGTGAAATAGTTGTAGCGTTAAATTTCCCACATGTTTGGTTTTTTGTTTGTTTTACATTCCCCTGATTCCCGTATATTCCGCCCCATTCCGTCCAGGAATACTGTACAGTCTTGCACGATAAGAATTAGTGACATGTCATCATCATGCTACTTCAATGTTAGTGGGTTTATAATAACAAAATTGTTTGAAGTTGCATTTTAGATTGTTTTGTGGTATGTTAGTATTTGCAATTTCGGTATTTGCATAGTTACTAATCAGTAATGCTGTTTGAGTAGTTGAACGTTTTCAAAAATAACGTCGACACCAGACCGCCAGTGTCTTACTGCGGTGTGATTATCTATTATATATAGATGCTTATAATAAATAAATATTGAATAGATCTTCGTTATTTAAAGTATTTGACCTCACTGGCGTTCGATATTTTATGTTTTAAGCTTTTGTTTTGTTCTGATTTCTAAGAATCGATAATTCATATTTTTTTCTTTTTCCCAGTTTTTTACTTTATTCTTTATGGTCTGAATATTTCATTAGGTAATAAGGCTAGCGAAAATACAATAAAAGATTATTTCTGGGATGATAAAAATTATTCAAAGCATTCGATTACAAATAACTGAAAAATATTTGCCGATCTTTTTGAAATTTATCTTGGAATAGAATCAACAACTTCGGCCTTGACTTGGTGGTATCGCTCCATAATAACTGGGTGAAGAAAAACTATCTTGTATATATACTCTGTAAAAACAATTTTGTACTACCTGACGATGATGCGACGCATCGAAACCATGGTCGTATATTAAATCTCATTCTGTGGTATTTGTAAAAGATAGTTTTTCTTCACCCTGTTATTTCTCTTGGAATTTACTGTCTTTTGTCGTATATAGAACCTTATTTGAAATTTTCATCATCTGTATTCAATTGTGGGGTGAGATAAATTTAATAATAAATATAAAAATAATATAATATAATGAAGATCATTTAATATAGTGAAGGACATTCATTTTCGTATAATTCACCTGATGTTGGCGATTTAGCAAAAACGCGATTTTTGAATTTCCAAGAATTAAATTATGTGAAAATTACAGTTTTCCCCTGCCTTAATTTTATCGTTCCACGAAGTATGTCCAAAGATGATAGATTATATAAAATATTAATGAATCAGTTGAATATATCAAGTATTAAATACGTACATCATTGCTATCAGCTATTCTGTAAAAAACGAAATGTAATGTGCTATTTTGCTAAAAGTCTCTCTTCTTTCATTAGCCGTCGTTCTCCACGGATTTGGGGTGATTTATTCGGTAAGCCATCGAGTAAAAACTTCTTTCGCTTTTATAATTTTTCAAATCGCTTTTTCGTTTTCAGCCACGTTTTTGCTGGTGATACTCTAATTCGGGATTTATTCACATAGGATGGAAAAATCGGATTTATCGGCCGTGAATCACAGCGCACCTCCATAGCAATTAGCGCAGACAGGCAATCTCGCTCAGCTCACGCCCTTTATCTTGTTGCATCAATTGAAGCGATCGCACGAAAACAGATTTGAATTAGGACTCAGTTTACTCCACCTTATTACGAAAGGTCGATGTGGGAGTTCCTTAGTTAAGGCGAAAGTTATTCACTGCTCCGGAAACCCCTAAACGCTCCAAATGATATTGTTTCCCCATCATGTTATGGTTTATGGATGCAGTAGTCATTAGAAGCTGATGTTGTTTAAAACATGTTGTTTGAAACATGTTGTTTGAGACATGTTGTTTGAAACATGTTGTTTGAGACATGTTGTTTGAGACATGTTGTTTGAGACATGTTGTTTGAAACATGTTGTTTGAAACATGTTGTTTGAAACCTCTGGAACAACTGGAATGTGGCGCACGTATGGGTATGATCGTTTTCATTTCTTCTTTAAAATGGGAGTCACTTGCTTAATTAGTAATATATACCCATAGTAATTACTCACGCACTATTTATTTCTTACTTTTTTAGTATAGCTTCCTTCCTTAAGTTTTATTTTGTAAACGTTAATTATTTGGGAGGACGTTGTGATCCAGTGATAATTCCACTACTTTCAGAAACCATTTTCAAGTACGAATTTCGTAAATTGATATGAATATGATCCGTGGAATTTTGAATTTTCTCTTATCACTTTTATTTGTTTAGGTAACGTCCCTTTTGGTTTCAGAGGATAAATATATTCTTCGGTAAAAAAAACTTAACACTATAAGATTCAATTACTTTAAATGAGTATTTAATTAAATTGTTTTGTTTCCCTTTAATCTCTTTAATATCGTGGTGAAACTGACTTGTCACTTATTTCTATAAAACAGAAAAAATCAGTTTCCCGTATTTTATACTTTCGTAACTACTAAAATTTTGATACTCATTTCTCTGCAAATTAAATTATGTGTATAGTTCATATAAATTTGATTTGACATCCTTCCCTTTCTAATAGTAATGATATCAAAGGAATGGGTTGCTGAAAAGGAATGAAGGCTGGAGAGAGAACTTTCATTAAACCCACAGTACTACTCGAGCAAGTACTAAGTATAATCAATACTTAATTATCCTGACCTCCTAATTTCCACGAATTACAAAATTCGTCTAATGAAATAGCTGTTGGAATTTTGTCGACAACCCTCCTTTGAATTTAGCCTCTTTCTTTTCTTTCTTCGACCTCAACGGAATGTATACCTAAAATTTATGACTTGATTTCTAACCTTGAAAACACCGCAAATGGAGCAAGCGAAGAAACACATATCATTCCAGATTTAGGGAAAATGTCTCTCCTTTATAAATGGGAAATATCATATCGTGGGTGTCTCTCTGCCTGAATCTGCTTCCGCATGAATAAATCCGAAAGTGAAGTTGCTCCTTGGTTTCATCGCCTTCCCACGCGCCCAAAGAGCCTTCTGTGTGCGAGCTTTGCGGTCTTCTCCCAAACTTATTCCGACAGATGAAGGTGAAAAACCAAGTTATCCTCCCATGCAAACCATAAGCCAGGGGCAGTAGTAGCCTTTGTGATTGTATGGGAACAACGCTTTGCGAAATTCTCTTTTATTATTTAAGTAAATTGGCTGTTGAGGAAATAAGCCACTGTTCAGGATGCTATGCAGATCACGAGATTTTGTTCTAACGTATGTACCTTACTCAGATCGCTATAAATACTTTAAATACTCAACTGATTGTGTTCCTCTCATTTTTTTATGGAAATTAGGTCTGGCACTGAAGAGCTTAAACAAATTGATTTGATCCTGTTGGTTTAGTTAAAAAATCGTTTTGTTTCCAACTCTTTCATGAAAATTGAAATTCACAAGAAACGAAGAGAGAAATAAATGTAAATATTTGTAAAGTATTCAGCTCGAAAGCCGGTTGGTGGCTCATCCCCTCTGACATAAGCAAATAAGAGATTGTAGAGAGAAATTAGGTTTAATAGACAGAATGAGGAGTGAGGTAGTTTTCCCTTACTTTCTTCAGTGAGCCAGACTTCTATAAGCGGAATATTTCCACGTAAGTGAAGCACAATGACTCTATGAGTAACACTTTTCTTGTCAGTCCACAACGAAAGACGTTGATTAGTAAAATTATCCTCTCATACCTCGGTAACTTTCATTTTATAACAATCATGCTCAATACTGTGACAAAAGTAAGTGAAAGATACATTTTTCTCTATCCTGTACCTAATGACAAACGAAAATATTTCATTCATTAAAATGTGGTAGCAGAAACGTAATGGCCGTAAAAAATTGTATAATTTTTTCCTCTTTTACGTATTACAAAACAGCGTATGATTTTTTTCTCTTCTTCCCTCTGCTATCTTAATTGCGAACGTTGGCAGATAGTGAGTGTGTGTACTTTGTTGTGTCAAGCTTAACGTCTCTTCATGTTTCCCTTCCCTAGCAGAATCTGTTATGAATTTCCTGTTCTTTGATGCACTTCCTCCTTGTTTCGGCGGGCCGTTTGATCTCAAGTTTCCTTCTCAGATGTAGCCCTAAGCAAGTCTCGTTCTCTCTCATTCGTTGCGTGCAATTTTCCCCTCTTCATTTGGAAGACATACCTCATCCAATTCTTTCGGCATTCATCTTTTTCAGTTTAGCTCAAACGTAAATTACTTTTCCTTTAATGCCAAAATCTCCTTGCTATATTTAAAATGCTATGTGCTCAACACAGATCCATCGTATTTGTGATTGCATCTTAGGTCCTCATTAATGTTAATACATTCTTAGCGAATTTATCCTTCTTATATCATTATTAAGGAAAATCTTTAATGATAGAATCAAAAAATAATATAATTATTGTAGTAATAAGTTCTTGACTTTGCCATTAAAGTTTTTAATGTGAAACTCCACCAATATGAAAGTTAGAATGAAAAACATTTATTTAATCATTAAGGAATATTATATTTTTCATTAATGAGTCCATAGGTCTTTTACGTGTACAAAGTTCAATTATTTATATTATTTATAAATATATTGTATATATATTCAATATATTATATATATATTCAATATATTTATAAATATATTGAAAATGTCTTCAGTAGAATTAATTATGATTGTCTGTAGTCCTTTTTCTCTTTGAAGTCCTCTTTATTCCTACAATTCCATTTTGTTTTTAGGCAATTTTAATTATTAAAATTTGTAACACTGGTCTCCTAATTGTTATAATTATAAAAATGTTAAGCAGCACACTTTCATGTGAAAATTCAATTCCTCCTTTCCATCATTTTTATAAAAATGTTGCTTTCCTCTAAACTGCTAAATTAGAAATTGTGTGCTTTCCCAATTTAAATACGCAAAATTCCGCTTCGTTTCATTCTTCAAATTGCACGTAAATTGTCGAAATCATTAGTATCTATGCCGCAAATTCATAGCAGTGATAGTTTGGCAGTAGTAAATCACTAAATCCACCGAAATGTTAATTTCCGTTATGGAATCTAATTTGATAGGTTTCAACGAATGGTTTTAGTTGAAGTGGATGTTAGGTACCATTTCGAATACCGAGTTGAAAAGATGCGTTTCCCATCTGAACGCATTGGTTATGGGATAATTATGGCAGTAATTTGTTTGAATGCAGCGCAGTGCATGATATCCGTGCCTTGGTAATTTGCCTAATGCTTTTATCGTACCTTCGCTAAAAGGATTGCCATGTGGCTCCCAGTCCATTAAGGGTCGAGCGATAGCAATGTTTCCCCGCGAAAGAAAGATATTACCACCCCCTCTTATTGTTCCGATCCCATATATCCTGCCAGCACCGATTCCAGTGCACTCTGTGGGAATTTTGTAGCTTTAAAGCTCTTCTCTCATATCTAGTAGAGCTATGAATCAAACTATGCAGCGTTCGTTACTGGAGTTCTTGCGGATTTATTTTATCGTTTGAAGGAGTTATATAAAGAATTATTCCTTTCTTCGTATAAGACTTGTTTTTTACTTATTTTTTATGTATAATTTGATTGCATCATCTCAAGTCGTTTAATTATGTTCTCCTCCATCCTTGCCTGTTTTGAGCCAATCTCTTCATTCTCCTATATCCATATTTTCCTTTCAGGCCATCTTTCTCCTTGGTTCTTCTCTTTCCTTTCATCTTTTTTCTAGCCACAAATCCTTCTGTCACTGCTGTTATTATTGCATTAATTCTTAGCTCATATCTTAGCCAATTCCTTTTACTCTTCCTGACTATCTCCGTGATTGACCTTTTTAATTTATCCTCTTCAAAACCTCTTAATTTCCTACTTGTATCTATTTTATTTTATAGTGTTGCGCTTATTACAATATAGGTATATCCTCCTCTGACGTTTTGGTGAAGGGAATATAACCGATGGAAATCGATTGGTATAAATGTTAGTTTTACTTTTTCCTTTTAGCTGTAAAATAAGTAACTCTTGCAAGCGCTCTATTTCTATAGCTTCTTTTTGGTTTAATATTAATAGTATCTGAAATAAATTTAGGGAAATTCTCGTAGAAAACATGTGCTGCAGCTTGATAACTTTGCCAACGTGGATTATTTTGAATCGTGCCTATTTTATTTGTGGACAATTTTCTTATTTATTTATTTATTATTCCATTACCATTCTATTTTGATTTTTTTGTAAATGTGTTAGGCTTTCATATAAGTAGAGTAATTTTTTGCTGTTACGGATCAATTGTTGATTACCACCGTAACAATTTATGAATCTTATTTCATTAATATTCAGTGGAATAGCATTTAAATTCTTGGCTATCTTTGTCGAAATTAGGTAATTTCTTCAAATTTATCAATATCCATTTGGTCTGAATTTCGATTTATTTAATAATGGTGAGATAGCATTTTCCACGACCTACAATACCCGCGGTTTAGCAAAACTGCCTCACAAATCTCATTTGAACTCTCTCAACGGATTCAATTTTTGTTTAGTCGCTGGGATTCCTAAAAGTAGCGCATATCAACCTAAATCAACCATCCATGCAACCTAAATCATAAGGGAATAGCAGTAGAAGATCATAACAGTATTGATTTATATAACCAGTCGGATAACTAAATTAAACTAAGAACGATACCGTGAAGCCCAGTTGAGTTTATAAATGATTTCTCGATGAAATATCACGACGTAAAATCAAGTGGAAACAAACTGCTGGAATGGCGTCGTGACGTCTCAGCTCGTTAAGAAGAGCATTTCAGACGAGTTTAGCGAAGCGGTTAACCCATTCTTTATCAGTACATTTGAGTCGAATGCTCGGACGAGTTTCAGTTTCCTTAAAGAAGCAGTGCAAGGAGGGGGCTGCGTCTTCCATTATTCTCCCGCGCCATTAATCAACAAGCTACGCATCTCCCGGATTAACGGCCCACGTCTCGAATCGGATGGATAAATTCTGCGGATATTCCGAGAGTATTGCCCCATGCTTTTATCCTAGTAAAAAATACAACGAAACTACCGTTTCACAGGAATAAATTTTTTTGGGTTTTTAGCATCACGCATATATATTTTCCCGTCTGGAAGTTTTGCAAATGAGTTACATTTTTTGGTAGGCTTACATTCTTCCTCGTGGTGATTCTCTTGGTTCAGGCGCTAGGATTTCGACTTTTATTCATTTTTTTCATAAGTCGGCTAATCGAGTAACATTTGATATATAATAGGAAATCCAAGAAATTCGTTGGGCCTCCAACAAAGAGAAGCAGCAATCATTAATCACTATTTTCTCATTCATTTATTATTATTTAACCTTTGTTATCGGTCTGATTATTATTTTGTTACGTAAAAATTATAATTGTTGCATATTAGCTATTAAAACGTTAAATTACGCCCTGTTATCGTTTCCGATAAATAAATTGTCGGAGTATCAACGTACGGATTAAAAATATATGCAACGTCCATTTGTTTGTCAAGGTTATTCAACATTTTGTTAAAACTATGATTCTGTTTTTTTATCAATTTGATCGATGAGTTCCTTGCTGTTTCTTTACGGTTTTGAGTGATTGGCTTTCAGCCATACGCTTGGCGTTTTCCTATTAAAAGATATTACCTGAAGAAAAGTAATTGTAATTTCTTATTTATATAATTCAATATGTGTGCTGAATATGTAAAAGAATAGTTCAGTTATCCACCCAAAATAGTTTTGAAAAATTCGGCTTTGAGTTCCAATCTGTTCGAATGAAATTTAGATCCAATTCGATCGAAGAAACGAATGTTTCGCTCGATTGAGATAAGGATGACCTGATCCTGTGATTAAGGATGATTTGATGCCGATTAATGGTTTAAAATCCTACCAATCAATTACTCATCTTTGTTTTGAAAGAAGATGTTTGTGAAAAAAGTATTCACTTTCTAAGACGTTGTTTTTTTCCCTTCCTGAAGTGGTCAATTCTTAAATTCTGCTGCGAGGTTCACGATCTATGCAGCTTTAATGTAAACTTCTTACTTAGACCAAATCTTATTCACTTATCAGGAGAAAAATGTCCATTAAATATATATTATCAATCATATATATTTATAGTATAATTATATTTATTATTCATATTGATGTTATATATTTGGAAATGTTTGAGAGTTGATTTTAAGGACGTAAGACTGTACCTGGATATACTTAAATATTCTACATCTACATTAATACCCTACAAGCCGCCTTTCGGCGTGTGGCAGGAGGTGTAAACACCAGTTGAATTTAAACTTCTTCCTTATTCGGTTATTGTCGGGTATCGTTCGCGGAAAGAATGAATCTCTAAATCGATTCGTCCTAGCATCTATTTCTCGTAACTTACGGTCGTGATCGGATCGACCGAGGTAGCAGGGGGGCTGCATGATACCTATTGTATCTTCCGAAAATGTAGTTTCCCTGTATTTATTAAGCAATCGCAGCCTAGCTTCCAATCTCCTTTCTTTCAAAGATTCCCAACCTACGTCTGAGAGCATATTTGTAACGCTTGCTTTTTTATCGTAGCATTTCTTAACAAAACGAACCGCTTTACGCTGCACTTTCTCGAGTTTGCAAATATTTGTCATACTGCAGAAAGATTTGCGAATAAAAATAAATAATGCCAATTCTTTCAGTGCTAGAAACGGATTCGCTACCCTACTAATCGCGGAAATCACACCTTTCCAGCTTCTGTACATTTCCGAATTCCATGGCTAAAGTTCAAGTGGACTTCAACGAGTTAACATCAGCAAAGGCCATTAGATTAACACTTCAGTACGATCAGTTCTATAAAATGATTCAGCGAATGTATGAGCGAATGATTAGTATGCACTTTTAGCTCCATTCAGTCGCTTAACTTTTCACCCCTTGTTTTGCTCGCTACGAAGTTCTAATTTCGCTCCGTCTTGCTAAGTTTTATTGTTGGTAACTCCGTGATTCTGCACTGGTCGATCCTTGCCTTTACTTATTCATTCCCCGATCCAACTCACGGTTTGCGTTGGCTATTTCGGAGAAGCAATGAGTGCCTCGCGAGAGAAGTCTTGAGTTCGTGCCTGGCTCCAAGTTATCCCGAGATTTTAAACTCAAACAAGGCGTTACGAGAAGCACCAAGTTGAAATCTCTTTCGTCACGGATGTACTGAATCCATTATTTTCTATCCATCCTTCTTGGCTTTACTTCTATTCCATAGCGTATTGTATCATGAATTAAATGCTAATTTACTCCAAAGCTCTCTGTTTCATCTTTGGTTTATATTTCGCTGGCAACAAAGACAGAAATATGTTTAAAGCATTCCTAGCAGAACTTGCCCTCATTTGAATGCTGAAATAACCTCAGATTTGGTGTGTATTTGAGCTCAAGTAAGAAACATTTATTTTGCTAATATTTCTCTTAACTAACGTTATTCCTATTTACTGTTCTAATATATTTTATTTGATATTGTATAATAAAAACAGACGATTTTAGCCAGTTTACTCCAAAAATTAATATCTTTTGCCAGTCCTACTTAAGGTTTTCATGCTATTTATTTTACTATATTAGTTCATTTGGAAAAGGGTAATAGATCTGTGATACCTTATGTATTGATTACTTTAAAGATAAATTTAACAATGTTGTGATTAAATTATTCTTAAAATATTTCTTTCGACGCAAGGCTTGCTCATATTCCAATCTAAATATTTTATCGCCGAGGTTCATAGTCACGTATGTTCAATTCTATTGAAAATGTTAACTTTCTTTGGATTTTGTAAACTGTGCATTGGTCAATAATAAATATGATTAACAGTTATTCAAATTTAACTCTAGAATTATTTATATAATCAAACAGGTTCGATGACATAAAGCTACCCTCTAGTTTCAGTTAATTGGTACTATTTCGTATGCATCTTTGGATTATACAGCATCTCATTCATCCGTACCTGTAAATGGACCATCTAATTGGAATACCTCAACAGGGCCATTATTCATTTGCCTTGCCTCCTATTATCTTTCTTTTCGCGATCTAATTAAGAGAATTTTTTAAAGTTCCGCCTCTTAGAAGTTTTATTTTCGAATTAATTTCGGCGATCAACGACTTTAACGACTCAACATAATTAATTCATTTAAACCAAGTAGTTTTTCCCATCTTCCCCGTGTTTTTTCACCAGCTTAGAAAGGAAAATATTTTCTATTAGCTTCGGTGGTCCAAGTTACGTAGGGACTATATCAATCTCCAACGGGTCTGAATTGCTGGAATGTTGTTTATCCTCCGCTTTTTATGAGATCCCGCGTTGCCAAGGGGAAGAGAGAAAACAAAACGTTGTCGAAAAAGAGGGCGTCATTGTCCTCTAAGCGCCATTCACTTGGCTCTCTTATCCTCCACAGCATCTTTCGTTCTCCCTCTATCGTTGTATTAACTCCCTTCGCATGGTTTGGAGTAGAATTGTTTGGGGCATGCTTTCTTACCCTGACTGAAGGGAATGTGGGTCATTCCTCATATGGGAAGGGTACTTAAGTTTCGCCAGGATTACCTCTGGTGAATTATTCACGAAGGCGCGGCATCGATCTTCACTTTTTCCTGCAAGACGTGGACTCTCCTTAGGTGAGGTTTGGATGGCTCTTTTCGTGGACTCTTCGCGGTTGCCATTGTTGTTCTCCAGACGATGGCGATTGTTGGGAGTAGACCATTTTTTGAGGGCACTCTCGCCAATCGATCTTCATTGTTGCGTTGTTCACTAGTATTGGTTGTTTTGTTCTATCCCTGAAGGTTCTCTGAAGAGCTTGAGTTGGTTAGGTGGTTACTTCGGGTCAGTTAAGTGATTAATAATTAGGATTACTTAGAAGAGACTGAGTTAGCATTGATGTAGTTTTGTATAAATCTTTAGATGAATTTACTTTGTTGGCAGAAATAACTTCAATTATAATCTACTTACAATTATCTTTCCAAAGGAATCTGCGATGATGTAATTACGTATCTGTATACTCAATTACATCATCGCAGATTTGGATAAATTTACTTTGTTGGCAGAAATAACCTCAATTATAATCTACTAACAATTATCGTTCCAAAGCAATCTTCGGCTGAAGGAAAATTTAAGGCTATCTCAGGAACATAAATTAATTTACTTTCTATTATCCACTTTTGAATAGCTCTTCCGTTCCTTTAAAGTTCTTTTCTGATCTAGTTCCTCAATGATTGGTTAAAGTGATGTGATTTCTCTCTGTGACACTAATTGGTATTAATTGCAGCAGCTTCAAATTACGTAATCCGTCATTTCGATTAAACTCAGTTTAAATTCCTTTAATCTGCACTTATATTTTAGTACGATATCTCTCGATATCTTAAACTATTAACCATGGTTTAATTCTGGAAGTAGAGGCAGCACTAATAAAATCATTACTATTGCTGCGCCCAACGTAATTTCATGGAAATGCCGCGATCTATTATAAATACGCGACGCGGCCGTTACTAAGGACAATAATGGTCGCGAGAGAAAAATAAATAAACAGTTCTGAGTTGTGTTTGTTGTTGAGCGTGTTGATGGAGTAAAGCTTCTGTATTGATTACGATCGGGAATAAAGTGTTATTTTTTTGGATTACGAGAGTTGAGTAAATTATCCCGAACCCCACGGCTCGTAACACTATTATATATATCGTGCTAAGTTATAATAAATCCTTGCCTTGCAATTTCGTTATTTTGAATGTACATACCTGGCCAAAATTAACGCACCACCGGTCGTTAGGATCGCTAGGGAGGTGGTGCGTTAATTTTGGCCAGAACTGTACTATGGCAAGTTGAAGCATTAAAGAATGAAAAGTATTTAATTTGAATTGTATTCGATCGATGGTAAGAAAACATGAGGGTTTCCGGAAAGAACCAGAGAAAAAGTGTTGAGATTTAGAATGTGGCAATTAAAAATATTATTTAGTTTAATTTTAGCACTTATTAGGATGATTGGACTGTAAACGGAATTTAGTAGCATCAGAAATGAGCTAATGTTTTTGTTGTAGTGTCATTAAAAAGGTTGAGGAGAGAGAAAATTCACGGAAGCCGAAATATCGTGGAAATCCGACATAATCGAAAGAATTGTTAAAGAAAACAGGTTTTTATAAAACAAAAAAGTAACTTTTACTATTCCACATACAAATATTACAGTGGCGACTACTTTATGCTAGTAATGTTAACTCTACATGTGGGATAGTAAAAGTTAATTTTTTGTTTTATGAAACCTGTTTTATTTAACAATCCTTTCGATTAGGTTGAGGAGAGGTTACTGGAATGGTAAAAAGAATGCATAATAAAATAATTGAGTTGTTGAGCCACTCTGAAAATATGTATCTTCGTATCTTCACTTCAATTTAACTGTTTCCCTTGAAAATATTGCCCCTTCTTATCCTCATTTATCATGAAATCAATTTCCTATTGTTGCGACTCACTTTCACTTTTCGCATACGTAAACAATCTGACAGCAAATGCTTCGCGGGCTTTTTCTCATGTTTATTTTCGTCTGCTGGAATCAGCTCCCCTTTTGCGTTGCACCTCTAACGACCTGCCAGACAGGCCAATTCAGAACACCGATTGGAGCAGCTGATATAGACGATTCGTGCTTTCACTTACCATGGAATCCTCCGACGGTTTTGAAGCGCTGGCAGTTGGATGAAGAAGATTAACGAGCGGATTCGGGAGTAATTGCGAGGGCGAACACCGTCGCCGATTCATAAGAGCCAAAAAAGGGGGACATTTATTTTCCTTGGGTTGAGAAGAGCCAGTCGCGCAATGGTAGTCATTTTCACCGGGTTTTGAGTTTCACCTTCCTTCCGCTCGCAAGTCGTTGGCGCTGCTCTCCGTCTTCGCCGTCGTAATGTTCCTCAACCACGCGATCGTGTTGAGTTTAATAATTTCGTCTCTGAAACAACTCGCTGAGGTATCCCTTGGAAGAAAGGGAGACTGCCGATAAAGCCTCCCTCTATTATTAATTTTTTAGCGCTCTCCAGCCGAAGTGCTTTATTCCTGGATTCCGCGACCAGAATTTTATCCCTTTCCCACGAAAGATTAATAAGGAAAACTTCTTGTAACTTCCAATTGTTTTCGAATATTTTCCCCAACATTTATTCATCTTCTACCAGGCTGTAAGGGGAGAAATGTGGGAGGAAACAAAATTCTTTGCAAATTATTTTCTCCTTCTCGGTCTGTAATTGAAAATTTTTGGGTAGATTAGGTTTCCCAACTTTCTAGGTCTTCGTTTTAATCTTAAAGATGTATCTAATATTCAAGAAGCCATCACAGAACCGTTTTAATTATAACATATCTGTACTGGTGGTATAAATTTGCAGATGCTTCCTTGTATTTTAAAATTAATGATACCTGAATCTTATATTTGCTCTGTATTGAAGGAAATATTGAGATTTGCAGTCATAGAAAAATACCGATTCCGTCTATGGTGTTTACGAAATTCTTAGTATCGTAAGGTTTCTCCAGATGGATGGAGATTCCTGGAAGAACTTTGTGATACTCTGGAATTCCACAAAGAAACTTTTACATGCCTTGTTTCCAAAGCTGGGATATTTTAGCTTGTGGGATTTTCAAATTTTCTCCGTAAAATATATATTATTCTAGAAAGGCTGCTAGATTAAATTTTGGATACTTTTCTCATAACCCTGTCTAATATAAAAATTGATTACTCTTCATTCTTAGTATTTTACTAGAATAATTCCTTTTCTTGGAATTTATTATTTTCTTTGGAATGTATCGATTAATAAGTCTTTTTATTTGTCTTGCACGCAATGGGGGTCTCTTGACGCTGCTCAAATGTGTCCATATCCTGAACTACTCTAAAACCCTTATTGGAGGGTATTTTATAGCTATATTTGGTGATTTATTCTAATGGTTATCCATCTTGGCAATATAGTAAAAGTAACTTATAACTTACCAGTTATAAAATATAATGGCGAGTTCTTCTGCTTTTGTCTAAAATCGATTTGACATAACTGAAGGAATACTCTCGTAACATGTTTTGTAATTTTCCTCGTTAGTCTTCACTCTTTTTTTTCTACTGTAACTCAACCAATGTTACGATAAGTTTTAAATACAAGGAAGCCATTCCGATTAGCTAATGACATTTTCAGAATTATCTTCTCTTATTTTGCGTAACTGTTGATATTTATAAAATTCTTGTACGAATAATAATATAGGTATGAATGCCATGCTTCTGTGTCGAAATGAACGTTCTATGGTATGAATTTTAATCACGTCTTACTGCCCTACTGGGAATGTAACCGAAATGTCATTCTCTTACCCTCCAGCTTAAGTCAGGCCGTAATTAAAGGCATCCACCCCAGAAAGCTGCTCATTTAATGAATTGATGGAATCACTAACTAACTTATGTTTTGCATACTTATCTCTCCTTACTACCACTCCTCTATTGCCGCCGTGTGTTCCAGAAATATTACAGTAGGTCTTTCTAGAAGATCGCGACGTTTTCCAGGTTTTTTCTTCGGAGAAAGGGTTAGCGAAATCAATAGGCCTGTTTCCCGCTGGCATTCTCTAAATATCTCAGAGGTTAATTATTTATTCATTCCTGATTCCTCCATTTTGTTTTTCCCTTTCAAGTGAGAGGAGAGTCCCGCTCTGAATTGATGCTGCTCTCACTTTGAGCTTTCCAATCTTACCTCTCTTCATCAAAGGCCCTGGAAGAAACTCTTTATTTTTTTGTAGAATCGAGATGGCATCCAGGAAAGCCCTTTCCCGCTCTATAGACGTAAACAGAATTTTTTCTTAAAAACGGCCTTACTTCTCGAGTATTTGTCGTATTTTTTTCAGCGCGGGTGGATATTTTTAACTTTGAGACTCGACCATTTGCTTTTGTTCCCAACGATTTTTTTGTTTCTGAAAAACACCGGGAGGTTGCGCTCGAGCCCTTTCACGAGAAAAAAAACTGCTTTCTTCGGTAATGAACTGACTGTTAAAGGTGGAATTGTTAACTTTTTGATGCGCCCGATGAGGCTGAATCATTTAATTCTTCGGCTCTTTAACAAAAGAACGCTGTTTGGAAGTGCTTACACGTGATTGCGAACTTTGACTTGTTTGGAATGGGCTCGGTTCACTGAAAAGAGAATTCGAAAAGAAGAATGCGATTCGCCATTTATTGCGTATATTTTCTTTTCGATTTTCAAAAAAGTGAAAGTGTTTCGTTTTGAATACTCTTGTTGTTGTCGCATTTACACGAGGGAGCGACTTGCGTAAACTTTACAAAAATATTTATACAAAACATTTCTGGGAAGAAGTTCATCTTCCAATTCTTTCGATATTTGGTTATATCTCAGTATCCTAATACTACTAATTTATTCGTTGTTTCTTTTAACAAACTTCCTTTCCTTATTTTCGCTTTTATCGTGTAATATAAGAATCAGAATCATTTCTGTGAAAACTATAGCATTGTGACATATTATGTTATTTGGTATCGAACAGTCGTCGACAGCTATACGTCAAATCGTGGGATATTTCTTTTGTGTGTTATTATTTTTTATAATTGTTTATTTCCTTGTGTTCAAGCCTACCTTTGAATTTATACTTACATTTTATTTTCATAGTGCTAAAAGTGGAAATTACATTATCACTATAAAAAGGCGCGTAAATATAGTGCAGGAATAGAAGGTATTATTTTATATTTGAGATGGCGAAAATAGGATGTACGAAATAGATGAAAAAAATTCTCTGAAAATGAACTGATGTTTCATCGGTTACCTTTTATCTATCAATCATGTTGTTTACTCTGAGATCAGTAATTGATGAAACCTATGGAACGCAAAAACTGAAAGCCCGCATGAGTAGCCTGCGATGTATTTTCCTTGGTTTCCCTTTCATTTTCGATTAAACATTCGATCATATTTTTCTTCTCTCTCAAGATAACGAGAGGCCATTATTCTAGAAGACCTCTTCCGATTCTGTTATAATAACGGCGTAAAAATAATTCTTGTGTTAGAGATTCTATAGTTACCTGCTGGTAACTAAAATTATAAACAAATTATTGTATTTAATAGCAAATTTTATGTATATATTTACTCACTTTTGATTCGTAAACAGCCAATATTGACAAACTACAGTGAATCATAACAACAACAAAATGGAGAAACCACACAAATTATCTGTTATTTTCATTTTGTTTTATCATTTTGGATAATTTAATTTGAAAGTCTAGTTGTTACTTTGCTTTAAGTTGAACTTTTAGATATGCTTATTTTCTTTGGGAAAAAACATACGTATTCCATTGAATCTATCGTTCATTTCTTGAATCACATGAAAATTTAAGTAAAAAATCCTCATTGGTAAATGAAAGTATGCGTCTATATACCTAGGAAAATATAGGTCTATAAAGCTCAAGAAGAAAAAATCTAAATAATTATGCAGGAATGCACGCATTTTTTTATCAAATAGTTTTTGAGTGTACATCCTTTTCAAAAAAATGCCTTGTGTATAATTGATACTTCATTCTCGTTTATTTGGTGGAATTATATGAGATTAAATGACTCAATGCAAACTTACCGAAAACCATTCGTAAGAAATTCGTTTCAGTAAACTTAGAAGATGTTGGATGACTTAAAGGGTGGGGTTAACTATAAGAAAATCGAGGATTTGGCGCTTAATAGGGATTATTGATTATACATGAACCTTCCGAAAGATAGAACACTCATGAATTAAATGCCTTTTTAGCATTCTTAGATAGCATTTTTATTTTCAGAAAAATAAAGAATGCGTGTAATTTGTATCAATTTAATCGAGAGCTACAGTAATTCCGTATTTTATCAGTAATGATTTTTATTATTAATACAGCAAATATTCCTCATTTTTTCATGTAGCCAGTCCATCTTCTATGTTCATAATCTTCCTCAAGGTTGCCTTCATATCGAACATCCTTGATGTATCAATCCATTGCTCCAATCTTTCATTCATTTCTAATCCCATTTCGGTTTCAATATCCTAAGATGACTATAAGACATGTAAGAGTGATGGAAATAGGGTATTTTTCTCCTCAATCAACCCTCTGATAAATCACGTGGGGGTGCTCTTCTAACTCGAATCTGATCGACTCTGATTTGACGTCTGAGAGTCATTACTGCCTGAGAACTTTTCTAAGACTTTCCGTTTTATCTCTCCTGTATTTTTAGCCTCGATTTCCATCGATTCTTCTCGCCGTTATTCTGGATCGAGTCTCAATTCCTTCGTAGATGGCAATGCGGTACTTCGATAAGGATTTTCCCCCTTGGATTTCCGACTTAAGGGCCATTAGTTAAATGAGTTCCCCCGTTTAATACCATTTCCTCGAGGGCTTAGTTTCGCATTAATCCCATCTTCTCAGAGGGATGCACGTCATACGTATTTCGAACGGCCTACATCCCTATTTTGCCGTCTATCGTGACCCACTGAAGGATAAGCAAGTTTTTTCCCACCTTCCTCACGATCATTGCCCCTGGGTCAGTTGTTTATTTATTTATTATTTAATATGCTGCAAGTAGAATTTATTCCGGTGGCAGCCGTAATCATTGTCTGTGAACAACCTAATTCTAACCTCAATCCCTCACACCAGACGTTAAACACAAGAAAAAATATTCCGAAAATAACATCATAGATACTGATGGTATTCGAACACCGTAACACTGCAACAAGATCTAATTTACATACATCTCCCCAGTACCCCAACCAAAACGTAATGAACCTATATCTTCTAATCACAAAAACTTCATTTTACAGTATATAATGCCACTTTTCAAGCCATAATGTCACTCAATCGTGTTCACATCGTCACGTTAAAACATATCCAAATAATTCGCAACATAACAATATTAAATCCACTTTATTTCATAAACTACAGCATCTATTTTTTAAATCCTTTCTATTTTTACTTTCTCCATATACGTAGTATAGAGAAAGTATTGCTTTCATGAAAAAATCGACTTCTAGATTTCAACGGAAATACATGTTTTGGGGTCCCTAGAACACGTTTTGACCATTTTCGGAATTATGTCTGTGTGTATGGGTGTCTCTGAGTGTATGTGTGTGTGTGCGTGTGGGCGCTCTAACGTGAAAACTATTTGTCGTATCAACACCAGACTTCAGACTCCAGATCGCCTCTATTCATAAAAGAATATTTGGCGATATCAGCCTTTCGTTTCCTCAGTTTCGACTTGTGCTTGCGATCCCCTCGTGCAATGGGTCTTTCAATTCCAATCAATATGACTTTTTGAGCAGCGTCCTTTTGAAGGTGCCGGTGGTTTTCGGTGAAGGAAGAGTGCTATCCGCCTCAGGTGCTTGTCTCCCCAGGAAACCACCTTGTCCGTGTGGTTTCTGCATAGAGACCTCGTCATCGGTGGCCTTTGTGTCTGGAAGCACCCAAAGTTCCGAGGGCACCGATAAAAGGGATCCAGAGGATACATTTTTTGCCGGAAGGCTCTTTTCGAAAGGTTTTTGGCGCATGCTGATTTTTTTCGGAGGGAATTGTACTTGTCGGAACTTTTAGAACATGGTTCTTGGTTTTTTGCTGAGCCCTCAACTGCTGAAAGCGTAGCACGGGTCGATCAAAGGTGCAGGCGGTCTTATGGCAGAAGCAGTGCCTCAAAGATCTAAAAGGGGATTAATAAAATTGAACACATTTTTGAATAAATATTTATTATATATTTTTTCCATTTAAATTATTTACGATGGGTAAATGAACCGCGAATCCTTTCAGACTGCATTGATAATGAAGATTTTTTCTAATATATTTGATTGTAAATTATTTTCGGATTCAGGAGGAGAATTCCGGCTACATTTTGAACATTTGAAATGTTTGACTAATTAAACTTTGACTTTGAAACTTTTCTCTTTATCCATCAAAGTTTGATGAAACTAATTAGTCGAGTTACTCATGTGAATGAATTTTAATTGTTCTGACCTTTGTGGAATGCCATCTAAAAACTCACAAGAAACATTAATGGAAATAATTTTGTATATTTATACCTATCTATTGCTAACATAATTCGTAATAAACAAGCCCCTGACATTCACAGAAAGGTTACGTCAACTGTATAAAAACTTAGTCTGTTTTTTTATATTTTTATCGATGAATATGTCTACTACCTTTGATAATTCTTCATGAAAATTGACAGGCAAACAATCGTATGTTACGAATTTTGATTGAAATTGAGGAATTTTTACATTGTTTGTAACCAAACAGGTTTACCTAGTTATGCATTAAATAGGGAAATGTTTTGTGTGTTATTATGTTTTATGACTGTTTACTTCCATGTATTCAAGTCTGTCATCGAATATATACTTGAATGGATTTTATGTTGTAATTTTTTTTTTAATGTTTTACGTACAGCAATGAAGACTAAGCTATATACAATTGGGAGGAGGACCAATAGAATATAGGAAAATAAATTTGAATAAATGTTAATGAAACACTAGCGGAGTGCCCGTTAATTCTCAACGGAAAATTGAATGGAATTTAAACTGAATAATAAATGAGGAAAGTTCTTTAATTAAATCGCAATATTAATGTGACCATTATGTTACAAAATCAGAGCGAACTCTTACCTCTTCTCTTGAATGGGCTTTAATTTTAATGTTTTCAAATCCCGTTGACGAAAAATGTTCTCTCCTGATATTATTATGAAAGTGGAATGTGGAAACAAAATCAAGCTGAAGGTAGACATTCAAACCCATGGAAGTTAAGCGATTTAATCGGTAGTGATAATAAGTGCTCGCAAATAATACTCTGTTGTTTTCATGGTGGTGTATTATTTAGAAAAAATGGCACTTATTTAATTCGTCCTTTGTGATATCAATTTCGTAATTATTGTTCTCATTAATCCTAACTTCGTTAGACAGCATTGGAATTCATTTGCGTTATGAATTATTTTTCCATCTTCTTTTGGAATTAGGGTGTCTCGTTGATTTTGGATAGAAGTCCTCTATCTACACGCTATCCTTGTTCAAAGTCAACTCAGATTAAATAACGATTAATTCCATCTTTTTCACCTTTGAAACTCCAACTCGGTCGACACGGGATGAAATCACTTTCCCGAAGAAATGTCTCATTCCCTTCAGTCAGTCTCACTGAGGGATTCCTTATTTTTGAGTTCCCCTCCTGTGCGTGACGTTTGAGTGGAGGTTGCAACTCCCCTTTGAATTGGACGCCTAGTGGGTCAAAGCCTTAAGGGTCAAGGTTCATTTGAAAAAGTGTGCCTTACAGCACTTAACCCACTTCGGCTTTTATCATTTGTCCCACGCCATGGCTCAATCGCTTTATTGCTGCAGAATTCTTCCGCTTCTTGGACCGAATGCCTCGTTACGTTTCTACCGCTGCAGCGGCAATGGGTTTGATATCCTCAGGGGTGCGTCGCCTTATGAATCGATTGCAGTTCTTTTGATCACATTCCGTTCCATTAGTACACTTCGCCGACTCCAATCACGGAATAATTCAATTAATGGAATCGCTTCAGGGAGCGATGCCACAAGTTCCTGCAAAGTTTTCCTCGTTCACCGTAGTTGTTCTTTTTTTATCACTAATTGGTAAATTGCTTTTTCGTATATTTCCCTCATTGTGTGTATGTACGATGCAGATGCTAGTGAAGTCTTGAGGAGCTGCGTATCAAACATGGAGTGTTTAGTAAATGGACGATATTACAGTGGAATTCATTATATTCTTGATGTTTAATAGTTTGTTGGTTTTGGTTTTATTTCTTATCCTAATTTATTTTGCTCCATTTAGCATCATTGCATATCATGTCATTTTTCTGCCCGCTCTTTTCTATATTTCATCACTTATGACTATCATCCCTTTAATGATTTTCTGAGCTTTACTCTAAGTTCATTTTTACTCTGTTTCATTTTTCTGCTTCCAGAAATTCCTGAATAGGCTTTCCTTGTTAGCCATAGTTGTTCATTTTATCCTTAATTGGTAAATTGACGCTTTTCATTGTTTAAAAAATTTATATAGATACGAGGCTGTTGCAATTCAAGTCCTTGGGAAGTACGTACCACCGATGAAGTATCGAATAAATAAAAAACGTTTCATTGAATTCATTTTCCTTATTGCGATTATGTTTAAGAGATTGTCGATTTTGGGTCTATTCCTTTCCCTTATTCTTTTTTAGTTTGTTCTATTTCGTACAATTGCATGTCATCTGTCATTTTTTGCACGCTTTATTTTATTTACTTGCTCCTAGTTATCTTCTCCCTTAATACTTTTCTGAGTTGCAGACTGAGTTCATTGATGAAATATCCCTTTCCTTCCTTCCCACTCGCATTTCAGTATGGGTATCTTGTCTCTTTTGTAGCTAAGATTTGTCTTTTTCCTTTGAGAGTCTGTAACTCCCCTTTGTAATTTTCATCAAACGGAGTGTATAGCTTTGACTGGTCATGCAAGAAGTTAGGTATGTGGTCTTACAAGATCAAAAAGGAGGTACTGGTTAGAATTGGGTCGGATAGGATATCGATAGAAACGATGGGGAGATAAGTTAACTGGATATGTCACTATTGGAGATGAGGGTGCATGATCAAAGAGGCAATTGAAGGGAAGATTGAGGATAGTAGGGCAATGGTCAGTAAGCTTGTTGCTCAAAGATGAGGTTGATGATAGTTTCGGTTTATCAGGATCCTTAGAGAAGTTCATCTTGAAGGGATAAGAGTATAACTGTATAGCAAATAAACACTGACACCAGGAAAGACAAAATACTAATTACGATTAGATTTTGCTTTTATTGGTCTGAATTATCGTCATTTGTTCACTATGCTTTACTATAACGTTATTATATAATCCTCAAGTTATATGTTACTTTGATACCGTATGGCTTTCTATCTGTTTTGTCAGTACCTGTCGTACCTATCCGTATAATTTTCGTTTCATCTAAACTTGTATTTTATTTTTCTCCGAATTGCTGATATTTTTAAGATTGTGAGTTTCATTACGTTCAGTTTATTTATACTTATTTATATTAGAGTTTATATCCACTTCTTTGATTATATTCTGCGTCCCCCTATCTTCAATTCCTCTTTCTTTGGGAACGATTTGTGAAATACGCGTAACATTTGTTGTGTGTCTCTGTGTATAATTAGTTTTGGACCTATAGCGAAACCTTGCGGCACTCCACTTCCTATTTTATTTTTCTGACACTGATTATCGCTCTCATTTTTCCCTTTGGTCTACGTTTATTTTCAGTTAGCACCTGCCTTGTAATTTAAATGCTTCTCCACTGGCCCGCTAAGGCCTTCTTGAATTTTTTAGGAAAAAGTTAAAATTAAAGGAGAAATTTTAGATTGTTAACATCCAAATTTTGGAAACTATTCTACGATTTCTTCGAAATCAGTTAAAGTGAAGCTACAGTATGATCGCTATAGAGAAAACATTTCTTCAAGAATGGACATATGTTCTTAGCAGCTTGTGAATTTCGAGTGCAATTGTAGCTCTTTCGAAGTCTATAGCACGGTACCAAACGCAGTAGAGAAGGCACAGCGAAAGTTACGCTCACATAAATCGAAGCTTTTCTAGTTGAACGAAACCATATCAGTGAGCATTATGGATTTAACGCATAAAAAAGATTTCGACACCGTCCCGAACGGAAGCGAAATTTCCGAATTCATCTCAACGACCCTCTTTTTCGCTTAAAATATGGAATCTGACGCAACAATGGTGGCGGATTCGCATGCACACGGGTCCCCCGACGCGGTTCGTGGCGTCCCCCGAAAGGGACAGCTCTACGAATAAATCCGAGAGGTATTATTGGAGGGTGGTCGTGTCATCTCCCCCAGCACCCCACTTCATCTGTCTGGACGAGACCCCACGCGCATGCCGATGCGTCTATGAAGGGGAATGTCGAACGCACTGCTCTGCTGGAATTGCCTCGCGGGAACCAATCTTCCCACGCACGAAACAATGAAGCGAATACCTCGTGTATTGCCGTGTGCGAAATCGTGAATATTTTAACGCCTCACGTGCATTTTGCGGTAAATATTTAAATTTAAACTAAATATTCGTATTATAATCTGTCCGTCGCCCAGAATTTTTTTCTCGTTTCCGCGTACATCGTTTTGGAAGGCATAAAAATTTCAAAACTGAGCAAATCTAATAGAGTTAAGACACGAAAAATATATAAGTGATGCAAAGTAAATAGTAAATACAACAAGAAAATGCTGAAGAATTCTATATATTTCATCATACCACTTTCTACATTATTCGGAAATGCTTTAAACATCCTCCTCCTAAAATTGTTAACTCCACCATGGTGTCGCCACTGCAGCAAGAACGTCCGAATCTTCCAAGTCTAAGCCTAGATTAGAATGCTTACTGATACGTCATCGCTACGTCACTCTGAAGCATGCTTGGCAATTCGGAAACGGCTAACGTCTCGGTAATGTAGCTAACATGATTGCTAACAGCTCTTCGTCATACTAACTTTATTCTAAGGATATTTTGACTTAGATATGCACTTTTTGCTTATGAAACGAATCAAAACAATAATAAAGAGAAGATAGAAGAGTACTTTTTCCATATAATTTTAAGCACGATGGGTTTCACCTATGAAATCCCCATCATCAGGTCAATTGCGATTACTCTTTCTAACCGGTTTTTTCTCTTCAAGTACTCGTATATTTCTTCTTTCGTTTTGTTGTAATGGAGCTATGCGAAACTACGCCTTTCTCCATGGATTTATTCTGAAACGTGTCAATATCGCCAAGTCATACATTTTACATTCAATCGACGCTGTTGAATTTTTCGTAGTGTAAATTCAGCTGGCAGCTTGGATTTATCATGGTAGCGCTTTGACTTAAACTCAAGTTGGTTCGTTGTATGAAATTTTACAAGAGAACAGGGTGGGATTCGGAATTAGTTACCAATTTCTAACGTCAAAATGGTGAAAGTACTGCTGCCTTACGTTTCCTATCTGTACGTTCAAGTTACGTCTGATTTTAAATTTCTCTTTTCAATCACGATCGCCTCCGAAGATAAAGATTCATTGTTGAACTAGTTTAATAACTCACAGTCTCAGGCGTCGTTTTGTGAAAATCCATCTCGTAGAAATGAGGAAAGGGTTGTACTTTTTCCTCAGATTTATTAAAAAACACGACCAGGTTTCAACGAGTAATCGCCATCATCAGGTGATGATGATGGCGATTACTCGTTGAAACCTGGTCGTGTTTTTTTAATAAATCTGTGGAAAAAGTACAACCCTTTCCTCATTTCTAATAGTTTAATAACGTTGTAAATCAGGACATGTTTTCATCATATGCTGTGTCTGTAATTGATTGTAAATAGTTCAACTACAGTATCACCATCCAATATCACAAATATGCAACGCACAAGATCTCTCCTCCGCATCGTTTTCACTTGAGTTTAGATCCTTTCACTTGTATGCTACAGCTGTAATTACTGTAATACGAACGTGGATTGAATGAATTCAGTTGAAGAATAGTCAGGTTTTTTCAATATTATTTGCACTCCAGGCCTCAACATTCTGGTTGCACTATTGTTCCCGTTCACCGTCCTTTATCCCAGCTCAGCTCTGCAACTGCGACGTAAAAATATCGAAGTGACACTTCCAGAAAAGCCTTTAATTTCGTTCGCTCTAACACTAAATGTAATTATATAAAAAATCTGTGATATATTTGATCACAAGACCTTACTTTAAATTTTGGTGTATTTCATGTTGGGAAGAAAACAAAAATTTAAGACGGATTTGTGGACTATTTTGATGTCGTAAATGAAATTAAACAAATTTGTAAAAATACACCGAAAATATAGAAAAAAATTATTTTTCCTCTTTCCGCAGTTATCTCTGCACTTTACTGTCGTTGACGAGGTAAAAATATTTCACTTCGTGTTTAATGATTTAAATTAAGAACTTCCGCTTGATTTAACATTCAGGAATCAATCAGACGAATAAATAAATCAGCTAATTAAAGTAAGTGAGTAAAGGAGAAGCGTAAATATTTCGTGGCTTTATTCTTTCTGATTGGCAAATGCCATTTACCTTTTCGAAGTCAAGCATTCCCTATTATTAGCCTTCGAAATGTTTAGGCCACCGTATTCCCGGTGTAGATGCGGCGGATTCGATTCTCGGTTCCTCCCACCGTAATACATTGCGGGTCGTCCTCGTCTCGCCCTAGTTAACCAGAGTGTCATGGCTTGATAAGTGCAGTTCGTGATGTCACTTGGAAACGCACTCCAAGTCCGCACGCTCTTTTAGCGCAGGTGTGAATTACCCGTAAGTGGGATGTCTCCTCAGATTTTTTTTTATTCCGCGTACATTAATGCCCTCGAAAAGGGTGATGAAATATTTGCGTCGGAGATGACGTAAAATCCGGCAATTCGCGAAATTCCATTACATTCAAGGTGATGAAATGTAGGAACGAAATTAGAGTGTTGCGGGAATTTATCATTTATTTCAGGTATTTTATGAAAGAAAGCCTTGAGTATGAATAACTGAAAATGAATCTGCGCAAGTATGGATGAATTGGTTAAGCTACGAATTAAGTTATCCCAACAAAAATAGCTTTTCATTTAAGGAATCTCTCCGTAAACGCGACAAATAATGGAGGTCTTTATGTATTGATAATCCATAATGAATTAAAAGGAATATGAATGTTTGCTTTGAACGAAATTAAAGGTTTTCTGTAGTTCAAAGTATATGTTAAAATTGTACTTTCTTTATAACCTCAATAAACTGTTAGAATTTCATTACGGTAGTATTATGTTTTAGAAGACCAGAATATTTAAAGGAGTAATAAAATTAGTCTATTTTTTGTGTGAAAACGACCTCTGAATAAAAACGATTTGTCTTATTTCACGTTCCATTATCCTTAATTTAAATCAAACTTTTATCGTTAATATGCAATAATTAGCAATCCCGGAACCATTTGTAAAATCTATTGTGAAATTCAATTAAACTAATCAGCCAATAACAACTATATCACCGTTTAGAATTTCTGGGTAGGAGAAGGATTGCATAAAAGTTCTCAAAGAATTGTATCCAAACCGTAGTTTTTGTCGTGAAACGATAAAATTCCTTCTCCATTGATTCAGGTTCGTGGTACATCGTTTCAGCATTTCAAAAGCGTAGCCTACCCTATTAAGAAACTTTTATCACTCATTCTCTTATAAATTAGGTACGGAAACGTGAAAGGGGAAAGCAGGTAGATATCCTCGGCAATAAACCTTTAATTGATGGCTCTGATACTTTCTCTAGGGTAGACATCTTTTGCAGGATCTCTATGGGATCAAATAGTTAAGTAATGGGAGAACTTACTTGCTGATCGTAAAAAGGTTGAGAAGTCCCAAATGACCAACCAACTCAAAGTAAGGTTGAATGTTTTTCAAAAAGATCGGTCGTACTTAACTCTTGATTGTATGAAATGAATATCTTTAATAGATGATTACTGAACAGTTTACGTAGTCTAGTTTTTTATTAGTTTACCTCCATGGCAACTTGAAAAAAAATATTCTTGAAAATTAAGGTCGTCATTTCAGAGCTTGCACTATAAAAAACTCTCTTATTATCCATTGGTTATATTCTGTTCTATTTCTCTCTTATTCTATAATATTAAAAAAATACTTTAATACTGTGCAAACTTCCATAAATAAGTTACATTTACATTACAATTACAACTGCATTCTTTATTGCATTTTAAAAGTTAACATGTTTATAATACATCCAAGTGTATAGTCCAATTTATTCAGACGTGTTTAGGAAAGACTCTCAATGACAATCAAACTATTTACCGCGATTAAAAGTTGATCCCGCAGATGTGTTCAAAAATTTCTCTCCCACATCGATCGTTTAGTTCATGATACACTCGATTGTCGAATCGCTAATGCATTTTCTAACATTTATGCTGTAGTAAATGTATTTCTCGGCTGGATGATATTTTGCGAATTGTAGTGAACACGCGGTTCCTTTTTAAAGAAATGTGACGCAGTTATAGTCTATACGACTATCCTCATTCGCTCTTATAATATTGTTCATTCATTCATAAGCGTTCTATCGTTTAGTAACTTCAAGTGCCTTGTTATTCTCTCTTCACTGTCATTTCCTTTGTTTCTCGGTAGCTTACCCCTCCCTTTATGTCATCTAACATCATTCACTCTGTCTTTCCCTTGAATTCTATCCTCAATTACTTTCTTCAGCAGTCCCTCTCCTTTCAATATTTGACCCACCGTGTCCTCTGTGGATGCTCAATTACTTCGAGTAAAGCTCTCTCTTCCCCAGCCATCTCCACCACCTCCGTGTTTGTTTTCTTTCCCATTCAACTTACTTTTTCCATTCCACGCCACGCCCCCATATCGAATAATACCTCCCATATTTTCATCTCCATGATATCGATAAAACTCTCGTCGATTCGTCTATTTACAGCTCTAAGTAACATATTGAACTGAACTCTTAAGTCTTCTTGAAGTGTACTCTGGTTTCTTCTACGCTTCGTACTGCCCTCCCGACATCCTCATTTCCGGCTTTCGGCGCACAATGCTTTTCCACCCCCGCACTATCCCTTTTAAGGCTTCCTCCCTCGCTTCGGACAGAAAGCTCCGCAGCTACGTGACTACGGGTTTTATGTGATCGCCTGGAATTGGCTCTCTCTGGCTGGGATCTGCCGCCCACGAATTCATCAACTGAGGGAAGAAAGCAGTGACGAGTACTCGTGAAAGGGACTCTGACGAGAAACTACATGTTACCTCAAGGGTGAAAGAGATGACGAAGTAAGCCGTTTGCCGTCTTGTTAGACCATGTCATGCGTGAAGAAAAGGGTTGATTGCATAGAGCTTGCTACAAGGCGTAATCCATCGGAATATGAAGCCAAAAGCTGGCTTTAACAAATAAATCCTTCGCCTTTCTTTAACCATGTTTTACCCGCTCGTTAATAGCTTAAACTACGTTGATTATTTCTATCTATATTTAAAGTGATATACGAGTTATAAGTAGATCGTTACCATTTATACATGTCTACCTATATATTTGTTTTAATTGTGATCTTAAGTGTCTGTTTTACCTGTTATTGCATACTATTTTTTAAATCTATTTTTCTATATCTATCTTAAGTTTATCTATTGTTTTCGTAACGTATTTTTTCAGTGTCGATTAGTTATTATTTATACATGTCTATTTATATATTTATTTTAATTTTTACATTTACTTGCTTAAAGAAGATTTTACAGATTTATTTATTTAAAAAGCTTGACTATAAAATGTATATAATGTTACAAGGTACCTCATATGGAGAGCTGCTGGGGTCTGGGAAGAGGGAGCGATATGTGCTTCACCTACCCCTGCAGATAAATAAAGAACAAGTCAAATCAAACTTACGGCACTTCAACTTGAATATGACTGCGGACACCGCGGCCGAAAAGTCAGTTTTACCCGTTCAAACGACCCAATTGAA
Source organism: Sympetrum striolatum (assembly GCA_947579665.1). Classification (NCBI taxonomy): domain Eukaryota; kingdom Metazoa; phylum Arthropoda; class Insecta; order Odonata; family Libellulidae; genus Sympetrum; species Sympetrum striolatum. The sequence continues at coordinate 44,050,926 of OX388351.1, read as the reverse complement.
AACCCGTGAACAATTCGTGCAATATATGAGTCGTTTTTTGCCTATATATAGTGCAGTATAACGTCGGAATAAAACTTTGATGTTCAGTAAGCTAAATATTACGAATCCCAAGGAAAAACGGACTTGAAAAAAGTCTGACTGGGCCGGGAATCGAACCCGGGATCTTCCGGGAGGCTGCCTTAACCACTGGACTGCCTTAACCACTAATCCCGGGTTCGATTCCCGGCCCAGTCAGACTTTTTTCAAGTCCGTTTTTCCGTTGGATTTTTCCTGGGTGCACGCCCTTATGTGCAATTTACCCTTACCCTTTCCTAAATATTACGATAATTGTGTCATTTCTATTTTCACACTAGTATCAAACATTTACGATTGCCTAAGGACGTTGAAGATGCCGCTAGAATCGTAATTATATGCAGTGAAATCCTGATCTAACGCTCTCGTTTCTAACCTATTTCCTGCTCTTAGGCTGAAATTTTGAACTTCCAGCCACAGCAATTACACACTTTGTTTTTCACATGTTACAATTTTCGATTCGATTTCCCTTGGTCTGGTAAAAATGTTAGATGGAGATTTCACTGTATATTTAAAAATGTATAATACGAAATCGTATCTTCTAGATTGAAGAAATAAATTCGAACGGAAAAATATTCCTGGAGTTATTTTATTTTGAATGTCAAAATGTTATTGCGTGATGGAATAGACTTATGTTGTTGCTTCAGGGACTAAAGCAATCAAACGGAAGGAATCGTGGGAAGTAGTGACTTAATTCGAAGCGTTATTTTTCCTCGATGAAAGGACAAGCAAACCGAAACTTTTTTCGTGTGCAGGGTAATTGGAAGTCATCAAGCATTTATTTTACTGATTGCTTGACATTCCGATCGCGCTGCCGAAATTAGGTCGGTCGCCAAAAAATTCGATTCCTCGAAAAGAATACCTCTCCTATCCCGACTGTTTCGAAATTTTGGAAAGCCGACAGAAACCGTACGAAGGTGTTTCACAAAGAACGACGATTAAGATAATGGGTTTATTTTTGTGATGTGATCCTTCGAGCTTGGAAAAAGCTATCCATATTCATAGCTTTTTCATGCCAATGTATAAATGGGACCGTTCTTGGTAAAAGGCTTCAAAGAAAATTTTCATCGGAATTCTAACCTACGATACTGTTTTGTTGTCCAAGAACTTCAGAAGTAATCAAAAAGAGAACTGTAATTATGAATATTTAAGTGCTTAGGATTCGTTTCTCCTAATTATGCTATTAGCATCATGGCATTATTCCTCATGATTCATTTAGCTTAGGTTTTGTTCCTTTTTTCTTTTAAAAAACCTTTTCTGCCGGACTTTTTTTTACTTTAGAAGAATTTTTTCTCAAAGGTAAAATAAGAAGATTCAAAATAGATATGTATGATATTGGATATTTGAGATGTTTACTGATAGTCATATATTTGCCCACAAAGTTCTGATTAGTGTCTTTTCAGTCAGCAAAGTTACAGTGAAGCAGAGGAAACTACAGATTCGTAAACAGGCTGAAATATGGCCCAGTTAGTTTCAGAATTTGCATGAAAAGTTGAAGACCTTGGTTCAAATCCAAGTCACGTCAACTTGTTCATGTCTATTCATCTTATGGGATTAGATGGACTTATGGATATCTTGACTCACAAACTCAGTATCAGAAATATTGTTTTCCTTTTCTGTATCATTAGGATAAAGTCCTTGAAAATTTAATCTCTCCAAATAAAATATCTCAAGTTTACCGTTGCCAAGCAATTTAGAATATCATCCTAATTCTAATTTGTAAGATTGATAAAGGAAATTAAGGGTAACAGCTTATCATAATTCTACTTTTTTACATGAGGAATGCAAATTTTAGTATCAATCTATTGGAAGATAGAATAGTCATTTATTAAAGTAGATCTAATATTTAATTGTATTACTCAAATACAGAATTCATTTTGAGATCTGTTAACAAGAAACAATGATTATTCTTACTTTAAATTCAATTAATCTTGAGTGTTTTAGCTAGTTAGAGAAATGTTTTTTTATGAAATTTTCCCTTTGAGCATGAGTTTGCGTTTCATTAATTATTTTAATTGCTACCAGGAAGCTTGATAAAGAAAATTAAAAGTATCAAGCCTGAATACTGAGTCATTAATACTATAAGTAATTGGGAAACAAAACTTTGAATTTTATCAGAGCTGATCGAAGCTCTTTGAAGTGAACAGACTGTCTCTTATGCATGGTTGTTTGGAATTATATTCAGGCATTGAAAAAGTTAGTATTGTTTCAGTTGGAGACTGTTTATTTGTCTAATTCAAAGTATTCTTCATAAGTTAATTTTGGGTATAGACCTAATTCTATATGTATAGCAGTTCTCTAATAAGATTGTACATTTAGTAACCATCTTCTTGTACCTTTAAATTATCAATGCTGATTTTTTCTTTCCTCTTTATAGGTCAAAAAGAGCAGGCCATTGAGCTCTATAAAAAAGGTATCCTTGAGCTCGAGAAGGGGATCTCGATTGACTGTCTCGGAGGCAAGGGGGAGGTATGGGAGAGGGCGCAGAGGCTGCAGCAGAAAATGCGCACCAACCTCTCTATGGCTAAAGATCGCCTGGAGTTTCTAGGTAGGTACCATTGACATCAGTACAAAGCCTGGCTGGTTTACCATTGGTTTGGCAAAGCTCTTTTACTATCCAAGACATGCCAACGAGCAGATGAGTTGTTGAGAAAAGTGTAGTAGCTACCTTTTTTACAATATCAAGAGGCTGCTACCCATACGCTTGCTTCATCTCATGCCAGATGCACGCTAAAAGCTGTAGCTGAGGAATGACGTAAAATATCGCCCATGTCTGAATTTTATTCTATAACTGAAGTACAGTTGATATAAAATAGCAAGGAGTGATTTTTCCCCAGGAATTTTCTCTCTAAAAATATGATTCAACATGGGCTCGAATCCTATTGTTTAATTAATTATTTTTGAATCATTGTTTTATATTTTAAATTTAAATATGATTTAGTCAAAGTATTTTTTATTTATCACCTCATTTAAACATTAACATGCTGGTAAAGAAAATGTGATATCAAATGAGACACAATATGATAAATAATGATGATTGAAAAACAACAATGAATGGAAAATAGTAGTATATTTTATATATGAATCTTTTGGCGAGAAATGACATGCAATTAATGTATGCTCCTATGTTTTATTTCCTTTGGGTTACTCTTTTAACATGTTGTAAAACATAAACACCATTTGTGAAAATGTCCTTCCCAGCAAAAAGCTGATTTTTTTCTAGGATCAATCACTCAAATGTTATTCAATATCAGTTGGATAATTCACTTCCAAAATTATTGAAAAATTATCATCATTCGTTTGCCAAAGGAACTGAGAAGTTTTTTTTGCTTTTATAAATGCTCTCATACCCTCCAGTCATATTTGCATGTATCGCAGCTGCTGGCATGTCAAAACACAACACAAGATGGAAAAATATTATCAGGTAGCACAGAATTTGCTTCTGTTTTTCATATAGGCATTTGAGGAGGTCTTAGGAAGGTTTTCATACTTTTCGATTTGTATATAAGATACAGGTTTTGAGGCTGTATTCTCCTAACCCCCCCTGTATCCATGCTAATCCTTTTTTAGTTTTTTTCTGTTTTTATTAGCATGCCAAGCTCTTAGTATTCTAGTTGTAGATAGAGCTCTTTCTTCATGCAATTTTGCAGGCTGTGGTAATTTTAAATTTACTTTTACTTAAACTGTTTACATAGTTTTGATTTTGTATATCTGTGTACTTTTAAAAGCTTTTCAAATATTAGTTTATTTCAAATGGTTCATTTGATTGATGTTTTTTCTTTAAGCACAAAGCATGAATTGCACTCTGGATGTTATGTGGGAGAAAGGATTATTGTACAAAAACTGAACTTCATCAAATTACTATTCTTGATAGATTTTGTTCATTTAATTTCACTTTGCCTTTGATTCACTAAAAACTGTTGTAAAAAATCAGAAATTTTTAAGAGATATTTTCTTAATTACAATTTGTCCTATGACTTTACAAAGTTATTTTGATTGTGATTACTCTAAGAAAAATTACTAATCATTATCTTTCAAAAAATTTCTTTGATCCTGAATTTGTTTTTCATTCAAGGAAAATATTTAGTATTTCTTTGTATTCAACATTTCATCTTTATTTGTACCCAAAATATAGTTAGCATATATTTGGTATGCATATTTTCATCAAGTTTGATTTAATATTCCTTGAAAGAATATTTTGCATTATTAGGCATATTTGCAGTCAGCTTCATAAATGAAACTGATATGAGTATCTTGATTTATCACATCATTAAAAAGAATAAAGTCTTTGCATCTACAAGCTGCTTATCAAAATTTGGCTAGGGTTATCAAAAAATTTCCACTGAAGGCAAAATAATATTAATGAATATCAGTCAATAAAAAAGTTTGTAACCATTTAATTTTTTTATAATTTCATTTTTATGAGATAGGAATGATGTATTTTGTATGTATGAACTATCTGTCATAAAGAGTAGCATAAATTCATTAGCTGTCTATAAAAATGCTGCAAGGCTTGGAAACAGGTTTAGTTCAAATTTCAAAATGGAATCTAATTATTTTGTTGAAATATCCAAGATGGATGTAAGGGTAATGTGAAATGAAATAAATTCACTTTGTAATAAAATTCAGATTAATTTTATTGTAGGAATACTGTAATTTTCAAAGCAGGCATTCATAATTTTCTATTATTTTTTATGAGTGTTAACATAATGTACTTAGGAATGGTTTGCATTAGTTACAGTCAAATGATACTTCCTGATATGAGATATAGATAGCGATTACTTTAAATGTTGCAGTTAATGTCAGATTCTGTCTAAAAATATTAAGATAGCCCCAATTTTATTCTCCTCATATTTACAAGAAAGTATTTTAATTATTATTAGCAGATTTTGAAAGCTTCAGAATGTTAGCCGAATTTTGCAGTTTTTACTTAGGACAATTAAAAATTGGGGCTCTTCAGTTATTTTTTCTTACAAAGTTAGAAAAATAAAAGCTTATCATGTTAAATCTATAGAGTAAAAGTCAAATCAAGTTATAGATAAATATAACCTTTAACTTTTTGTGCATATTACAGTAACAAACGACAAATTTTCTCTAAACATTTATAATTGCTTTTGGCTACTGCTTAACTTAGTTGCCTATCAGTGTTACTGCTGCTGCCTAGGAGGCTAAGCCAGAGTTATACATCAATAATTGGATGCCCTTTTAAGCATTTATTTCTGCTCTTGCAGCTGGAAAATGGAGTCTAAGAAAAACGCTAAGTGAATGATTACATGTAATTGCATCCTAGAATACAGGGAATACCTTCCAAATATACAGAAGGTTATCCATCAGGTAGCTGTCATAACCTAGGGCATAGCTATGAATCATAGAAGAGCTTTCACTTATTAGGATACAAACAGCTGCACTTTAATCATAGATTGTCATGGAATAGAAAATGTTGTCTCGTCCATTGATGTACTATTCTGTATTTTGTGACTTTATTTATGCTTTTGTGGCTATATTATTTTTCTTTTTTTTTTAAATGAAACTTTTATGGATTTTTTGTTCACCTCACCCACTTTCCTTCCTGAAATCTTTCCATCCTTAGTCAATCTGTCCCACTTAGAACACTTATCTGTAGCTGAGATGGAAATGCTACCTGAGCTAGTCTCTACGTCCCATCAGCCAGCCGCCTCTCGCCTGGGATCTCGGAATCTTCGCAGCCAGCAGGTGTTGCCGATGTCTCACACCCCTTCCTCCCCTCAGACAATCAAATCCGCACAGCGGAATACCCGCCTTCAAGTGGCCCACGGGCCATGTTCTCCCTCTCGACGAAAGATGTCCCCCCGAAGGGGAGATGAGGTTTACCCTCTCGAGAACAGCAGCGCAAGGGCAACGCCTGGCCCAAAGCAGACTCCAGTGCCTTCTACGGGCCCCAATAAAGGGAGCCCGCATATCTTTGTCACTCCTTCGAGTGCTAGAAAAGTCCCAGAAGGTACTGCATATCCCTCTAAGTACACTTCTCGCACACTCTCCAAAATTATGACTGAAAGATATTCATGCTGCATAAATTTGTTAAAGCTTCCACTGATTTACTGAATCACTGTCATTGTATTGGTCAAGAGGGATGCTTTTATGGCACATATTTATGGGTATGCTTTTTTCTGAACTATTTATTTGGATGGTTGGTCTGTCATTAAAATGCTAATGAGAGCTTCTTCGTTTAATTTTAAAATTACTTTTGATAACGTATTGTGATTGCCAACTTTGAGCCCAGAGACTTCCCTTCCTAAAACTAAGATATATATGATTTTATTATATATTATTACTATTATATATAATATTATTATAATATATTATTTCTCCTAATATTCTTCTGCTTCTGTGTGTCTAATTAAGTAATTAGAGAATTTTCGACTGTTCAATTTTTAAATCTATTCACAGCATAGTTGATGGTGCATTTTGAACTCTTACCATCTTCAAGATTATACTTACGTAATTGATGAAGGACAAGATTATTGAAGGGATTTATCTTCAAAGCATTCTTTAAGAAAAAGTTATATCTTTTTGCTTTAAAGTTTACATTTACCAGTAATTGAATTAATTTACATATGAAAAACATAAAATCTTTCAAACATGATTCTATATTCTTTTTTAACTATAGTGATTAATTGCTTCAATTCTCACCTGATTTTAATTTTTGAAAGCATCCCTCAATTTTTTTTATATATGATAATTTTTCAAGAATTCTAATAAATACCAGTATAAAAAATATTAAGGGAAATTTTTTATAATTTATCTCATGATTTTGGAGAATGACAAACAAATGTATTAATTATATTTAACACTCATGGTTTTGGAAATGCCAAACAAATATATTTTTTCTACTTAACACTAATTCATAGCATGTGGAAAGGAAACTAATAATTAATGCCCTCCTACTACTCGCTATTTAAAATGGCTTTTTGCTTTTGGTGTTTTTAATTAACAATTTGGTTTCAAGGTTGTTGTTTTAAATTTTATAATTGGCTATGGTTATCTAAAATTTCTTAATTTCAGATCAGTTGGTTTCTTAAGGTGTGAGATTTTTAGTTTATATGTTTATGTTAGGTGAGTTTGTGTTTCATTATCATGTGAATCATCATCTTTAACTATTCATACTAATTTTAAAGTCGTATATTTTTTTGTATAAATGTATCTCCTTATATTCGATAATTCCAGTTTCAAATGAGTAAAATTTATTTGCAGAACTTCAAATAAAATTTATAAATTTAGCTTTATTTCATAATTTTCTGTTACAATTCCATTCAAAATATGAATCTTTGAAATAGATTTTAAATTAAATATTAGTTTTCCTTTCATATCCTCTTTTGCTTTATTTTCCACTTCTGAATTTTCATAGCTATTCCATAAGGGAGATTTGCAACAATAACTTGGAATTCCGTCATTTCTCTTCCCTTTTTAAATGCACTAACATTTTAAAGGTACCATAATAAGATTTTCTCCCCTGCACCATAATTCTTCCTACTTAATTCCTTAATTTTTTAATCTTTCAATGACTAATAACATCAATTTCATCTAAATAATTCATGCTAATTAAAAAAATTGTACTCAAGAACTAAACAGCAGCCCTGCATTTTCCCCAATCTTTCCAAATATTGCTGGTTTAACCAATTTTTATTTTTGCTGAATATATATTTCATTTCATTTATGTAAGGATTCTGATTTATTTTCGGCCTTCTTTTATTCTTAAAATGGAGTTATTACTTGAAAAGTACCTGTAAATTTCAACATTGTCCATGATCAGATAATATTGATTTGCTTGTATTTTACTAAGCTAAATTGTTGCTAAAATTTTTAAATGCATGGTGTAAAGAAAGATGGCCAATAATCTTAAAATGATACATTTTCAATTTATAGATCTTTTACTTGGACTTTTTCCCAAAATTTATATAATTTTACTGTTAAAAGAAATGTCTATCATAGATGTAGTGGAGAAAAATGAAAAATTTGTATAAATTTTGGATTGACTTCTTTCATTTGCAGTTTATCATCCATTTCCATCATTCTTTCACAGTTTTATATGAGCATCTCAATTTCATCCACATTCTTTGTGTAGAGTTATTAACATCTTTTTCTTTGTTTATTGAAGCATCAGGTCGTCGAATAGCCTTCTCTGGCAAGAAGTTTGGCAGTACAGCCTCAGGAATGGGAGGCACGAATAACATCAGCCATGCCCACAAGAGCCAAACATTGCCTCGGAGTATGGGCTCGAGATCACATTCTGCCGGAGCTGGTGGAGTCAACCGTCCAAAACCTTTGACCTCCACTCCCCCAGCCATCAAGAGACAACTCTCTGTGAGTTACATTTCTCACATATGGGTTACCTTTTTACTTCATTGCTGACCTTCGTTTGTGATTTTAATACATTATGTATCTATTATATATAGATGCTTCTCCGGATTCATTCATGTATCCATATATATAGAGAGGATACAAACTCACAGGCTAAACCACAAGCGTCATTGACTTGAAATTTTTACGACATATTGGCCATAACGTGTAATCGCCAGAAATATTGCGATTTTGATCCTCAGTGTCATAGGTTTGATTCCAGAGGGCCCCAAAGTCCTGATCTTTTCCATTTAAATGCATTGCTTTGATTTTCGGGAATTTTAAAAAAATACTTCCCGGATAGATAGAGAATCAAAACTTTAGGAACATATATATATAGACAGGATCTATTGATAACATTAATGACTTTTACAGAAAATATCCTGGGTTCGATGCTAGTACGATGCAAAAATCTGCTCTTTAAAATACATTGAGGTAGTTTTTCATTATTTTCTTTGATGCACTTATCAAAATGATAGGAAGTTCGTGCTTAGCTAGAAGATGTATGGTAAGAATTGGTTTCAGAAAATAATTTCTATAGGACCGTATTATTCCTGGATTTGATGCCAGAGCACAATAACATTTCTCTCATAAGGAATGTATGGGAAAAGTAGGACATCGTTTGAGGCAGTTGCACCCAATATTTCTGCTTCAATTTTCTCACATAGTTAGAGGTGGTGATCTTCTGTTGTGCTGCATAGAAAGTATCACCAGAAAGACCTGGGTTCGATGCCGGACAGAAAATATATCTGCCATAGAAAACACATTGAGATAGTTTTTCATTATTTCTTTCATGCACTTATCAAAACAATAGAGAGTTCATGCTTAGATAGAAGATGTATATTAAGACTCGGTTTAAGAAACAAAATTAAATATGACTATGCTGTTCCTGGGTTCGATGCCAGCGTGCATTAACATTTGTCACATAAGGAATATATGTGAAAAGTAGGACGTCCTTTGACGCAGTTGCAGCCAATATTCCTCCTTGAATTTGTATACATTGTTAGAGATTGTGATCTTCTATTGTGCTGCATAGTAAGTATCACCAAGAAAACCTGGGTTTGATGCCAGATGATTAAATTGCAATGAATTTTAAGAATATTTTCAATCTTTTTTTTTTCTATTGAGGACCGTACCGATATGATGCCGACATGAAATTAGTGTTGACGATCAGCTTGCAGTTTGCAAGCTACATTTTACTCGTAATAAACTATAACTATAAAATAATTATATTTTTTAATTTATGTTTGACTGTGTGTATTTTTATTTATATCCTTTTATTTTTTATACACTGAGTTTCTCTACTCACTTGACAATTTCTTGTAGCTGTTTCCTTTCTGGTTATCAGACATATAAAGCTTTATTATTGTTGTATATTAGAGTCACTTTAGCCTATGGTGATTGTCTTATTACCTAGTTCCTTCTCTTTTAATTTCTAGGGTCCAAGTAGTTCTCCTGTTCGTCGTCCAGGGAGTGTAAATTCAGGAGCAAATCGAAACACTAGTACTCCCAGTTCCAGTAGAAGAGGAACTTCTAATCCAACCTCTGCATCCTCTTTAGCTTTAAAAGGAGTTGATCCAAAATTAGCTCAGGTAATTGTGTCATCTTTTTATTCTTGACCTGTATCAGTGTACCTTTTTTTATTATCAGGAAAATTGTAATTTCTCATATTTTCTCCTTGAGTTAATTTGTGCTATAAAAACCTCTTTCTCTAATTTCTATATAAATCTAAGTCTATATAGAATACAAGGTCATTGTGTGCATGCTTACACATCTTAAGCCATGTATTCTGTAATAATAATAAAGAATTTAAATTAATAGCATTTGTCATTAGTATAAATTACAAAACTAATTATTATTGTTTAAAAAATCATCAATATTATGATACGTTTTGTTAAAATTAGAGAAATTATTTTACACTAGATTTAAATTTTAATAATGTCAGAGAGCTTTTACAAATTGTAGGATGTTTATTATAAAAACAAGAACCAATAGACTTAGGTCCAAAAAAAGAAATCTTGGATCTATGATGGCAAAGAGGAAGATGGGAGCTTCATTAAGTAAAGTGGGTGTGAAAGTCAGAGTTAGTGTTGAAGAGAGAAATGTTGGAATGAATAAAAGAAACAACAGACTGTAGTGCCTTAAATAGTGTTTGTGTATTTATAGGTTTATATAATATTTTTGAATTGATATATCTCTGTCTGAAAATAGTTACTATAGTAAGAAAAGAATTGCAAAATGATGAAAGAAACTTAAACTGTACAATATTAAGATTATTATAATTAAATTCTAAATTACTTGGTTATCACATAATATCATTCAGACTAATGCATTAACTTTGTGCCAAAAGAGATTATAAGAGGGATATTACTGTAATTATTAGAGAATATTTTTTACAAATCATCAGCTTCTATCGAGAAGTATTCAATATACATCAAAAATACCCTAATGACTGAGAAGGCTACGGAAATGTGCCAATTTTTATTTTCTGTGAGAGTGTTAAATCTTGCTTATTAAAAGCAAATGTATAAGATCATATTTAAAGGTTGATCATTCAACAATCTTTCTGAAGTGATTTTAGAACCATGTTTATTCATGAATTGACATGAAATGCTTAAATATGAATAAATATATTAATAATGAATTTTGATTGGATGAAAGCATAATTTTCCATATATAACAAAATATTTATACGATGAATCAAGAATGTTAAGATTTCTCTATATGTAGAGATTAATGGATAAAAGAAAGAAAGAGTTTCCTGATTAAATCTCTATGTCTCAGTTATAATTTGTTTGTATTGTTTTTATTTACTAAGAATATAATATCAAATGTGTCATATTCCTTCATTTTAAAAAGTGACATGATTTACTCACCAATATTACTGCCAATTGCAGCTTATTTTGGATGAAGTGCTCGAGGGTGGGCAGCCTGTTGAATGGGGTGACATTGCAGGCCAAGAGGGAGGCAAGCAGGCCCTCCAAGAGATGGCAGTTTTGCCTGCCCTTCGTCCAGAGCTTTTCACTGGCTTAAGAGCTCCTGCAAGAGGCCTCTTATTATTTGGCCCTCCAGGCAATGGCAAGACTTTGTTGGCAAGAGCTGTGGCGACAGAAGTCAATGCGACATTCTTCAGCATTAGTGCAGCGAGTCTCACCTCCAAATACGTTGGAGAGGGTGAGAAGTTAGTCAGAGCACTTTTTGCTGTTGCGAGAGAATTACAGGTGAATATGATTTAACATAGAGATATGGTGTTGAATAGGGATTTTTACTGCTTATGAATCTAAAGAAAGGAAGATCACTTATTTATGTATGATTTATCTCAGTCATTTGTCTTCCTTACATTGTACATTCAAGTAGATTTACTGAGAAACCAAGAGCTTCATCTACAACTTTCTCTTTCTCCCCCATTTTAGTCAGTTTTCCTTCACTTTTTACCAGAAACTGTTCATATGCAGCCAGTGTTTGATTCAAAATAATAAAAGGAAAATTCATTTGAAAATTATTAAATTTGACTTAGTAATTCATTGGCTATTTTAAAAATAATAAAATAGGATATTTCCTAAATAATTTGAAACTAGAATGAGACCTGTATGCTTTATTTCATAATAAATTACAATTAAACTTCAATTTAATATGGATGGCCTGCAAAATATTTTGATGGAGATAAAATAGTAGTCACAAGTTTTGTACCTAAAACATTAAAATATTAGTTGTTTTAAATTTTAGTGATGAGGGCAAACTTTTGCTGTGATCAACATTAATAATGTAAGTCTTACAAAGAATCACATTTTTAATGCTAACTAAACGAGTGAATGACAAAGGATGCTGTTTCAATGAGGAGAAACTTAGTTTTTACTTAAATACATATATATTATTTATAACTGTTGCTAGACCCATTTACAAAATTTATCATCAAATGAATTACATACACTCGCACATAATTTAATAAATCTTGGTATTAGGTGTAAAAGATTTCCAGGAAATTTTGTAAATTGTGCAGTAAATTTTTGTGTTTATATATTCTGGTGATTGGTTATTGAGGATAATCCATTCAAAGATCACGTTCACCACCTATTCAATTTATAAATTGATGTTAAGTTATGGTTGCTTTATGAAATAATTCAAAAATTTTTTGAATGTGCAAGGAAATAAATTTGTATAATCCTATATGATATAAAGAAATTATCCTAAAAGATAAATTTTTATGCAATGCTTTCCCGCAACAGCCATCAATTATTTTCATTGATGAAGTCGACTCCCTGTTGTCCGAACGTCGTGAGGGAGAGCATGAGGCAAGTCGACGCCTCAAGACAGAGTTTCTCGTTGAATTCGATGGCCTGCCATCTCGACCTGAGGAGCGCCTTCTGGTGATGGCGGCAACCAACAGGCCACAGGAGCTGGATGAGGCAGCCCTGAGACGATTTCCAAAGCGTATCTACGTGGCCCTTCCAGACCAGGACACAAGAATCCACCTGCTAGAGAGGCTGCTCAAGAAGAATGGCCATGGGACAAGCAATGGAGCATGTCCTCTTTTACCGGATGAGCTAAAGAGACTTGCCATGCTCACGGAAGGTTATTCAGGAAGTGATCTAACAGCATTGGCCAAGGATGCTGCTTTAGGACCCATCAGAGGTGATTACTTTGACAGTGGTTCATTAAGCTTAACAGTTTTATTTACAATTACAGAGAATTAGAGGTTTAAAATCTTCAAAAATCGTCTTTGTTTGCATTTACATTTACATTAAACCATGCAATCCACCAGTGGCGCGTGGCAAGGAGTGTAAAACACCAAAATCCTTATCTAACCTGAAGAACTATTAGCTTCTCTAATACTTAGCAGGAAAAACTACCAAAAGTAACTATCTGTCTTAGCAACTATTTCCCTGTATCGCTTTTTTGTCTTCTCCTGAAGAACGGGAAAGTTTATAACTAGGATAACAATTACAGCTATCTCCTCCCCGAAATCGGCAGTGATAAATTTATCAAATAACTTCCGTCGATACTCAAGTCTTCTATCACTAAGAGAGTTCCATCTGAGGGATTCTATCATAGCCAAAACACTGCTGTCGAATCTTAAATCTCCCTTGACAAACCCTGCTGCTCTACGTTGAACCATCTCATGATCGGAAATTAACCCTACTTTGTGAAGATTCCTATTCACACAGCAATGCTCAAGTAGACGTCGTATCAGAGAAAAGTACGTTATTTATTTTGCTCTCGATGAACATCCCCTCAGAATTCTACTGGCTAACCTTTGCATCCTATTTGCCTTTCTTATTGTGCTTTGAATATGCTCTTTGAAGGAAAAATTACTACTGAGTGTAATTCCTAGGTATTTGTAATGCATAACGAGCTCCAAGGAATTTCCTGAAATTCTATAAGGTACGCAGGTAACGTTGGTGGACCGTGTGAAAATCATAGCACTTCTTTACATTCAGCTTGAGCTTCCTTGTTGGTGTTCCTCGTCTTTTTCCCCAGTAGTCGGAGAAAACAAGAAAGGAATGCTGCACTTTAAGATAACCAAAGCACTTTCAAAGGCAATGCCTATCTCAACAACCCTGATGATCTAATTCATTAACAGCCATCTTCCAAATTTACTTTCTTTACACTTGCAGAGAAGACTTATGTTACTAATATTTTACCTATATAAGTCAATTCATGATTTATTCCATTAATTGCATAATTCCATCTTAGCTATTCTATTTTCACTCCTCTAATACCGTTTTTACTCAAAAATAATGCACTATCAAATCTAATCCTCACTCCGAAATTCGAGCATTGGAAATAGATAATCATTTGCCTGTGAATCTAATTCACAATTTAAGACATACGGTCTTGTCATTCATAGCACCGTATACATGTTTATGATACACGTATAAGGTGTATATTTAAACACTCATATACTGAAACGAAACCATTTCAGGGTTAACATTATGGTACATCTTAACTTGTAAAAAATTCATTGTAAACAAACTTTTACTAGACCACTAATTTGATATCCGAAAAAACACGACCTAGGTTTTTACACCTGATGATGTAGCGACGCTACGAAACCTAGGTCGTGTTTTTTCGGATATTAAATTAGTGGTCTAGTAAAAGTTTGTTTACAATGAATTTTTTACTCATATACTGTATAGGAAAAACTGGTAATCGTCTATGCCAAAAATGCTACGGAAGTGCACAATTAACCAATTTAAAATTGGTCATTTAAAAGGTTTGATGGGCTAGCCAATTCCCTTTCAATTAAAAACTGTCTGCCAACAGTTTAGTCTGTTGTCTGTTGGGGCTCTTACAATCAAAACATCAGTAACATATTGGTAGAATTTTTGACAAGTTTACATAGAATCAGAATGAGCCAAGGTTCCTGCCTGTGTAGGAGTAGCATTGTACCCAAATCTGGTACACTCTCAACAATAATGCATACTCCAAGTTTTGAGCTTAAAAACGACCCTAAAGGGTGCATGTTATTTTCAAGTAAATACCTTACTATCCAAGGTACATATCAATTCCTAGAAGTTGTGAGTTGCAGTATTATTTTCAAACCATTGAGGTGAAGTTTTATGTATTTTAAATCATATCGTGAGATACACGCATGAAGCAAGAGCACATGAAGGTTAGGAAGAATTTTCTTAATTTAAAATATAATCTATTGTATTTTATTAATGGAAATTGTATGTAAATAAAAAAATGTACACTTTACAAGATAATTACAATTGTCCTGCTAATGATAACAAGAGTATATCCGCTGATGGTTATAAGTGATAAATAATTACCCAAATTCCAAAAACCATCAAAAGTAAACTTTACTTTTGATGGTTTTTGGAATTTGGGTAATTATTTATCACTGCTAATGATAATTTAATCTCTCATTACACTTAACTATCTTGTATTGAATCTTCTATTCTTCTAGCACATCAGGACACAAAATGCAAGCTTTATATTCATAAATAAGAAAAGTTCCAGCTGTCTTACATTTTGTAAAAGTTACAATCATAAATCATTTATCATTAGCCAATTCCTTCCTGACAGGATGGAAAGCGTAAGAAATCAAATGATGAATGCCGGGGATAAACTTTTCCTGTCAATTCATAGTAAATCTATTCTCCATTGTTTGGATTCTGTTTCTACCCTGCTGTATAGGCTGATTGGATAGTCAAGAAAAATGGGAAACATGGATGATAAAAACATGATTAAAAAAATTATATTCTATGTAATGAATATAAACCCTAAGATGAATCAAATGTTATTATATTCTTGGAAAAGGAATCGATCATTCATAGAACATGTAACTTCTTCTCCTAAGTTTCTCAGTGAATGTTTACTGAAAATGGTCTTACAAACAACATTATAGAAATTTTTCTTCATTTATGCCTTTCAGGCATAGGAAGAAGGTTTAGTCTGCAATAAAGAAAATTTAATGGTTGTTGGAATCAGTAGAACTGTCAAATCATTATGCATTTTGAATCAGAAATATTCTTTGGCTTCATGATTTAATAGATGCCGAATTTTGATGTAGTTGTCATATAAGGAAAAGGGTTGAGGTGACTTTGCACATAAGGGTGTGCACCCAGGAAAATTCCCAAGGAAAAACGGACTTGAAAAAAGTCTGAAGGGGCCGGGAATCAAAACCAGGATCTTCCTCTATCTGGGAGGCTGCTTTCTGGCAAAGATGAAGTTCTGGCCGGGTAGCTTAGATGGGTAAAGTAGCCTCCCGGATAGAGGAAGATTCCTGGCCCAGTCAGATTTTTTAAAAGTCCGCTTTTCCTTGTGAGTTAGTTGTCATATAATTAATTTTTGATGTTGAAATTGATACTAAATTTTCTTCCCTCTTTGCAGAGCTGAACACGGAACAGCTTCGTAACATGGACCCAAATAGTGTTCGCCTCATAACATTTCAAGACTTTGTTGACTCTTTGAAGAGAATACGTCGCAGTGTATCACCTCTAAGTCTTTCTGCTTACGAAAAGTGGAATCAAGAATTTGGAGACGTTAGCATTTAAGGCTAGTAACAGGGAAGAGTCAGAAGTTAATGGGGAGTCTTGCTGCTATCAGTTCAGCAATGTTGTTCTTGCAGTTTGTATCTGGCCAAGGGCCACAGTCATCTTTAACTCCCCAAGGGTAGTGGTCTCATAGGTGGAGAATGTTCTCATATATTTTCCTGTTATGTTAGCAGGAAGGTTCTTGTTTTAAATGAATGTAAAATTGCTTCTTTTAAATTGTTACCATTCAGATTTTCTGTTATACCTATGATTCTCCATATTATGAGACAGAAATTTGAAAATTCCTTTAGTTCTTAAATTATGTACTTTAATTACACACATCAAATCTCAAGAATATTTTAATTATTGAATGAATTGTACAAAAAAAATTCCAGTGGTGTAATTATTTTTCAGTTAGTTAACTCTATTCTTTCATGGTAGTTTTTAGTTCTGCATGGCAGGTAATCTGTTATACTTCTTGTAATTTTGCCTTATTCTTTCGTATTGAGGCAATTAATATAAGGAAAAGTTTTGTTTAAGGAGTTTCTGTGAACATTGTGCAGATGCTATGAATGCCTTGCTCAAAATAATAAGTTGTTTTGCTGTGAAAGCCAGGAACATACTTTAAAATCTTATGGAATTTCCTATCAAAAAGTCATAGGCAAACATCGTTTGCTTCAGCAACTTGCATTTCTCTCATTTTATAACTGCCTTAGAGGACTATGTTTTGCTACTTTTTATATATAAAACAATCAATATGTGTGCCTAAATGTGGCCAACCTTTGAAATCATTGCAATTTGTCTCATGTGTGCTTCAAAGTTAAAATCTTTAAGCAAAATCAAGAATAACGATTGATAGAATTCTAACTCATTTCCTTCTTTATCAGTCCTCAACACTTAAGTGAAATATTTTGTTATGGAGAAAGGTATTGATATATCCTGTGTTTTGAAGAGTTTGTTATGGTATGGGTTGATTGACACAGTGTGTATGCGAGTGAATATTTTGAGTGGTATGGTGGTTTAACTAGTGTTTAGTCATGTAAAGAACCTGATTCTGTGTTATGCTTCTGTCTGATTTGACATCAGTGAGTTAGTAAGAGGAGGAGGAGTTTGATGTTTTTGAGCAATGTTTTGTTGGCAAGTCTGCACCAAATAGGGAATAATTGTTTGGAGATTCCTTCCTTTACTCATTCTTTGTGGAAAATCTGTGTTGCACGCTTATAAGTGTTGAACTATGCAATGAGTGCCATCTCGAAGCATTCTCAAGAAGTTGAGAAGTATCTGACGCTGCCGAAAATGAATAAAAATGACTTGGATATTTTTGTCATTTGCATCGTGCTGGCATTCTTTCCCATAACTGTGATCTTTACACAACTAATCCGATTGGATTATTTGTCACAAATTTTCAATTTTTCATGTGGTTGAACTGCAATATATGCACAAAACGGTCATCTCTAATTATTGTTTGTGGAAAAAGTTACAGTGAAGTTTGAGTTCAGTTTTGGTGTTGATGGTTTTGTGACTGTTACAAAATTCATTTGCCTCTTAAGTAAGGAGCGTTTATGATTCCAGGCTTGATCTTCAATATGTTTAAGATTTAACTGAAAGTTATTTGTGTGAGTGGCCTTTAAACAAAGCAATGTGCAATCCTTTGATATTTTTACCTGCATTGTCTAACAGATTTTTGAAGTGTGTCGATACCTCATTTTTACTGAAAGTGTTACACACAAAGAAATGCCAAGAAAAAGTGGGATTGTGGTGGCAGACACTTGCTTCAAAATGCAAACTAATATTTTGAAGTATAAAAATTTTACACATAGTTTGCATGAGTGCATAGCTGTATGGCAGTTTATTTTTTTCATCAAGCTTTGTAAAAAAAAGACAGATCCATTTAAGATCTGTTACATAGCAATATTAATTCATAGTACAAATAGTATAACTCATAAAAAGATGACAAGGATTGTAGCCCTAGCATTTTTGGAACTTAATTGTAAAGCATTTCTGCCACTTCAATCAAACAGCAAAAGAAAAGTATCTGAGCTTCTTGAAGTTGTGTGATTTTCTGCTAATTAATTAAATAATTCTTTTTAATAAAACTGTTAGTGCTCATATTTTGTAATTTGTGATTTTTTTAACCCTGTTTAATATTATCCTTTGTGTTCTTATGATTAAACATTGATCATTTTATCTATAATTAGCTGAAGTGCCCGTTGATTCTCAAAGTGGAAATTACAATTGATGAATCCCAGTGAAACAGCTTTGATCGTAAGACATGCTTCGCAATTGTAGATATATATAGCAAAACTAGGATCTATTTATTACAAAACTGATGAGGCAAGAAAAATAAGTCTTAATTAAGTCTACAAAGTCACATCAGCTCAATATTCAATCTCATATCTTTCAAATGAACAACTCCTTCAATTAAGACAACATTCGTTTGAAGATTACAAAAATATATTCGAAGATCAAATTAGGATAAGAATCACCATATTTATGGAGAAATTTATAGAAAGGCACAAAGGTATAAAGGAAACGAAGAAACAAATAACAGAAAGAATATCACTCTGAAAATTACCGATGAATATTCTTTTCGGAAAAAAACCACATAAACACTTAACAGAATAATTGACACAAATGCTATCATGAAAATTTAAGTTGAAACGGAAACTACGATTAAACACCAATGACAGGTAGATGGCAAAGTATATCAAATGGAAATCACCGAAGAAAACTAAAAATGAATGCTTTTTTACATTATTTTACAATTATTTCAAACACTGAATCAAGGGAAGTCTTTCGGCACTTCTGTAACTCTGTTTTTGTCAATGGCTAAATGTACATCAATGCCAATAAATTTGATTTAACACTTAATTCAGAAGATTATATTAAAAGCATCTACAACTTACTTGGTTATCTATACGCATTCGACTGAACTGATTGAGAAAAAGAAATTTAATGTAACACACTTCTAACAAAACTTTTTATTTCACAGTAAAACAATTATTTTGAAATAAATAAAACTTGGATGCTACAGTTGCTGAAACAAAATTCGAAAATCTTTCTTACGTATTTGTATGTTTGTCAGAAACATAAATTCGGAATAGTGGATGCATTATAATGTATGTAGGGTGTATACAGGGTGGTTACCTTTTTGGCAACTGATTGAGATGTCTCCTCTTAGTGAGGCCATCTATGGTTGAAATTTGAAAGGTCCTTCACAGCAAACACTTCCCCTTGCAGCCAAACATCATTGGAATTATAATTTCAATAAAAACCTCATCCCCCCCAAAAATACGGGTTCATAATAGGATGAAGATCATAGGCGACATTTGCTGCAGATTTCATCCCCTTTCAAATTACTTTGATGCAGTTTATCTAAAACAGTATTTAGATGCCTAACCATCATAAGTATAAATGATACAGAATTAGTGGCCATGCTGGTAGTGGTATGCCAAATTAGAAGTATGTTACATTACTCTCCTTCTCTTAATCACTCACAAGGAGCTTTGCTAACAGATGATTTACAATTTAAACTAAGGGCGTCGCCAGGGGGGGCAGCTGCCCCCCCCCTGGAGACCTGTTCGTATTTTGGTTCGGGATGTGTTGTAGAAACAATTTTTAGGCACGAGCGTATTTGAAAAGAATTTAGACCCAAAACAAAGTCAAGTGTTGGCACGTGTAAACACCAGTGAAGGGAAAAGTACTTCCTCGTAGGAAATTCATTTATACCTCCAGCGCAGCAATAATATTTCAACAATACTTTGTAGTAGAGTCCTTCACCCCTTTCCTCCCAAGAGTAGAAAAGTTCGGTTTCAGGGTGAACAATGTAGTTAGAAATGCCTATCGATGCAATCAGAGCACGAAGTTATGCGATTATGTCCTCTCCTTCAAACTACCTTGAGTATCGTCCGACAACCCCAGGAGACAAAGGATTCAGTTATTATTGAAAAGTATCGGAGCAATATAATATATCAGTAAAAATTAATTTTCGATGATATTATAAATAATATACCATTTTGGAAGCAAATCAGTCAGCTGAAAGGTATTGTGCGTGTAAGTTACGCACATATTTATCGTAACTGTGATTTGATGACTTGAAATAAATCTGAGAAACTTTTAAAACTGTGACTTATATTCTTCAGCATCCTTTTCAATGCAGCCAATTTTTTCTCTTGTGATAGAATCCCACGAATCTCATATCTGGTTATGCAATGCCCATTCAAAATTTCAATTCCTGGAAAATTTTTGTTTCCTTAGAACACTCAGTGCGTAAGACTGGGTTTTGTAACATCTCTCTGCTGGTTAGACCACCTATCACTTAGTCTAAATAATTGTAGGTTGACGTCTTCATTTTTTCCACCTTGGTATATAACTTGATTTCTGCAAATTCAATTATAACGTCAACTATAATCAAGAGTCTACAGAATATTTTAATGCAGCCGAATTTGTACTCTCCGGTATGTGACGCATTCAATTGAATACTTGGCTAATACATAAATAACGAAATCAGGCTTAAATGTAATCATACCAAAAAATTTCATCTGTATAAATGATTTTTTCGTTTCTTAGAAGAGGAGGTAATTTTAAAGCAACGGATGAAGTCATTCCTAAGAAAGCTGCTGATGATATAGTCTAATAACGAAAGATGTTCAAATAAGGATGGGTGCACCAATGTGGTGATTTATTCAAAAACAAAAGTTCCAATTTTCCTCAAGAGATGGCATTAGTGGCGAAGTTTATAAACAAAATTTCCAATTTTCCTCAAGAGATGGTATTAGAGGCGAAGTTTATAAACCAAAGTTCCAATTTTCCTCAAGAGATGGCATAAGTGACGAAGTTTATAAACAAAAGTTCCAATTTCCCTCAAGAGATGGCATTAGTGTCGAAGTTTATAAACAAATGTTCCAATTTCTCTCAAGAGATGGCATTAGCGTCGAAGTTTATAAGCAAAAGTTCAAATTTACCTCAAGAGATGGCATTAGTGTCGAAGGTTATAAAAAAAGCTCCAATTTTCCTCAAGAGATGGCATTAGTGGTGTAATTTATAAACAAAAGTTCCAATATTCCTCGTAAGTTTTAAAATATAGCGTTAATGTATAATTTTAATTTAAAAAGTTCGATCAGTAAATAGACCTTTGCCATTATCGTTGTATTCATGGGAATTGAATCTTTTTCGAGACGTTTACTTCTAAAATATATCAATAATTAATACAATCTCAATAAACAATATAAAAATGAATTGATAAAAGTAAATAATTTAATACAAATAACTTTTTTATTTAAAAAAAGGAAACTTATGAATTATGTCGATGTTATCAAAGGCGTACTTCAGCGATGGAGAACAATATTAATTTTTTTCTTCGTAACTTTGCTACGTAGAAACATGGTTTTTAACACAGTTTTTAGTCAATTGTATGCACATACTTCCTATATATGTATTTCTTCCAATTCTTTTCAATTGCACTTGCAGCGATGCAAAACGAAAATTGAGTACGCAACCAGCAGAACAATGACGTCACATAGTATTTAATCATCTAATTTCTCCAATACATTGCAACTTGTGGCAATGATATTTACATCAATTGTATCATAATCTACCCTTTATACATGAGTAATTTTTTCCAGCAATGCGCAATTTTTTTGATGATCATTTTTACATTTAATGTATCGGCTTAATAATCCGGAAGTGGTATGCATAAAAGAACACACCGACATCCCTCATTCCTGTTATCGTCTCTGGTGCTCCCACTAAGTGATACACCATTGCCTGACAAGAAGCGATTATTAATATATTAGAATTATTATATCTCCTCTTTCTATCGAAGGAATCTTTATATCTTTTTTCTCTATTGTCAAATCTCAAATAAAGTCAAATTGTCACGATCTCCGTGTATTGTCTATACCGAGATCGATAGCCATAATTGAATTGACATTCGATACATTAAATGTACTATATAATACACTTCGACATTTCTCTTGAGGAAAATTGGAACTTTTGTTTATAAACTTCGACACTGATGCCATCTCTTGAGGAAAATTGGAACTTTTTTTATAAACTTCGCCACTAATGCCATCTCTTGAGGAAAATTGGAACTTTTGATTATAAACCTCGCCACTAATGCCATCTCTTGAGGGAAATTGGAACTTTGGTTTATATACTTTGCCACTAATGCCATCTCTTGAGGAAAATTGGAACTTTTTTATAAATTTCGCCACTAATGCCATCTCTTGAGGAAAATTGGTACTTTCGTTATAAAACATTGACATTAATGCTGCATCTCCAGAAAAATGTGAACTTTTTTTAACTGAAAAATAAAAATATCCCTAAGTAAACTGTAACATTACCAATAGTTGAGATATAATTCAGTATCATACTTATACTATATTTAGCAAAAGTCTACTTTAACTAGGTAGGCGGGTTAAAAAAATAAATGCTAAGTTTTTTAACCAAATATCTTTTTCTATTTATAATAATTAAAGAAATGTTTAAACATTCATTTTCCAATATTGCATTAACTTTGATATTTTTCCTATTTATAAGTAACGTAACAGTTTTAAACTTTTGGAGTATGTAAAAAGGGTTTATTATATTAATAATTAATAACGAAGTCACTCTATGTTTCAAATGCCGTAGGAAAATAATGAAAATTAGCTTCATTCCTTTCGAAAAAAAGTCAAAATATAGCGCATAAATAATTTTTCAATTTTTTTATGAAACTTCCAGTTTGGCAGTTTTCGACTATGACATACGATTAGTAATATTTGCATTATTGTTAAATTAATCCTTATCACTGTCACCAACATGTAAAAGTATAATTTAAAATTATGTTTTTGAATTGTGTTAAACTTGGGTCCTACAAATGATATTAAAACTTTTTGTTATTAATAAACAAATATTAACCTATATCCAGCCTAACAACTTCATGAAGCAGGGTTACTAAATTCAAAAAGAAAATCATTCAAATATATATATTGAGCTGCTCTTTGTTACGATATTAAAATATGTGAACACAGATTTGATTTACAACAGATTAGCGGACGAGCATGTGTCTGAGAAAGACTACAAACATGCAAAACATGTGTGGGAACCTTTTGCAGAAATTTCCCTTCTCCGGAAGTGATGTTTCCTCAAGTTTCTCGATTGAGTTTGTGTAATCATATGGGTAGACCCCCTTACGCGTGACTAGGTTCGTTTTTCCACCGAATACCTCGCTAGTATATTTAAATGTTTTTAAATTTGTTACCATTGAAGCTAATGACGCTGGCATGAATCGACATGTGTCGAGAAATCTAATGATGAAATTATTTTTGATTGACTTTGCGAATGAAATATACTTTTCATCGGTGTTCGGAATCACATTAATTTTTTTATCATCATAGTCTAACTCCCGAACCAAGCAATGACCGTCATACGATGAAAGATTATGAATAAACACAGGTAGAAAATTTGGCATTTTGTATAGCAGGTTGGAAAAAGAATTTGCAGGCCCTCGATACTTACCTGTCATGTGATCGTGATCTCTAATGTTATCTGACTTCAACTCTTTACCACAAATATGACAAGACAACGCATTCTTAAAATTTGTCTCTTCTTCCGGGCTAAGCGATTCCATTGGTACAATGTTTTTATACAACTTGAATACTCTCTCTGCTTAATCTTTCATTTTCTGCATAGAGACCTGTGCGGTATTGGGACCTTGGTAAAGCTGTGGTGTCTCACATCCATTGGGCGTTATGAGAACATAGCAAAAGCTGAACGGTTCGTGTTTCTGAATAGCGTGCGTGTAGGATGCGTTAGGTAAAGAATCACAAATGCTGAGACCTTGGAGAATACATCAAAGTCAATTCAATCGTACCCATTGTTGAATTCATCCGTATTATATTTGTAGACTCGTTGAGTGTCTTTATGTATGTTC
This sequence comes from Sympetrum striolatum, assembly GCA_947579665.1. NCBI lineage: Eukaryota > Metazoa > Arthropoda > Insecta > Odonata > Libellulidae > Sympetrum > Sympetrum striolatum. The sequence continues at coordinate 44,026,584 of OX388351.1, read as the reverse complement.
TTTCCCCAAACCGCGTATTTAAAACAAAACTGATCGTCATTCCTAACATTTACAACAGATTTTCTGCTTGTGATCTTGGGTGGTAACTCAATAAAGTTTGATCCGCGTAATGTATTGCAACGATTAATTCGGAGTTCTAAACCCAAGATTTTACTCAGCGCCCACCCTTATCCCTTCACCTGCATCTCGGATTTTTCCTTAAGTAATTTTCCAAATAAACTTTCTAAACTTTCCCCAACGTCATCGGCTAGCAAAACCCTAACGTTTCTCGTTTTAAATGCTCGTTCTATCATCTCCTCACCCCTCTCAAAGTTTGCCTTAACCACAATATTAATTTTAAGGGCAGAATTACTTAGCTCATCCCTTATCCTCGGAATTAAAAGTCGAAAGTATAATTTAGAAATGATATAAGGTCTTTATGTGCTTCACTCACCACCCAGTAGGTTTTCAGTCGACCCTTTATAGCCCTGTCAATCTCAACGATCGAATGGTCACCGCCTACTTGAGGGTTCAACTGACTGTACTCCATCCTAAAAGTTTTGAAATAAAACTTAGTTGCTACAGTAGCTGAAACAAAATTCGAAAATCTTTCTTACGTATTTGTATGTTTGTCAGAAACATAAATTCGGAATAGTGGATGCATTATAATGTATATAGGGTGTATATAGGGTGGTTACTTTTTGGCTACTGATTGAGATGTCTCCTCTCAGTGAGGCCATCTATGGTTGAAATTTGAAAGGTCCTTCACAGCAAACACTTCCCCTCGCAGCCAAACATCATTGGAATTATAATTTCAATAAAAAACCTCATCCCCCCCCAAAAAATACGCGTTCATAATAGGATGAAGATCATAGGCGACAATTGCTGCAGATTTTATCCCCTTTGAAATTACTTTGATGCAGTTTATCTAAAAGAGTATTTAGATGCCTGTCCATCATAAGTATAAATGATACAGAACTAGTGGCCATGCTGGTAGTGGTATGCCAAATTAGAAATATGTTGCATAACTCTCCTTCTCTTAATCACTCACAAGGAGCTTTGCTAGCAGATGATTTACTATTTAAACTAAGGGCGTCGCCAGGGTGGGCAGCTGCCCCCCCCCCCCCCCAGGAGACCTATTCGTATTTTGATTCGGGATGTGTTGTAGAAACAATTTTTAGGCACGAGCGTATTTGAAAAGAATTTAGACCCAAAACAAAGTAAAGTGTTGGCACGTGTAAACACCAGTGATGGGAAAAGTACTTCCTCGTAGTAAATTCATTTATACCTCCAGCGCAGCAAAAATATTTCAACAATACATTGTAGTAGAGTCCTTCGCCCCTTTCCTCCCAAGAGAAGAAAAGTTCGGTTTCAGGGTGAACAATGTAGTTAGAACTGCCTCTCGATGCGATCAGAGCACGAGGTTATGCGATTATGTCCTCTCTCTCAAACTACCTTGAGTATCGTCCGACAATCGCCGGCAGATGACAAAGGATTCAGTTATTATGGAAAAGTATCGAAGCAATACAATTTATCAGTAAAAATTAATTTTCGATGATATTATAAATAATATACCATTTTGGAAGCAAATCAGTCAGCTGAAAGGTATTGTGCGCGTAAGTTACGCACATATTTATCGTAACTGTGACTTGATGACTTGAAATAAATCAGAGAAACTTTTAAAACTGTGACTTAAATTCTTCAGCTTCCGTTTCGATGCAGCCAATTTTTTTCTCTTGTGATAGAATCCCACGAATCTCATATATGGTTATGCAATGCCCATTCAAAATTTCAATTCCTGGAAAATTTTTGTTTCCTTAGAACACTCAGTGCGTAAGACTGGGTTTTGTAACATCTCTCTGCTGGTTAGACCACCTATCACTTAGTCTAAATAATTGTAAGTTGACGTCTTCATTTTTTCCACCTTGGTATATAACATGATTTCTGCAAATTCAATTATAATATTAACTATAATCAAGAGTCTACAGAATATTTTAATGCAGCCGAATTTGTACTCTCCGGTATGTGACGCATTCAATTGAATACTTGGCTAATACATAAATAACGAAATCGGGCTTAAATGTAAGCAAACCATAAATTTCATCTGATATAAATGATTTTTTGTTTCTTAGAAGAGGAAGTAATTTTAAAAGAAACAGATGAAGTCATTCCTAAGAAAGCTGCTGATGATATAGTCTAATAACGAAAGATATTCAAATAAGGATGTCTGCACCAATGTGATGATTTATTCAAAAACAAAAGTTCCAATTTTCCTCAAGAGATGGAATTAGTGGCGAAGTATATAACCAAAGGTCCAATTTTCCTCAAGAGATGGCATTAGAGGCGAAGTTTATAAATCAAAGTTCCAATTTCCCTCAAGAGATGGCTTTAGTGTAACATTACCGTAAGTTGAGATATAATTCAGTATCATACTTATACTATATTTAGCAAAAGTCTACTTTACCTAGGAAGGAGGGTTAAAAATTAAATGTTAACTTTTTTAACCAAATATCTTTTTCTATTTATAATAATTAAAAAAATGTATAAACATTCGTGTTCCAATATTGCATTAACTTTGATATTTTCCTATTTATAAGTAACCTAACAGTTTCAAACTTTTGGATTATGTAAAAATGGTTTATTATATTAAATCTTAATGACGATGTCACTCAATGTTTCAAATGCCGTAGGAAGATAATGAAAATTAATTCATTCCTTTCGAAAAAAAGTCAAAATATAGCGCATAAATAATTTTTCGATTTTTTTATGAAACTTCCAGTTTGGCAGTTTTCGACTATGACATACGATTAGTAATATTTGCATTATTGTAAAATTAATCCTTATCACTGTCACCAACCTGTAAAAGTATAATTTAAAATTATGTTTTTGAATTGTGTTAAACTCTGGTACTACAAATGATATTATAACTTTTTGTTATTAATAAACCAATATTAACCTACATCCAGCCTAACAACTTCATGAAGCAGGGTTACTAAATTCAAAAAGAAAATCATTCAAATATATATATTGAGCTGCTCTTTGTTACGATATTAAAATATGTGAATACAGATTTGATTTACAACAGATTAGCGGACGAGCATGTGTCTGAGAAAGACTACAAACATGCAAAACATGTGTGGGAATCTTTTGCAGAAATTTCCCTTCTCCGGAAGTGATGTTTCCTCAAGTTTCTCGATTGAGTTTGTGTAATCATATGGGTAGACCCCCTTACGTGTGACTAGGTTCGTTTTTTCACCGAATACCTCGCTAGTATATTTAAATGTTTTTAAATTTGTTACCAGTGAAGCTAATGACGCTGGCATGAATCGACATGTATCGAGAAATCTAATGGTGAAATTATTTTTGATTGACTTTCCGAATGAAATATACTTTTCATCAGTGTTCGGAATCACATTAATTTTTTTATCATCATAGTCCTACTCCCGAACCAAGAAATGACCGTCATACGATGAAAGATTATGAATAAACACAAGTAGAAAATTTGGCATTTTGTATAGCAGGTTGGAAAAAGAATGTGCAGGCCCTCGATACTTACCTGTCATGTGATCGTGATCTCTAATGGCATCTGACTTCAACTCTTTACCACAAATATGACAAGACAACGCATTCTTAAAATTTGTCTCTTCTTCCGAGCTAAGCGATTCCATTGGTACAACGTTTTTATACAACTTGAATATTCTCTCTGCTTCCTCTTTCATTTTCTGCATAGAGACCTGTGCGGTATTGGGACCTCGGTAAAGCTGTGGTGTCTCACATCCATTGGGCGTTATGAGAACATAGCAAAAGCTGAACGGTTCGTGTTACTGAATAGCGTGCGTGTAGGATGCGTTAGGTAAAGAATCACAAGTGCTGAGACCTTGGAGAATACATCAAAGTCAATTCAATCGTACCCATTGTTGAATTCATCCGTATTATATTTGTAGACTCGTTGAGTGTCTTTATGTATGTTCTTTCCCCAAACCGCGTATTTAAAACAAAACTGATCGTCATTCCTAACATTTACAACAGATTTTCTGCTTGTGATCTTGGGTGGTAACTCAATAAAGTTTGATCCGCGTAATGTAGTGCAACGATTAATTCGGAGTTCTAAACCCAAGATTTTACTCAGCGCCCACCCTTATCCCTTCACCTGCATCTCGGATTTTTCCTTAAGTAATTTTCCAAATAAACTTTCTAAACTTTCCCCAACGTCATCGGCTAGCAAAACCCTAACGTTTCTCGTTTTAAATGCTCGTTCTATCGTCTTCTCACCCCTCTCAAAGTTTGCCTTAACCGCAATATTAATTTTAAGGGCAGAATTACTTAGCTCATCCCTTATCCTCGGAATTAAAATATCGGAAGTATAATTTAGAAATGATATAAGGTCTTTATGTGCTTCACTCACCACCCAGTAGGTTTTCAGTCGACCCTTTATAGCCCTGTCAATCTCAACGATCGAATGGTCACCGCCTACTTGAGGGTTCAACTGACTGTACTCCATCCTAAAAGTTTTGAAATAAAACTTAGTTGCTACAGTAGCTGAAACAAAATTCGAAAATCTTTCTTACGTATTTGTATGTTTGTCAGAAACATAAATTCGGAATAGTGGATGCATTATAATGTATGTAGGGTGTATATAGGGTGGTTACTTTTTGGCTACTGATTGAGATGTATCCTCTCAGTGAGGCCATCTATGGTTGAAATTTGAAAGGTCCTTCACAGCAAACACTTCCCCTTGCAGCCAAACATCATTGGAATTATAATTTCAATAAAAAACCTCATCCCCACAAAAAAAATACGGGTTCGTAATAGGATGAAGATCATAGGCGACATTTGCTGCAGATTTTATCCCCTTTGAAATTACTTTGATGCAGTTTATCTAAAAGAGTATTTAGATGCCTGTCCATCATAAGTATAAATGATACAGAACTAGTGGCCATGCTGGTAGTGGTATGCCAAATTAGAAGTATGTTGCATAACTCTCCTTCTCTTAATCACACACAAGGAGCTTTGCTAACAGATGATTTACTATTTAAACTAAGGGCGTCATCAGGGTGGGCGGGTGGGGGGTGTAGCTGCCCCCCCCCTGGAGACCCATTCGTATTTTGGTTCGGGATGTGTTTTAGAAACATTTTTTGGGAACGAGCGTATTTGAAAAGAATTTAGACCCAAAACAAAGTCAAGTGTTGGCACGTGTAAACACCAGTGATGGGAAACGTACTTCCTCGTAGGAAATTCATTTATACCTCCAGCGCAGCAAAAATATTTCAACAATACTTTGTAGTAGACTCCTTCGTCCCTTTCCTTCCAAGAGAAGAAAAGTTCGGTTTCAGGGTGAACAATGTAGTTAGAACTGCCTCTCGATGCGATCAGAGCACGAGGTTATGCGATTATGTCCTCTCTCTCAAACTACCTTGAGTATCGTCCGACAATCGCCGGCAGAAGACAAAGGATTCAGTTATTATTGAAAAGTATTGGAGTAATATTAGATATCAGAAAAAATTAATTTTCGATGATATTATAAATAATATACCATTTTGGAAGCAAATCAGTCAGCTGAAAGGTATTGTGCGCGTAAGTTACGCACATATTTATCGTAACTGTGACTTGATGACTTGAAATAAATCTGAGAAACTTTTAAAACTTTGACTTAAATTCTTCAGCTTCCTTTTCGATGCAGCCAATTTTTTCTCTTGTGATAGAATCCCACGAATCTCATATCTGGTTATGCAATGCCCATTCAAAATTTCAATTCGTGGAAAATTTTTTTTTCCTTAGAACACTCAGTGCGTAAGACTGGGTTTTGTATCAACTCTCTGCTGGTTAGACCACCTGTCACTTAGTCTAAATAATTGTAAGTTGACGTCTTCATTTTTTCCACCTTGGTATATAACTTGATTTCTGCAAATTCAATTATAATATCAACTATAATCAAGAGTCTACAGAATATTTTAATGCAGCCGAATTTGTACTCTCCGGTATATGACGCTTCAATTGAATACTTGGTTAATACATAAATAACGAAATCGGGCTTAAATGTGAGCATACCAAAAAATTTCATCTGATATAAATGATTTTTTGTTTCTTAGAAGAGGAGATAATTTTAAAGGCAACGGATGAAGTCATTCCTAAGAAAGCTGCTGATGATATAGTCTAATAACGAAAGATGTTCAAATAAGGATGGGTGCACCAATGTGGTGATTAATTCAAAAACAAAAGTTCCAATTTTCCTCAAGAGATGTCATTAGTGGCGAAGTTTATAGAAAAAATTTCCAATTTTCCTCAAGAGATGGTATTAGAGGCGAAGTTTATAAACCAAAGTTCCTATTTTCCTCAAGAGATGGCAATAGTGGCGAAGTTTATAAACAAAAGTTCCAATTTCCCTCAAGATATGGCATTAGTGTCGAAGTTTATAAACAAATGTTCAAATTTCCCTCAAGAGATGGCATTAGTGTCGAAGTTTATAAACAAAAGTTCCAATTTCCCTCAAGAGATGGCATTAGTGTCGATGTTTATAAACAAATGTTCAAATTTCCCTCAATAGATGGCATTAGTGTCGGAGTTTATAAACAAAAGTTCCAATTTCCCTCAAGAGATGGCATTAGTGTCGAATTTTATAAACAAAAGTTCCAATATCCCTCAAGAGATGGCATTAGTGTCGAAGGTTAACAACAAAAGCTCCAATTTTCCTCAAGAGATGGCATCAGTGGTGAAATATATAAATAAAAGTTCCAATTTTCCTTGTAAGTTTTAAAATATAGCGTTAATGTGAAATTTTAATTTAAAAAGTTCGATCAGTAAATAGACCTTTGCCATTTTCGATGTATTCATGGGAATTGAATCTTTTTCGAGACGTTTATTTCTAAAATGTATCAATAATTAATACAATATCAATAAACAATATAAAAATGAATTGATAAAAGTAAATAATTTAATACAAATATCTTTTTTATTTAAAAAAAAGGAAACGTATGAATTATGTCGATGTTATAAAAGGCGTACTTCAGCGATGGAGAACTATATTAATTTTTTTCTTCGTAACTTTGCTACGTAGAAACATGGTTTTTAACATAGTTTTTAGTCAATTTTATGCACTAACTTCCTATACATGTATTTCTTCCAAGTCTTTTCAATTGCACTTGCAGCGATGCAAAACGAAAATTGAGTACGCAACCAGCAGAACAATGACGTCACATAGTATTTAATCCTCTAATTTCTCCAATACATTGCAACTTGTGGCAATGATATTTACATCAAATTGTATCATAATCTACCCTTTATACATGAGTAATTTTTTTCCAGCAATGCGCAATTTTTTTGATGATCATTTTTACATTTAATGTATCGGCTTTATAATCCGGAAGTGGTGTGTATAAAAGAACACACCGAGATCCCTGATTCCTGTTATCGTCTCTGATGCTCCCACTAAGTCATACGCCATTGCCAGCAAAGAAGCGATTATTAATATATTAGAATTATTATATCTCCTATTTCTATCGAAGGAATCGTTATATCTTCTTTCTCTATTGTCAAATCTCAAATAAAGTCAAATTGTCACGATCTCCGTGCATTGTCCATACCGAGATCGATAGCCATAATTGAATTGACATTCGATACATTAAATGTACTATATAATACACTTCGAATTTAATGCCATCTCTTGCGGAAAATTGGAACTTTTGCTTATAAACTTCGACATTTATGCCATCTCTTGAGGAGTATTGGAACTTTTGTTTATAAACTTCGACACTGATGCCATCTATTGAGGGAAATTGGAACTTTTGTCTATAAACTTCGACATTTATGCCATCTCTTGAGGAAGATTGGAACTTTTTATTATAATCCTCGACACTAATGCCATCTATTGAGGGAAATTGGAACTGTTGTCTATAAACTTCGCCACTAATGCCATCTCTTGAGGAAGATTGGAACTTTGGTTTATAAACTTTGCCACTAATGCCATCTCTTGAGGAAAATTGGAACTTTTGATTATAATCCTCGACACTAATGCCATCTATTGAGGGAAATTTGAACTTCTGTCTATAACCTTCGCCGCTAATGCCATCTCTTGTGGAAGATTGGAACTTTGGTTTATATACTTTGCCACTAATGTCATCTCTTGAGGAAATTTGGAAATATTGTTTATAAACTTCGGCACTGATGCCATCTCTTGAGGAGTATTGGAACTTTTGTTTATAAACTTCGCCACTAATGCCATCTCTTGAGGAAAACTGGAACTTTTGTTTATAAACTTCGCCACTAATGCCATCTCTTGAGGAAAATAGGTACTTTCGTTATTAAACATTGACATTAATGCTGCATCTCCAAAAAAATGTGAACTTTTTTTAACTGAAAAATTAAAATATCCCTAAGTAAACTGTAACATTACGATAAGTTGAGATATAATTCAGTATCATACTTATACTATATCTTGCAAAGGTCTACTTTACCTAGGAAGGCGGGTTAAAAAAATAAATGTTAACTTTTTTAACCAAATATCTTTTTCTATTTATAATAATTAAAGAAGTGATTAAAAATTCATGTTCCAATATTGCATTAATTTTGATATTTTTCCTATTTATAAGTAACCTAACAGTTTCACACTTTTGGAGTATGTAAAAAGGGTTTATTATATTAATACTTAATAACGAAGTCACTCTATGTTTCAAATGCCGTAGGAAAATAATGAAAATTAATTTCATCCCTTTCGAAAAAAAGTCAAAATATAGCTCATAAATAGGTTTTCGATTTTTTTATGAAACTTCCAGTTTGGCAGTTTTCGACTATGACATACGACTATTAATATTTGCATTATTGTAAAATTAATCCTTATCACTGTCACCAACCTGTAAAATTATAATTTAAATTATGTTTTTGAATTGTGTTAAACTTGGGTCCTACAAATGATATTATAACTTTTTGTTATTAATAAACCATTCTTAACCTATATCCAGCCTAACAACTTCATGAAGCAGGGTTACTAAATTCAAAAAGAAAATCATTCAAATATATATATTGAGCTGCTCTTTGTTACGATATTAAAATATGTGAACACAGATTTGATTTACAATAGATCAGCGGACGAGCATGTGTCTGAGAAAGACTACAAACATGCAAAACATGTGTGGGAATCTTTTGTAGAAATTTCCCTTCTCCGGAAGTGATGTTTCCTCAAGTTTCTCGATTGAGTTTGTGTAATCATATGGGTAGACCCCCTTACGTGTGACTAGGTTCGTTTTTTCACCGAATACCTCGCTAGTATATTTAAATGTTTTTAAATTTGTCACCAGTGAAGCTAATGACGCTGGCATGAATCGACATGTGTCGAGAAATCTAATGGTGAAATTATTTTTGATTGACTTTGCGAATGAAATATACTTCTCATCGGTGTTCGGAATCACAATAATTTTTTATCATCATAGTCTAACTCCCGAACCAGGAAATGACCGTCATACGATGAAAGATTATGAATAAACACAGGTAGAAAATTTGGCATTTTGTATAGCAGGTTGGAAAAAGAATGTGCAGGCCCTCGATACTTACCTGTCATGTGATCGTGATCTCTAATGGCATCTGACTTCAACTCTTTACCACAAATATGACAAGACAACGCATTCTTAAAATTTGCCTCTTCTTCCGGGCTAAGCGATTCCTTTGGTACAACGTTTTTATACAACTTGAATACTCTCTCTGCTTCCTCTTTCATTTTCTGCATAAAGACCTGTGCGGTATTGGGACCTCGGTAAAGCTGTGGTGTCTCACATCCTTTGGGCATTATGATAACATAGCAAAAGCTGAACGGTTCGTGTTTCTGAATAGCGTGCGTGTAGGATGCGTTAGGTAAAGATTCACAAGTGCTGAGACCTTGGAGAATACATTCAAAGTCTGCATTTATATCATAAGGAACTGGAAATGAATGCCCGAGTTTGGTAAATTTTAATATCTAATCCCCCCGATAGGAAGCTCAATTCTCGCGGGTTTTTTTACTATTACAGTTCGCTGTATGCGTCTCTAATTTTTTTCGTCATGATAATGCATGAAGCATCGTTTGCAAATGTATATTCTACGACATTTTTGTTATCTGAAGATGGATTAGACTCTCAAAGTTTTTAATCCAGCAATAATGTGCCATGTTGTCATTTGTAATATATAATAGGTCACGATGATCTGCGAACTCGGTATTTACAATTTTTATTGGATAGACATTGTATTTTTCGTCTAGCCTTAAAACCTTAATAGTATTTTATTTGTTAGCTCGAATTTAGGATTATCAGAGGGTTGTATTCAATACAATCTCAATCGTACCCATTGTCGAATTCATCCGTATTATATTTGTAGACTCGTTGAGTGTCTTTTTGTATGTTCTTTCCCCAAACAGCGTATTTAAAACAAATCTGATCGTCATTCCTAACATTTACAACAGATTTTCTGCTTGCAATCTTGGGTGGTAACTCAATAAAGGTTGATCCGCGTAATGTAGTGTAACGATTAATTCGGAGTTCTAAACCCAAGATTTTACTCAGCGCCCACCCTGATCCCTTCACCTGCATCTCGGATTTTACCTAAAGTAATTTTCCAAATAAACTTTCTAAAATTTCCCCAACGTCATCGGCTAGCAAAACCCTAATGTTTCTCGTTTTAAATAATCGTTCTATCATCTCCTCACCCCTCTCAAAGTTTGCCTTAACCACAATATTAATTTTAAGGGCAGAATTATTTAGCTCATCCCTTATCCTCGGAATTAAAATATCCGAAGTATAATTTAGAAATGATATAAGGTCTTTATGTGCTTCACTCAGCACCCAGTAGGTTTTCAGTCGACCCTTATAGCCCTGTCAATCTCAACGATCGAATGGTCACCGCCTGCTTGAGGGTTCAACTGACTGTACTCCATCCTAAAAGTTTTGAAATAAAACTTAGTTGCTACAGTAGCTGAAACAAAATTCGAAAACCTTTCTTACGTATTTGTTTGTTTGTCAGAAACATAAATTCGGAATAGTGGATGCATTATAATGTATGTAGGGTGTATATAGGGTGGTTACTTTTTGGCTACTGATTGAGATGTCTCCTCTCAGTGAGGCCATCTATGGTTGAAATTTGAAAGGTCCTTCACAGCAAACACTTCCCCTTGCAGCCAAACATCATTGGAATTATAATTTCAATAAAAAACCTCATCCCCCCAAAAAAAATACGGGTTCGTAATAGGATGAAGATCATAGGCGACATTTGCTGCAGATTTTATCCCCTTTGAAATTACTTTGATGCAGTTTATCTAAAAGAGTATTTAGATGCCTGTCCATCATAAGTATAAATGATACAGAACTAGTGGCCATGCTGGTAGTGGTATGCCAAATTAGAAGTATGTTGCATAACTCTCCTTCTCTTAATCACACACAAGGAGCTTTGCTAACAGATGATTTACTATTTAAACTAAGGGCGTCATCAGGGTGGGCGGGTGGGGGGGGCAGCTGCCCCCCCCCCCTGGAGACCCATTCGTATTTTGGTTCGGGATGTGTTGTAGAAACAATTTTTGGGAACGAGCGTATTTGAAAAGAATTTAGACCCAAAACAAAGTCAAGTGTTGGCAAGTGTAAACACCAGTGATGGGAAAAGTACTTCCTCGTAGGAAATTCATTTATACCTCCAGTGCAGCAAAAATATTTCAATATTTCCTTCCAAGAGAAGAAAAGTTCGGTTTCAGGGTGAACAATGTAGTTAGAACTGCCTCTCGATGCGATCAGAGCACGAGGTTATGCGATTATGTCCTCTCTCTCAAACTACCTTGAGTATCGTCCGACAATCGCCGGCAGAAGACAAAGGATTCAGTTATTATTGAAAAGTATTGGAGTAATACTAGATATCAGAAAAAATTAATTTTCGATGATATTATAAATAATATACCATTTTGGAAGCAAATCAGTCAGCTGAAAGGTATTGTGCGCGTAAGTTACGCACATATTTATCGTAACTGTGACTTGATGACTTGAAATAAATCTGAGAAACCTTTAAAACTGTCACTTAAATTCTTCAGCTTCCTTTTCGATGTAGCCAATTTTTTCTCTTGTGATAGAATCCCACGAATCTCATATCTGGTTATGCAATGCCCATTCAAAATTTCAATTCGGTGAAAATTTTTGTTTCCTTAGAACACTCAGTGCGTAAGACTGGGTTTTGTATCATCTCTCTGCTGGTTAGACCACCTATCACTTAGTCTAAATAATTGTAAGTTGACGTCTTCATTTTTTCCACCTTTGTATATAACTTGATTTCTGCAAATTCAATTATAATATCAACTATAATCAAGAGTCTACAGAATATTTTAATGCAGCCGAATTTGTACTCTCCGGTATGTGACGCTTCAATTGAATACTTGGCTAATACATAAATAACGAAATCGGGCTTAAATGTGAGCATACCAAAAAATTTCATCTGATATAAATGATTTTTTGTTTCTTAGAAGAGGAGATAATTTTAAAGGCAACGGATGAAGTCATTCCTAAGAAAGCTGCTGATGATATAGTCTAATAACGAAAGATGTTCAAATAAGGATGGGTGCACCAATGTGGTGATTAATTCAAAAACAAAAGTTCCAATTTTCCTCAAGAGATGTCATTAGTGGCGAAGTTTATAGAAAAAATTTCCAATTTTCCTCAAGAGATGGTATTAGAGGCGAAGTTTATAAACCAAAGTTCCTATTTTCCTCAAGAGATGGCAATAGTGGCGAAATTTATAAACAAAAGTTCCAATTTCCCTCAAGAGATGGCATTAGTGTCGAAGTTTATAAACAAATGTTCAAATTTCCCTCAAGAGATGGCATTAGTGTCGAAGTTTATAAACAAAAGTTCCAATTTTCCTCAAGAGATGTCATTAGTGGCGAAGTTTATAGAAAAAATTTCCAATTTTCCTCAAGAGATGGTATTAGAGGCGAAGTTTATAAACCAAAGTTCCTATTTTCCTCAAGAGATGGCAATAGTGGCGAAGTTAATAAACAAAAGTTCCAATTTCCCTCAAGAGATGGCATTAGTGTCGAAGTTTATAAACAAATGTTCAAATTTCCCTCAAGAGATGGTATTAGTGTCGGAGTTTATAAACAAAAGTTCCAATTTCCCTCAAGAGATGGCATTAGTGTCGAATTTTTTAAACAAATGTTCCAATATCCCTCAAGAGATGGCATTAGTGTCGAAGGTTAACAACAAAAGCTCCAATTTTCCTCAAGAGATGGCATCAGTGGTGATATATATAAATAAAAGTTCCAATTTTTCCTCGTAAGTTTTAAAATATAGCGTTAATGTGAAATTTTAATTTAAAAAGTTCGATCAGTAAATAGACCTTTGCCATTTTCGATGTATTCATGGGAATTGAATCTTTTTCGAGACGTTTACTTCTAAAATGTATCAATAATTAATACAATATCAATAAACAATATAAAAATGAATTGATAAAAGTAAATAATTTAATACAAATATCTTTTTTATTTAAAAAAGAGGAAACGTATGAATTATGTCGATGTTATAAAAGGCGTACTTCAGCGATGGAGAACTATATTAATTTTTTTCTTCGTAACTTTGCTACGTAGAAACATGGTTTTTAACATAGTTTTTAGTCAATTTTATGCACTAACTTCCTATATATGTATTTCTTCCAAGTCTTTTCAATTGCACTTGCAGCGATGCAAAACGAAAATTGAGTACGCAACCAGCAGAACAATGACGTCACATAGTATTTAATCCTCTAATTTCTCCAATACATTGCAACTTGTGGCAATGATATTTACATCAAATTGTATCATAATCTACCCTTTATACATGAGTAATTTTTTTCCAGCAATGCGCAATTTTTTTGATGATCATTTTTACATTTAATGTATCGGCTTTATAATCCGGAAGTGGTGTGTATAAAAGAACACACCGAGATCCCTGATTCCTGTTATCGTCTCTGATGCTCCCACTAAGTCATACGCCATTGCCAGCAAAGAAGCGATTATTAATATATTAGAATTATTATATCTCCTATTTCTATCGAAGGAATCGTTATATCTTCTTTCTCAATTGTCAAATCTCAAATAAAGTCAAATTGTCACGATCTCCGTGAATTGTCCATACCGAGATCGATAGCCATAATTGAATTGACATTCGATACATTAAATGTACTATATAATACACTTCGACATTAATGCCATCTCTTGCGGAAATTTGGAACTTTTGCTTATAAACTTCGACATTTATGCCATCTCTTGAGGAGTATTGGAACTTTTGTTTATAAACTTCGACACTGATGCCATCTCTTGAGGAAAATTGGAACTTTTGATTATAAACCTCAACACTAATGCCATCTCTTGAGGGAAATTGGAACTGTTGTCTATAAACTTCGCCACTAATGCCATCTCTTGAGGATGATTGGAACTTTGGTTTATAAACTTTGCCACTAATGCCATCTCTTGAGGAAAATTGGAGCTTTTGATTATAATCCTCGACACTAATGCCATCTATTGAGGGAAATTGGAACTTTTGTCTATAAACTTCGCCACAAATGCCATCTCTTGAGGAAGATTGGAACTTTGGTTTATAAACTTTGCCACTTATGCCATCTCTTGAGGAAAATTGGAATTTTTGATTATAATCCTCGACACTAATGCTATCTATTGAGGGAAATTGGAACTGTTGTCTATAAACTTTGCCACTAATGCCATCTCTTGATGAAGATTGGAACTTTGGTTTATAAACTTTGCCACTAATGCCATCTCTTGAGGAAAATTGGAACTTTTGATTATAATCCTCGACACTAATGCCATCTATTGAGGGAAATTGGAACTTCTGTCTATAACCCTCGCCACTAATGCCATCTCTTGTGGAAGATTGGAACTTTGGTTTATATACTTTGCCACTAATGTCATCTCTTGAGGAAATTTGGAAATATTGTTTATAAACTTCGGCACTGATGCCATCTCTTGAGGAGTATTGGAACTTTTGTTTATAAACTTCGCCACTAATGCCATCTCTTGAGGAAAACTGGAACTTTTGTTTATAAACTTCGCCACTAATGCCATCTCTTGAGGAAAATAGGTACTTTCGTTATTAAACATTGACATTAATGCTGCATCTCCAGAAAAATGTGAACTTTTTTAACTGAAAAATTAAAATATCTCTAAGTAAACTGTAAAATTACGATAAGTTGAGATATTATTCATTATCATACTTATACTATATCTAGCAAAGGTCTACATTACCTAGGAAGGCGGGTTAAAAAAATAAATGTTAACTTTTTTAACCAAATATCTTTTTCTATTTATAATAATTAAAGAAATGATTAAAAATTCATGTTCCAATATTGCATTAACTTTGATATTTTTCCTATTTATAAGTAACCTAACAGTTTCACACTTTTGGAGTATGTAAAAAGGGTTTATTATATTAATACTTAATAACGAAGTCACTCTTTGTTTCAAATGCCGTAGGAAAATAATGAAAATTAATTTCATCCCTTTCGAAAAAAAGTCAAAATATAGCTCATAAATAGGTTTTCGATTTTTTTATGAAACTTCCAGTTTGGCAGTTTTCGACTATGACATACGACTAGTAATATTTGCATTATTGTCAAATTAATCCTTATCACTGTCACCAACCTGTAAAAGTATAATTTAAATTATATTTTTGAATTGTGTTAAACTTGGGTCCTACAAATGATATTATAACTTTTTGTTATTAATAAACCATTCTTAACCTATATCCAGCCTAACAACTTCATGAAGCAGGGTTACTAAATTCAAAAAGAAAATCATTCAAATATATATATTGAGCTGCTCTTTGTTACGATATTAAAATATGTGAACACAGATTTGATTTACAATAGATTAGCGGACGAGCATGTGTCTGAGAAAGACTACAAACATGCAAAACGTGTGTGGGAATCTTTTTTAGAAATTTCCCTTCTCCGGAAGTGATGTTTCCTCAAGTTTCTCGATTGAGTTTGTGTAATCATATGGGTAGACCCCCTACGTGTGACTAGGTTCGTTTTTTCACCGAATACCTCGCTAGTATATTTAAATGTTTTTAAATTTGTCACCAGTGAAGCTAATGACGCTGGCATGAATCGACATGTGTCAAGAAATCTAATGGTGAAATTATTTTTGATTGACTTTGCGAATGAAATATACTTCTCATCGGTGTTCGGAATCACATTAATTTTTTTATCCTCATAGTCTAACTCCCGAACCAAGAAATGACCGTCATACGATGAAAGATTATGAATTAACACAAGTAGAAAATTTGGCATTTTCTACTGCAGGTTGGAAAAAGAATGTGCAGGCCCTCGATACTTACCTGTCATGTGATCGTGATCTCTAATGGCATCTGACTTCAACTCTTTACCACAAATATGACAAGACAACGCATTCTTAAAATTTGCCTCTTCTTCCGGGCTAAGCGATTCCATTGGTACAACGTTTTTATACAACTTGAATACTCTCTCTGCTTCCTCTTTCATTTTCTGCATAAAGACCTGTGCGGTATTGGGACCTCGGTAAAGCTGTGGTGTCTCACATCCATTGGGCATTATGATAACATAGCAAAAGCTGAACGGTTCGTGTTTCTGAATAGCGTGCGTGTAGGATGCGTTAGGTAAAGATTCACAAGTGCTGAGACCTTGGAGAATACATTCAAAGTCTGCATATATTACATAAGGAACTGGAAATGAATGCCCGAGTTTGGTAAATTTTAATATCTTATCCCCCTCCATAGGAAGCTCAATTCTCGCGGGTATTTTTACTATTACAGTTCGCTATATGCGTCTCTAATTTATTTCGTCATGATAATGCATGAAGCATCGTTTGCAAATGTAAATTCTACGACATTTTTGTTATCTGAAGATGGATTAGACTCTCAAAGTTTTTAATCCAGCAATAATGAGCCATGTTGTCATTTGTAATATATAATAGGTCACGATGATCTGCGAGCTCGGTATTTACAATTTTTATTGGATAGACATTGTTTTTTTCGTCTATCCTGAAAACATTGATAGAAATGTTATTTGTTAGCTCGAATTTAGGAATATCGGATAGTTTGACTGGGTATTCAATACAATCTCAATCGTACCCATTGTTGAATTCATCCGTATTATATTTGTAGACTCGTTGAGTGTCTTTATGTATCTTCTTTCCCCAAACTGCGTATTTAAAACAAAACTGATCGTCATTCCTAACATTTAAAACAGATTTTTTTCTTGTGATCTTGGGTGGCAACTCAATAAAGTTTGATCCGCGTAATGTAGTGTAACGATTAATTCGGAGTTCTAAACCCAAGATTTTACTCAGCGCCCACCCTTATCCCTTCACCTTCATCTCGGATTTTTCCTTAAGTAATATTCCAAATAAACTTTCTAAACTTTCCCCAACGTCATCGGCTAGCAAAACCCTAACGTTTCTCGTTTTAAATGCTCGTTCTATAGTCTCCTCACCCCTCTCAAAGTTTGCCTTAACCACAATATTAATTTTAAAGGCAGAATTACTTAGCTCATCCCTTATCCTCGGAATTAAAAGTTGGAAGTATAATTTAGAAATTATATAAGGTCTTTATGTGCTTCACTCACCACCCAGTAGGTTTTCAGTCGACCCTTTATAGCCCTGTCAATCTCAACGATCGAGTGGTCACCGCCTACTTGAGGGTTCAACTGACTGTACTCTATCCTAAAAGGTTTGAAAAAATTGTTAAAAAATAATACTAGGGAATAACTCAAAAGTATATATACTGATACCTACTCAGATTTCTGTTTAAACTGTTAATACTTTACTGTATTTCTTCTTAGAGGAAATAATTCCAAACAGGAAGAATAACTTCAAAACCTTGAAACGGAAGAATGAAGCAAAGTCACACCAAGTCTTTAATGACGAAGCGTAAGAGTAAATGAGAAAGTTCCCCTCATTTAGTTCTATTTAAATTATTTACCCCCACTCCCGCTTCATTACAAACGTTTCTTCCTATACAAGCAGAATTTCAACACGTTAGGGGGAGTATAAACGCTACCCCTAGTTTCCTTACTCTAACTCATACCCTAGGTAATTTTTCTCACCAACTCATTATGAGGTATTCTTTTACATCATTTCCATGAGATTTTGTTTCGAGGAGAGCATTTGATATCGTCTTTGGTCAGCAGAAGTTACAAGTACTGCATAATCAGCGGATTCTAGGAGTGTGTGCGTGTTGAAAGATTATTTCAAAAGAGAATCCCTTATTCCACTTAATCATTTCTATCGGTGAATAAGTTTATCTATAAGAGCCCGAGATCCATCATCTTTGCACTTGCAAGATTTTTAAAAATGAATTAAATAATTCAGAAGATCTGTTCACAAATAACCAACATAAAATGAGCGTACTATCTCCAGTAATTCAGAATTTTTTCTCGTTTTTCATAACCATTATATCTTTTTTCTCTATTGTCAAATCTCAAATAAGTCAAATTGTCACGATCTCCGTGTATTGTCCATACCGAGATCGATAACCATAATTGAATTGAAAACCGATACATTAAATTACTATATAATACACTTCGACATTAATGCCATCTCTTGAGGAAAATTGGAACTTTTGTTTATAAACTTCAACACTAATGCCATCTCTTGAGGAAAATTGGACCTTTTGTTTATAAACTTCGACACTGATGCCATCTCTTGAGGAAAATTGGAACTTTTTTTTATAAACTTCGCCACTAATGCCATCTGTTGAGGGAAATTGGAACTTTAGATTATAAACCTCGACACTAATGCCATCTCTTGAGGGAAATTGGAACTTTTGTCTATAAACTTCGCCACTAATGCCATCTCTTGAGGAAGATTGGAACTTTGGTTTATAAACTTCGCCACTAATGCCATCTCATGAGGATAATTGGAACTTTTGATTATAAACCTCGACACTAATGCCATCTCTTGAAGGAAATTGGAAATTTTCTCTATAAACTTCGCCACTAATGCCAACTCTTGAGGAAGATTGGAACTTTGGTTTATAAACTTTGCCACTAAAGCCATCTCTTGAGGAAAATTTGTACTTTCGTTTTTAAACATTGACATTAATGCTGCATCTCCAGAAAAATGTGAACTTTTTTTAACTGAAAAATAAAAATATCCCTAAGTAAACAGTAACATTACCATAAGTTGAGATATAATTCAGTATCATACTTATACTATATTTAGTAAAGGTCTACTTTACCAAGGAAGGCGGGTTAAAAAAATAAATGTTAACTTAATTTAACCAAACATGTTTTTCTATTTATTATAATTAAGGAAATGTTTAAACATTCATGTTCCAATATTGCATTAACTTTGATATTTTTCCTATTTATAAGTAACCTAACAGTTTCAATCTTTTGGAGTATGTAAAAAGGGTTTATTATATTAATACTTAATAACGAAGTCACTCTATGTTTCAAATGCCGTAGGAAAATAATGAAAATTAATTTCATTCCTTTCGAAAAAAAGTCAAAATATAGCGCATAAATAATTTTTCGATTTTTTTATGAAACTTTCAGTTTGGCAGTTTTCGACTATGACATACGACTAGTTATATTTGCATTATTGTAAAATTAATCCTTATCACTGTCACCAACCTGTAAAAGTATAATTTAAATTATGTTTTTGAATTGTGTTAAACTTTGGTCCTAAAAATGATATTATAACTTTTTGTTAAAAATAAACTATTCTTAACTTACATCCAGCCTAACAACTTCATGAAGCAGGGTTACTAAATTCAAAAAGAAAATCATTCAAATATATATATTAAGCTGCTCCTTGTTACGATATTAAAATATGGGAACACAGATTTGATTTACAGCAGATTAGCGGACGAGCATGCGTCTGAGAAAGACTACAAACATGCAGAACGTGTGGGAATCTTTTGTAGAAATTTCCCTTCTCCGGAAGTGATGTTTCCTCAAGTTTCTCGATTGAGTTTGTGTAATCATATGGGTAGACCCCCTTACGTGTGACTAGGTTCGTTTTTTCACCGAACACCTCGCTACTATATTTAAATGTTTTTAAATTTGTTACCAGTGAAGCTAATGACGCTGGCATGAATCGACATGTGTCGAGAAATCTAATGGTGAAATTATTTTTGATTGACTTTGCGAATGAAATATACTTTTCATCGGTGTCCGGAATCACATTAATTTTTTTATCATCATAGTCTAACTCCCGAACCAAGAAATGACCGTCATACGATGAAAGATTATGAATAAACACAGGTAGAAAATTTGGCATTTTGTACTGCAGGTTGGAAAAAGAATGTGCGGGCCCTCGATACTTACCTGTCATGTGATCGTGATCTCTAATGGAATCTGACTTTAACTCTTTACCACAAATATGACAAGACAACGCATTCTTAAAATTTGCCTCTTCTTCCGGGCTAAGCGATTCCATTGGTACAACGTTTTTATACAACTTGAATACTCTCTCTGCTTCCTCTCTCATTCTCTGCGAACCTACCTGTGCGGTATTGGGACCTCGGTAAAGCTGTGGTGTCTCACATCCATTGGGCGTTATGAGAACATAGCAAAAGCTGAACGGTTCGTGTTTCTGAATAGCGTGCGTGTAGGATGCGTTAGGTAAAGATTCATAAGTGCTGAGACCTTGGAGAATACATTCAAAGTCTGCATATATTACATAAGGAACTGGAAATGAATGCCCGAGTTTGGTAAATTTTAATATCTTATCCCCCTCCATAGGAAGCTCAATTCTCGCGGGTTTTTTTAGTATTACAGCTCGCTGTATGCGTCTCTAATTTTTTTCGTCATGGTAATGCATGAAGCATCGTTTGCAAATTTAAATTCTACGACATTTTTGTTATCTGAAGATGGATTAGACTCTCAAAGTTTTTAATCCAGCAATAATGAGCCATGTTGTCATTTGTAATATATAATAGGTCACGATGATCTGCGAGCTCGTTATTTAAAATTTTTATTGCATAGACATTGTTTTTTCCGTCTAGCCTGAAAACATTGATAGAAATTTTATTGGTTAGCTCGAATTTAAGAATATCGGAGAATTTGACTGGGTATTCAATACAATATCAATCGTACCCATTGTTGAATTCATCCGTATTATATTTGTAGACTCGTTGAGTGTCTTTTTGTATGTTCTTTCCCCAAACCGCGTATTTAAAACAAATCTGATCGTCATTCCTAACATTTACAACAGATTTTCTTCTTGTGATCTTGGGTGGCAACTCAATAAAGTTTGATCCGCGTAATGTAGTGTAACGATTAATTCGGAGTTCTAAACCCAAGATTTTACTCAGCGCCCACCCTTATCCCTTCACCTGCATCTCGGATTTTTCCTTAAGTAATATTCCAAATAAACTTTCTAAACTTTCCGCAACGTCATCGACTAGCAAAACCCTAACGTTTCTCGTTTTAAATGCTCGTTCTATCTTCTCCTCACCCCTCTCAAAGTTTGCCTTAACCACAATATTAATTTTAAGGGCAGAATTACTTAGCTCATCCCTTATCCTCGGAATTAAGCAAAAGAATGAAGCAAAGTCACACCAAGTCTTCAATGATGAAGCGTAGGAGTAAATGATAAAGTTCCCCTCATTTAGTTCTATTTAAATTATTTACCCCCACTACCGCTTCATTATAAACGTTTCTTCCTATTCACGCATAATTTCAACACGTTAGGGGGAGTATAAACGCTACTCCTAGTTTCCTTACTCTAACTCATCCCCTATGTAAATTTTCTCACCAACTCATTTTAAGGTATTCTTTTACATCATTTTCATGAGATTTTGTTTCGAGGAGAGCATTTGATATCGTCTTTGGTCAGCAGAAGTTACAAGTAGGGTAAACCGTACAGTTATTGGCCACTTAAGGAAAATTTTGTGTTTGAATTACTACAAAATAAATAAAAAAATTTGAATTTAATGAAAGTTAACATATTTGTAAACCTCATTTATTTCTTTTTAATTTGAAGCAATGTAATTTTAATAACATCTTGACATTAAAATTATGTTTACTTTATAGTGAAACATTACCTATTGGTACAGTTATTGGCCACCTCGCACAGTTATTGGACATCTCACTGACAGTTATTGGCCACACATTTTTACTCTCATTTAAGTGCTTAATTATCAGTTCTTTTCACTTCTATTGATACTAAAACATCTTTAAGCATGTCTCTATACTATTTCCAAAATTTATTTTTAAATAGCAAGTGCAAGTAGTTCGTTAATTTCTTCGTCATTTTCCTCTTCTGACTTTTTGTCTTCGCTTGCATCAGTATCATTTTATTTGAAACATTTGCGGCAAAGGAAACTATCGTTTACATTGGGAGTATATTGATAATGATGTTTTGGTGCAAATAGTTCATGGAAGAACTTCGGGCAATTTTCACATTTAAGTACCGATTTGGGTATTATTATCTCTCGACATATGTCACTGTATGATCTCCCTTTTAGATTTTTCACTCCCTCCTGGAGTGGATTCCTCCTGCTTGCTTTGATTTTAAAATTGTGTTTTCTCTCTTCTTGTGCTTCCATGCGTTTTCGTTTTCTTTTATACATAGGTAAGAATTGACTTGTGGCCATGTACAAACAGAATCACGGTTAATTGAACACCCTGTTTCATAAGATACGGGTGAAAAACGTTACCTATGTATTCGAAAAATACTTCAGCAGTAATCCATCCACTGTCACTTCGAGCTATTCCCCAATCAGCTGGGACCGAATCAGAAATTTCCCCGGGGATCCTTTTATATGGGTAAACAATCATGGAGCAACCTAATTTTCCATCTTCGGAACATTACTGTAATATTTTCTTTGGAAGATCTTTTTTCAATGTTATACACGTTTTTTGCTCCTTTAGCTGCCAACACTCGACCTGTTGACGGATAAATTTGAAACCAAGTTTCATCTCCAGTGAATACTCTGTATGGATCAGCCATTGCTTCTTCCAATTTTTTCTCTTTCACATAAGCTTCGACTTCACTGGTATATCATACTTTCACTCAATAGGCTATAATACCGAAAGCGCATTGAAATAAATATCTCATCGGACCACACTTACGTAAAACTTGTTTGTATTTCTGCTCACAGTTTGTTTTCACGTTTTATAGAATTAAATATTAGCAAATAGGCAACGCTATATGTAGATGAGATCTCATTGCCTCTTGAACTCAAGTGCCGTTTAATACTTTCAGATTACTTCTAGGCAATACTCAATATGGAATATGAGCATTAGAATGATTCAAAAGTGACTTTATAAAATAAGCTAGTTATTACTGTAAAAATTAAAAATAACGTAATTACCTACATTCCGGTAATGCAATCCTTTCAAGCACACACAATCAATTGTGGAAGTAAACATTTACTACTTAAAATTGACTTAACATTAATGTCGTTAGGAAAGATAGTCATTCCTGCATATAAAAGGGCCACTAACAGAAATCACTTGATACAACCTCCACGAATAATATTCAGTTTTATAGAATTTAACCTATTCCTATAATTGTCATCGCTTAAAGAATTTATCTTTTCTACCACCGAAAGATAATAAACATTTTTACTGCTCAAGTTACTTAATTCAAGTGCTGCAAGTGGTCAATTTCAGTTCTCTGAAAGTACCTCTTGCGAAAGCGTATTGTTGCCATTGTAAATAGAAATCGTTTGCAAACAACTTTTGGATCATTTTCAGTGAATTATATTTTTTCCGCACGCACATTCTGTGGTAAAATTTGCATGTAAACTGCCAGTGAAAATGCAGCCTTACGCAAGACTACAACAAAACTTAGGAATCATTGGAAATATTAATTGAAGCATTTTCCCTTTTAATAGTATAAAGAGCTCACTCCTTAAATTCAACCATCCCTCTATTGGACGATTTTCCTTGAATAGATTAGGTCTTGGGTACGTAATTAAGAATTCCTGGACACTGCTAATTATATCCTCACTTTTCCTGGGAAAGCCCTTAGCCCTTTCTTGCCGTATCTATTATCCAACTAAAATACAACAGAGTAACTCTTCATTGGTCTCAAACTCAAATTAAAATCCAGCCTGCATTTCTGGGTACACTTACCGAACTAGCATGTTTTCTTCTTCTTTGGAGAGAAATGGTGATGGACCACAAGCGTTTTTTCATCCAGGATATTTTAATTTGAATTGCAAGCTTGTTCTTGGAACTCCATATTTTCTTGAAATTGATAGTAGGGAAATTCCTTCAGAGTGCAATCCTCGCAATGCAGCCTCCATAGCTGTATGGTCATATTTGGCTAGTTTTGGCATTCTAGACGTTTGAAAGTTAAGTATTATAGTTATTGGCCAGTTTGAGTTACAGTTATTGGCCGGGCGGCCAATAACTGTTTACTATACCCAGGAACTCAAATGAGTTAAAATTGATAAAATATGATGAACAGGAAGGTAAATAAAGGTAAACGATACGTGATTGTAATTTTCTTTCAAAGTATAGTTATTGGCCAGGGTGGCCAATAACTGAATATGTAGGTAAATAGGTAATAGTTATTGGCCACCGTTTGTGTGGGCTACTTGTTGTGGTAAGTTGCATTAATATCAAGTGAACAGCTAATTAATAACCTACACTTACACCTATCAAAATACCCTCAACAAGAGGTTGTTAAAGAGTCAGCTACAGTGAAGTTTTTAAAATACTTCCTTCCTTAAGAAAATCGCAAGAAACACCTCCTTAGATGTAAACGCGTGGGGAAATCCCATCATACAAATTAACGTGACATCTGATGGTAATAATAAAAATGCTGTGGTGACAGAAATGTCTGCCCATGTCATCTAGCATGATAAATGTAAAGTAGGACTGACTGAAGTCTTACTATGACCTCGGAAACATCAAATGGCCAATAACTGTCGGTGGCCAATAACTCTACGGTTTACCCTACTGCATAATCAGCGGATTCTAGGAGTGTGTGCGTGTTGAAAGATTATTTCAAAAGAGAATCCCTTATTCCACTTAATCATTTCTATCGTTGAATAAGTTTATCTATAAGAGCCCGAGATCCATTATCTTTGCACTTGCGTGAATTTTTAAAAATGAGTTAAATATTTCAGAAGAACTGTTCACAAATTACCAACATAAAATGAGCGTACTATCTCTAGTAATTCAGAATTTTTTCTCGTTTTTCATAACCTTGCGGATTGATAAAATACAAAATTACTTTCAAGTATTCTAAAATTCAATCAATTCAATCAAATCAAATCAATTCAAATACCAATAAGTCCGCATACTCTTGTGAAAAAGCAAACCGTTATTGGACATAATGATCTCTCTCAAGACTAAGTAGATGAATTGAAACCATTTATTTATTGTTAATTCATTTGTATAATTTTTGATAACATTAAAATAAAAAGTTTTTAATTTTGTTATTGTGATATTCTATGAAAAAGGTGAGTCAGTGTGTAAGCTTAGCATAAAACTACATGAATTTGGGAATTAATAACTTCATACAGTGCACAAATCTTATTTAAAGCATTTCAGGAGTAAATCCATAACAAAACGATCAGCATTATCGGCTCCAAGTCTTTATTTTAATTTCCTACTTTGAATTTATTAAGGATAGGTAATACAAACGTAATTGAGAACTGTAACATAAAATTGTGTGAATTAACATAAGTTGTATTATACGTTTATTTATAAGTACATTATCTAGTCCCTATCCTTACGGTTATTTTATCATGGAGAGGTTTGCTTAAAATTTAGGCAATTTTAATATAAGTTTGAGCAATTATAAACAACAACATAGAAAGTTAATAAAATATGCAGCATTTTCCGTGACAAACTACGTAGCAGCTCGTTCTTTGATAAAAATTTGCCTCATGAATTGAAAATTAGCTGACTTTTGAGTCGATTATGATAACGAAATAAAGCTCAGGAACAATTTTCCTTATTCCTACCATTATAAAAAATTTAGGTAAATACATATACACTCATATTGTGGCGGCAACTACAGGAACTATAGTACGCACAGTACAGTTCGGAGCACGGGAGCGACCGGAGCGACTCTCCATAAGGTGGGGGTGGGACGGATTCTTTCTGCCGAAGTTTAACAGATGGCCTGTATATTGTACTAGGCGAATAAACTATTATATACTAAATATTGTATTTGGCATATTGTAACTACTCTATTACAGTTTAAACCGTTTAAACAAACACTTCCTAGTTTCTTTGTAAAATGAATTTAAAAATCAGCGTCAATTTATAATTTCAATTAATTGCAAAACATCTACTCGTATTGGCTCTAGTGGCGTCCTTCCCTCGGTGCGGGAAAAGGCTGCGGAGGACAGAACTATGACAAATGAACGCCTGTCATGGCCCTGGTTTGGAGCTTCGGAGTTTGATGTTGTTATAGTTATGAGAAATATTATATGAGATACCATGAACATGCGTTTTGCTATGAAATTTAGAATTTAGGTTGCTTGGTTATGTTGAGTTTTGCGAAATTTTCAGATTGTAGATCTTGAGGTAAGAATTTACCTACTAATGTAAAACATTCTAGATCTTCTACGAGTAACTATAAGATGGGCAATGAAAAGTGTTTATTTTCAGAGTACCCATGATCAGACCAAATCGAAACGTAAAGAACTTCCTCGATAGATGGCCGGGAAAGAAACGATTCGGAATTTATAGGTTTCTGCCGTTGTTCTTCGTTCTTGGCGCTGCCTTGGAATTCTCTATGATAAATTGGCATTTCGGACAAACCAATTTCTGTAAGTGTGCGCAGAATTATATTAAAATGCTCTTCGTTATTAACTCTTGTATGTTATTATTATTGTCGAAACCTATATGAAATTCTCTCAAAACACTTTAAAAATATTCTTGTTATTTTAGACAGAACGTTCAAAAGGCGGAGAGCGAACGAGCTTGCAACGGAACGGTTAAGGATAGAAAAGGAGACTGTTCAGTAGGAAATTGAGCACAAGATATGCCAGCAGGAACATCTTGGCCCGCATACATTAAATTCTTCACAGCAGCGATGCTTTCAATGCTCGCTGGTGCACAGGTCGTGCACCAGTACTACAAACCATTGGATGATCTAGAGAAACTGGTGGAGAAGGAGGTAGAACGTTTGAAAAATAAAAGTTGATAGTTTTTGTTATGTATCTTGAATGATGTACAGGCCTTGTAAATAAATCTACTTTATCATTTTAGAAAATAATTAACTTTCATATTATTTCAAGCTAAGTGAAATTATTAACAAAATTATTTTTTTGTATCATCGTGAATGAAGGAGCAATTTACTGAAGATATATTATTAGTCTAGGTATGGCCAAGATAACAGTGGTAAACAAACAACATTTAACTGAGTTACATGAAAAACTACCGTAGACATTTATGCCACAATATTCAACAATATCCGAAGTCTTCCCCAGAATTAGCATGCTGCTTTTGAACCAAATGGAGGTCTCGTAGAAATTGTAGCAATGATAATTCCCCTATGAGTGCCCCAAGCCAACGACCTTTTAGTCTCCATCTAATTTATTTTATTATTAATTTAGTATTCATTTATTCTAATATTCACTTAAGGATTCTAACTAATCAGCACTTGGAGGATTATACAGCTCTTTTGCATTTAAAACTGACCTGACTAATGCATTCTATCTCTCGTATTTTATGCTAGCTTAACTTGTTGCAAATTATTATATCTAACCACAAGAATCATGGAATTCGTTTAAGTAAACTTGAAATGTAAAATTCCACGGCAATTGGACGATTACATAAGGGAAATATAATTCTGTACTTAATAGGTGAAAGTAAGGTAGCAGCTACCTGACTGGGGATATTTAGGGATGTTTGAAATAATAATGAGTGACTTGTTTTGTATCTCATTCTATTTTCATATGTACTATTTGAATTAATACAAATGCTTATTTCACATGTATAAAAATATTATGCATGTCCCTTAGGAAAAAAAACATAATGCTCAGAATTCTTCAAGAAATCAGAAGTTGTCTTTCATGAAGCTCAGTATCAGTATTGTACTGATTGTATTTGGGTCTCATGTTTCCATTCTTTGTCAGTGATATATGTCAGCAAAAGGTGTTATAGGTACCCAAGAGCCAGAAGAGATTAAAAATATTTACAACATCAAGAGTATTTAGAAAATCTCAATTATCTGTCAGCTTTCACAAACCAAAAAATCTGAATGATCTGACTGAATTATTAAATGTCATTTCCTCATAAATGATGATCAATTCTGTATCAGAAGTTGATGTAAACCTACAATCTAGAGATTGCTGGGTTGAAAATGAAGAAAACGAACATGTATTTGAAAGAAATTAGTGGTAGGTAAAAATCTTAAACAATTATCCTAATGCAGCTGAGAGACAAATATATACAGTAGAAAATACATAGCTAATTGTTTGCCTAGCTAAAGAGCTATCAATGCATAAATTGCTAGAGTTTATCTCACAAAGAAAATAGTTTTTGACGGACTGCATGGTAATATTTTCTATGTAGAGTTTTGTTGCAGGTCCCACAAACGCAGCACGTACCTTTCTTTGAAACATATGCTAGTAGCTACTAGCAAGACAGCTGATTAATCTCATATTTCATTGTATGTGAACAGATTATCTATTTACATAAAATTTATAAATTGAATTGTAGGTATGGGAAAGTTGGTTCACTTATTCATGAGTTCCCTGAACAATGAGAGTTGCTGAAGTCATGATAATTGTGTAATTACCATCCCATATTGCCCAGTTTCTGTAATGCTGTATGAGACTTATCCTCTGCCAAAACTCTGTCTTGCAAAAATGGGTTTCATCATCACATTCATGTAGACACTTAAATAAGTTGAAAGGTAGGTAATGACTGGACGCTTGATTTGAAACTTATAAAGTTTGTTTTTCAAGGACGAATGAAATTACTTTTTGTGAAACCACCTGGTTTACAAATAACTTGAAAGTGATAACACCAGCTTTTACTAATTGTAGGATTTCCTTTTGTATTCATAAATTTGCCACCCATACTGCAAAGCTACCATTATAACAATTCATCTAATAAACTCAAGAATGAGTTGAAGGCAAGAAAAACTATTTTTTATTACTAAATTAGATTCTAATTATAGTGACATACTGAAAACATAATTCATTAAAGTATCAAGAAATTTTCTTAAAGACTTCAGTGGCATAAAATTTTACAAATTTCACTACTGATAAATATCTTGAAATTACCTCATTAGGCTTAATATTATAATAATGGTGTTGTGATGAGAATGGTTTGCAGGTCACCCAAATCCATCTTTCCCTTTGGTACCCTATGGATGGCTTCAAGTATGTAAATATAATTTTATAGAATATTAAATCCATTTATTTTCAACTATTTCTTGGGAATTAGTCTTTAGCAAGAGTCATCCTTATCAACAGTTTGGGAATCATCTTTTAGTCAAAATTTAATTTCCAAATTCATTATTTCACGATAAATCTAAAGCCTTAAGAATTATTTTTTAATTGAAGATTTTATGATCACTATAATACATATTTTTACTTATACATATAATAGATATTACATATTTTTAATATACATTAATGATATTCCAAACACAACTAAATCCCAAATATGACTCGTTGTCGATGATTGCCTCATCTATCAAGTAATAAAAGATGAAAAAGATTGCAACTTGCTACAAGACGACGTAATCATGTTTGTAAACTGGGTGAAGGAAAAAAATATGCTAGTTAATGCAAGGAAAAGTAAATATATTTGCTACCCATACAAGAGATTGCGTTGATCATACTTATATCACATTGATGAGTGGTCCTGACCCAAGTCGACTTTACTAATATAATTGGTATTACTTTTTAAAATTGTTCCTGAGAGTCAGCATTATTGTAGATTTTTATAATTGATTGAAGTAACAATCGATAAAGTTTTATACAACCATGTTACCGCGCTTTATAGCAGCGCGCGCACGGCTGTAGATAAACAAAAGACATTTGATATGCTGATTTTATGTTTTTTTCTGAAATTAGTTGAGTAATAAATGGTAAAATAAATCAGTTCCTCGTTAGATTCAATTGTGCTTCTCTCCCTTAAAAATCCTCTAAAATAAGTTCTAGTTAGGATGCGGTAGAATTGAGAATTCCTCAGTTTTGTTTATCTTTTTGCATTTCCAAGTTAAGGATGTCAACGGCTAGGTCTATTTATCTGCACATCTTTGTTAACAACTTTTACTGAATTAAATCGAAAGCGTTTTGTACGAGAATCATTCAGAAACAAAATTAGAAGAATATCCAATCTATTTTCCGAAGTAATTTGGGATATTTTCGTTATCTCAGCAATACTGTTAAAGGACGGCTGATTTTTATTATCATATCAGCCCTTTTCTGTGAGGATATTTAAGGTGGAATAACCACAAGAATATTCATATGAGCGTTTGTTCCAAAATATAGCTGAAAATGGAAGTGACTCCCATTCACTCAGTACCTCACCTTATGAACCAATGTTGTGAACTATTGAACATGCAATGGAAAAGAAGTAAGACTGCAAGGTAAACAACGGATTAAGACACTGACTAATTTCTTTTAAACCTAGTCTTTCCTTATAAATTATTAGATAATAAAGGTCTTTTCTTTTATCATTGAGGTTTAGAGTTGTGTCATCTGTGTAAGGTCAGCTTGCCATTTTGGCATCATTCAATATTACTTGCTCTCTTACTTTAACAAAATATTGGAAAATCTTTTGATAATATTTTAACACCTTAATTTTACAGTTAAAAACCAGAATTTTGGATTTCCTTTACTCCTAATTTCTAATTAACCAAGTTTTGTAATGACAGGTTAAGAAGTTTAAGTACGTCGTGTGATCAGCTACCTACGTGCCTTGTATTAATTAAAAATGAAAACAACACTATAAAAGTAATTGGTCATAGTAAATTATCAAGAATACCAACTGTTCCGGAAGGGTGCTTTGTTGAATCAGGTAAGCAAAAGTCTTTATAAAAAAGTTTTCATCACTGCTCCGGTTAATTTTCTTATGCTCCTAACAGTTGTTATACACCCAGATTTGCGAAGAAGAGGCTTAGGAAAATATCTGATGATCGAAACGGAAGATTATGCCAAAAGGTAAAGAGCGTAGAAATAGTAGAAATTATTGAAATCTATACACTTTGAAGACCTATTTTGTTCACCTGCTTACAGACGTGGATTTACCTCTATCTTTTTGTCAACTCATGATCAAGAAATATTTTACGGGAAACTAGGATATAGTGTATGTCCTCCTATATCCATATATGGAACATCAATTGGAAAAAAACCAATCAAGGTAAGTTTACAGTTACTTCTCCTGGTGTTTATTTTGCTACCCTAGAGTACGTCATTAACACATTCTTTACTATCTGAAACAGGGAGAAATTCGCGTACCGATTAAAGAAGCTTCACCTGTTGATTCATTTCATCGTTGTGGGGAAAAGGAATTATTAAGCAAAACATTGAAATCTCCTCCGCCACCACCACCCCCACCTCCTCCAGTGCTAATGAATGAAAAATATGGAGAGCTCAAGAAAATTTTTATGAATAAACAGCTGGTTTGATATTTTTCATTTTTCTACTCATTTTCCTTCAACCTACTAATTTATTAGCGTAAGCATTCTTTATTTCCATTAAGTGAATGCAGTTGGGTCTGCGAATTATTCTTTTGAATAATAAACTGCAACTATTGCAATTTTTTCAGTAAAATTCACCATTTAAAAATTACCAAATATTTTTCTTTAAAAATTGTTAGTTTGGCTATTCTACAAGGAGATTGAAATGGATAATCTTACTCAGTAATTTTCAGAAGTACAGTACGTAGTGGTATAGAAGTTGGCCTGTTATTCTGTGAGGTATGTGAAATTTATGATTTTATTTGCATTATGAGATAACTACGATAATAAGGTCAACTGATATTATGGTGTTCAAAAATATTTTGTGATAAAATTGGTTTTCTGTAATCTCCATTGAATAGGCTTTCAGGAATGAGAGTTTTCGTCTGAAGTAAAGGAGTTGGGATGTAGTAACTATGGTAAATGATGCATTACAAGTGCTATAGGGAAAGTTTTATGGGGCAATTTACCTCAGAGAGGTAAAGTTTTAATTGTTATTATCTGATGATTTAGTCAACATTTAGCATGGCAAGGCATACTAGGCTTAAACTATCATCTTATACCCTTCCATAATTGGTAAAAATGATGAGATATTGTGCATGCCTCTTTCAAGTAGTTAAATTTAAATTAAATTAATAAATAATTTTATAGATATATTCAACATGATATAAAATTAGTACACATTGCTACAATTGTTTTTGGGAGATATAATGTCATGCATTTGAAGATAATTGAGAAATTTACACTCTTTTAGCATGAAGTCGGTGCAACTGATCACACATCATATTTGCTTCAAAATATATATGCAAACCTCAAAAATGTGCACATTACCAAAAGTTTCAGCAAACTAATTCATCATCGTGATTCTCATGGACTAGACTAAAGCTGATAAATGTTTAATAATTGATTATAATCAAAGTACTCAAGAATATGGGAAAATTTTCAGAAACTAGTTATTTGTTATGAGTGTTTGTGAAATGGATTCATATAATATATAATATCCATAAAATGTGAAATGGGAATCACTTTTAGGTCATGAAGGAAACGCAAACAATTTATATTTAAAAAAATTTTTTAAATTTAGAGAAGTAATGGTAGTTTCTAAAAACTAGCTCCAACTTATAATGCACCCAAGATAACAGAATTCCTTAATTTGATATATGTTTGCATTGCCCGAGATTAAATTAACATGTAGTACATCATCAATATCATTGTGTGATGGCTATGCCTTGTCTCTGCATCCAGGAGTTCCTATCTTCAGCCATTCTCTCGAGTTTGTGGTACCCATACACTGCCATCCTTGTCTGGATATCTTTAATATATTTCTTCCTAGGTCTTCACCTTCCTTTCATTTCCAAAAATTTTCCTTCTAGCATTTGAAAGAAAAAAATGTTTTAGGAAAGTGATGCTTCATAATGAAAACAAGAAAATCACTTGCATTAACCTTTCTTGGGTATGCTGTTTTATAGAAAAGAAACCTGGACATTAGAAAAAATGGAATGGTCTTATTTGGAAGCGACTGTTGTATGATTCCAGAGAAGGATGCTAAGAATAAAATAAATGGATTGATGGCTTAACTGCCCTCATAGGGAAAGGCCTAGCTAGATAAAGTTCATGTTAGGGGATATGTTGTAAATTTAATCAAATCCCACCTATGTTGTTGTATGTAGACTGTATCATGAGTAAGCTAGGTTAGTTATCATAGTTATATATTTATTTATTTATTTACGGGCAAGTACCCAATTTCAAAGATACAAAAATATATATATAAATATAGTTAATACTAATTAACAATATTTTTTTTAAATACATACATTTGCAAAAATTTGTATTATAAAAAATATTAAATTACTCTATATATTCTAGTATAAGGTAACTCGAGACACCACCATAGTATCACATTACATTTTGGTGATTTTTATCATAATTATAATAAACAGTTTATTTATACATTTTAAAAGTGATAAGGGGGCAGAAGCCCAATTTCACAATAAAAAATTATTTATTAATTTTGTAATAGTATAACTAATGTATGATATTCACTAGAGAGAGTAAGAAGTCTCTATAAGTTCATTGATGGCCAGGAATTTCATTAGTCTCAGTTTACTAAATGCATTTTCCGTAGTTGAAATCAATGGGACAGCAATTTAAAGAAAGAGTTCAAATGAAAAAAAATGTTCTCAACAAATTTGGTGTATATAAGAAAATGAATTAAATGTCACCATTAGTAAATTAATTCTTTAATTGTAATCTACACAATCCTGTCTCTTTTATTGATAACCTTTTTTAGTTTCAAGATGCAAGTTTTGTTAATTAAATACCATCAAAGGTCTTTTTTGACTTAAAACTAGATAATGTTCTAGATCATTAGTTATAATGACTTATTTCTAAGAATTTTGCTTGTTTTAAAGGAGAAAATCTTAGAAAATAGAATTGTGCTTATTTCTAAGAAATGTGCTTATTTTACATAGTGCATGCCTATTTTGTCTTATTTCATCCAGATTGAAGACAATTGAATCGTAAAATTCACATTTTATGTAGTAAGAAGTGCCTTGGAGAACTTGAGGGAGTATAAACTCTCAGCATTATGGCGACCATTTATTGCATAATGTTGCGACTATTTATTGCATGTAAAGGATAATTCCTTATGTATAAATCTCAACATGACCTGTGGTGATGCATGAACTGCTTTCTAAAGACAAAGAATTGCTGGAGAAAATCATTGGCAATGCAAAATATTGCAAATAAAATTTCTTTACCTATTGCATCTTATTTTCTGTTGAGAAATCTTATTTTTGGGTCCCAATCGAAGGTAGCCCTGATTATAAGTTGAGTAAGCTGTCCAAAATTGAAGAATTAAATTATAATGTCTGTATACATTGGGGTTATTTATATATTTTACAGGTTTTATGAAATTAATTGGCAAAATTACTTAGAACAATATTTAAATAGCAGTGAACGTTGTAGTAATCAGATGGCCAGAATTTTAGGAAACAGATGCAATTGAAATGACTGTTAGTGTGAGTGGTCCCAAGTCACCAACCACCATTATTTGTAGTAATATATACTACCAAGGCATTTAGTGCAAATAGTGATTGAACATCTGTCATTTCATGGTAGAACTAAATTGTTTTTCTTATTTTAAGAGTAAATTTTTGGAAACACGGTGATGTTAACTTTTCAATCTTTCTCATGACCAGGGTCTTTAGGATATGAAAACGTTTCATCAAATTCCCTTTAGCACCAAATACAAAATTCTGCCCTCCACATGTGCCCAAGTTTCCTTGCCATTACAATAACAATGGATGATTAATATAAATGGTATTTCATGATGCTTCTCTGCAATGCTTTTCCTGAATTATTTTTTCTAATAGAGTTAAATTAGCATACATCAGAAGGCCATTTAAAATGGTGGAATGCTATTTTCTATAACGCTACTTAAAAAAACCTCTGGAATTGGCATCTGGTAGCATAACAAAGTTTATTGAGACTCGAGATTGTAAATACATCTAAGCAAAGCACTCAAAATATATGAAAGTACTCTAAAAATAACAGGAAAGACATCTTTCCATTTTTGATATGTTACTTAATCTCAGTCCAAACATGGTAGAATATGAATTAAATACTTTTTCCAATGTATGAAGGCAAGTGAAAACATTTTGGAATTATGGATTTTTGGAACCCTTTGCAGTCATTAAGGACCTATTTTATTAGTGGAGTGGAAATAGTAAGTCTCATTGCATTGCTCCTTAGATCTGAACTAAGAGGGAATGAAGTTTTTTTGTACGTGTGATTTGTGTAATCTAACAATTAGAGCTTTGCTGTGGAAAATATTTTCAAGGATGGAAAACTTTTGATTGCATTTTATGATTGATAGAAGCTATGTAAGCAACCCCAAACATTGATAAGAGATATAATATGACAGTAAATATTCTTGAAGTAGTGCATTAATTTATTGTCAGTGATAATGTATGCGTAGCTGATTAATTAATAATAACAATGACTGTATTGTTATGGAGAACATATCGCCAAAAGTAATGAAATACTTCTGTAATCTCTCTAGATGATATATAAAAGCAGATGTGAAGGTAAATAGGTTGCTGAATACTAATAATAATTTTCAAGCATCTTGTAATAAATTAAAGAAATGTTATCTTTGCATTATGCATAAGGTAAACAATGCACTATAATGCCATAGTTGGAAATAACAGGAAAAAAATGTTGTTCAAAAATGCCTTTATTTTCATAATAATTTGGTACATATTAAAAAAACTACATTCTACCAATGTATGTACTCTCTCTACAGCACCATTTTCATAATTTCCCAAGGAATGCTGGTGTAAATCATTGAGCAGGCTTTGCAATACCACAGGTCTGCTGGTAGTGCTCAGGCATGGTTAAACTCTTAACTAAAAAGTCTCCAAGATCATACTTCGATACAACACGTCCCGGAGATTTGTCATGTGTGACTATGTAATTATCAGTAGGAGGTTCATCTGTAAAAGGTAATTATAAGTATATTAGCTGACATTTTTATAGAAATTTTAGTAGCTATGGGAAACAATCACTCAATGAAACAAATACTATGATCCTTTGAGTAATATATGAATTAGAAAATTGTTGAGAAAATTACCTCAGTAAATCAAGGTATATTGTGTTATATATGTGAACGTTTGTGGCAAGAATAATGATTTAAAAGATAAGAAGAGTCAGTAGGGAGAGCTGAAATTAGATTTAAGATAAGAATCTGTTTTACCAAACCTTTCTTCATCTCTTTGGAAAGCATAATGCCATGATTTATTACCTAGCAAAACATCTACATGATGCCAGCACTGAATATATGGGAACAGAACACATCTAATTTTGAGGAACAACACATTCTCCACTGTCTATAATTCTGATGCTGATTGTTAGATATATTTTCACAAAATACTGATGATTATGAACATTTTTAGCTAAAAATGAATGTACTAAATTACATTTTTACATGTTCCTTTGGTATACATTTTTAATTGCTATAAGCTTTCCTTAGGAGATTTGACTTAAATTAACGATCAACCACCAACAAGAATTATGCATTTACACTGGGATTCATTAAAATGAGCTTCACATGGGACCCAGACATGTTTTCTTTTATCATATTCACCAAAATAATTATGATCAATTCAAACACACGCATCAAAGAAAGGACAAAAATTTTCTTTAATATATACTGTCCAATTTAATCTTAAAGCATATTCCTTAAAACTAATAAAAAAATCAGAAAGCTCCAATACGCTAATAGAGGCAACTACTAACAATGTCAGTCTAACTCTGCATATTATGCAACATATATCTTCAAAACCTTCATTTACATCCATTGGCGGAAGAGGAAATTATATTCGTACGAAAAAAGGAAATAATTAAAAAAACCTAAAATTATTTTCCGAGATCTCTAACAGGTAAACACGTAGTCATCTTAACTGGTAACAGCCAATAAGTGACATACCGGCAATGTGCGGAGGTAAAACGGCGATCCATTTCAAATCGCTTGTTTTCAAATGATTGTACATCCTAAGATGGTCAGCGTTCAGGTCAATGAAACGGGGAGGCAATTTTTCTGGTTCCCAAAAAAGGAAAGCTGCGCAAGAAAACGACAGTATGTAAGTTAGTAAATAATCTCATTGGTAAATAATATTACATCTGATAAAGCAGATATTTCATACAATATACAATACATACATTCATAGTCATACCTATCGTTTTAAATATACTCAAAAACGACAGTATAATCTGATTTACCTGATATACAGACCGAAACGACTTCTACTCCAGCGGATTTCATTTGAGTGATGATATTCTTCATACCCTCCGATAATACCGTGGTAGGGCCTGAAAGTTTTCAAAGGAAAAGCGGATGTCTCAGTTTTGAACATTTTGTAGAATCCTTAAATAACACACTAAAACCTTACTGAGGTCGTTTCTTGTCCCAAGTGCAACAACAACTGCATCCTGCCCCTCGAGAGCTTTTTTCACATCCGCTTCATTCAGAACGTCACCTTGTACGATATCCACCTCTGATTTCAGATTATCAGGAAGTTTTCCTGGATCCCTCACGAACGCTCTCACTTTGAATGCTAAAAGATATATATCGGAAGTTAACAAAAGTATCTTCAAAACAGTAACAAAATAATTTTTCCACGAATAAACACCTCTCTTCAATGCAGCTTGCAGGACACATAATCCAGTATTGCCAGAAGAGCCAAAAACTACCACAGACTTCATTCTCCTAAAAATGCACTCTTACTAATTTATCAGTGAGTTATATTAATTTATGGTGGTTCTCTTAATGTCAACACTGTAAGATAGCCTATGCCGATGATGCCGGTCCTCCACGACAACAACTACCAACATATATGATTTCAAAGTTGATGTGGAACATGACAATGTTGCCTGCGTTGTCTGCTTCAAAATTGCTCATTGAAACCATGATTGAAATCCCTAAAATTCGTTGTTAGACTTTATTTACATTTCTAAATTTAGAATCTCTTCTTTTATCAGGCCGCACTAAGAAGAAAAAAGGAGTCGGATTTTGCTATCCTACAGGTCACCATAATTGCAAAGATGAAAGTATAAAAAGTCAAGTGCTGTTATATTTACCACTTCAAGTAAATGTACATACATACATATGAGATATTAAATGACTTAATTAGGAATGTATTTTAATAAAATTTCAGAGGTGTAATTTTTAAAGTGCTTACATAAATTGATAAACAGATAATTACGAAAATAAAAATATTATATAATTAATTCTACAAGAAAATAAGAAAATTCATAACGAGTTATATCCTTTATTCCAAAACAAGTTTTCTATACTTTCAAAAATTTAAGAAGCAAAAAATATTTTTTTACAATGAAAAATTGAACCGATTGCAGCAAAATGGAAAGAACTATAAAGAATAAAATGTTCAGTTGTACGTCGTGTAGCAGATCCAGTTGTAATGAGATTTCTCGAGCATATCAATGGCCTGGCAATTTATCTTCCTAAACAGATATGCCACCTTGAATTTTACATCTTTTTATTTTGAATTACGGACCCTATTCTGTATTAGGCAGAAGACCTTTGTGAATACTTGAACCATTCAATAGATGTCACCAGCAGTGCTAATTTGAGCATCTTTCAGCGGAGTTTTTAGTTTTACTAAACGAGACTAAGCCAGCGATATTGGGTTGTTAGCAAGATTTGCTTGCTTCAAAACTAATTCCTGGATGTTTTCAACTGAGAATTTGGAAATATTTTTAATTTAAAATTCTTTTTGTGTTAAATAGATTAATGAAACGCATCAAACATCTGTCTTTACAATAGATGGTACGTATGCACATGGTGTACTCCTTGTATTTATAAATATTTTTACTTTTCTGAGATTATGTCTAATGAAATTCCAGGGATTAAATGAAACTTAGGATATAATTCTCAAAACTTTGTTATTCCTCAGGTTTAGAAGCCACATTTGCAATGGATATCAGCGGAGCAATTGATAAGAACCTCTGAATTTCAGAGCTAACTTCTTACATGAAAGTGGGACAGAATTAAAAGATAAGCCTAAGCAAGCCCGGTTTACTTTAAAAAGGAATTAAGGGTTATTAAGACTCGTTTCTGAGAATAAATAATGATAAATTTAATGGTTTATTAGCATAATGTATTCCAGTTGTGGAACCAACTACAGACTTTTCCCTCTCTTAGGCCACCACTGTG
Source organism: Sympetrum striolatum (assembly GCA_947579665.1). Taxonomy (NCBI): domain Eukaryota; kingdom Metazoa; phylum Arthropoda; class Insecta; order Odonata; family Libellulidae; genus Sympetrum; species Sympetrum striolatum. The sequence goes on along the minus strand of OX388351.1, from coordinate 43,987,291 downwards.
TACTACATTATTTGGTTTGTAAGTTTGCATTATGGTTGTTTATTTAGAATAGGAAAATGTATAAAATATTAAGATTTTTGATTAATGTATTATTACATATCAACTTATTTACATGGAATTTTGGGAGACAGCAATTATGATGTTAATTAATGCTTGAAATAATGAAGTACTGCATTATATAAGCCTATGAATATAGCTAAAGATTTAAATTATAACAGAGCCATTGCTATTTTGAAGATATGCTTGAAAAAATACTATTCATGGAACTTTAATCTAGAATTTTGTTTGTAAAATATATTTTATGTATGTTTATTTAAGTTTTTACAGTATGATTGAAATGTTTAACTTTCTGAACTATTTGATACACAGCATCTTTTAAAATGATAAAAGTTAATTACAGCCTCACAGGATGTTTCATGTTCTCATTTCCCAGTCTCTTTGATTTTTTTCTTTTATGCTCTAAACTTCATCAATTTACATTTGTCTATCTCCATTTATATGATTTCTACAGTAGTTTTATATTATATTATTATTTGATTGAGTTAATTCAAGATTATTTGACATGCCTGCTCTGTTTTACTATGATTTTATTTAGGCTCCATCTAAAGATTGTGTATTTCTATCTCTTGTCTCCCAGGGACCCATGTGCTGAGGAGTATATGCGGCCTCAGTTCTAGTGGACAAAAAACCAGAAAAGGAATATTAATTAGGTGAGGATGGGTGTTGCCATAACACAGGTATTATAATATTGGAATTTTTTGTGAGTTATCTGCATGAAATTATTTGGCTGGAAGTCTGAAAAGTATTCTCTCTCTATATTCAATGGGAAAGTTAAAATTTCTGTGTAATATCTCAATTTCTTTGTCAGAATATGATGGGATGGCACACATAATGAGTTACACAAAAACTCATACTGCTGAAAACTCACCAAGTTCCGCTTGCATGTTAATCCAGTTTCACTCAAGATGTATTTAAATGGATTGTCTATTTTCCCATATGGAAATTTAAATTTCTTGTTTATTCTTGAGGAAAAATTTGTAGTTACTAATTTCACTGCAAAATAAATCAGAAGGCTCTGGTTATATTTTTCTTTAAATTAAAAATGGTGACCATTGTCTCTCTACGTAGAAGAATTTTGGTCAGTGGAATCTTTGAACACATTTCTTTTAAACTGGTATTTAATAGAAGAAAAGCTGCATTTTTGGGATCATTTTTAGAAATTAAAAACATTTCTTTCTGTTTGTACTTTTACTGTTGATTGGTGATGCTTCAAGCTTTAAATTTTGTACATTAATTCTAATTCATTCACATTGTCACCACCGATCTGGCTGGTTGACATACCTTGAGAGGAATTGAATATATAATTGAAGCGTATGTAGCTGTTCAGAATGTTTAGAGACAATATTCTGGGAGAAGAAAATAATTAACTAATGCAGATTTGAGTGAGCAGTAAAGGTGATACTTCATGCAGCCTGACTACGATGAATGACTACTGAAAATGGATTTCCACCCCATTTTTTTTTGTCCCTGAGCAAGTCAATGATCTTAGTTTTCTATAATGTTGTCTCTGAAAATTCTGAATTGTTCCATCTACTTCAAACTCATCTCCAACACGTCTTATGGTTTGATACCTGGGTGGATCAGTGTAAAATTCACTTCAAAATTGTCTTATTTGAATATCTCCTGCAATTTTGATTTCCAGTAGCTTTTCAACCCAAATTTCTTTCTTGGATATGTTCGTTATTTCTCAGCCATTAAATCTGCAAGACAAGGAAAATGCACAATTAAACCATGGAGTTGATTAATTTAATCATAGAGTTACAAGTCAAATTGTTGATTAATTGTTTGGATTACCTTATGACAAAATAACTAAGAAAAGCTAATGGCAGAATATCAATATGATAAACTTTGATTGGAGGTACCCTAGATTATAAATTAATAGACTTCAACCACTCAGGCCTTGTAAGTAAGGCCCACCCCCATCCAGTCTCTACAGAAATTGTGTTGATGAATTAGCTATAACAAAAAGTAGAATAAAAATCAACTCCTGCTGTCTTTCTAATGCGGAAGTTTATCCACTTTTTCAACATTAAAGGATTGTAGTCCTTATCAGGTATGGATCTAGAAAAAAAATTTTTGGGGGGGTCCGATCGAAAAATTTAAAAATAGAAGATATTTCGGCTTTCACAAAACGTGATGTTAAAATTGTGTTCGACAAACTCGAATTTTTTCGCTAGTGATTGCTTATTAAATTGTGTTTTATTTGCATTATTGAAGTTTCATTTTCGAAAAATAGGCACAAGTGAAATTTCGGGGGGGGGGGGGGGGCACCCCCCTGGATCCATCCCTGGTCCTTATTCTTTTACATTTCCTTTTTGTTTTTCACAGTTAAGCCTATTTTTCTATAATTGTGTGACTTTTATAATTGTTTAATTTATTATTACTTGTATAACCTAAGAGAAATACTATTATTCTTGAAAATTAATTCTAATCATTTTTTCAATTAGTTAAAAAGCACATTCAGTAATTCGTATTCCCTCACAATTTCCATTGAAAGTGTTAAGCAAATTCTCAATAAGAATTTGTGTTCCAGGATAACATCTTGAGTCAATGTAGAATTGACTGTAAAATACCTTTTTCCCAATCATCTTATTTTCCTACTGTTATTCACTATATTTTAAAGAAAAAGAATGCTAATTTAAAGAACATTTTTTTATACTTCTGGTAATATATGAATGAATACAGTAATCAGACTCCACTTCCTACTGATTCAGGAATATCCCCAATTTTTATCGTTGTTAGGTCAACATCCTGGGGAGTCAAGCGCGGGACTGCTTTCAACTAAGGAAAATGCGCTACTCACTTGGCTACTGGAGGGCTATTCTGAGGCCCAAAAGTCTGCAGTAAGTTGCAATAATTACTATGAGAGTCATCGTCATCATGTGGAGGTCTCGCACACCACTGCCATCTCCATTCCCCTCTGTCCATAGCCTTCTCCTTTGTCTCTCAATAATTCTTGATTTTCACCTCATCCACCATTATTCTTCTTCCTCTCTTATTCCTTTCTTCCACTGAGCCTTCTAATGCCACTTGTAGTATTCTATTTCCTCTAATTACGTGGCCTAACCAGTTAGCCTTTCTTTTTCTTATTTCCTTCATCATCCTCCTTTATTCTTTCACTTTAATTAAGATCTCCTCGTTTCTTACCATATCTTCCCATCCCACCTTCTCCACACCCTCATTTCAAATGCCTCAATTCTCTTCCTTTGGCACTTCCTTAACGTCCATGCCTCACATCAATAATTTGCTATGCTCCATATGTAACTCTTGGCTAGCCTTTTTCTCAGCTCCAGATCCAGGTTCTCAGCACAGCAAGTTTATCTTTTGGCTGAAAGCCTCTTTTGCCATTGCTATTCTTGCTTTTATTTCTGCAACGCTTCTCCAATCATCTGTTATCGTAGTTTCTAGGTACCTATAGCTTTTAAGCTTTTCTATTATGCCTTCATTTATTCTCACATTTGCATGATTTTCACAGTTTAGTAGAATCACCTATCATTATAAGAGTATCCAATCTAAAACTAAATATTATGATTTTTATGTTTAGATGTAATACCCTTTTTTAAGGGCAGCTATGTTATCAAATCCTTTTCACGGAAGTAGGCTGTAATTTAAAATAATTAGATGGCAAGTAGAAGTCCAAAGTGTATTTTGATATTTGATGAAAAAATATAACGGTACCGGGACTCGAACCCGAATCTTTCACATCTAAATATGCTTAAACCATGGGCTCCCAGTACCTCAATGGATCGCATTAGCGTTTACGAGGATTTCATGGGCTGCAGACAACCTATTAAGTCTTGCATGCTGAAATTTCATCTCGGATCGTTGCCGACTCATCCAGTATTTTGCAATAATATATTTTGCATAAATGTTCAAGTATTTAATTCCTACTTTTCACTTATTTTGCTCGATTTTGGTCTAAATACGCATTTACAGTTCTCCAGACATCAATCGCTATTGGAAAATCTTTTATGAAAGGGAATGCGTCCCGTTGGTAGCACGTTGGTGACCCCTGTTGTAACCTATCTCGCTGCGCAGTCTCTCTGTTTTCGGGATACTTCTATTGTGCGCAATATTTCAAAAGTTCCTTACTCAAATAGAGGTTTGTCGAGCAAAATACATCGCCAAGCTAAAGTCAAATACGAAGCGCAGTAGGAAAAAAATTCTATACTCTTGGTACAGTCCTGGCCAAAATTAACGCAGCACTTCCCTAGCGATTTTAACGACCGGTGGTGCGTTAATTTTGGCCAGGTGTGTACATAACACTTGAGTAAATAGTATTGGCGATAAACTTTCTTAGCAACAGGATAATACTGTCGTAGATTCGCCAGGGTACTTACTGTCACTCAGGTATCAAATCGATAATGTAGCTTTTGGTTCCTTTACTTTGCAAAAATACCAGTAGAAAGCTTAGAAATTAAATTATTAAATTGCGCAAATGACCTCAACTGGCGATGCACCTTCAATTAAAACTACTACTACCTGTAAAACTGAAGAAAGATAAAAGAAGATCAGGCTGTGGAAGGTAAAAATGATGTTTGTAATGACTTTTCTGAAATCCTGAAAAAAAAATAATTGTCGAATTTCTAAGATGAGCAGCTTCCAAAATCTTTTAAATAACAAGGGGCTCCCGAATGACGAAGTGAATAGCGGGTTTGTCTTTGGTGAAAGCGGCCTCGGGTTTGATTACTGGGAAAGGCTCATAAGTGCAAAATTACAACAGCTGTGAAATCACTTTTGGAAGATTTACTAATTAAGTTTTTAAACCGTCAGTTTTGACCAGTGTATTCGCCTAGCTGAAAGCCCGGGTGTAAGTATTTTTCTATACATTGAAACCAGCTGAACCGATATTTTTGGGCCAAATATTTTTCGAGAAACTTTAAAGCCTCCAGCTCTATTTTCCATGATCATCGTCACTTTATGAGTAGTTCTAACTATTGATCTATCTACCTTTCACCCCTTGCGTTACTTCTTGATAACCCAATATTACATCCAACATCTTTTGCTTTATATTTCCCTCGCTTTCTACTTCCAATTACTTTCACCAGCAACCCTTCTCGACTAAATATTTCACACACCTATTTCCTCTGCCGTCATTTTATTACTTCATTCCAAACCCTCCTTTCTCCTCAACTCCATCACTTCCTTGTTTGTTTTTCTATCACCCCCAACTTCCTTTTACCACCCTGCGTCTCACTCTCATGTCGAAAACCTCCAATCTTCTGATAACTTCCTATCTTAGGGTCTACGTTTCACATCCTTACATGAAAATACTTCACTACCAATCTTCTCAAAACATTTCCTCAATTCCCCTCGTGGAATCTTCGTTTGCTATTCTTCTGACCTCATTTACGCACCTTCTGCCCAAAAGGAGCTCTACGTAAGTAGAGAAATTGTTCTATTCTTCCCAAAGAAAAAGGAACTTGAAAAACGTCTGACGGGGCCGGAAATCGAACCCGGGTCAAGTCCGTTTTTTCCTTGGGAATTTTCCTGGGTGCACGCCCTTATGTGCAAAGTTAACTCAACCCTTTTCCTGGGGTTCTATTATTGTTTAACCTCATCAACCATAATGGATAACTTTTTTCTTTTGTCATTTCACATAAATTATCATTTTTGATGATTTTTTTCCTCCCCAAAATCCCTAAATTTACCATTTAGTTTATTGTATCGTACTTATAAATTGATTTAATCAGTTCCTATACGGACAGTTAAAGAAGTAGAATAGTGCTTCAACAGCCGAGGTTATTTCACATACGATACATGGGCCCCCACTCGGAAACACACCCGGGACAACTTTCAGTGATAGTGAATGCGGTACCCATATACCCAAATCCGTAAGCCCTGAGTTGGCTTTGGCACATTTATTATTTTGCATTATTTTTACCTCTTTTAGAATGCTAAAACGGTTTTTATTCAAGTCCGTATTTTTTCCTTGGGTTTTATACGGTTTATTCTCTTGAATATAAAATTAAGACTTTATCATTTATATATTTCCTTAGCGCTCATAGCGCAATATATTTAAGAGCCCATTGCAAGGTTACCTCAATCTGTGGGTGCAAAATTATGTTAAGTAACTATTTTTAAAACCATTTCTATTAATTTTATAATCTACCGAAAATCTGAAGTGTTTATCTTCTTGAATTCGAATTCTTCCGTCGATTAGATAGTCCTATGATTCTGTGATCACTGTAACTTATTTTTGTTTTTTATTTATTCGTTGCATTTATGTATCTATTCTTTTCTGTATTTTTTCTGTATTTTTTCTGTATCTTTTCTGTATCTTTTATTTGCTATATTTTTTGTATTGATTGATTTATTTATTTGTTGTATTGATTTATATGTTGTATTTATTTTTTGTTGTATTTACTTTTTCTTTGTATTTATATATTCGTTCTATTAATATATTCGTTCTATTAATATATTCGTTCTATTAATATATTCGTTCTGTTAATATATTCGTTGTATTTATTTATAGTTTTGTATTTATTTATTGCATTTATTTATCATCAAATAGTTATATTTATTTTTTAATCATTTTCGTTGCCAATGTATTTTCCGATTCATTCACATGAAAGTATCAGAGATTGCGTCCTACTTATCTTTCGGATTAAATTTTTCATGTTTATCTCTAAAATTAAGCCGTTCTGTTGTTGGAGTGGATTGTTAACTTTATTTCTTATCCTATTTCTCATGATCCACTTTTATAGTATCGTTATATAAATTTTTCATCTCGGCTGCTGAGGTTTAAATCGAAGAAACTGAGTACCCTTCATACCCATACCATATTTTTAATATTTTGTACCTGACGCTGAATTTTCCCTGACAAAAACTACATGATTTTAACTTTCTCCTTCGAAGGTTCAACAATTGATGTAAATGCTTGTGTGATGTTACCAGCTCCAATAGTATTTGTTAATATAAACTATTGAGGTACGAATAATTTATTTGTAAGTATTCGTAGTTGTCAACCATTCGAAGTGTTTGCATCCCATCTGACGTTTTCAGTTTAATTGTAATAAGCTGAATTTAAAACCATCTGCCTGAGAATTTTTCGATTACTTTTCTTTGGTTTTGTAGTTTAACGTTTGGTAAAGCATAGAGAAAAGTGATCTTCCAATTACTTTTGTCACAGTTCTGGTTTTTTTGGCTTCTGAGGTGTACGTGATGCTGAATAATGACTCTGATTAAAGAATGCGAAGAAAAATGTTACTAGAGTCTTTGCGTTTCACTTTCATGGTGGACATGTTTCACTTACTGTTTTCTGGGAATAGCAAGTACAAACTAGCTCACTCCTCGTCTTATCTCATTCCACTCTGATAGCTCTTGGTAGCTAATGTTGGAAGGGGTGATGTTAGAACTAGCCTTCTTCCCCAGAGGTTGATAACATCGCTATTCAAATTGGGTATTCGCTAGAAAGTCGGTAATCCGGTCCTTTCTGTTGTTATCCAAATACAGGTGGCAACGATGTCCGGAGCGCAGACAAAGACGGCCATTGAAGATTTGCAACCTCTAAATTATCAAACCTTGCTCTTTACGTTATAATAGGTTGTTAATGTAGACAACTAGCGAAATTGGCCCTAGGGCATTTCCCTGTAGAACCCCTTATATGATGCTCACTTCTTCGGATAAAATTTCGTCTAACACGACTCGCTGAAATTTCTTTTCAAGCAAAGACTTTACTCATCTACTTACCGGCAGCCAGTAACGTTTTACTGCAGTTGCACCGATAATATTTGGGAACGGGAAGGTGAACTTTTCACTTTATCGGCAAGCGTTAATCTCGATTTATTTTCATGCCTCCAAATGGCGTCTTAAATCGTTCTTGACAATAATTCAACCGCGACAGTGGCAGTCAACGGATCTGTAATAATCTTGCTACAATCACCATTGTCGTCATTACCGTCGCAAAATGGCGGCGGGAGAGTAATGAAATGAACGCCTCTCTCCATTTTAACTCATGGACGGGTTTAATTTCTCCTTCCCGGCATGCGTCGCGCTAATGGGATTTTTCCCTCTCGTTACCCTCTTCTGCTGCTGATTAAGAATTTATTGTCCCCTAAGTGTATCGCGAAGCAGTGGCTTCGGGGGCTTGCTCAGGCGAATAAGGAAATTGTAAAAAGCGGATGCGTTTGGAGAGAAGAGCTTTCTTCTGTGTAGCGCGCCTTTTGTAAATTTGGACGGCTTTCGCCGAGGTGGATGGCGCCCGGAGATAGAAAAAGTTGAAGGGGCGCGGGCGGAGTTATGGAAGTCTTGGAGTAAGCGAGCTGAGTAAATATTTGTGCCTATCTTTGGTATCCAAAAGAGGAGATCTTCCCGAGGTGCTTTTTTCCTTGCGGAGAGCAAGTCTATATTAACCCCCGCCAACTTACAGGGAGTGTGCAAACGGAAATATGCTGATACCTGTCAGCAGTGCGCACCAAACTTAGGGTGCACTCGTGAATTATAGATTGTGCTCAAGGGTGGAATTGGTGTGCATTCAGATCAGCGGCGGTTCGGTGCACAAATTGGGCCTTAAGGACCTAAGTCACTCGTCATCTCTAAGAAATCATAAATTATGAGAAAATTAAATGGACCATCTTCCTCAGAATTTTGTCTTGGTTTTACGGCTATTTTCTTCTACTAGTTGACTACAGAGATAGTTTACGACCATTAATTATAAACTGGGATCTATATAAATCTTTGAGGTTTAAAACCGTCTTTGTTAGCAAGAAAACAATTCTTATACTCTCAGGGATAACAATTTGGTTATTTAAATGTACATTGGGAGATTCCTAAAAGGCTTATAAATCGGGACCTCACGTTTTTTTCAGAACCGGTGACAGTACAAGTACAGAACGCTCACAGATACTGCTTTGGAGTGATTTTTAATCTCTAATTCAATAATCAACAATTCCATTTTTTCTCACGACAAAAATAACTCTTTAGCGTCTCATTTAAATTAATTTATAGCCTATTTTCAATTATTTACAGAATGATGCGACGTAGGTCCGATTGAAATATCGTAGCCGTGTAGAGGAACTTCTAAGTATTGGGGTTTTAAATAGTTCTTTCACTTGAGTAAATTCAAGAACATTGAGAGTTCTAATTGTTTTGTTTCTTTCTAAAATAATGGTGGAATTGTAATGACGTCCGTTGTATTGTTTCTAAATCTGTTATTAAAAATATACCGGATAAATTTCCATATAAGTCTGCAATAAATTCACAACTACGGAAGGAACTATTTATCTATTACGAAGAGAGAGATGTCATAAACATGTTTGGGCTTTTCTTGCGAGAGACTAGGTCCTAGAATCTATATACCCTATCGGAGTCTACAGGATTTAATTTATACCGGAAATACTCCCCTATAAGCATCCCTGTCCCTAAACTAAAATACATCCATTAATGAAACTCATGCCTTTCAATATCTCATCCCTTTAGGGAATTTCTAGTAGGGAACTAATTTGTTGGCTGGAAGATTCTCAGTAGCAGTAGCAGTGAGATCAGTCCAAAAATAAGTCTCGAGAGATGCGGTTCCTCATTTCAAGAATCGCTCGTTCACATTCACGAATTGCATAAATTAGTCTGGAGGAAATGGGATTTTTTATGTTTATCAAAAAGTGACATATCTTTGCGATGGAAATCGCAAATGATTATGATTATAGATCAATTACAGAGAATGAAAAAAAAACCCCTTCGGTCCTTTCAATTCGCACAAATTGGAAAACGAAAGAATTAACACACTTATACATACTTTACATACGAAAGCTATTCTCCAACATGAATTTCATCACTAATATCTTGAATTGAAAATTTTGTCACTTCTACAAGCTTGAAAGCTGGCTTTGTATTAAGAGCTACTAGCACTTAGAACTAATACTAGCAATTTTTTATGACTAATTTTTTTTATGGCTCTAATACGACTAATTTTGACAACCTACAAGAGAATCAGGGTCATATCAAACCGGAAACTTCCCAGATTCTTTTGCCACTATCTCGACTCTATCACCAGACCGTATTAAATTTGCACGCGTCTTTAATGTTTGCTTACAGGGAAGCTGTAATTGGGTTATTCATTACGAAAATTTTGATTTCTTTTTCTGCAGATAAGAACCAGCGTCGTCTAACAAAAAATGCCCTATGAAAATTGCGCCTACAATTATCCTTTATTCCTTGCCTGAAACACGACAATCTGGAGGTAATTTTCAGTTTAAGAAGTTTCAATTTACAACAACAGACCATAGAATATTCTATCTTGATTAGAGTTCAAATATCATCGCTCCGAAAAATTAATTGGCATAAATCCTTGTTATTTCATAAACTTGCGAAGCTTTTAAAATAATTGTAAAATTATATATCATGCACTCCGATCTTTTTTGATTTTTGATGATTTTCTGATCAAGTCAATGTCGCTTTTAGTTAAAATATGTGAACATGAATCAATCCACTTATGAAAGCACCCTTTATGAAATAGCAGTATTAACTAACCTCTTACTTATTTATTACTCTTTTACTATAAATTACCTCCGGAGAGTGACAATAAGTCAGGCGTCGGCTTCAGCCTTGACAACTATCTACAAAAACAATATTAAAAAGTTTTCTGATTTAAAAATTTTTAATACTTAAATACTTTAAATATTGTTAAAACCTTAACGCATACTAAGCTATTTAGGAAATTTAACTAATTCAACGCTTTCGCGTTACATTGTTAACTTATTCATATTGTTCTCATTGTTTACTCTTCTGTTACCCTAAATTTGATATTTACTCGCACAAAATCACAAATACTACAACTTGAATAATGATATAAGTCACGTTTACTTGGTGCATGCCTTTATGTGTAAAGTCACCTCAACCCTTTCCTTATACTTAACGTATGTTAGGCTATTTAGGGAAATTTGCCGTAGTCAATTCCTTTGCGCTACAATGCTGACATTTATTTACATTGTGCGCAATGCGTACCCTTCCATTAGCCTAGATTTGGTAACAATCACGCGAAACAGTTTTTTAAATGAATAAACTATCTAAACTAGTCAATAACTATCTAACCATGAGAAATGGATAAGATTTACTAATCTGTGGTCTTAGTATGTCTATTAATAACCATTAACAATGCGGAACTCCTTTTCTCTTGTTTAATTCAACAGCAACTTAGCGACCAAGATAAATCTCCAAATCAGGGATACAAATGTAGTGAAATAATATAAAAATCCACGACTTGGAGCAATCTCGCGATGTACTGACTTAGGCATATTCCTTCCCGATTGCGATTCAAGGCAGAGGCGTAGGAGTTGAATTTATAACCTTTCGTCGGAATCGCGAATGTTGAAGTGGGAGGGAAAACAAAGCGCTCTTCTTTTGTCATTTTTGCCGAAGGAAGACTTAGTGGAACGGAAGTGAAGGGAATTTTCAACATGGCCGCGAGCCAAGTTTGCTTTCTCCAGCGGCTGTTTTTTCGATCCCTGATAAAACAACTCAATCCTGCATTATCTTGGGGGCTTTTAGGAAATGTATTTAGCGGCAGAGATTCGCAGATCCGCCGGGAATTTTCATTTTACCGCCTTTTTCTCCTCCTCTAATGGCCTCCTCTTATTAAATCCCACGGAGTATTGTTTCCTCCGGTAAAATCACGAAGGACTCCGGAAAGACATCGATCTCCGACTTGTAACTCATTCTTTTATTCTTATGCAAAGATAGATAGAAAAGAGAGGTATTTGGTCTACTTGAACATCTCTCTAAAACTGTGAACCCTTGAATTAGCGTTACGAAATGGAACAAAGTTAATACGATTTACAGTGTGATGATGTCTTGTACAAATACGTCATATAATGTAAAGAGAAGATCATGTAATTTTTTCAGAATAAGTTTTGATGAATATATACGACCTAATGATGCCGAAAACTTTCTGAAGTTTCAAAAAGAAATAAGAGACAGAACACTTCTTATTTCATATTTTAAAGGAAATTTTACTATTGTTTATTTTGTACAGTATTCCAAAAACTGCGAATTAAATATTCCTCTATCTCCTTTTCCTTTTTGTTGCGTTGGAGTTCCACAAAGCGACGTCTTATCGTCAAATCTTGTTGGTTGTTGGCATGTTTAACTGTTTTCTACCGACCAAGAGTTGATAGAGAATGAAATCCTAATTTAATAATGCTAAGGTAATATAAATTTTATCACCACCCTGCCCTTGTTATCTTTTCCTGTTTTCCTGCTGCTTCTTCAAAAGTGGAGATTTTTTCCCAAAAACCAACCCTTTCCTTTTGTTTTTCCTCTTTTTTAATCTTTGTAATGTATTTTGTCTTGTAAGAACTATTATGTAAAACAACTTAAGTGTAAATTGCATATGAGGAGTAAGTTGAAGCAATGATGGAAGTTATCCAGTTGTTTTTAGGAACAGGAGGTTTCCTGTTCAAAATTTATCTCCGTTCCACGAATATAATTTACTCACTAATGTGTCGGAATTCCTTATTTTACTTCAGTTTTCTTCCTCTGTATTGTCTATGATTTAATTTCACAGATCTTCAAATAAAGATGGCTTCAACCTCATTCTAAGGAGATCCCTTGATTTCTCAATGGAGTTGTGTACCCTAAAATTTTCTTAAAGCCCTCTCATTCTCTTCTTGGTAATTAACCTCTCCCTGAATATCATCCAAAAGCTTACATCTGTGTCTTCTTATGAGTTATCCTGTGTTTTCCTCGGCATCCTCCATTTAGTGTATTTATTCCTTGATCATTGCAATTCTGATTCCATTTCCTAACGATTTGACTCTTTTCCATTTGTCATTTCGACGAGGATAGAAAAATATGTAGGACAAAACGGGGTAATGTGGCAAAACGTGATACAGGGGTTTTTCAGTCCAATTAGTACTATTATATAAGGAAAAACGACTTAATTTCATCGGATTGACATGACAAACTAGCGTTCAAGCAATTTACGCCATTCCATGCTCCTTTGTGTTTCAGAACACTCCGTCGAATTTTCACTCGTCGCTTTTGTAATTTTGGGCATCTATTCCTGATGTATGCAAGTAGTAATTCGTTGTAGTACTTAAGTATCACTACTAAAATTTTGTTAAATGAATCGTAATCTACGTTTCTATGTGGTCAAATTCCAAGGAAAAACGGTTTTGAAAAAAGTCTTACAGGGCCGGGAATCGAACCCGGGATCTTCCTCTATCCGGGAGGCTGCCTTAACAGGCTGCAAAGTACCTTTAACCCTTTCCCTGTTCAATGTTTATTAGCGGGGGAACTGGATTAAATTTGTCACTTGCTTTAAGTGAGCACTCGATAGGTGCGTCAGATTAGATAGTGAAGACGATGAGGCCACCCACATAAGTGTATTATATGAATGAATTGTGTATTTCATGCTCTACATAGGTTATCTTTTGATTTTCTAAAGTTTTTCAAGTTAATTTTTAGGCCTATAACATTTTATCATCTTTGTAACATAGTATCCCATTTTGCCCGAAGGTTAGCAAAAACGGGGATGATTACTTTTTTTAAAAACAGTTAATAATACAAAAATGCTAAATGTACAATTCCAAATATATGAATTTTTACAAAGTTAACATTGTAATATTGATTTATATACCATAATATCGTAACTTTTTACTTTCGCTATACACCAAAAAATTCTGAGAAAATTAAGTATTCCGTACTGCCCCACCTTCCGCTATATTTAATTTAATTTTGTCACAGTATGGATCGTAGCTGTGATGATATGAAAGTTTATGAGCGAATAATAACACTTATTAAGGTCTCTCCTTATGGAACAATAGTAGAAGTGTTATTCGTAGAGTCATTGTGCTTCACTTACGTGTATATGTTATAGCATTTTGGCTCAGTGTGGAAAGCAATAGCAAACTACCTCATTCCTCTCTATTAGCTTTAGGTAGCTAATGTAATACAGGCAACAATCGTCCTTCGCAATGTATACTTTACAGATGGATCATACCAGCTTTGTATATGATCCACTCATTTAATTTGTCCCCACTATAATTCTTCAATCTAAATCCCTGTTTGCTAATATCTTAATATCCTGTTCTCTCATATTAAAATTTAACTAAGGATAAACGACAGTTTCTTCTAACTTCCATACAATTTAGATTATTTGCTGTCTATCTCTACTCGCGATTTTGGTTATGTAGATTATGTATCCGTCTATCTTCTAAATCTATTCCAGTTTTATTTGATTTTCTCGTCAACATTAGCCATTGCACTTTAGATATCTTTCTCGCTGTAATGAGATCAAATGAACCCAACCTTAACTAATTCAGCCTTTCTTTCTTCAAGTGTCTACATCATTCCCGCTGTATCCTTACTAACTTTCCATTTCGTAGAACTTATCTTCTGGAATTTAAATCCCATAAAAACCTGTTACAGTTATTGGTTGAGTCCAAAATAGGATTCCTTTTCGAAAGTTTGGATGGACCAGATCAGAAAACTCATGTGGATTTTCTACAATTATAGTGACAATAGTTAATTTTCCTTTTATTATACTATTGAAAATATTTCAGCCTCTGAGTAGTGTAATTTGTTAAAACATTTGTTGAAATTATATGTTATTTAAGAACGATCTCATTAAATTAAAGAGTAAGGTTAGATTATTTGCTGATGTTACCCTTATATACCGAGAGATTTTGTCAGAAAACGAGTGTAATGTACTTCAAAACGACCTGGACGTAATATCAGGATGGTGTAAAGATTGGCAGCTGGATTTAAATATAAATTAAATGCGTTGCCATGAGTTTTACGCGCTCCACAAACATAATTCTCGCGCAGTATCAAATTTCAGGGCATCCATTAGAGTTAGTGCACGACAACAAATGCCTAGGAGTCACCTTTAGCAGTAATTTATCTTTTAAAGAACATATTCGAGATGCGATAGGAAAAGCGAATAGAATGCAAAGATTAACTGGTAGAACGTTGAGAGGATGCTCATCGAGAGTCAAAGAAATAGCTTATTTTTCTCTTATTCGGCCGAGTCTAGAATACTGCTGTGCGGTTTGGGACCCGCACGAAGTAGGTTTAGTCTCAGATTTAGAGATGGTCCAGCGTAGAGTAGCCCGATTCGTTTGCGGGGATTACATGTTTGAGATGATAACGGCAATGATAGAGCCCCTCGGTTGGAATTCACTACAGATGAGAAGATCTGAATATTGTCGGAAACTTTTCGAAAAGTTCATTCGCTCAGAATTTATAGACGAAGTAAGTGAAATATTAGTGTCAGTAAGGAGCGAACGCGATCTCCGAGAGGCATCGACGAAGTGTTAAGGAATGAATGATGGTGGTGTACACCCATTGCCATACGCCTCTGGCAGCTCGCAGGGTATATCTAAATCTAAATCTAAGAGATTTATACTTTTTATCCGTCTGTTCCTCTTTATTTAAACTGTAGAATATTCCAATATGAAACGAAAGTATTTACTTATCTGTTGCTGAAAACATTTAAAAGTGAATGTATTTCCTTAAAGTTGAAAATTTTGCTATTTTTATTAGTAATTTTCGCAGGTTTTATACAACTTCTTCTTGTAGGGTATTTATTTTTCTGTTTTTATTGGTTTATTTTCCTCCGTCTTTACCATTAAATAAAATTGCAAAGGAATGGAAGTGGAGGGTTGGTATTTCTAATCTAGACCCCAATAAAGTCGATTCTGTTCTGTTTGTCACAGCAAATTTCATCACCACAATTGAAGAAATCGTAAGAATAAATCCGAGTGGAAATTGAATCAGGTGCATTTCTCGTTTAATCTTACTTTCCGGGGATTTCACCCAATAAAATACGTCATTATCCTCGTTCTTTTATAATTCATCGCGATGGGCCAGTTTGCGCAGTCATTTGATTCCGGAAAGATCGAGAAATAAGTCCACAAACGCGGACGATAACTCTCAAGGGAATTCGCAAGTTTCCAGCCCAATGTTTTGCCTCAAATCAGATTTTCGTTTTTCCTACAAACAGAACTTAATCGTTTTCACATATGAAAGAGATATAAGGGCGGATTGTAAAATTGATAAATCCGTAAGGAAAAGGGGGAAAGGACAGCTTAGGAGTTGCATGCACAAGGGAAGTTGTGCAGAGGATGTTTGAGTCGGGTAAACACGTGCTCATTCTGAGCCCATGTGTATATTTACATCAAGTTGAGAAACTCCTCTCTCCTCACGTAATCCCTTGCGCGTCTACCTTCTGATGTCCCTTTTCATGTTTCTCTAAAGTTGTAATCATCGCTGCCTCCCTGAATTATGAGTGGTTTCAACGATGTACGGAAAAATCTATTATTAGCCGTGCAAACGATCAAATACATACTCCTCTTGTATAAATACACACTTTATTCCACCCTCTTTTTCTTAAGGACATTAATTCTACTTAATTCGCTATTCCCCCCACGTTCTCTGGTGTGTCTTGTTTACTCTATCTCCGCGGATTTTATCTCAGTTTGTTTTTTTAAGTATTTGCCATCCTTACACTCGTTTCTTTATTTATTTATTTACTTAATTTTTCTTCTGTTTCATTCTCCGTCTTATCAAACTGTTATTCACTGTCCTATCTATTTTACAGATTTTTATCATTTTTTGAGGGAGATTTACGCGGTTTATGCTAGTTTTTTTCTTTACCAGAAACCCTCTTATTGCCTTTTTTCCCATTTCTTTGTCTCAAATATCATTTTAACGTTTATTTCCCCATATTGTTACATCATAATGATATTCTATCCTTAGTTCTAAGTTCATCAACAGAGTTTTTCTTGATGTGCACACAACATATTTTCATTCTGTCGAAATTAAAAATTTTCGTTTGTGTTTCTTTTACGATTCTCACTTTCACACGCATCTGTACATTTTCCCATACCTTTCTCTCGTTATTCACATCTCCTATCTTAGGATCTTATGTTTCCCTATTGACCTCTCCTCTACGCTTCATTCAATTCAATCTTTTAAATTTGCGCTCAGATAGATGGAGCATATGTTTTCACAGACGGCAATATTCATTTGAGTAATTGATCCTAGCCAACAAAATAAATATCTTTTCTTCTTAATTGCTTGTTTTGGGCACGTTAGGTACACTCCATGAAAAACATTTTCTGATATTTGTCAGTTAAAATCCCTTTTGCTGTTATTAATGACCCATTTTCATATCAATCTCTACCTTTTCTTCTATAAAATTGTTTTATGTCCTGTTCTCGGAGTTCTGTTGAGATATCCACATAAACGGGTTTTTTCTTCTGAATCATCGCTAAAAGTAGTTCAAGAATTGTAGAGGTAGAGGTAATTTTGCGTCCCTTCAGATCTTAAGGAAGTTAAATGCATGAGATTTATAATCACTCAGGGCCTAAGATTTTGCCCTGCAATCTACATCTATATATGTAACTCTACAAGCAGCCTTTCGGCGTATTTGTGGGGCTACATACACCATGGTTCTACTTCTCCAATAGATTACTGTCACATATCGTAAAAGAGATCCATAAAACAATCTATAGTTATTATAATTACATATGTATTCCCTTTTGTGTAAGGCATTGCCTTACTTTCCATTCCGGTTTATTTACATTAGAGTCTTAGTCGCGTTTACTGCCCTTAATTGTGGATTACTTTGCTATTGTTTACTGTATGAATTGCTGTTATGTATTTTTTGAATGAAATGCTTCACGCTTCATATTACGTAGGGATTGGAATAATGAGCATCTAATATTATTTGCTGAATATTCTCGGCTCGTGGTCTTAATCTCTTCCCTCGACATTCCGAAGAGGTCTCTCTCTCTCTCTTTCTTTTACTCTTCCTTATTTTTTTTGCAAATTTTTCTCTCGCACCCCTTCTCTCTCTGGGTGTTTTCTGGAATGAAAAGTTTTTTTCTGTTATCAAAATTATGTGTTTTGTATTTGCTCCTCAATACCATTCTTTCTTTCAATGTTTTTTTCTCTATTTTAACTTTATTCACTTCTTCTATTTCTACATTAATTCTTTTTAAAAATCTGCATATGTATTGCTTACATTCTTGTTTTAATATTTCATTGTATGTATTTGACGAGGTTCAAATGGAGGATGAAACTATCTAGCCCAAATATCGCCCAATAAAGACTTTTGCATGTATTCATGAAGTTTTTCACTCGTGGTACGTAATGTGGTCAATAAGTTTATGTCTACCTTTGAAAAAAATTTAAATTTCCTTTAAAGTTATTCATAGATCCTCCTCAATCGTAAATTTATCAAACCATCTCATCTTAAATTTCTTCTGATATTAACATGTACCACACTGCAAACTTTCATTATTCATTCTTTCCTATTGCTCGTAACGCGTAGCCATACAATACAGCACGGTTTGTAAGAAAAATTTATTTTTTCTATATTTATATCTTTTGGAAGAAGCAGCTTATGTTACTCGTAAATGCCGTATTTTGTCTTTAATTCTATTTTAAACATCTCTATTATTTTCTTGCCTATTTCGACTAACTTTTCTACTATGTGTATTATTTCCACAATTTATCGGGAATTCGTATTTGTCTTTCTTGATTAGCTGTTTGCCATACGTTTACTTTTTTATAGTTGTTTTTAAAACGTATATTTCGCTCAGACTTTATTTGCTATAGTATAGCTAGCCCTTGTCCATTTTCATCACTGCCTCACAGATGTCATCCGCAGAACAATATGTTTAATTGGATAAACTTGTTATTCGTTTTATTCAATAAAAGTGGCTTTCGTTTTATTCAACAAGCTTCCTATTTGTATCTTCATGAGGTATTTTCTTCTGAACATTCCATCACGAGTAACGTGACCAACGAACATGTTTCGATGTTTCAATAACAGATGGCGTCCGATGCACTTCCTATGATGGCTAGTATGCTCTACGTGAATGACTTCCTCCTATTCTATGTCCTTCTTGATAAATATGCTGTGCTGAAATTGGAAATTATGAGTGGCAGCTAGGCTAAGCTAAGCTGGCTAAGCCATTTATGTTTATTATTTCACCTCTAAAATTTTAATTTCGATGTGAAAATGTTTAAACCACAACCATAAACTAACGTTTATTTGTAAAGTATTCAGCCCGAAGGCGGGATTGTGCCTCGTCCCCTCTGACATAAGCAACTAAGAGCTTGCAGAGAGGAATAAGGTTTACTAGGCAGGATGAGGAGTGAGGTAGTTTGCCGTTGCTTTCCTCACTGAGTCAGAATGCTATAAGCGGAACATGTCCACGTAAGAGAAGCACAATGACTCTATGAGTAACACTTTTCATGGCATTCCGTTAAGAGAGACTTTGATTAAAATAATTATTCAGTCTTACCTCAGTGGCTTCCATTCCATCCAGCCATGATCAAAACCGTGGTAAAAGTACATGGAAGATATATTTTTCTCTATCCTGTACCAAACGACAAATGAAAATATCCCATTCATCAGAATATGGTAGCAGGAAAATAACTACGTTTAAGTTCGATAAATTTCAAGTCATGATTTTTTTATAAACGACCACGGAAACACAGTGCGAGGAGACTATGAACCAACATTTTCATGGGATTCAGTAAAATGAGAAATTATTGAATATCAGTATTTAGCATCTTTCATAGTACAAAAGTTTTCCCATCATTAATGTTTTCCATTACAATTCTATTTTTAATTGCTTTGCCTCTGATTTTTCGAATATGAATTCTGCTGTTTGTATTAAGCGCATGCACTATGAATCTACTTCCCAAATCGATTACTTTCGCTTATCACTCGCAGAAACAAATGGATTCTTGCAGCCACTCGTTCCAGCATATATTTTTCTCATCTTCCTTGCAATATCTTAACGGCCTTTACAAATGACGCAAGTTATTGGGTTTAGCTTCTGAGAACGTACTTTTTCTAATTTATTAAGAGTATTAAATATCATTCTTTAAATTTTGTATTCTTAAGATTCCTAACCTTAACTCCTGGAGAATCTGAGAAATGGTCGCTGATTTTTCGCAGCTATTCTTTACAAAATGCAATCTGTCTTCTTACCATTTCTGATTCACGAATAAAGCACACTCTTAGTTGTGATGTTCAAAACTTTATCTTTTAAAAACGAAAAATAAATACGATTTCACCAAATTTCACTTGTTACTTTAAATTTTGTCTGTATTTTAGTCATGATAATTGATATAAAAACATAATTAATTATTTAAATCATTTTAGTCGCAGTGTAGCAACCGAAATTGGGATTAGTAATACAATTGAAACTACAAATAGTTAATAAATCATATTGCAAAAATTGGCGTATTACAAGTACTGTTAACAATGATTACATCAATACATTAGAAACGAACGCCGAAATAATAAATGAATGAATATTTTAAAAATCATACGAATATAATTATGGCATGTATGTATGCATATATTATTGTATGTATATCATAATGGGCATCTCTACTCTAATAATTTATATTGGGCATTTTTACCAATTTTTACTTTCTCCCTATACGTAGTATAGAGAAAGTATTGTATTAGCAAAAAAATTCGACCTCCAGATTTCGACGGAAATAGATGTTTTGGGGCCCATAGAGCACGTTTTCGCTATTTTCCCGAACATGTCTGTCTGTGTGTCTGTCTGTTTGTGGTTAAAAAGTTTGTGGGCGCTCTATCTTAAAAAGTAATTATCCGATCATTTTCAAAATTTATATTTAAAATTTCCCTAACAATGCCAAAAGTTGATTAGTTTTTGGTGAATATCGCTTAACCGGAAGTTGCGGTTTATCCAGAACAAATTTCCTTTCTTAAATATCTCTGTAAAAATGCAATATAGGTATATACATTTACGCACAAAAGTTATAGATAATGTACTTTACTACAACTTTTGTATGAAGCATTTTTTCGTAACACTGATTGTTTAGGAGTTATTCTTGAATAATGGTTAACCGGAAGTTGTTGTTTATCCAGAAATGGAAGTTTTTCATACATATCTCTGTCAGAATGCAATTAAGGTATATACATTTACACACAAAAGTTATAGATAATCTTTTTTACTACAAATGTTGTATGAAACATTTTCCTGTAACACTCATTGTTTTGGAGTGATTTATATATTACCGGCATAGGTTTCTGTTTTCAATAAATACGGAGAAAGTCATGTGTTGGCCAAATCAGATTTTTTGCTTCGTACCTGAGATAATTTAAAACCATCTCTGCTCGTTCAACATCTGACTGCAAGCTTTTATTTCTCAATGTATGTTTTCATAAGTCCAGACCAACGTGGTCCACCCTTTCATACCGCTCACACAGTCTTTATTTTATTCCACATAAAGTGTTTTCTTCCGTTCAATTCATTATCTTCCAGTAAAAGGCGGTCTCGGTGGCCTAGCGTTTAGCATTCAAATGTTATAACGCCAAGTTTCCGGGATCGAATCCCGGTTAGGGCATGATTGTTCGTGTGCGTTGAAAGTAGTTCACTGTAAGATTTGTATTACAGGACTAAATTTTGCCAATAAAGTCTTCAATATTATTCTCTGATATTATTCCCACTCTTATCTTCAAAATGAAATTTAACTTTACATGAGAAAGCGGTCTGACTCGTTTTTTATATTGATTGCATAGAGTCCAGCGGACTTTTTATGCATTAGGTAGCTTTTGTTTTTTTTCCAAGGTAGAACTTTGGTCAATAGAACTTGTGATGAGGGCGAAGGGGGTGATTCGATGAAGATGGTTCCGCGTTCAAATCTCTATTAGACATGAGAAAGCGTGTGCCTTAAACCCAAATTTAAACTAGAATTGAAACATAGCAACATAACTGGGATCCGAACCCAGGTCTCCCACTTTCCGAGCAGGTATTCTTCAGTACTTTTCATTATTATTATCAATATATATTATATATATATATGTATACCACTATACATACATGACTATTCTACTTTTCGGTACGGTTCGGTTTTCTGTAATCAAAATTAAAATTCAAAATTCTCTTTTCAACGCCATCTCTTTATTTTCCTGGTACCATTCGTTAAATTATCAAATTATCCAGCATCTTTTGTCTTTGTCTTCCCTTCTGCTTTTCTCCTTGAATTCTGCCCTCAATTACTTTCTTTAGCATTCCCTTCCCTATCAATATGTGACTCACATATTTTCTCCGTCGATGTTTAATCCCTTCAATTAAAGCCCTCTTCTCCCCAACCATCTGCAGCACCTCCATGCCTGAGTTCTACTGTACCACGCCTTATTAACTTCATCCCAACCGTTTTCGGCATTTACTCTATCGTGCAATTCATTTCAACTCATATCCACGGGGACCGCACGGGAGTTATAAGGAAGCCATAATTTTGAATTTTTCTCGAAGGATTCCACGAAAGGAAAGAAAGCCTCGTAAACAGATTTTCTGAGACATCGCTTTATCACAATGTCAACAGGTGGCGGTGGAATCCTCAGATAAGTACTTTGACCCTCGAGGAAGGGCAAACAGAACCCTGCAATTGTCCGTTGGTTATCTTCTATTGGAAGTGCGTTGGGTTGGGAGATTATGAGAAAGGAAAATAAGTCGAAAAACGGCCGCCAAGTGAGTCAACTGTTATCCTCCGATGAGATTTCGAAACTCGGGAAGAATGCTTCTTTGTGAAGCGACCAAAATGTTTCCGAAATAGCGTTCATGAATCCGACCATAAATTTGGAAATATCGCCCGGAAGATGGTTTCTAAAAGGTTTCCATTAGGGAGTACGCGAATGGATGCCGATATGGTTGCGGATATCAACTGCTTACGTCAGAGTTCTTTTCGATTGCTCCAACGTGAATTAATGAGGGATGTATGAACGGAATGATCAAAAGAGGATCTTGCAATCTATCTAATATAGCTGATACAATCGTATGTATAAAGATGGGAACATGTTCACTTTTTGCAGATTAATTCGACTCGTCCTTCAGTGAACAAATTATCTCATGATTTTAAAGGGAATATGTTTACCATTCTTCTTCATTTTGGTTGAATACTTTCATTATTATTACGTATGTTAAAAATAGGCGAAAGCTAGGCATGAGTTAACGTAACCTCCTCGGAACCGTAAATTGCCATCAAATTCCGTGAAGCTTCTTTGTTTTTGCATCAGTACTGAGCGGATAAATCATTAATAAGTAAATTAGAATTCCCAAGGAAAAGCGGGTGAGATACAGTCTGACATATATCTTGGATATAGGACCGGAACTAGAACCGAAATCTTCCACTTGTTGTGCTGTTTCCCTTACCCATTGGGCTATCTTATCATAATTTACAAACATGTATATATTTCAGCATGCTAGACTTGTTCATCTCCGCTTTTCCTGGGAATAATCTTACATAAGTGTAAACCTCATTGTGAGAAGTAAACCAATGTCTCCATCCTTATATTATAATTTAAATCAGTAGTCTATTGGAGTTAGAAGTTGTAGAAGTGAGACGTACACTCTTCCTTGCCACAGTCTCGGTAAATTTTAATTATCATTTACCAACATATACCATTATAAAATAATTAGTGAGTTCATATAATGGAGCTTGTCCGCCGCTAAAGGATATTAACACGATGTTTATAGAGCAGGTTTAGCTTATGATTCCATTTACGTACTATCTACTTTTCGTATTGCAGTGGTGAATGAATAAAAACCCGCTTTGGTGCTATCGTCGCTGTCCCAAGTATCTAGCCAGGGTAGGCGGTATGTTATCTGCGTCGTCGAAGTAAATATGTCTGTGGATATACAACGTACTCTTTCATTTTAATATTTTTCATGGCTTTATTCGATTACTATTGCACAAGGGTAGCCAAAATTGTATTTTTCATGAGTCAATTATTTAATTTTAATTTTAGACACGTCCTACGAACAACTATTATGCACCGTGGAGTTTAAGAATGAGTCATGAACTTTCTCAATAAACTATCTTAAATACGCTTTATATATAGATTTCATAGCTAGGATTTTTACATGCGTAAGTACCAGCACCCGTAAGTATATGTGACTATTGTGCGAGGAATTCATTTTTAATTTTTCTTTGAATTCAATGCGCCACTTACGTATAATCATGTGATGTCCCATAGAGTGGCCATCCCTGCTGTAACATGTTTCATTGATCTTCTATTTACAGCTTACTTATCGTATCCGCTTTAAGTATTTGGCGTCACTGAATAAGAATACGATACATATTAAAAAGACAATTAAATAATTAATCGAGTATTAGCGGAGAAATTTTGTGATTTTATGTTCTTTTCCAAAAATTAATTTTTAAAGATTGCATTTTTTCCTTATCACGGATAATAAAAACAAACGATCTCAATGAAAAGCTTAGGATGTTTTTTATTATTTTATAAATTATGATAAAACAACACCGACCATTACAGATCCGTAGGTCCTTCTGTGACTTTACCATTGTCATTTTTGTTTCAGTTCCACTTTTCTGAGAATGTATTAATATTCTTTGCCCTTGATGGGTTCCTCATGAGTTCCTCATGGTGAAATCTTTACTGATACGAGCCAAGCTTAGAAACTGCTTTGGAAACATAAAAACATGTGAGAATAGGACGAATGTGTTACTTCACTTTCCAAAATCGATAATTTTTCGATTGGAATTTGCGACGTCTCCTTTTAAATGGATATATTACTATATTACAATTGTACCCGTAAACTGTTATCAATAAATTGACTAAACTTAAGCGGTAAGATTTGTGTGGATTATGCATATTTACGTGCAAATACGTAAATCGAGTAAAAAGGTTACTTTTCCTTTTTCCTATAGATTCAATGCGCCGCTTACAGTCATGAAATGTGTTACTTTTTGGATTAGGGCCGTTGTTCATTCTTAAGGTGCAAAAGAATATTTTTACGCCTTATTTCCATTCTGTTCTTTATTTTCGGGAACCGATAACTGAAGTAATAAAAGCACTTCCCTTTTTCTTTCGCTTTTACCTCTTTGCTGAATGAAACGCTTTGTGCTTTCATTTCTTAAAATACGTGAATTACCTACCACTATTCTTTTTTGCTTTCCTTTATGGCTTCAAATACAATTTTTCTACACATACACACATAATACATATTTTCTTTATGTAACTTTGATGTAAAATCTTTAGATAGTTTGTGGTTATATTTCGATATTGGACTAATATTTTTGTTATATTTTCGACTTGGCCAAAGGAGATGGAATATATTGCCCCTTATTTTACCGAAATTAACCTTCATTTTAATCCCAAGGAAAAACGGACTTGAAAAATTTCGGACGGGGACGGGAATCGAACCCGGGATCTTCCTCTATCCGGGAAGCTGCCTTAACCATCTAGTATACCCGGCCTAGATGGTTTGCTGGGTGCACGCCCTTATGTGCTAAGTACCTTTAACCCTTTCCTTCAATTTAATATCATTGTATCTCATTTGCTAATTTTTAGAGCATTTATCGTGCTTCAAAACTATGGTATATATTTGAGTTTCATTGTCAAAGCTATAGATAGTTCGAAGTTTTGTTTCGTCATTTGAATCATATTATTGTGCTCTTTTCGTAAAGGGTAAAGAGTACCGTAAATTTTACCTCTACTTTCGTTGAATTTATTAGCCCTTTAACTTCTGAATACTTATTTATTTCAAGTAATTTATTTTTTAAATGATAACATGATTATTATTCCTTTTCACTATATGCATTGTATTTACTCTGCCTTCTAGTAGTTTTTTTCAAATTTAACAATAAAATAACATTAAATTTTATGTCTTGCTCGTATATATCTAAACTCGCACATAGAAGCAAAGACACTAACATCCAATTACCACTATGGCCGTGCACAACAGTTAAATAATTAAACTGCGAAAGGTAACAGTTCTACTTATTTGTTAAAATTTTAACAAATAAGCAGAATTTAATTTTGTAAATTTAGCAGTAGGATTTTCTTCCTGTGTTCATTTATATTTCTCAGACGTAATTTCAATATTTTTCGTTTAATATTTAATATGTGTCGCTTAGTATTAACATACCAAGTTTACAAACCACTGGTTTATTGATAAAATTGAACAAGGAAATGGTAGTTCCAGCTGAGACTAGCTCAAGGCCTTCCTCTCTAAGATTGGGTGTCAATGAATTCCAGCAAATGCGATCGAATGTAGGCGCTAATGTGGAAATTCGTTGAGCTGTTAATGTAGCTCTGTTTGCATCCAAAAGGACACGCTCTGTTCCCTTCCTTTTCTGCGAAGAGGCTGTTCTACGTGTGAAATGTTTTCTCCTCTGCATTTGGGAACTCTCCTCTGCATTAGCGGAAACCAGACTCTCTAACTCATGGTCAACCATCCGAACCACCTGAGCGATGCTAGTTTTGTTTGTTTGATTTTTCAGTTTAACTCCCATCATCGTAGCTTTGGACCATTCAGTGAAAATTTCCGCCACGACATTTTTATTATTTTACTAGTTTTTCGAAAGATGAGTCTTCTACATCCTCTTAGGTACATGTTCCCAGGAATTACTTTCTTAACACTCCTTCCCTTCCATTCTTAACAAGCAACTTCTCCATTTATGTCCACCAGCTACTTCATTGTCGTGCATTATTGTATTTTCCCTTGCATCCTACCACCAATTACTTCCTCAAGCAACACTTTCACTCTCAATATCTTACACTCTTCTTCCTTGCCTCCATCCTTCAATCAAGTTAAGTCTTGAAATGTATCACTACTAGAGTCATTGTACTTCACTTATGAGGACATATTCCACTTTTTGTATTCTGGCATTAAGAGGAAAGCAAGGACAAACTACCTACTCCTCATCCTGCCTAGTAAGCCTCATTCCCCTCTAATAGCTCTGGTATCTAATGCTAGAGGGAGTGAGGTTCCAGCCGGTCTTGGAGTTCAATATTTTAGAAAATAAATTTAAATGGTTAATATACCTGATTGGAAAGTGGGAGAACTGGGTTCGAGTCCCAGCCATATGAATTTTTAATTTTGTTTATCCTAGGGGTTTAAAGGTATGCTCCTATAAGTGCTAATATACTTTCTTTCCCTCGCCCAAATTCTCTTTTTTCTCGCTAAATCGATGACTTCACACTGATGATTTTATGACTGATTTGCTTTTCTACGAAAATAAATTACCGTTTCGGTATTCGCTATTCCCGCTTCTTTTAGGTTTCCGGTTTCCTAAAATTTAGTAAGCATACAACTTAAGGAGAAATAACTTTGGGATAGGTTATTAATTCGGCATTTTTAGCAATGTATTCACCAAATTTTAATTTACGGTGTAAAATATACTTTGAAAGTGTTCTAAGAACTTGGTTTACGCTGGTTCTGTTTGTAGTCATTATAGTGTGAAAGCAACGTACTCAAGTAATGGATGATCAACACTAAATTACTGACTCGAGATTTTCCAACCAATCAGGAAATTTTGTTGGGCTAGGCATAATTTTAAATTTAATGACAATTCATATTTTCCTGCAACCAAATCTTGAGGAATTAATGCTAAATGGTCTGTTGGTAAAGAATAGAAGGAAATGTATCCTTAAATCACCTTTGCCTCTGTTTTATTTATGCCAATGAGTGTATGGGAGTTAGTGAGGTATACAAAAATTATGGAATTTATCGTGGACTCTCCTTGTTTAATACTGTGAAAAGTACTGTTAGAAGGGTCTTGAAGCAGATAGCAGTTACTTAATATTTTGATCCCACTAGGAAAGTTAGGTAACTCCTAGTCTCGAGTTTTACTTATAAAAACTCAAAAGGTTTTAACATTATTGGCGGAGGGATCTAGGTTCCACCGTAATTCGGGCTGATGACTTAATTGAAAGACAGACAATTCATTCCATTTTCATCAACAGTGTATTAAGATGGCTGTATACTCATAAACATTTCCTGATTTAACTCAGATATAGATTTACCTCATATAGGAACAATCAGGAACAAATTAAAAAAAAGGAAACTAACTCCGGTTTTTATTACTAAGCACACACTTAGTTATTAAAAACGGAAATAAAAAAAACGAATTTGTTTCCTTTGGAAAAATTGTTCCTGTTTTGTTCTTAAGTCATGGATTACCACAAAGTAACTCGCCATTCGGTTAACTGTTACCTCACATTTTGTATTCTACTTTGAATTTAAGTATACCGCAATATTTCGCGACTTAGGCAAAAATAGTACTAATCAGACTTCAGAATTGGCAGAAAAGGAATTATATTAAAACTTAAAATGTAAATATTGGTGACTTTTTTCTCAGTGAGTTGAATGGTAATGGATACTCCTGGATTCATAGCGCTATTTTCCTAATTTCCTGACCTACATTCCTCCGTAGAAAGGGTAAGAGGCTACCGGGAACGGGTGGGAAGGTATACCCGGAAACCCTTCTTAGCACTGTTTAGTGAATGAGCGTAGGTTACCAGGATACATCTGAAAGGAATTTCCTTTTGTTCTTCAACATTCCTGTCTCTAAGATGACTCAAACCCCTAAAGTGTACGTGATTCAATGCTATCTATTGCACTGAATCTAATATATATAGTGGAAAGTTAATGTTATGAAAATATTTTATAATCGATCTTCGCCTAATCCTGGCGAATCATATGTTTCAGTTTCCTAACTTAAAAAAAATCACTAAATGTCGTAATGCAGCTAAGCGTAGGTTACTATTTTTCACTTAATAGTCCTTGGTTTAACTCTACGCATTCCCGATATTTTTACAGAAATTCATTCAATAGCTATCCTCACTGGCCTACAAATTCCAGAATAAACCTTAAGAAAGAAATTTTCACAAAGATTATTATTCATACCATGAATAATAGTTTACGGCTCATAAAATCTCGAAAAAATTTACTCAGGGTCCTTCAAAAGTAAACACATTCTGAGAACTAGTGCTTTTGAAATGGAAAATTAAAGGTTTGTAACGCGAAGAAGTTAAAAATAAAACGTAAAGTAGATTTCAAAAGAAGAGCCGAAAATAAAGGGCTATTCGGGATTATTGTTTTTTTTGTAAATAAATCCGTGGTTTACTTCATAATCCGAGACTTTAAAAAGATAGATTTTACAAATATAGGTAAATAAGTAATTTAAACCGGTTAACCTCAATTACCACCTTCCAAAAATGGATAGTGACTTATAAGACACTCTGTGTGGTGTAAATATTGGTAAATTGGTATATATCGTGACTCTGGTGCATTAAAATTTATTTGATATTTGTAAATATTATGACTTTGAATAAAATTCGGCTTGCTGATTAGAGGTATTGCAGAAGTAGACTCTTGTTAAAGGTCACGGTAAAGATAGACCTAACACTTATGCATTAAAAATAGAATAATATAGCATTCGTGTAGTAAAGTATACATTTGAAGTATTACTAAGATGCTTATAAGTATTATCTCGATTCCTTATCGTGTAAGTCATCGACCTTCTTTCAATTTGAGAAGAATAGCAAGAACGTATTGCTATTGCCCTTTGGACAGTCTTCATGGAACATGTCTATTGAAGACCTAGAAAGTCATGTTAGCTAGGTCCTTCACAGAAATGTTAACTTCTGGGAAATATATTTTAACATAAGAAATGACTTAATTTTCCCCCATACACCACGTATTTTCGTGCACGTACTATAATTCTAATTACCATGTAAAGTACACATTACAACGCAAATTCCCCCGTCTGCTCGTCGGTTCTGTCAAACACAATCGGCGCTTCCCAGCGTGCACAGTTAGGGCCGTAAGTTTATGCTGCATTGTTTTATGTACCGAGAGTTTTAACTACGCATAATTTTCTGCGAGGAGCAATAAATAGTTGTCCTCGTTTGTCATTCTTTGGATTGGCGTCCATTTCCGACGCCAGCCGTCGCTAAGTGGGTCACACACACACTCTTCTCGGAAACGCGGTTAGAAGCTCTTTGGGATAATAGATGGAAGGTGTATTTGTGAGTGAATGGAAGTGAGAGAAGGAAGAAAGTGATGCATTTAGCGATTAGAATAACAGAGGATGCTTTCATATTGAGCCGCAACCGTCAGTTTCCTTATACGTGAAATTATGTCGAGGGAAATTTCCAGATGGGCCCGTCACAAATTCGGTGGAGTGCGATTGGAATCGGGTTATCCTCGGAAAGAGGACCACATACTACGACCAGTTCTTTCAAGAAAGAATTAGGCAATTGTAAAAAACTCTGCGGAACGAGTAGTAGTTATTAATAGTAGTAGTAGTAAGTTTATGTAGAATGAAATTCTAATATTCTAACGCAATGTTAACGTTCCACAACTTATGAATTAGATATTTTTTTAAATAAAAATATATATACAACATATTTTAACATTTACACATATCAAGATCATAATCTTTCCGTATACCACCCTTCTTCAATACAGTAATAATATAATATACGTATAATAATATATATACATAATATTCATACAATAATAATATACATTCATTAGCAAATATTTGAACAAGGGTAAAAGTATTTGGAACCTGTATTAAAGACATTCACATTTTTTTACCGCGTCTGCACATACCCTTATGAAAGCTTTATTTTCTAAAGCTTTCCCGATTTTATATTTTGAAATACTATTTCTGTTTCTTAGATTTTTGGCAATGCATTTACACTAGTGGTTTGCATGGTCCGGGCTCGTATTGGGTTAGCAGGCAGTCTATCGGGCTAGGGTCCATGAATAACTCTGGAAGGAAAGGATTATTCGCCTTTAAAGAATGTTAGTTTCTTGCATAGGGACAATAGCATCTTCGAATTGCAATGATTAAACAAAATGCTCAGTCTTCGTGAAGGAGTAAAAAAATATATTTGTTCACAAATCACAACGATTAATGGCAGGGCGATTCACGGAAAGTTCGGACTCAGGTCGAGGTTTAGGACGAAAATTTTCATCAACGTTCGGACCGGGACTGGGTTGAAATTTTCGGCCCATGCAGACCTAATTTACATTAATACCATAAAAACAGCCTTTCGGTGTTTGGCGGGGATTATAAACACCAGGCGTTCGGACTATTATGGTTTGTTACTGGGGTCGTGGCGAAATTGGGAAAAATCAGGTTCGGTTGAAGTTGTTTATTAACTAAAAGCGTAGTAAAGGATATCCCCTTATTAGTGACTACGATCCAAGTTAATATGCATTAAAATGAACATCAATTGATTGAGTGTTGTTTTATGAAAATATAATATTTAAAAGCTCTTTAAGTTATGATCCCTCTATTTTTTTACGAAAGAGCACTATTTCCTCATGTAAAGGAAAAGAAATCGCTATTATATGTGGTATAGGCAAATAATTATAGTTATTTTCTATATTATTTATATTTTAGCTTGTTTGTTACGAAGATGTTAATATTAAATTATTCGTTTATCAACTTGCCTAGCTTTTAAGTTGACATTGGTCCATTTAATGCTTCAATAAATATAAGCTATTCGCTTTTGGTTTATACTTTTCTATGTTATAATATTTGGTTATGAAGTATAAATTATCTCATTTAAGGACCATTTCAAGATAGTTCCGGACCGGAATCATGTTGTTCATTGAGACGTACGCGGAGATGAGTTACAAGGTGCGACGAGGAATCGCCCTTCATCTTTCGAACAGCAATTGCAGATCCCCAAGTGACAGCCTATCTACAGAAAGGTAAGATACATCTTTTACACTCAAATTTTATCCGGTACTGTACTTTCTATGATATTAAAATATTTCTATATTTATAAGGAAAGTCGCTCCCTCTTTCATCTTCTTTATCTATGTCGTATAAATGATTAATATCTATTAAAGTAAAATTAATATCATGAAAGCGGAAGGATATAATTTAAAATTATAACGTATATATATGTATGAATGTATATATAATTATATGAATTTTATTAAAAACTATTCACGGTATATTTTCCCCTAATTTCGTTCGCACTTGCTCATATTAGGTCATATTTTTTTCTCTTAATACTGAATCTGATTTAGGAATTTAATGGAGATTAAGTTTCAAATCGTGATTCTGAGAAGCAGTTCATTCTTGAAGAGCATATGATACCTTGAATTGATATAAAGCTGTGCACAGCGACAATCGCCTTTGTTTTGAACTAATAGTAGCAATAGAAATTCCATAAGGTAGCTTTAATTTTCTGCACTGTAAAGCACCTCTCGAATCTTAAAAAAAGACGGAGTTTTCATAACCATATAACATCAAATTCTACATGAAGTTTTTAGAATATGGGAAAGGTATCTCTTCTTCTTTTTCTTAGTTATGTAATTTGGCTTACCGAGATCCGCCCAACTATCAGAGGGCCCTCACACATATCCTTTATGTCTTCCTTGGTACTTACAGATTCCCAAGCATTTGGAAAATTACTAATTGCTATCGTACGAAGTTAACATTAAAGTTAAGCTCTACCATTACTATACAATAGAATTCTTCAAGAATCATCTTGGATCGAAAAAAATGTTTTTTTGCGCATGTAATTTCGTCCCTTCAGTTGTCTTAATATTCTATGCCTTACTTTGATCTTGTAAAGTATATCGAAGAATGTGTAGTTTTCTTGTGGCGATGATTGATTGCAATTTTTATATCATAAGACCACCTCTTTGGGTTGTATTTCACTTTTCGTCAAAATTTAAAGCATATGTCGTAGGTTTGAACCTAAAGTACGTAACTTTGGAGTTATTATTGTTCACATAATTTTGTTCCTTATTAATTGATTATGCTTCAATAGGATTTTTTCTGATTTAGCTAACGATTAGCAAATAACATACTTCTGACAGAAAGAACGTACAGGAAAAGTAATGCCGTAGATGTAAACTGAATGTATTCTTCACTAATGTTGGGTCAGTTTGATAATGTTATGAAATACTTTCAATCCGAAGAAGTTAAAGAAGCCCGAGGATGAAGTTGCCTAACCTTGAGACTGCTAACAAATTAGCAAATTAGAGGTAATCCTGTTTATGCACCACTTTTCAATTCCATTTAGTATGGGCACGTTTTCAAATTCATCGATGGATTTACGATGCTTTCCACCGATGTCCATCGCTTCCACTGAGATTAATTCCCGATGAAGAGCCGATGGTTCTGATGACAGTAGCGGGTCTTTCAAATGTTAATATCAATAACTTCATAAAAAGTTAGTAAATGGTATCTTAAAATGGGAAATATAGCGTATTTATAATTCAACAATCAACGAACAAAAGCGATGCAATGAATTACGTTTCAACAGAGTTTAAAGAATTATGGAGATGGAACAAGTTGTTAATGCAACAGTAGCCATCTTGTCAAACAGCAGAAAAACCAACGAATTGTTCTTAAATTCATCAAGAATCGATAATCCATCAAATTAATCAGACAAACATCGATGCAATCCATCTCTCATCTGATTGATGAATTTAAAAACGTGACCTATTCTACATTTTTGTAAATTATGGATACAAGGATGGGTGAATAATTTGTCTACCAATCATGAAAAACCCGCTCCAAAGCGAAAAAAGCAATTGCAGTAAGGTAATGGGCGAAAAAGCATGGATGAATGTATTAAATAGCCATTCTCTCTATTCCTGTTTACATTGAAATTCATAGTAGTAATACATCTACATCTACATCTACATCTACATTAATACCCTGCAAGCCGCCTTTCGGCGTGTGGCAGGGGGTGTAAACACCAGTTGAATCTGTACTACTTCCTTATTCGGTTATTGTCACGTATTGTTCGCGGAAGGAATGAATCTCTGAAACGATTCGTCCTAGCATCTATTTATCTTAACTTACGGTCATTATCGGATGGACCGAGGTAACAAGAGATTTTGACAGAAAACGATTGTAATGTGCTTCAAGACGACCTGGACGTAATATCAGGATGGTGCAAAGATTGGCAGCTGGATTTAAATATAAATAAATGCGTTGCCATGAGTGTTACGCGCACCACAAACATAATTCCCACGCAGTACCAAATCTCAGGTCATCCATTAGAGTTAGTTCACGACAACAAATACCTAGGAGTCACGTTTAGCAGTAACTTATCTTTTAAAGAACATATTCGAGATGCGATAGGAAAAGCGAATAGAATGCAAAGATTAACTGGTAGAACGTTGAGAGGATGCTCATCGAGAGTCAAAGAAATAGCTTACTTTTCTCTTATTCGTCCGAGTCTTGAATACTGCTGTGCGGTTTGGGACCCATACGAAGTAGGTTTAGTCTCAGATTTAGAGATGGTCCAGCGTAGAGCAGCCCGATTCGTTTGTGGGGATTTCAGGTTTGATAGCAGCGTTACGGCAATGATAGAGTCCCTCAGTTGGAATTCACTACAGATGAGAAGATCTGAATATCGACGGAAACTTTTCGAAAAGTTCAATCGTTCAGAATTTATAGACGGTGTAAGTGAAATGTTAGTGCCAGTAAGGAGCGAACGCGATCTCCGAGAGGCATCGACGAAGCGTTATAGGGAAGTAATCACAAGGACGGATAATTACTTTTGGTCGTTTTTTCCCCAAGCTATTAGAGATGCTAATAGGTAGGAATGAATAATGGTGGTGTATTACACCCCCTGCCAAACGCCTCTGGCGGCTCGCGGGGTATATATCTAAAAATCTAAACAAGGGGGTTGCATGATACCGATTGTGTCTTCCGAAAATGTAATAGGCGAGATCTAATGCTACTACATCATATTGAACGAAGAAACGACTTTTTAGTATTCTTCTTTATAATAACACTTCCTTTGACCAAATTCTCCTTGTCTTTTCTCACATCATCATTAAGGAAGTAACATTACCTAATTCTCATTTCGAGCAACCAGCACCATTTTTCAAATTTCTTATGATTTTAAGTTCAATTAATTTCTACAATGACGTTTACGTCACCACGAAGAAACGAAAGTATAAAACCCGTTTTAACCACGCGTCCTCATGAAAAATCGTTCCGTATCGTATTTAAAAAATTACCCGGTTCTCCCCTGGCTGTTGGTTTGTACGTGTAGCAGCAGAACGGGGCACGTAGAGCAAGCAGCACGCAAAGGCAAGTGGAAGAAAGTATGTATAGTACGTGGAAGGCATAGCTCGGCTCTGTTTGATTTGATCGGCGCGAGAGTACGTTCAATCGATTCGCGTGACTGCCATCGCCGTGGAACACGAGTGTGTAAACAAAACACTGCGGTCGCGCGCATGGGTCGAATGCGTCCCTCTTTCCCCATTCGACTGACGCCTTCCTGCAGTCACCTGTTTGCCCTCGTGTCCCGGCATTCATTTATTTCCTCCTCCACCGTCCCCTTCATTAGTTCTACGTTTAGTTCTTGGACTGTTTCTCCGTTTTATTGGCGTTGCGGAATCAAAATATTTGCTGCATCCTCTCTCCTCGGATGCGGAAACCTCCGCCCTCATTTACCTTTGCGAGCTATTGTTTTGATCCGACTTCACCGATGGCGGGTTTCGGCTTATGAAGGTCGCTCTTACAGTTAATCCTGTTGGACATGCCACCCGTAGCCAACCTCGAGTCGAGCCCAGAACGCCATAGTCGCTGAATCAACTCTTCACGCCACCTACAGCTATTATTTACGTCCTATTTAATCAGATGTCCGCTATTTATAGTAAATGAAAACCAAGCACGATTTTGAATGCCGCGAAAATACTATAGTGTATATAACTTAAAGAAATAGGGCCGTGTTATTAACATTAATAGTTAAAAAAACTTAAAATAGCCGTTGTTTGTTTTTTTGGAAGATGTAGTAGAATTCGGTAGTTGTTTTTTTTGTTTGAGGATAGAGAGTTTTTTCCTCCGGAGTTTGTTTTTATGGATGATTTTGTGGATCGTGATTTCGTTTGTCTTGTTAATGAATGAATCCTCCCCTGTGTGTTTGCGTGTTGTTTGTGCTGTTTCTAATGAATTCAGATTCTTAGCCAGTTTAAGCAATAGTTCATACGTTTGTTATTCCAGGTAAGCGCGTTTACCGGATATTGCAAGCAACGGCTATTTGAAACTTTTTCAACTCTTAATGTTTATAGTATATATGTAAACGTATTAAAGTCAGGTAGATGAAGTGTTCTATAATAATCCTTCATTTAATTGAAAATCAGTATCCTCGTGACTTCTTCATTTCTCATTCACTTCAATTCCTTTCTTAACCTTGATTTCCAAAAGCGAAATATGTTACAATATTCTAACATTAAGTTCGTCCAAACGTTATTTTGTTGCAAGTATCTAGAAAGGAAAAGCAACGTATCCAGCTTTATTTGAAATTCTGTAATAGCGAGTGAGAGAGAAGTCAAAAGTTACCATAATTTATAAAATAATATGCGCTCTTAAGTAGCTGTCCCGATATTCTCTTACTGGATATCCACTTTATTAGCCTCGTCTGCTCCTATCCTTGCATCTTTCGCTTCTGGAGTATCGGTAAATCTTTTCACACACTCCATTTCATTAGTTAGACGTAGTACGTACCTTTCCTCAGGAACTCAATCGCCATATTCTCTCAGTTTTCCTCGATCTATCTCTCTTCATAGAAGATTTGGTAACATTCTCGTTTCCATTATTATCCTTTGGCTCCCATCCATCTTTTTCGTGAATTTCAACTTATGTTAACTGCCTCTTACACACTGTATTTCATTCGGTCCTCGTTTAATCATTGTCTAGTTATAATAACACAGTCTTTCCTATTTTTACCGCTCATACTCCTGAAGTAATCCACTCCAACTGTTTTGTTTACTTGATCTCTTCTCATGACAACCATTTTTCAAGTCAAACAACTGATTGGACGCAATACACCTGTATTTGCAATCTTTTAGCATCTTTCGACAATCTCTAACATTCTATCACTTTCCATATTCTCTCCATCATTATATTGTACAGCTATGTGCTAAAAACTTTAATCCTTAGTCTTATAGAGCCCACGGGACTTTAAAGTTTTTTTGCACATAGCTGTACATATGCCAACTTTTCTTCTTTTCTTATAGAATATGATGCATAAGTAGAACAAATCATCAATCACTTTTAAATGGACAAGTTAAAGCTAACAATTATGTTCTTTCAATGAGCCGAATAAAACAATCTTGTTTTTTTACTGAAAGTATCATCACATTAACTATCTCTTAAACCACAGCCACACTAACAACTTTTGCTACTCATTTTTCGATTCACACATCAATATCGCATTGTCGGCATTCTACACCAATCCAACCGCACATCATCTTTCCTGAACTTCAATCCTCTTATTTACTCACTTTTATCCGGAAACACCAGGCACAGTGTCAAAGTATTTCAAATCCTTGTCTTAGTCTTCATTTCATTCACTAAAAATCTGTCTGTTCACCTGTTACTCCAAAATAAGCTTCATTGGCTTCGGGCACCACTCTCATTCAACAGATCAACAACTAGTCCATCCAATTTACTGCTTGTCTTCCTTATCGTACTTTCTTTTACCTTATTGTAGCCTTCTCCGAATGAACCAACGCCCAGTAAACTTTTCCCCTAAACATACGCATTCTCGATTTATTTTGGAGAGATAATCTTTCATCGTAAGCACCAAAATTTCCTCAATTGAAGCTTTTTTCAACTAAAATTTCCAACATTTATATTTAATGCTATATATCTAATAGCTCTATAATATTTCCATCCGTCTCTCCTCATTTAAAACGTCGTAGCTGTAGAATTCTTCAATCATCATGGACAAATTCTTATCTCATTCTAACATTAAATTGATTGCATACTGTGACGTCGCGAGATGATTTTTCTGGAAATAAAGTCTTTCCTTTCTGAAAAACTCTCTATTTCCGTATCCTCAACACTTTCTTCTCTAATACTTCTTTTTCTTACCAAAAAATTCCACAATCACTTATTTATCAACACAACAAAACAACAAACAAACGTTAACAATTCAACATTTCAAAACCTACACAATCTATCTAATTTAAACAAACAAAGAAACAGCATTAAAATAACAAATAATGACACATGAAAAGCAATTTAAGAATTAAATAAAAAATGGCACGACGCACAGTGGGCTAGAATCGAAAAAAACTGGCCAAAAATAAGAAAGTGCTTTTTTTGAGTGCGGACTTTGAAACTTCGCATGGTCATTTTAAAATAAATTTTGCATATAAGTGCGAAATCATTTTTTTGATTCTCACGTGTTACAATTCTACAGGGGGTCAAAGTTGACCAATTTTCGCGAAAATTTCCAGTTTCCGATTTTTCGCGAAATTCTTCAACTTCAAGTCGATTGTGAACCCAAACTAGGAATATCATCGGGTAAAATATGATTCCATATTATAAATATGTTCTTTGTCCTTCATAAGACTTGGTTTTAATGAGCTCTGTTGAATATTTATATACTTTACATTACAAAATGGCGGACCCTTATTTTGGAACAAAGTTTTACCTAAAGCGAGGAAAATAGTAGATTGAGACACCGTGTGACACGGAATCACTTACATCACGATAAGCTATGTACCTTCCTTAATGGGAATCTGAAATAAAATCTTGCCCCAATTTGCCCCAATAATTTATAAATCTACTTTTCGACAACGCTACAAGGGCCGAATCCGCTCGGCGGAACACCGTCGCGAAAATTGGTCAACTTTGACCCCCTGTAGAATTGTAACGCGTGAGAATCAAAAGAAATGATTTCGCACTTATATGCAAAATTTATTTAAAAATGACCATGCGAAGTTTCAAAGTCCGCAATCAAAAATTGCACTTTCTTATTTTTGGCCAGCTTTTTTCGATTCTAGCCCACTGTGCGACGTTACAATACCCAGTCAACAATTCTTCTTCACTTGGACTTAAGTGTATTATCTGAAATTTCATCCTAACCCGAACCTTCTCATTTCTCAACGTTTTCACATTCTCACATTATTAAAATTGATGTGCATCTTTAATCCCACATTTTCTCTGCATCGTACTATGTACTCTTTCCTCAATGCCTTATATTTTTTCAACCTTAATCTTTGCTTAAATCATTCTCATGAAATGCTTATCTACTGTTTGCTGTTCAATTTAATTCCATTTTATAACACTTTTCATACATTCATTTATAATCGTTCCATATACTTCCAGAACAACTTCATTCGTAATGCCTTTCATTGTATCTCACGCACGCTCCGTATTGCTATTCACAATAACTCATTTCCACTCAGCATCTTTGTTCTTTAAACACGTATTTCATTCGCCTGTCTTCAGCAACGGCTGCTTTTCTTCTTTAGCTCTCACGTTTTTCACGCATTCACTCTTCTTCATCTCTCACTTTTCTCCAAGCTATATTTAATACTATTTTATTAGAGTTAAAGAGGAAATAAAATCATTCCATATCATGAGAGAGAAATAAAAATAATTTTCATTGATGGAATGTTGAGTCTCCTTAGGAGAAAGGAACAAAATGAGCGGAGATGAAATAATTATAGTGCCTGTCGATAAAAAATACCACTGAAGAAGGTGAATATAATTTTAGCCTCATGTATTTCGAAATATATTGCTATTATAACTAATCCAAAATACAAACAGATTTATATTCCAAATTCAATTTAAAATGTTATAATAGAACTCCCCTCACTCTATTCCTCTTTACTAGTTTAGACTGTATACCAGAGGAGAATCCACTGACTTTCCCGAGCTTATTGCCCTCTGATATGTTTATTATGGCGTAGAGCTAAGATTCCAAACAGATACTGACTGAATGGGGTATGCTAATTTACAAATGTTATGAAGGGAATATGAAAATTTGTGAACGACCTTTCTATTCGTAATTTTGTCAATATTTAAGCAAGCATATAAAAGAAATTTTGAAAAGCAGAAAATACTCAATTGGACTCCTCTTGTTTACTGTTAATGCATAACAGAAAGCCTCTACTTCATGATTTCACTCTACCTCCTTCTCACCTCTCCCGTCCTGAGCTGAGGAAAACTTCCCGTACCTTTCACATTCACACAGATCCACTACCTTCCACAGATCATTTACAGTATCTGCCATAAACTTCTGGAATTCCCTGCTAACTACGATCCGTGATGCAATGATTAATTGCTTAATCCAGAGTGCTTAATATTGTAATATTTCCTTGCTTCGACTGACACGGTTCCATTACTGTAATTCACTGTTGTCCTTAGGTGGCTTGCCACAGGACATAATAAAAATTTATTTAATAAAAAAAATATTTAATTTAATTTATAAGCGCTGGTGCAGAACCATGGACCTAGGAATGGAAATTTTATTGCAAAATATTATTCATACGATAAGAGTATATTTGATGCATTTATCACAAGAAAAGGGAATTCTTATCGACAAAAACAAAGGAAGATTAAGAAATATGTAAGGAAATTATCTTGAATCGTATTTATGCTCCTCAATCATTTTGGTTCTTCAAAACTTTGATTTTCCCACAGTTTACTTATTTACTCAAGCATCCCTGCATATAAGCCATAAATCTATTGAAATGTATACTATACCTACCTCTTGAAGTTAAAGAGATACCTAAGAGCTCCTAATAGATGTTATTATTCCTATACAGTTCTTATAAACTCAAAAACTACATATCTTGCGCTTTAAGGATCCATTGAAATTATTATGATTTATTTTATTACATTTTGTCTACACCGTAATAGTTGAAATGTGGATAGGGTGAGGATTTACCTCGAATTCTACGCACACCCTAGCATAAAATCGTATTTTTTATTTGTTGGAATCTAGATGGATCAAGAATAGGTTGCCATGTAATGAATTTAATATTGTTTTTTGCCTAAAGAACCACTTATGGATATTACATTTCCAGTAGCGTATTAAGAGGCTGTATTGAGAAGGAGGCATAGGGACTTCGGTTTTGGGGGAATGTGAATTTATGGGTGTACAATGAGGAAAACTTACTCCAATTTTAAAATAATGTCGATTTTTCTGCATATGAAATTCAGGATATTATTAAATATGAATTATTGCGTGGGTATAAGAAAAAGTAAAACATACTTTGAAATGAAGAGGCTATATGAAAAAAAGATCAACTGTGGAGATAAACAGGACGAGAAAAAGGAATTGGCTTGGACATGAGCTAAGAAAGAATGGAATGATAACATCAGTGATATAAGGATTAACCATCTTGAAATAAATAAACTTTGTAGCTTCCACAATATACACACCACAATAAATACACAATATCCGCAACATACACAAATACATTCCACATATATAATTATTTATTTCAAGATCATATCATTCAAATATCTCCTTTCCACGAAGTGAAGATTGAAAATATTAATTTTATTTTATATATTTATATAAGGATATATTATAATATTTTATTTAAGGATTCGTGGCTGAAAAGAAGATGAAAGGAAGGAGATAAACAAAGATGACAGGAAAGGAACGATGATGAAAGAAAAATATATGGGAGTATACATAGATTGATACAAGACAGGGAAAGATGGAGGATAATTATATAAATTAAATATATTAAAGTACCTGCCTACAGTCAGAATATTTTTGATGATGATAAGAACAGAAATGAAACATATCTAATCCCTTAAGGTTTAAAAGAAGAGATTGAGCCTATTGTCTCACTTAGACGCATTAAAAGGGAAATATGCCCCTTTTGCTTCCCTCTGAGCATGCCACAGAAAATTAAGGAGCACACTCGACGTAAAGTCAAAAGAATATTGTAGTCGCAGATTTTTCCGGTAAACGAAAAGTCATCATCCAGCACAGCAGTGGACAGCGACACTTCGGTTGGGAATCGCCTCCGTACCACATCACGTTCGAGCACTTGGCATCCATCCGTGGAAGACGCGCTGTAAAATATCCTTCCGTGGAAATTTCAAGAAGTTTATCGAAAGAGGCAAAAAAGAGATAGCCGAAGAATGTCTTCCGGGAGTTTCTCAGGAGGGCTTAGCAGGAGGTCTCCGTCGGTGCTAATGAAGCGCTGATGGACCCCTTTAAGGCCCGGACGGACCCACCGCGGAGAAAAGCACACAAGGCATCGCGGGACAAAGAGGAGAGGTATCTTTTCTCACCCCCAGGAAGAGAAAAAAGTGAGCATCGCTCGGATGGAATCCTTTTTACGACACCACTAAACACTTGGTTACGCCCACTCAGGCCGACTACCGTTTCACGCCTAAAAAACCCTTTTCATCCCGGCGAAGGGCGAGGCGAGATAAAGAAACAAAGGGACGAGGGAAGACGACGGACTTTTTCCGAGACTATGAAAGACTCTCGTTTGGTGGAGAGAAAAATATAACTCCTCTTCTTCTTGGAGTTGCGAAAAAAGTTTCGCGCGGGTTTTTAGAGAGGTTGCCCCAGTGAAGGCGTGGGAAGAGAGCGGAGACATGGAGGAACAACGCGGTCTCGCACACCAGAAGGGGACTGTTTTCATATCGAAGGAGAATATACTAAAATGTTTTAAGAAAGGCTCTCACGAGGTCGAGTGCACAACTGGCAAGTACACTAAAGTCGTGTACGACTCATGCCACAGGGTCAAGTACACGACCGGCTACTCGACCTGCACGACTAGAAAGTGGGTTGTAATCAGGTGCGGGTGTAGGGTATCAGAGGCCGAATACGCAAAGATCATCTCAAGTGCCCCAAAACGAATTATGGGAATATAAAGGTCCATTTTGAAAAATTAATGAGGAAATTAGACTTAGTATGCTCCAAAATATATTTTTATTTTTAGTTTTCGGCCAACGACGGCCATCATCAGGTGTTTAATCATACAAAGTCTAGCTTCCTCGTTCAGTTGTCATGAGGTTCCACGAAGTCCAGCCTTCTCATATTAATTTTAATTCCATTTTTGTATAGTTATAAGTAATAGATAAAATTCAGTAGTTTCGCTCGAGGAAGATTTAACAAAATGTCAATTATTTTATTATATTTTATTATTATATTGTAAATTATTACTCATATGGTCGACTGCATGAGCAAACGGGTTGTAGGTCGAACATTCGATCCCTTGAGACCGGCTTTAAAGACTCGTCTACTTGCCTACTGCCAACTAATTTGATTTCTTATCAATCACTACCGGAACAAAAAATTGAAACGTAAAATACTTCTTCCCACTCTTGGATCAGGTTAGATGCTAACCATTTGCTCTCATATGCGTGAGTCTCAATACTCTAAGGATAGAGATATCTGAACAATATTAACTATAAGAACTGGGTTCGAGTCCCAATTACGTTGATATCTATCACTCCAGTTTATTCTTGGGTTCTCCTTATTCTCGTTAGGAATATCAAAGTGACTAAATTATCACTAGGATTATCAACAAAGTGAAATAAATAGCGAAAATCCATATCTGCTATATATGTATAATGCGACCTATATTTGGGTGTTAATTCTATCTGGTAGTAGACTGCGTTTTGGTTTTTCCGAAATTGTGTAACATTTTCAATTTTTGCCACAGCAAGATTTGCAGATATGGACATTAAAGTGCATTTTGAATCAACTGCGTGACGTCACTGGTAGAAAAAGATAATGTTTTACTGAACCTATACAGTACATAATACTTGTACAAGTTGTTCAGTTATAACTCACAACCGGTT
Organism: Sympetrum striolatum; assembly: GCA_947579665.1. Taxonomy (NCBI): domain Eukaryota; kingdom Metazoa; phylum Arthropoda; class Insecta; order Odonata; family Libellulidae; genus Sympetrum; species Sympetrum striolatum. The sequence goes on along the minus strand of OX388351.1, from coordinate 43,943,905 downwards.
TCGGAAAGTTGTCTTATCATTAGAAGTACTTGATTGAGTAGCAACCAAAATCCACCTGGATTCATTTTTTCATTGGTCATCGATAATTCTTTGTAAATAATACCTATTGATGAATTAGTTTCACGAAACTAATCGTATCATACATACATATTTTGGATGTTTTAGCCTTATGGTTATTATTAAATTAACTCCAAAATAAGATATTAATAAAAAAGACGTGAAGCTACTCAACAGCAAAGTAGTTTAATGTGTAGTCTAATGTGGTGTTTAATTTGTAGTTTTATGTATAGCTCAATGTGTAGTTTAATGTGTAGTTTAATGTGTAGTTTAATGTGTAGTTTAATGTGTAGTTTAATGTGTAGTTTAATGTGCAGTTTAATGTGTACTTTAATGTGTACTTTAATGTGCAGTTTAATGTGTAGTTTAATGTGTAGTTTAATGTGTAGTTTAATGTGTAGTTTAATGTGTAGTTTAATGCGTAGTTTAATATGTAGTTCATTGTGTAGTTTAATGTGTAGTTTGATGTGTAGTTTAATGTACGTATGTTTTACGTGTGAGCTCGTATTGAACCATCTTTTAGCATTATCCGAGCATTGATTCCCGTCTTTAATGTCGAAAACATCGAGGGGCGGATATGGAGGCGCTAGATTTTTCTCCTATTAGACGGAGTGTGAGGAGAGGATGAATTGCAGAAGAGTGGAGGGAGTGGTGGGGACCGGTAGCTGCGTATCGCCCATTAAGAAGCTGGGCGTTAATTTGAGACGATGTGTGGTTGGTACACAGTCCCACAGGTGGCGGTAGTATATTATGCAAGCGTTTTAATATCGACACCTCATTTCTCTCTCTACCCACGCTCTCTTCACAAAGAAGCACTCCCTTCGCTTGGAGAAAAAACCAATTCGTACGGTGAGCACCAGGGCCACGAAAAAGGTCGGAGAATATCGCGGAAGGTCCCAAAATATACATTATAGGAACACTGGGTGTGATGGAAAGAGCTTGCTCGGTTCCCGCTTAATAGTAGTAGTATTGTTAAAAGTGCTTCGACAGCTTAGGTAATTTCGCACATTGGCACCCACCGGGAATCGAACCCGGGACCGCTTTCACCAAAGGCAAACGCGCTGTCCACGCGACTATCCGGGAGCCTTTAGATCCCGCTTAAATTCCTATTTGAAGTTCATAAGTTTACTAGCTGAAGCTCCCGTTGATTCTCAACGGGGATTATAGACATAGATTAACTTCAAGTTGTTGGTCGAGCAGTGATTAAATACCATTTAGTATACACATCTAAAATCCCAAGTTCATCTTTCTATACAGGAAAATGCGTAGATTCAACAATGGAATCGGTCGCCAGGGGGATGATTTGTTTACAACCTCGAATTTTCTCAAATTTTTCGTATATTTCACCGATATCCTCACAAATTCGTATCAGAAGTAAGATTCCACGAATAATATAAGAATCTGCATTCGATTTTCTTTATTTCAATGTTTATCTCGTTAACGCGCGATTATTCCTTCTAATTTAATTTTGCAAAAGAAATAAACCCTGCATGCGATTAAATGAGTTTTACGTGTATTATTTATGGAAAACTATCTGAGCGATTTGGGTTCAAACCTCGTAAAATTGTGTAATAAAAAGGCGACAGTGATTCCTTCCTGGTCGCAGAGGACACGTAAATAAGTTTTGAAGCAAATCGGACGAACGGTGTGGCTTCCAATCTAAAACATACCCACAGAATTTGATTTTATATATATAGATGTGTAAGAGCATTGAAAGGAAACCGTGGAAGGTTCGTTCTAAATTAGGATTCGCAAGTTATCCGAAATTGCTTTTATTCTAAATTGCGCTTCACTTATAGTAACCAGTTTTATTGTGCAAAACTGTAGTAGAAATCTTCTAATGTAAACCCTAAAACATTATTTCAATCGTCAGATCAAGAAGCACTACTTAGAGACAACCTTGAATGATGCTACTCTTGCAGCGGGGAAGAATACATAGAATTTAATTCCCATATAATCCTTCGTTACTGACGATAAAAACCGTAACGCACATCATTCTTCCACCACATTTAAAGGGCATACATGATGGTATGAAGAAAGAAATAAATAGTTGACGTATTTCATTCTCAGTTTTACCATTCGATCATTTTGGTCATGAAGAGTTACTTGTATTGAGATCTTTCGTTTCGGTCTTTAAAATTATTGAAAATGATTACTATGCCAAGGCTGAGAGATATGAATTACGGCATTGTTTTATCGATTGAAAGGAATGGAATGTCAAGTGAATGTTTGCTTGTACGATGTAAGGAATAATAGGTATTATTGGAAACCTGTTTGCATGGTATTTATTTGTATTGAAGAAGATTCACTAGTAAATGTTCATTGTGATTTACAAGAATGACGATTAATAAGACGGAAGCATGTGTATTCTTTCTTGACATGCAATTAATCCCTTTTATCAAGTCTTTTGTACCTCACATTTATTAGGAAAATAATTTCGAGATGTTAATTTTCGGTCGTAAATTTGTGATCAGGCTTTTTTCGGTTGTTAGAATCCATCAGCAATTATGATTCGAAGGTTGCCTTGAAAATTCGGTCAAATGTAAAGTGAAATATAGTTGTGTTGATATCTATTAAGAGGAAGATTAAAGAAATGCTTTCATAAGTGTCTAAGACTCTAAGAGTCTAAGGCTTCTGAATCACCAGTGTTCTTTTAGCTACAGCAACTTAGCAACTGTACATTTGAGCAATCTTTTGTTTACCACCCGGGTGATAAAGGAGTATGATAATATTAGTTTCGGAACAGTGCAGCTTCAAAAGATGTTATGATTTAAGTTAGGATCCTGAATTGGCTGTTTCGATTTTTCGAATAAGACTCGAATGCTTCGTGTAAGACCCGGAGAAGTCGGGATTACGAAGGAAATAGCAGGTAATCAATGGGAACGCACAACAAACTACAAGGAGGAGGATGTGAAGGGAGGGGTGTTTATCGAGGATAGGAAAGGTTGGCCATGCAAGGATGAGGTGTGGGCGTAACTCTTTGTGGGAGGTCCTGACTAGGGCGAGGCATTACTGGAGGGATTCTTTTGAGGGACCATTAGCACCCTTCCGCTGCAATGAGACCCCATCATGGCGGAGAAGCGGAGGACGCTTTGCAATACTTCTACAAACTATCCGAACTCAAATAAGTTTTCCAGGAGCTTTTGCTTTGGTCGTAAACGCTAGACCGAGTGACTGTGCACTGTGAATGTTATGAATACAGAAGGAAGTTCGTATTTGAGTGTTCGTATGCCCGAGAGAAACTTGGTAACCACAAGTTGGTCAATTTTTTAAACCTTATAGATTGTTAAATGTCTTCCTCACGCAGAAAATAGGCTTATCGTTCGGACCTACAAGAGGAAAAATCCATAAAAATGCATGTGTAGTTCATATTTATTGATCGCAGGATTTATTTATTTTGCAGAATTAACTTAGAAAGAATTGTGCGGCATAATGCGAACTGAAGCATGGAAATAACAACCTGCAAGTGGTCCTTTTCACCCGACTGAGTATTCTGATTTTCATAGATTTTTGGCAGAACCGAATGGCGTGGAAGACACGAAAAAATAACAAAAATTAGTAGCTATTGTATTAATTTCACATTTGGTGAAGGGAAAAATTAAATACAAGAAATAACTTCATTCTTACCTTCAGTTGAATTAATATAAAGTTTTATAAAAGTCCAATTTTTCACTTTTCTCTCGTGAAACGATGTTGTATTTAAGTAAGAAATTTAGTCAAAATAATCTCCTGTCTTGCAGCAGGAAAACATCACCAAGAAGCAATGAATGTCACACTGTCAATCTCAACATAACCGTTTTAAATTTTGCTAACTTTATCACAATCGTTCCTATTATTATTATTATTAACTGTGAAAAATATTTGTTTTGTCTTTGCCGCTAGCGTTACCGTGTAGATTGACATTTTAATTTTTTGACGTAACTATTTCGTCAATTTCTGTGTCTTTATTTTCTAATCAGGTAGCATCCTTTGTTTGCATATAAGTTATATGTATAATTTCAAAATAATGAAGCAATAAAATGCACCTCTCCATAAGTTACTTCTTCCTGTCATTCATAGTTACTTCCTTGTTCCATTAGTAGTCGATTGTTTTATCCAGTAAGTTGCGGTTAGTTTGGAATTCATCAGATTTTATTTCCTCGTTGAGATTGAACTTGAAGTTCGACTTGCAATCAATAAAAATTTTGAAGCGATAGATACTATTTAGTGCCTTCTCTTAATTTATAAAATTAAATGTAAATATAGGAAGGAGAATAAATACAGATATTGGAGGTTAATTTCAATTGCTATGTATAAATATTGTGTACTATGTATGAATTTATTTATTGTTTTGTTTTCGATAGATTTATGGGCCATTCTTTTGTGCGTTGGAGCGTTTACGAAAATTTCCAAAGTGCCTCTGTAAAATATTTTCAGTGGAAACCAAACTCATTTCATTATGAGCTCTAGGAAAATTGAAATTTATATGCAAGCTGATTCATTGCAAAATTAGGAGTTTAATGCGTAGGAGATTGGCCGGTGATGGATGTTCTATAAAACTTCAAAATTATTTATTATTGAATTTTAGTACGAAGACTTAAATTAATATCTGGAATTTTACCGTTTATTAATGTAAAATATTGATTGCATCAGTTCTATTGTTTTGCATATTCACACATACTTTAGGACTAATGAATGAACCTTCTATCATTGGCATTGCCAATGTGATAATTCTATAATTTCAGTTGAAAATACAAAAGATGATTGTTTTTCTTGCTGCTGATGAAATATATTTCCACTCATTCATAAAGCAAAGCCCTCTTGTCTCTTAACCTCTACATTCCTACTTCTGCTGCTCTTATCTCGCAGTGAATTTTATCCACTATCTTGTTATTCTTAGAAGTGGATTTGTTGGGTCTTTTCTTTTCTTTCTCTCTTGGTGTATTTCGACTGAGAATTTTTCCCGAAAAGTATAGTGCGTCGTATTGTTTTCTAGGAATATTATCAGCTTCCTTATAATTTTCTGTAACGATTACCTCGATTCGTTCACTTCTGTTTAATTCAATAAGTGATTTATCTTAGTTTTAAATTGATATTAGCAGGAAGTAATTCGCTTCCTTTTCATACTTAATCTCAAAGATTTTCATTTATGTCCACGTAGGCACTAACTCATAAAGATTGCAATGCTCAATCGCTGTTCATGAATAGGGATGTTAATGTTTCTAAAGGTTTTTGTAGTTTACCTTATTCCTTATCGAGGAATGCTGTTTTCATACATCACCATATATCGATGAATGTACTATTTTATATGTTTACTTGGTTCAGGATAGAAGGTAATATATATTTCATTTACTATTGCCTAATTCATAACTGTCATAATATGAAAGTTACTTAGATGCGAGATATGCTGAATAATGGTATTCATCCCTGTCACTTCTTGTTGAATGATATGAAGAGTGTTATTCAAGGGGTCATTATACTGCATTTCCTCTGACATTTCCCACTCATAGCACTCCTTTTTAGTGACGAAAGCAAAGGCAAAGCACCTCACTCCTCATACTGCCCAGTCGCCTCATAAAACTGCTTTTGGAAGCTACCAGTGATGGGGTTGAGTATCTTACCATCATTCAGGCTGATGACTTCACAGAAAAACAAAAGGATGTTGGTCCATTGTCAAAGCCTCCATTCCATTGAATGACTGATATCAAAGGTCTACAAAATTGAAAAATAAAGACGTGAATTGGAATCGAAACATGGTACTATCTCTCCTTGGTTAGATTTTATAACAACTAAACAAAGTAACATGACATAAGGACATCAGAATTAACATACAGAACTCCCTCGCAGTTTGTTGATCTTAATTTTTACTTTCTCTCTATACGTAGCATAGAGAAAGTATTGTATTCGCAAAAAAATTCGACCTCCCGATTTCAACGAAAATAGATGTTTTGGGGCCCATTGTGTTCGTTTTCGCTATTTTACCGAACATGTCTGTCTGTGTAAGTGTGTGTGTCTGTCTGCGGTAAAAAGTTTGTGGGCGCTCTATCTTAAAAATTAATTATCCGATCATTTCCAAAATTCGTATTTAGTATTTTTCTAACAATGCCAATAGTTGATTAGTTTTTTATGAATACCGCTTAACCGGAAGTTGCTGTTTATCCGGAACAAAATTTTGTTTCTTAAATATCTCTGTCAGAATGCAATGTAGGTATATACAATTACATACAAAAGTAATAGATAATGTACTTTACTACAACTTTTGTAAGAAATATTTTTTGTAAAACTCCTTGTTTTGGAGTTATTTATATATTACCGGCATAGGCTTCTGTTTTCAATAAATATGGAGAAAGTCATGCGTTGGCCGCATCAGATTTTTAATTATACTTTATTTTGTAGTAATAATTAGTACATATTTTGGGCTCACGGTTAGCCATCTTGGCAGCGTGCTCGGCTTGTACGTATTTATCATATGTCCGATGTACATCCGATATTTATCATACGTTCTTTTGTTTGAAAGTTACTATTAAGCAAAGGAAATGGTATTAAATCGTGAACATTGAAGCGCATGAACCTAACGAAAGGTAAAACTTTTATTTTTGTCTAAGACCTCAACTATAACATTTTTCATTAATTTCAAAATATTTTAATTGCCTGTCACAAGTTTATATCTTGCTCTTGTGAAATAGGATTCTAAACTCTTCCGTGTGATATTCTTCTCTTTTCGTTTTAAATTCTCTCCTCCTTCAACCGCGATAATTTTTCTCAATATATAAGTTGAACTATCTTATATTCAGCCCAACTAATAGCAGAGAATCTACAAATGGTAAACTCCGCATAAAATATTTTATCTTACTTGAGTGGTTATAGGGTATCTAAGATATGTTTTCTTATCCTATGAGGGACATTTCAATGGCAGTAGCTTCTGTTTTGGAGCCCTGAAGGCCACCCTTCGATCCCGAGCGTGACTCGTTGGGTATGTGACTAACTTGGAATGCACTCGGAAAGGGGTCAGAGGTCCTCGAGGGCCTTCCAAGTGATGGAGTCACAATGGGCCCTCACAAATGACGCACTCTTCTGAATTATCCCCCTGTTCCGTTACGCAATGGGGAGAAAGGAATGTGATCGAAAACAAACAAACAGATGTAATACAGTTTTGGATGAGAAAATCCAAGGAGAGCTCTGAGGATTCATACCAAATAGATGGCTTAAATATTTAGAGAATCTCAACCTTTTTCATAAATTAAAAATCTGATGTGGCCAGCACATGACTTTCTCCATATATAAGATGTAAATATTTATCTACGACAGTATTTTCGAACTCTATATTCAATCTAAACTTGGAAGATGAGTGATTAATTAATATCATATTATCTTTTACGTCACAAACATTATAAATAATGTTTTTCGGGACATGTTCGATGAAAAACGATGAAATGGCCTTTCGCCCCAGCGCCCAGAGCGCCCACAACGTACATAATCAGCAACTTCCGGTTTATCAGTATTTCACAAATAACTCCTACACAATCAGTGATACACAAATATGATTCAATCAAAAAATATATTAAATTACATTTCCTAAAACATTTAAAGATAATAGTATATACCTAATTATCATATTTATGGAGATATTTTGAAAACCGGAAATGAGCTTTGATGAATGAAGCTCGACTTCCGGTTAACCGATTTACTCCAAAAGCTAACCAACTCTGACATCACACACCACAGTTCTATATATGAGGTTTGGTATTGATACAACTAATAGTTATTACGTTAGAGCGCCCACAAGCACACACACACATACAGACACACACACACACACACGCACATACACACAGACATCATTCCGAAAATAGTCAAAACGAGTTCTAGGGACCCCAAAACATGTAATTCCGTTGAAATCTCGAAGTCGATTTTTTTCATGAAAACAATACTTTCTCTATACTTCGTATATGGAGAAAGTAAAAACGCCAAAAATTCATAGGGAAAGTGAGAAATAACTATACAGATTAAACTCAGTAAGTAATAAATTATTGCGAGCCGGACTTAGTTGCATAGTTACACTGTCAGACCATCTATTTTAGTCCTTAGATGTCAATTGTATTTGAGGTCCGCGCAACATTTTATTTATACATGTATATATTTCAATATTTTTGAGATTTACGAGACTCATCCTTTTTACAAGCTCCAACCACCCGTAAGTTAGATACATTTATTTATTACGGAGGAACGGGATTTAACTGATCATAAATGATGAATTTTCTGCTTTAAAATGTTCACGGAAATATCGGGATTATAGAAATCACACTTGGATTAGTAGGCTACTCCGTGGCTGTTGTGACTTACCAAACCTAAGAGTTTAATTTTCCCCTTCTACGATGTAGTTGCACGATACATTTATACTCTGGCACGCTAAATTTATAGATACATTCATTTTTATCAATTGATCCAATGGCTCCATTTATTTTCTGAATAATCTTACACTGTATTCCTGAGATTATAAATCTTTGCACTTTGTAGTATATTACCTTATTGAGAAGTATTGATTTATCGTAAAATAATTCTTTGATATGATAAGCATTAGATGGTAATTGGAATAATCGTTTGAAGTATTCCCCGTGTGCGCTAAAATAAGTGTTAATTGAGTTAGAAAAGATAAGAGAAATTGAATATTAAAATTTCTTAAAAGTATCAATATTAAAGTAACAAAATAGTCAGTGCCACTTTTAAATAAACCTTTGCTTGTTTATGGACGAGGAGGTAATCTAAAGCATGCTCGGTTAAAGGAGATGATGTTGTGAGAAATTGTTAGTAGTAGTAGAATTGTTAAAAGTGCTTCCATAGCTTAGTTCATTTCGCAAATGGGTTCCCACCGGGAATTGAACCCGAAACCGATTCTACAAACGCCTACACTTGGCTATCCGGCAGCCTTAGAAAATGTTTTGATGGTCGATATTAAAATGAATATCGTAATTGAAACCCAGGATTTACATAATAATTAATATAACAGGGATTAATATATAACTGTCCGTAGCTTGGTATTATATCTTATTTTGTGCCTATAGAAAACAAGATTACTTCAGGGTTGAATATATTATATAGGATGAGCATTAGGGATATCGTAGAGGAATTGGAATTCCAATAACATTGATGATTAAAAATCATAAATATCTTAGGAAAAACTGTCCAAAAGCAATTATGTAGAATAATGATTTAGTTGAGCAATACATTACGGAAATTTGGGATGCTTTCCTTTTTAAGAACACATTAAACGGCTCCTCAAATTATTCCACGCAAATTGAGGTGCTGGCAAAAGAAACTCCTTATATGGATATTCTAATTTTTTTGGTAAACTGCTCAACTCCTCGCTAATAATTGCGACAAAGATCCATTTTGAGAAATTACTTCTTAAATGAATTGATGAGTAACTTTTGCGTAAAAGTGAATTATATAATATTTGCCAAATATTTCTCAAGGGTGTCGGTTAGTCTAATCCACTCATCGATTTTAATCTCATCAACGATAATAATTTAAACAAGAATGTATCACAAATTGAATTCAGGACAGTATTTTTCTTATGCCACACGTTAGGTATTTTATTTCTCCCCGAGTGAATAATATTATTAATAATCTCGTGCAGCATTAGGGTTATGAAAGGTGTGAGTTTAACAGGAAAATCTAAGAATAAGTCAGTTCCCGTCATGACAGGAATATCCCGCGAAAATCTGGACGTCCGGCAATCCTAGGAATAACTTGGGAATCTTCATAAAATACGATGTTGATTTCTTAGATTTGTATGTAGATGAGGAACTTGAAAATTTGAAAGGCTACTGAAACTTATTCCCAATCTGTTGCGTTGGTTATACAAAGTAATATTACAGAATTGCCAAAAGATTTAAGGAAATAAAAAAATATTGATGTAGATATTTTTGCAATTCAACAGGAATAGATAAAGAATATGTTTTGTATATATTTCTCAAATAGTAAGAGGCCTAATTGATAAAAATCGAGGTTCGAATGGGATATAAGAAAGAGGGAATGACTCACTGTTTTACTGCTGTGTTAATAAAATATCTGTCGTTGCCCTTTTCCTATGTGCAATAAATTCCTAATAGTCGTTGATAATAAAAGGATATTTCTATGATTTATTGCTGCAATTCTGGAGAATATTAACGGATGAAAACGCGTATGTTTGAAGGATTTCTGCAAAATACAAAATATATAGGAATACGAGCAAATAGTTATTACATGAAACGTATACGTTTTTTATTTAGAACTTGTGCAAATATACAATATAATATCTATTTACATACTTGTTATAAACATTTTTAATCGGTTTATTTATTTATTTCAATTTCCGTCGCAATTGGTACCACGTGACGTGACAGTGGTCACGTGACAGTGACAGCATAATTATGGCATGACATTATATCACAAGTATATTCCCCCGTCTAAAATGCCGGGATTAAAATTAAAGGTAATTACCAATAGTATAAATGATCCCGATACTTCGTGGGGGAAGGGATATGACGCGGTCAGTCTCAATTATTATAACCGCTGAATACATTGTTATGTGAGTGTAGGGGAATGGCTATACCACCTTATGAAGCATGGTCGTGGGCGTACAGTTGTCGTTTTGAGCTAAAATTAAAACTAAATAAATATATTCCTCATTTATAAAATATAACTTTCCTCTTGGTATGAAAAATTTTCACGATATTTGCCGAAATAGAAGACAAAAACGAAAACTTTTTCACTTTTTGGGAAAAAATGCCAATTTTCGGGGAGGGGTTTCTCGGAGATTTCTGGAAGTACGGAGCTAATTTTGCACTTAGATTGTAGGAATTCTTCTTTAAATATGCAAGATTTTTATGCAAGATGTAATTCTCTGTAATTCTAGTACAGTGCAGTTACAATTCATACGCTAATTTATCTTTGGGAAACGGCGTATGCAAACTGAAGCATAGAAATAAGCACCTGCAAGCGCTCCTTTTCACCCAACTCAGTATTCTGATTTTCTTAGATTTTTGGCAGCACCGAATGGCATGCAAGTCACGAAAAAATAACAAAAAGTAGTAGCTTTTGCATTCCTTTCACTTCTGGTGTAGGAAAAAATGAAATCCGAGAAATAATTACATTCCTACCTTCAGTTGAATTAATACAAAGTTTTATGAAAGTCCAATTTTTCACTTTTCTCTCGTGAAACGATGTTGTATTTAAGTAAGAAATTTAGTCAAAATGATCTCGTGTCTTGCAGCAGGAAAAGATTACCAAGAAGCAATGTATGTCACACTGTCAATCTCAACATTACCGTTTTGGATTTGGCTTCCTTTATTACGATCGTTCCTATTCACCAGCTGGTCCGATTCGCCCCCTCTCCTCTACTTCAGAAGATACTATACAGAAATTAAGATAAGAACACGTATTTCAATGTTTTTTTTGGCATTTCATAGTCGGTAGAGGCCTGCCGAAGCTACAAAATCGGCCACATACCACTAGTATAGATCCTAACAACATATCAAACCAGCCATACATGACCTTTTGCAAGGTCGGGCCCTTTTATGTATCAAATTTGAATGGACTATAATGATTTTGTTGCCATAAAATGTTGGCTCTTCTTCCTGATACATTTCTTATGAGGCAATCTTTTTCGTATATTCGTGAGTTCAGTTCAACAATCACCTTTATCATTAGGAGATAGTTTACGCATACAAAATTACCCAATATTTTTCGTATTTTTTTCTGAATTCTCTCAATTTCCCCCCAAATACGACGTTCAACGACCAGAAAAAGAATCTTTATTCAGTTTCCTTCCTTTTATATTTATCTTGGTTTCATACGACCATTATTTCTGATTGGTTTCTGAAAAAGAAAAAATGTCTGCAATTGAATTCAATCGATCAAAATGAACATTACGTGCATTTCTCATGAGAGACTATTCGAGTCATCCAGAGTCGAACCAAGGGTACTTTTTACCAAAAATATCAATATGTAATATTCCACTGGACCTTTAACGACTCCAAAAAATTTATAATCCTATCACGTCGGAAAGTATTTGAGATTAAAGTTCGAAAATATTTCCCATGTATTTCTTACGGGAGTTAATGACACCGGATGGATAAATATATATACACAACGGTGATTATTAAGTAAGATAATTTCTATATTCGTACGTGTTATGAAACATTTTTGATTGGTTTAAATTTAACTGTAAAATTGGGTTAAATTTAACTAAAGATAATTTTTGATGAAATAATCAATTATTATACTTTGTGAAAAATCTGCCGTCATAATATATCGCACTATTTTAGCCTTTACGTGACATAGATACAGGATTGCCGTGTTCTAGCACAAACCTTTTTCGTTACTTCAACGATTTCCGGTACTACTTTACTTCAGACTGACAGCCATTCTCCAAAATAAAAGAATATTTAAATTCGTGGGTAATCAGGACGTGCTCTCCCCTAAAAGAGCTGGAAAATCGTCAGAATGCGCGTTTTGCTTTGCATACGACGGTCGCAAATTCGCTTTCTTTTGTTCGTCTGTCTCAAGATGCTTCCCGATGAAGGTGCCCAGTCACGTCGACCTCCCACAGGGAACACCTCTTCAAGTCGCCTCCAAGCGATTTTCCTTTCAGGGGTTTGTTTTGCCTCGACGTCCGCTCCATGTCAAAGTTGGGCTAATCAGACAAGTGCGCGCTGCGTGGGTGTACCCCGAGGCGAAACATGGAGTTACTCGTTTCCCGACTTCCCGCTCGTCTTAGCTCGGCGCTGCCGTCGCCCACATTCTTCGGCGATGCGCTCTTCGCCTCTCTGGAGTGGAGCATTTCCCACGGGAATAGATTCCAGCTCTATGTAGATGCCAATAGAGGAAAAAAGAAGCTTTGGAGAAAATCTGGAGGAATATATTTCAAAGAAATCGTGCAAAGTATTTCTTATCTGAAGTTCCTAAATAGATTCTTTCAAATTCATCTCATAATATTCTTTCCAGTAGCGAATTTCTAAGTTTGATAGACTCTTATGGTAACAGAGACTATAATATCCATTATATGTGGAAATTATCTTGGTTTTACCTTGGTGTTTAGAATGAAAGATTCTGCTTTAATTTGAAGACAAACAACAAAATAAGCTAACATTTGTCGCTTAACATCCGCGCACGTTTTAGCAAGTATTTCCAGAGTAATTCAATAAGCCGTTAAAACTACAAGAATTTTATTAGTATTTTTCATAATATGAATACAAATGTTGATAGATAAACAAAAGTTTCCATTTCATTGCCAAGAAAACTTTATTTTAAATGAAGGTGAAATATTAGATTTAACTCGATATAACTCGATTTACTCGCACGATAAATTAAGAGGTATTGTTTCCTCGGAAGATTTCTGCGGTAAAAAATCTTGCTTTAGGCATCAAATATTCATACAGATTAAAAAATACTAGACAGTATCTAAATCAAATATGGATTGAGTCGGTAAACTTTGTAGGCGTAGATCATGTCTAGCACGAAAGTATCGTTCTTCTTATTCAGTTGGCAGAAAATCAGCAGTAACATCAGACTTATGTGACGCGTATAAATCTTACGGATCAGTTTTTGAAGATGTAGATCTTGAAAGAAGGATAAAAAGTTGGAAAACCGGTTTTTGAATCAATCTCGTAATTCCTTCCCTTACAAATTTCCTCTAAGAGATTCTTGCAAACATTTCACTGTGTAATGTTTTCAAAGTAAACACATTCATCGGTCTAGCAGAGTGAGGCTGACATATTTCCTTACTCTATTTCGAATATATCAATTTAATTTGTTTTTTGTTTTTACTACGCAAACTGAACATATCTCCCCTACGGCCCGTTAAAACACCTTGGGCTCTTTCCTGTCATATTTATACGTTATCAAATAATTCTATATAAAATTAATATTTTAATAATATTCACGTTAGTCATGGGAATTTTATCTGCTTGGGAATGCTTTTTATCGAATTTCTTCAATGAAGAATCTTCACCTTTACGATATCTAATAAATCGAAGAAATAATATTTTCACTTGTACTATTTTTCACCGTATATTTTACACTCAACCGGTTTCGTAAGATAGCTCACATCTTCAGGTGGCTGTGTGTTAATCCTACGGTGGAAAATAGTACAGGCGAAAATTTTGTTTCTTTAATTTATTTATATTGAATTCCACATAGTCAAGCCTGCTACCATTGATTTATTTACAAGTATAGATTATGTTCGCTTGATAATCTTATTAAAACCCTTTTTGTTAAAGTTTTGTTTACAGATCTTTTAATTACTCGAACATTATCGAATCGAATTACCCACGAATGTTGCCTGTCTGTGCCATTCTCAGCCCGCTGGTTGGAACCTCATCCCTTCCATCATTAGCTGTATAAAAATTATAATAAGGGAATGAGGCAGCTAGAAAAATGAGGACTGAGGTAATTTACTCTTGCTTTCCTCTCCGAGCTAGTTTTGGCGTTAGCGAAGCAAATCAATGTAGTTACGCTAGCTATTATGCCGCACCTACGCGTTGGTATGTACAGTCCTGTCCAAAATTAACGCAGCACCGGCCGTAAGGATCGCTAGGGAGGTGCTGCGTTAATTTTGGCCAGGAGTGTACCTACACGACTCTACGAGAGGTACTATTATCATCATTCCTTAAAGAAAGAGCCTAATCAGTGCCATTATTCAACCTCAACCCTACCTCAGTAGCTTACTAATTATCACATTCATGAACAGGACTGAGATAATTGTAAATGAAAGATTAATTTTTCTCTATCCTATACTATAGGCATGTAAAAAATATTTCGTTCATCGAGATACGGTAGCAGTACTTCAAGTACGATAAGCTACTAAAATTCTTTATTCGTCAGTTCTAACTAGCATCATAGATAAGGAAAGGGTTAAGGTGACTTTGCACATAAGGGCGTGCACCCAGGAAAATTCCCAAGGAAAAACGGACTTGAAAAAAGTCTGGCAGGGCCTTAACCATCTAGGCTACCCGACCAGAACATTTCAACAATCCGTTTTGGGGACTTTGTGCGCAAGGGCAAGTGCAGTTTCGTCCGACGGCGCGGCATCGTCTGCGGCCATGGCCTCATCGAGGCACCGGTAACAATGTTCTGGTCGGGTAGCCTAGATGGTTAAGGCAGCCTCCCGGGTAGAGGAAGATCCCGGGTTCGATTCCCGGCCCTGCCAGACTTTTTTCAAGTCAGTTTTTCCTTAGCATCATAGATTTGGTCTAATCTCAATTTGTTGGGTGATCATACTGAATTCTGTACATATTAAGTTAGGTGACTTTAACCAGCCGTTTCCTTTTGTTGATGGCTATCGTTACTAATGTAAAAAAATTAAAAATGTCATAATAATTAATGGCCATAGCCTACCAACACTAATTTTGTTTTAAAAACTAATTTTGTTTAACGAAATACCGGGATTCAACCCGTATCTCTTAATAGCAAGTCGGTTGCTTTATCCATTGCGCTATCCCACCAGAACATATTATGCTGCAGTGCATGATACTTGGTCATCCGGGTTCTAATCCCAGTCCCATCACACTTGTTTTCATGTCCCTTCCTCCCTTGGTATATTTCTAGGTACACGCCTTAGCGCGCAAAGTCATCTTTATCCATTTCCTTGCTTAGTTCTTGAAGAAGAGCAATATTACACCTCGTAGCACATGCATCGGGGATAGACTGATTTTGTTTTAGTAAATGGGTGGGTGGGTAATATCTGGTAAAAGTTGAAGCTTACCAGATTGATTTTGTTTTTATTCTGCGTTCCGGATTTTTACTTTCTCCATATACGTAGAAAGTTTTGTATTCGCCAAAAAATTTGACCTCCAGATTTCGACGGAAATAGATGTTTTGAAGCCCATAGAGCTCGTTTTCGCTATTTTCCCGAACGTGTCTGTCTGTGTGTCTGTCTGTCTGTGGTTAAAAATTTTGTGTGCGCTCTATCTAAAAAAGTAATTATCCGATCATTACCAAACTTCATATTTAGTATTTTCCTAACAATGCCAAAAGTTGATTAGTTTTTGATGAATATCGCTTAACCGGAAGTTCCGGTTTAACCGGAACCAAATTTTGTTTCATTTATATCTCTGTCAGAATGCAATGAAGGTATATACAATTATATGCAAAGGTTATAGATAATGTACTTTACTACAACTTTTATATGAAACATTTCTTCGTAACACTGATTTTTTAGGAGTTATTCTTGAATAATGGTTAACCGGAAGTTGTTTATCCAGAAATGGAAGTTTTTCATACATATCTCTGTCAGAATGCAATGTAGGTATATACATTTAAGCACAAACGTTATAGATAATGTATTTTACTACAACTTTTATATGAAACATTTTTTCGTAACACTGATTGTATAGGAGTTATTCTTGAATAATGGTTAACCGGAAGTTGTTACATGGAGAAAGACATGTGTTGGCCACATCAGATTTTTCATTCAGTTTTTATGGCTAAAATCTGCTGTTAAATCCTTCTAATTTAAACAATAAATCGTTATTTCAATTGAAAGATCTGGGAATATCACTCGTAGGCAACTTGCAGTGAGGTTATTCTTGCAGTTTGGAGAAAAAATCATAGAATTACATTACCATACCATGGGTCATCTTATGTCTCGAAAAATTGAAATGCACCGTAGCTAGAATGTTCCTATATACCCAGGGTGGAGAACTTATGACACTCGAGAGAATTTTTTCGGCACGCGAAACTCCTACGACAGTATCTTTTTTTGCATTACTCACTTAAGAAATGAAGTTCCACAGTAAATAAATGTGGATTCTGTTTATTAGAAGTGACAACTGACGACCATTTAAGTCTTATACAAGATCTTAATCGCATCGTTGACTTTATTAAATGAATAAAATCACCATCACATTGTATGGTTCGGCACCACATTGCCACGCAAGCCCTTTATATTCATCAAATTCGGCACTTTTGCCGCAAAAGGCTCGCCAACCCTGCTATATAAAATCTGCAATACATCAGTCAGTATTACTCTGCTACATCTGACGCTGTTTAGGGAATTTCGTAGATTTTATTCTCATCCCGAACCACCCTATATAATCGGAAAAATAAAACATCCCCTTGTTGTGGGTGGAACGTAAACGTCGAAATGAGGGGATGGAAGGAAGCAGCGGCGTATGTTTCGCATCCTGTGGTCTTCTTATCCCATTAGCGTCCTTTGACAGTTTCCCCTTCTTGTTTGCCTCCCTCCCAATGCGCGCGCGCATTCTTTTTTCTCTTTTTTATCGCTCTTGTTTTTCGGAACGAGGTGACAAACAAGCCATCGCCTCCGCCGATAAATCAACGTTCGCAATCGCGGCCGAAATCGTCGCCCTTCGTTTGTTATTTTTTTCCGGACCCAAAGAGTTGGATACTTAAGGTGTTTTGACAGAGGTAACAAAAAAGGAGGAAAAAACGAGTTATTTAGCGGTCGCGTTTGCTCTCCTTGTTTGTCTTTTTCGTTTCGCTTTTATTCGGTGTGTTTCGCTGCGTGCTATTGGCGCCAATTTCGAACGCTTCCGTTCCGCCGCGGCGAATTCACCACTCGGATTGTCCCGCGGAAATAAAAAGGGCGAGATGATTTAATCTACTTCCGATGAATGTTTAAACATCGTTACCGCGGACGGATTTGGCAGGCGAAGAGTCCGCCCCTCTTCTCGGAATTGTATTAATTATTTATTTCGCGAATGTTCCGACTCTATCGGACGTATTGGAAAATCCGATTCTTGCGGTCGAAATAGAATTGTGAAGCAATGTTAAATATAGATAACTTGGTGGGAATTTCTAATGCATGTCTATTATTCGGTCAAAAAAGGCAATGGTAATAATGATGATTTATTTATTACTTTTTGGAATCAATACATTTACACAATACATGATTGAATATAGATGAATATTGATCACGTTATTTCATTTGTGATAGCCACACGCCCCTGACATCGTTTCATCGCAATATTCTATATCTTCCCATGTTAGCGAAAATTTTTACTTAGTCCAGATTTTTCACCTATAACTGATAGCTTAATTCTTAATTGAACATTATAAAGCACAAGAATTTCTTTATACCACTAATTTTCGCTAAATATCCTCATGTCACTAAAATCTATCTTGTATCTATTCCAGTGGTTATAGATATCTTGATATTTAAACAGCTCCTTGATCGTGACAATATTATAATAACTGTCCATGAACTGAAGGTGTGAGATTAAAAGATACTCGCACAAGGTCGTAAGTTTACTGCGCGCATTGCTCATTGTAATAGCATACGATCGAGTTATGTTTAACTGTCTCCTCTTCTAGATAACTCATTTTCTTAGCATAATTTTTAATCACCATAAATTCCCTGGGCAACCTTAAGGAGAAACGTTTGATACCAGCTTTTGCAAAATTCTTGCTCGTCAAAAAAAGGGTTATTTACATTCTACAAAAGTTTCGTCGTAATGAAATCGATGGCAGAAGGCGTGACTTGATGGAGAGGCATAATCAAAAATACATATTTAGTATTTTTCAGAGTAGATTAATTCTTCAACCGGTTTCTCTAGCGAGCTTGCATCTTGCGTGAGAGAAAGCGAGCTTGGATATTCATCCTGTGAAAAATACTAAGTATCTCTTTTTGATTTCGTCTTAATCCTTATTATATATTGTAATAATGTATTGTATCCGAATTCCCGCAATTCCTAATTCAAAACGATTTTTCACAACATAAATAAAAATCTGATGTGGCCAGCACATGACCTTCTCCATATATAAGATGTAAATATTTATCTACGACAGTAATTTCGAACTCTATATTCCATCTAAACTTGGAAGATGAGTGATTAATATGTATATTATTATCTTTGACGCCAAAAACATTATAAATAATGTTTTTCGGGACATGATCGATGAAAAACGATGGAATTGGCCTTTCGCCCATAGAGCCCAGAGCGCCCACAAAGTACATAATCAGTAACTTCCGGTTTATCAGTATTTCATGAATACCTCCTAAACAATCAGTGATAAAAAATATGTTTCATACAAAAGTCATAGTAAATTACATTTTCTAAAATGTTTATAAATAATAGTATATACCTAAATATCATATTTATGGAGATATTTCGAAAACCGGAAATGAGCTTTGAAGAATGAAGCTCAACTTCCGGTTATTTGATTTACTCCAAAAACTAATCAACTCTAACGACACCAATCAAAACACTATATATGAAATTTGGTGTGATACAATGAATGGTTTTCATGTTAGAGCGCCCACAAAGTACATATCAGCTACTTCCAGTTTATCGGTATTTCACGAATAACTCCTAATCAACCGGTGATACAAAAATATGTTAAATACAAAAGTGATAGCAAATCACATTATCTAAAACTTTTATACGATATACAATATACCTTTATATCATATTTATGGAGATATTTTAAAAACCGGAAATGAGCTTTGATGAATGAAGCTCAACTTCCGGTTACCCGATTAACTCCAAAAACTAATCAACTCTGACAGCACACAAAAGAGTCCTATATATGAAGTTTGGTATTGATACGACCACTAGTTTTCACGTTAGAGCGCCCACTAGCACACACACACATACAGACACACACACACACACACACACACACACAGACACACAGACATCATTCCGAAAATGGTCAAAACGTGTTCTAGGGACCCCAAAACGTGTATTTCCGTTGAAATCTCGAAGTCGAATTTTTTCATGAAAACAATACTTTCTCTATACTTCGTATATGGAGAAAGTAAAAATTATTACATTTTGCTTCATTCTTCAAGAGAAATGAAGTTCTTAGAAGAACTTAACACGCATCTCTCATGGGAGTATTTTGAAATAATCTAGATGGGTACTTTATAACTCCAAAATTTTACCCTACTAATAATTCTCCCAATTCCAGCAATTTTGAATCTAAAACAACATTTCATGGTCAAAATAACAATATTTATTCAGTTTCGCTTATTTCGTTACTCGTTTTGATTTCATAGGAAAATCGTTTCTAATTTAATGTTGCCAGAGAAATCAAGCCTGCAAACAGCAAAATAAAATTTTACATGCTTAGTATTATCGATTATTATATTATTATCGATTATGTATTAATATATGGATTATCGAGTATTATCGATTATTATGGAGTCATACAAAGGGTCGCTTCGATAAAAAGTATCGAAATCAGTATTTCTATAAGTCTTCTTTTGATGAATCCCTAAATTTCATGCTTCTATCTCATCGGGGATTGCGTGAATTTGATTTTCAAATTTGGCTCAAAACATTTCTCATGTAGAGTTCAGTTCTATGAAAAATTACGAGACGTTGATTATTATGGCAAATAGTAACCTAGCCTCAGATCTCTTTCTTCCACGGATTCCCGTACTCACTTAGAAAACTTCATTCACGCTTGTTATCTTATCTTTACGGTTCTTAAATAACATACCGTGTTCCGTCTCGGGATTTTCGAGTTATGGATGCAAATTTAATTCCCTATTCAGAGTTCCATACACATGCCGAAAGCCTTAAATGAACAGAGTTGTTCAGTAAGGTGGGCCACAAAAAACTTTTTTTTCCCCTGATCAAATTTGTCATGTGCGGGAAAGTTGTGTACTAATATGAGGATTTCGCATGCAAACTTTTTCCGAAATCAGATGATATTAATCACTGCCGCCCGAGCCCTAAAGCTTAAAAAAATTGCGAAAATACAGGCGGACATGAGAAACAAACGCCAATGGAGACTGAGTGTGAGATGTTGTAAATACTCACATTTTAGTAAGTATCAAAGATTGATTTATATCTTTGTATCATGTTTCTGGAATTTGAAATTTATTTAACACTATATATGGTTTTACGACGTCTGGGAATGATCAACAAACTTTGAGTATAGCCGACCCGCAAAGCGACCAAAACTTCCGGCGAAATGGGACATCACCTTACATTTTGCCTTTTGGAAACTGTCATAATTTTCCTATTTTTTAAAAATTGTTTTCCCTTAGAAATGCCTCGGCCATTGTTTTTCATACATTAATCTGGGGATAAAAACCTAAAAAATATTAATTTTGACAAATAAATATGCATTTGATGATTTATTACGATTAAAAATTATTTTGTTCGTCAAGGTGGCTCATAAGTACAGTTTAATGGCTTAGTTCTTATCGAAGTAGCTCTTCATCAGTTTAGTTGTATAACTAACCAGAATTAACCGCCAGGGGGTGGCTACTATTCGAATACCACCCGTGTCCACCCAACCACTATTAAATGAGGGTAGTGCATATGTGATTTAGCATAAATTCTTACGGAACCTTATATTGTGCTTTATGTTTAATTATAGGTTGAATTTGGCGGTCTCCGATGTACGATTATGCCTGTACATGCCTACTTTCTGGACTGCTCACAGTTTTTGAAGAAACCCTAACCATTGGCACCACCCTATCCGGAGAAGGGAGGAATTTCTAACTAAGGCCCTTCATCAAGAAAGTCTCCCAAACTTTTTACTTGTAATTCTAAGTGTTATAGGCGTATTAGTTACGAGATAGATTGAAAAGAATAATTCAATCTCTCTATCACCAATCAACTTTATAAAGCTGGGTTATATAATATAATGCATTTCTATTCAGACTTACTGACGAATAGAAGCTGACTGTGGGCTTCAGGCATTTTAGTGAATATAACATCTCAGTTTTTTCCACTCGTGGTTGATTTCTGCAGAACTGTTGTATTACTTCATCCTAATGCTTTTGGCAGATTGTTTTGTATCTCAATCCCAGTTCGAAGGCAAAGGGGATTCATCCACTCACCTTTGACTTTCGACATTTCAACTCGCTACCCATCGAATAATTTGTATGGGATGGATTTGGGGCCCACCCTGGGACTGTTTTTGGGAGGCGCATTTCTTTCGTCCACTCGTCTCTTTGCCGTTAGAGTGGACGTGGTGAGTCCACAATATTCTCAATGGGACGTCTTTTCTTCGCGTGTAGTGATTCCAATGGAATGAGCATCCACCGTGGAAGGGGAACACAAAAGGGATGCTGGTTTAGTCGAACTAGTGAAAGTTGTGATCTGTCTCATGAAGAGACTGAACTCTCTTTTGGTACTCTATAATGGTATGGTTTCATGGTCAAATGTAATATAAATGCGTCTACTGTGAAAAATGTTCTCCGTATCTCTTCTACTTCGACTGCCGTTGCGAGATTTTTCGAATCGTATTTCATTGTAGGAGTTGTTAGTAGGTGTTTCTTGATTTGCATTCGTACATTATTTTTTGAATTCATTTCCTATAAAAGTAAGTTATTTTCTTCTTGTATTCACAGTTCTTCTGCATCCTTGTCCTACATGTATGTTTCTCTTCAGACACGTCTATACATCTTTTTATTCGTTATCTTTCATTTCTTAAATTCGTTATCTCATCGTGAATACCTCATTCCCTGTACTAATTTTCCATTCGATTTTCTCTCATCCTCATATACAAACTCATTCTGCTCTCGTCCTTTCTCTCGTTATTTTCAAGGCAAATTCTACTTACTTCAGATTTTCTTCATGTCTAAATAAATTCTTTACCGCATATTTATTATCCACTCCTTTTTAGTGGTTTTCCTCTGCAATCATTTACCAACACTATTTATTGCAATGGAATTTATATTGTCTTGATTTGGTCTCTTTACTTATATATAGAGCTGAGATAACAAAGAAATCAGTTAACCGTGGAATTCACTAATTATAAGTTGATTTCTTCTTTTATGGCTTTCTACAAAGTTATGTCTTCTCACATTTATTTGAACTGAAATAAAGCTAGCAATTGAATCAACGGCACCTGGTTCCTCGATATAACTGAATTCTATACAATTAATATTCATAAAAAATTAAGTATATAAAAATAAAAAGCAAAGGTGAGGTAAAGAAAGTGTACCAGCGTATGTAGGCGTGCACTTTAAATAGACTCCTTTCCTTTGAAACGCGACTGAAACATTACGATAAGCACTGTATGCAATTATGGCAGGGATCCAGTTGGAAATGGTTACTTGTTATTCGTAAACCCTAGCTACGACTGTCAATTACTAATTGTTTTGAAAACCAGTGCTGTAGGATCCGTCTTAAGTCGTGTTCAATCTGTGATCTGCCCTTCGTTTTGCACTAATATGCGACCTCCGTCGTTGAGTAAAAGGTCGCTTTTCTCTTTCATCATTCGCATTTTCTTATTCCACTCCGATTTTCTTGGAATCCATTTACTTGCGCACGGTCTTTTTTAAGGCTTCTCCTCTACATTTCTGCCATCTCATCCGACCCACGCCCACTGAAGTATCGAATGGCATCTTGTACGATTTCTCCCATTTGTTCATCGATGTCTTTATGTTTGTGGGCATCTTTGACTGCCTTTACTCTGTTTCTGTTACCCTTAGTAAGGACGTGTGTAGTTCGATGAAGAGGTAATCTTCATAAGCTTCACAAATTTCATTGATCTCATTGCTGCATTACCAAAGAATTGTGGAAGTTACAAAGTTTGTCTTAATTCCCATCGCAATTTCCATAATTTCCACGATAGATTGACATTTGAGAAATAATTTTCGTCCGCTCTGATATTGATATACATTTATGTGATGGAGAAAAGATTTACCGTCTCAATGCTGTAGAATCCATTTGATAGGGACGATCTTTTAATTTTACAAGCTCATACCATTCAGGTAAGAAGCATGAAAAGCTATAAGGATCAAGGATGAACATTAGTGAAAAATATCGACATTACTGGGTCTCAAATCCAGGTCTCCAACTTTCCGGACAGGTATTCCACCGATGCTTTATCATATTAGAATAAATGCCCGTAATAAAGGATTTCTGGGTTTGAGACCCAGTTATGTCGTTATTTTTCTCTTCTGTTTATTATTGGCGCATACTTCCTTGTATAAAGCTCATCTTTAAGGTATTAAGCATCATGGAACTATTAGGCTGCACTTGAAAGGCATATTCTCCACATTCAAGTAGCTTGACAATGAAGTTATAGGAAATGCAACGAGTGTAATGATGAATTGAACATACCTCGGATGATTTTCTTTTATAAGAAAAATAATTTACAATTTATTTTTTATTTAAGCGATGAATGAGACTAAGAAATTAAATTATTAAAATATATGTACATTTTTAAAGGAGGCCGAAAAGTTCGCAGTTTCTCCACTTATACCTATTGTTTAGGTCAAGTTGTTATCAAATTTCAAACTTAAAATGTTTGAAGGATTATAAACAGACAACATCTGAAGGGTTTAAGAGACATTTAAGAGTGATGGTAGGAAAATATTTTTAACAAAAGGAAATTTAAATAAAATTTTGGTAAACACGAAAAAAGTACGATTTCGTGTTTTCCCATTGTTGAATGTTTAAAATTATAAGATACGAGTAAAATATTGCTTGCATACTGCAAGCAGATCGACAACACTAATTTCATATCGGCATCATATCGGGACGGACATCAAAAGAAAAAAAAATTCAAAATATTCGTAGAATTCGCTGCAATTTAATCGCCTGGCAGCGAACCCCGGTCTTCCTGGTGTACTTACTAAGCAGCAAAATAGAAGATTACCATATCAAACTATGTGTGAGAATTCAAGCAAAACTATTAGGTGCAACTACCTCAAACGACGTCCTACTATTCACATGCACTCCTTATTTGAGAAATTATAATGTGCTCTGGCATCGAACCCAGGAACAGCATGGTCTTATCTATTTTTTTTCTTAAACAAAGTGTTAATATACATCTTCCATCTAAGCAAGAGCTCCTTTACATATCGATAAATGCATAAAAAAATTATGAAAAGATACCCCATAGTATTATATATGGGGGATATTTTTACCGCCCGGCATCGAACCCGGGTCTTTCAGGCAATACTTTCTATGCAGCACAACAGAAAAACACCATCTCTAACCGCGTATGCAAATTCAAGCAGAAATATTGGTTACAACTGCCTCAAATGACATCCTACTTTTCCTTTATATTCCTTATGAGAGAAACGTTATTGTGCTCTGGCTTCGAACCCAGGAATAGTACGGTCTTATGAAAATTTTTTTCTTAAACCAATACTTACTATATATCATCCAGCCAAGCACGAACATCCTATCATTTCGATAAGTGCATCTAAAAAAATGATGAAAAACGGCTCCCATGTATTTTAAAGGGCAGATCTTTGCATCGTCCTAGCATCGAACCCAGGATAACTTTTGTAAAAGTGATTGATGTTTTCGAAAGTCCAAGACCATAAATATAGGCACCTTGAGTGATTGTTTTACTTACGAAGAATCATCCAGCTGATACGTAGAAAAACGTAATCCAAAGTTCGTTCAAGGAAATCAGCGTATTTTATGAGTAGATTTTTGTTGTTTATTTTGATGAAAGTTAAATGTTCTTGATGTATATTAATATTACAAACAAAAGAATATTGAAAAATATTTCAAAAACTTCATACTTTCATCACGGCGTATGTTATTTGAACTGCAAACAAATTTGTATTCCACGTAAATAATGGTCGTAGCCAAAGTTTTTATCTTGGGAAGGGTGCAAATAAAAACAGTATTAATTTGTATTTAATTTAAGATGTTGCCGACATGGCGAAATTGGATGCAGGAAAAATGAAAATTCCTCTTTGAGGTATAATTTAGTTAAATACTCTCCACTGTACGTACATTTTTCATGCTTATGTGAATGAAAACATTTGGTTCTTCATGGACATTTATCGTTTCCCCAGCAGTATCCCATATCATTACGTAAGGTACTACGTATTAATTAAAAAAACGAAAATTTAACTTAATTTTAAATTCTGTATGGATAAGATGACAGAATAAATATATGTTATTAAAATAGAAAAGACGATACATAATAGGCATACAATTAAAAGCACAATTTTCACACACGAAAGGCAATCCAACATATACGTATAATCCTAACATCGTTCAAGGATATAATTTTATTTCCTGTGTAGATATTTGTTGTTCATTTAAATGAAAGTTACACTTTCTTGATATTCAATTATAATATGGTCCTTCAAGAAAGGCGGGCAGCAACGGGTTTGGCTGCCCGTATGAGCTTTTTGGTTACAATGTATCACAATGTATGTAGTATGAAATTGAGGCATACGTTACTTAAAGCTTCCCCTCCTAAAAGGAACATCATCTAAAGAAGCCACACTATGAGGTGGCACGCGAGACAGGACGCTGGAGCTTATCTGTCGATCTTAAGAGAAACTAAGGGCAAAATACCAAAACACCGAGTGCGGTGAGAAAGTGGTCACTGTGCTAGGACTCCAACACCAAGGTACGAATTCCGGCTAGCAAGATTTTTCTGGCTATAGAATGGTTGAGTGTCTTTGTTAATAGTATTAGTTATTGAAATGGTGGTAATTGGGATCTTCCTGCTTTCATCAGAGATGTTATGATTATTGTTATTAATTATAACGCCATAAGGTAGGAATCGGAAATGGCCATTGCAAAGGAAGTTTTTAGACATAATTTAATATACGATAAATGCATTGGGTTAAGTGAGAATAAAGTGAAATACTACTATACTAAACTATACCGATTTTGATGCTAATGATTCGTATTGTTTGCAGTTATATTATTTCTAAATAATATCGTTGAAACTATTAATTTACATTAATATTCTGATAGTAATATTTTAGGATGATGTAAATTTCAGTTGTACTTACTTTTACTCAGGCATAGGTAGACTTGATCCGGTATAATACGTTCTTCATCAGTAATTAATGAGTATTTTTCATCGAAATTGCTTTCTTATCCCCCTTATATAGATTCAGTGTAGACTTTTAAATTTAATCCTCGAATAATCTCACTACTTACATGACTTTTCCGATTATCTTCGTTTATAAATGGTCTCGTATTTTCTACATAAACTTATGTTATAACAGTATGTATTCCCGAATAATTCATT